>JALGBA010003987.1:4920000-5520000 GCA_023970755.1 Azemiops feae | reverse complement strand
TTTGAACAGTTTTCTGATCTGATCACAAGACAGAAAAAGACATCTTATCTAGATATAATTGACTGTCAGATGCATTGAGAAAAGACAGACTTTTGAAAGGCAACATAAATTAGATATTTCTGTGAATTGGCCCAAGGAGAAAAAGAAATGGAAGAAGGAACTCTGGATACGATAAATGCCACTGCCAAATTTCACAGTATTTTAAGAATATGCAGGAGATTTAAAAAAAAAATAAAAAAATAGAGAAGATGTGGAAAACTACGAGCCTGATAGCAATTCTAGCCAAATGCCTGTGGAAGCAATAATACAGAGGCAGGTAAATGTAAGACGAAGCTGTATAAAGACGCCAGCAATTTTCCAAGCCTCCAGATACTGAAACCAACATAAAAAATAACAAGCTGAGTCCCACCCCATTGTGCATTGTGCTTTATTAACTTCAACTGATACTTGTTCACCAGAATATATTACTTGTACATGGCTGCAATCTTGTTTTCTCCTCATACTTTGCAAGCACTTAACACAACAAATTTACTGAAACAATGCCTTTGCCTGGTAGTTCTAATACAGACTTGGTAGAGAGGGAAAGGAATATCAATAAGGATCATAGGACAATATGATTCAGGGGGAAAAAAAGACCATCATCAGGTGAGAAAAGTAAAATTAAACTATGCTAGGGCTGTGAGGCTGCCTTTTGCCTTGGCCCCTCTGCAAAGAGCCTTTGTTTCAGAGCTCCAGATCTAGAATTAATAGTGTAGACCTTGCTACATCTAAAACCAAAACTACTACAGATAGCCTTCGAGATATGATTTGTCACTTAATGTCCATTTGAAGTCACGACAGATGGCCCCCAAAAGCTACACATGACCCTCTTGCAAACCTACTGTGGCTGCAGTGCTCCCTCAGTCATTTGCCCTTATGACTGACCACAGGGACATTGCAACATCCCCTGCCCCTCTCCGTCCCATCCAAACCTGGTTGAACCCCTCAGTGCTTGGGCAGCTACCATTTTCAGCACTTCAACAAATTTTGTGCAGAAATTGCAACAGCTTTCGGAGCTTTCTGCCCAGATGAGTGGACCATTGGGAAACTACAGACCTCTCCTGGGTTATGTGGAAGCCGCCAGCATGCAAAGATGGCAGCTTGAGGACGAGTTTCCCAAAATCTTTTCCTTACTTAACCTCTCTCCCTCATAAACCCACATTTCTTCAATAAAGCAGACAAAATAAGCTAGGAGGGACAGACCTGTTGATCTTTCTTCCTCTTACCCCCCCCCCAATTAGAGGCCATCTTTGCCTCTGCCCACCAAGCTCGATCCCTTTTCATCAAAGGTTTCCAAGCTTTTTGCTGCCTGTCTGGCTCTCTTTAGGAATTAGCTTCTTCTGTGGCCCTTTGGTGCATGTTTCACGTAGTCGCTTTTTCTTTTGAGCTGATTTTTTTCTTCAGCTCCTAAAGGCAAACAAGCTGCCGGAAGATTTTCTTTGCTTCCTTCCTTCTTTTCCTCTATTCTTCAGCCTGGCAGTCACTCATCAAGGTAAGTAACTTACAGATTTTGTCATCACCGTCTTATCAAGTTAGACAATTAAAAGGGATTGAGATTGGAGGGCAGATGCCCAGAGTTAATTTTCACCACTTAGATGGGGGAGGGAATATCAACAAGTCTCTCTCTCCCAGCTTTTTTAATGTTCATTATTAAAGAAATATGGGTATCTGGGAGAGGAAGGGGAAAGGTTTTAGGAAGCTGATCTTAAAACTGCTGTCTTGTATGCAGGTGGCTGACTTCCCCAAAGCTTACAAGAGCCAGGAGAAGTTTGCTACAATCTACTGATGGTCAGTAGATTAGCCAAACACAAAGTCTTATTTGGAAGCCTCTCTGTATGGGAATGCAGCACTAGGCCCTCATCTGGCTGGGCTCTTCTCCCCCTCATCTAGCTGGACTCATCTCCCCTGTTAGTCTGTTTTTGGCTTTGCAAAGCTTTTTGCTGCTTGTCTGCCTCCTTTTATAGACGCAGTTAGGTGGCAGGCCTCCCCACATATGAAGTACCCCATGCTTGCTTAATGACCCATATACTCATTTAACAGTGGCATCAAGGAAATCAGGTTTGGGGATCATTAAGCAAGGCTCTCTCACTTAACATTGTCACCACTTGAAACTGTAATGGGGTGGCTCCAATGTGCTTGTAGGTCGAAGACTACCTGTGGTGCAAACTAACTAAATAAAAGGTATTTAAAATGATGCTTCAGCAGTTTCCCATTACTACTTCATTTTCATAAAAATAGTTTCAATATTCTCAGTTTATCTAGAGGTGAATTTGTGAATTTGTCAGTAGTAAAAAAAAGAAGATATAATTATTGAAGGAGGTTGGAGGAAGTGATGTTGACATTCTAAGAAATGGTGCAATATTGCACAGATGCTTCAAAGAATTCTATTATTTGGATATACATTCAGGCATGTTCTTCCATTTGAAACCTCCAATTTAGATAATACTATCAACCCAAATACTGAAATCCTTAAAATTGTGTTTGGATAAAAATCTATTGTTAGCACAAGAAGAGGGAGAGACAGGATTCTGATCTTAAATAAAGTCAAGTAAACTTGGCCTTTTATTCTGCAAATGAATTATTGCTGTTGAGTGCATAGTGTAAAGCCACATAAAATTCTCCCAGTTTAAAAGAACAATCTTTAAGCATGTGAGCAATTATTGTTCATGGAGGTGAAAAATCCAGCTCTGTTTTGATTAAGCACAATTTGATCATATATATATATAAACAAATAATTGGTATTCACCGCCAATTTAAAATTATCCATTGGAGCTTCCATCTCCCCTTGTTTGTATAGGTAACCCTTGCCATGCTTAATTATGCTGAGGCTCCAAAGTAAGCAACACAGCTGTGTCTATGCATATGTTTAGTATTTAAAATGTGGCTTCTCATAATTGTCTTCACAATGAAATGGAATGGGATAGAGTGGTTAGGAACTGTTTGCAAGCTGCTCTTCCCTTGTTGATGATTATTAACCTTCACAAAGAACATGTTTGAACATGAAACTTTGGAGGGGAAAGGTGCATTTGGATAATAGAATTGATGAAGGCTACATTCTCAGTCAGAATAGAAGACCTGTATGTAGAAACATCACTTCTACCTTAGATTATTATTAACTACAATAAGGCTAACTTGACCATATGTGAAAAAGGGGAGAAAGTTGGAAAAGAATGAGATCCGTGGAAGGAGAGCAATGTGATTCTCCACAGTGAGGCAAAGAGGCGACACGATTCTCTTCAAGGACTTTCCATCACCTTGAAGCCTCCACCAGACACAGTAACCAGGCACAATAACATTAGTGGCATGAAGACAGCTTATTTAAAACCTCTATCCATTTATAAAGTGAGAGGGAGGAAAGGAGTGTGGCAAAACTGGGTATATTTGATGAGAAAAGACATAATTTGATTAAAGTTTATATGGTGAATAATAAATACTGAATAGTTGGAAAATCTTGTTGCAAACTGATAAGAGTTCTTATACTGATATTCTGTGTTTACCTGGTATCATATTTTAGCAGTAGATGTGGGGCCTATTCTATTCTGTGTCATATTTATTTTGAGAACCATTTAAAACCATTTAATAGTATTGGATGAAAATAAATTATATATCATTTTAAAGTGTGTAGAATAGAATAGAATAGAATAGAATAGAATAGAATAGAATAGAATAGAATAGAATAGAATAGAATAGAATAGAATAGAATAGAATAGAATAGAATAGAATAGAATAGAATAGAATAGAATAGAATAGAATAGAGCTGGAAGGGACCTTGGAGGTCTTCTAGTCCAGCTCCCTGCTCAAGCAGAAGAACCTACGCCATCTCAGACAAGTGACTGCCTAGCCTCTTCTTAAAAATCTCCAGTGATGGAGCACCCACAATTTTTGGAGGCAAGTTGTTCCACTGGTTAATTGTCCTCACTGTCAGGAAGTTTCTCCTTCATTCCAGGTTGCTTCTCTCTTTGATCAGTTTCCAACCATTGTTTCTTGTCCTGCCCCCTGGTGCTTTAGAGAATAATATGACCCCTTCTTCTTTGTGGCAGCTCCTCAAATACTGGAATACTGCTATCATGTCTCCCCTATTTCTTCTTTTCTTTAGACTATCCAAATATCAACAGAATTCCTAAGGACTTAATTATTGGTAGCAATGATTAGTTGTCCTTCATGTTGTTGTATTATGTATGTATATCTGTGTAGAAATATATGTTTGAATGGGTAGATGTGTATGCATAGTATCTCCTTTTCCCTTTCCTCTTGTTATTCTGTTGAACTATCATCTCTTTTTTCTCCTCTTCTATTCTCTCTTCTCCAAGACATATTCTTGCAATAAACTGTACTTCTTTTGTTCATGGAGCTGGGGTGGTTTAAACAGATTTTTTGAAGTCACTAAGAGAAAACCTGATGCTTCAGGGTTCAAAGGAAATATTCTATTTCCCAATTTATGTTTATGAGCAGTAAAACATTTACCGGAACAGCAGAATGCAAGAGAAGGCTGATAAGAAATCAAAATCCGAGGTCATAATGAGGTTTTCCCTGATGCAGAGATACAGTACATTCAAAATTAGTTTTTACTGCCTGAACTTTGTTCATAGGGTCAGATTGTGCAACCTCAGTTGCATCAAGGACATTTGTTTTCAGATAAACCAAGTCATGAAGTAATATTTAAATAAATGTTTTAATTTTTAACATCGTTACATAACAACAATTGGAAGGGTGCATAATGGATGGCTTAATTTCAGTTCCACATAAATCCAAAAGTTATAAATCAGATTATTTGCAAAGAAGGAATTTTCAGGCAGCTCTAGTAGGATATGGTATACATAATGTCTGTAACAGGCTTAATATTCATACATAATAATCATAACAACATTTTTAAAACATCTTTGTTTAGTCTTGATATAACATAAGTGTTCTGTTCTCGCAAAGCAGACATCGAGACGAGGCAGGTTCACAACAAAAGATCTCTTTATTAAGTACATTCACAGAACAGAAGCAAGAACACAATTGCCACTTGCCTTTTATACTCCCCTTGCAAGGGGATGCACAGCCAATCATTGCAGGCCGTTCTCCCGCCTTGCGCATATGCGCAAGGCCGGAGACAGCCTGTCTGGGTCCCGGGCAGACACGTGGTTTGTCCGGGTCTCTGCAACCTTTCTGCAGCCTTCCTGAGCCTTGCTGAATGACTCAGTAAGGCCCAGGACATAACAATAAGCACAGATTGTGAGACTCTTGGCAAGTTGCCCTGGTTTGGGTTTCTTAGTTTCTTTTTTATTTATCCCAGTAGTAATTTCAAAACAATCATCTTCAGGTAATTTTGTCTTCATTCAATCCATCTGTGGCACAAATTCTGGCTGTTGTTTGATAGCATGCATTTACAAGTGTTATTCTGGTCTCCTTTTTGTTGTTATTTATTTGCAAGGCCGGAGACAGCCTGTCTGGGTCGCGGGCAGACACGTGGTCTGTCCGGGTCTCTGCAACCTTTCTGTAGCCTTCCTAAGCCTTGCTGAATGACTCAGCAAGGCCCAGGACATAACACCCCTCCCCCCTTGGATTAAACAATACTACACATATTGTTTAACATTATACACACACTCATCGTGGCTGGCCAGTTGGCACGTTATGCGGTCAACCTTACTCCTGGCAACCTATTTCCCTTCAGGTCCCTGTGGTGTCCATGAACTTTCACTCTTTGACAATATTTGCACCGCAACACTATAATTGTTGTTTACTTCCTCAGATGGCGCGGACTAATAACCCTCCTGTGTAGTGAACAGGGACCTTACATATTCATTTAAATACTTAGGAGGACCCTTGACCTGTTCTGATCTCCGTGGAGCCAGATTAGGTGCAGGTGTAATTTTAGGTGTGGGATTAGGAATAGGTGCCTGGAGTGCCTGCTCCTGGTTTGCGCAAAACAAACCAGGACTTTGTCGCCCAGAAGACTCAGGGGTTCCCCCTGACTGCTGACTGGCTGGATCCGCCAGACCCAAACCAGATTCCCTTGGTGGGGTTGAGTTCCCTGAGCCCCTTGGTGGGGTGAAGTTCCCCCAAATTCCAGTGGACTCCTCTTGGGAGCACTGTCCCTCGAGCCCAAGACCAACAGCAGGAGTACCCTGAGTAGCCGATTTACGGCCATTTGCCCCTAGCCAGGGACCTCTGCCAGAGTCAGGAGCCGCCTCCATGGCAAGACCCCCACCTGGGACATGTGTAGGAAGATTTGGATAAGTGCCCTCGTGGAGAGACTGTGGTCCACAATCATAATTGGGGTCCCCCTCCCCCCCGAGAGCAGAGCCCGGAGCGGAAACATTGCCTGGAAGCCTCCAGCGCAATTGGTCTATGTGGCGTCTAAGCACACGACCATCCTCCAAGGCCACTTCGTAGGACTGTGGCCCAGAGACCTTGCATACCACAGCAGTCACTCAGAGATGTCCATGTCCATAGTTTCTGGCCCAAACCGGATCACCCACTTGGAGTCTCCTAGGTGCCCGCGGTTGTGACACCTGTGAAGCCACCCGGTCTGGGTGCAGCCTGTCCAGCTTCGTGATGAGTCTGCGACCCCAGCGGAGTTCAGCTGGGCTCTTCCCTGTAGCTGTGCAAGGTGTGGTGCGGTGTGCAAGGAGAAAATCAGCTAACCTGTGATGCCAGGGTCCTTGAGTGATTCTCTTTAACTCCTCCTTGGTGGTATGCACCATGCGTTCAGCCTGACCGTTGGTGGCAGGGTGAAAAGGAGCAGACGTAGCATGCCGGATCATGTTGGCTTGGAGAAAAGCCTGAAACTCAGAAGAGGTAATTTGGGGACCATTGTCTGAGACAAGGACATCAGGAAGACCATGGGAAGCGAAGATTCCTCTGAGCACCTGGATGGTCCTGGCAGTAGTAGTGGAGGATACAGGAACGACCTCTAGCCACTTGGAATGGCTATCCTCAAGGAGAAGGAAGAATTGCCCCTGAAAAGGCCCAGCATAGTCAATGTGTACGCATGACCATGGAGTGAGTGTCTCCTCCCACCTATGTACAGGGGCCTGGGGCATCTCAGGCCGTGACTGTTGGCACACTTGGCACCCCTGAACCTGGGCCTCGATGTCCTTATCGAGTCCAGGCCATCAAAGATGGCTACGCGCAAGCGCCTTCATCCTCACAATTCCCGGATGTCCCTCATGCAGAGAGAGCAAGACTCTAGTCCTCAATGAGGCCGGGATGACTACCCTGCTACCCCACAGGATACACCCTTTGAACATGGAGAACTCGTGTTTCCTACGCCAGAAACTTTGGAACACTGTACCAGGACACGTGTCAGGCCATCCTGACAACACCCATGTCAGCACGCGTGCAAGCGTGTGATCAGTGGCAGTTTCAGCAGCCACATCCCTAGCATTGAGGGGAGATTCAGGCAAGTCCTGAATGGAAAGAATGTGTACAGCAGGAGCAGGGTCTGCCTCTATTTGCTTTAGAGGTAACCTACTAAGGCCATCAGCATGGCCCATCTCTGTCCCTGGTTTGTGAACCAGGGTGTAGTCATAGGCTGACAAGAAAATAGACCATCTCAGCATTCTGGGGGAGATGATGTATGGGGTTTGTTTGTTGGTTGTAAACAACCCCAGCAAAGGCTTGTGGTCCGTGTAGACCGTGAAATGGCGGCCATACAAGAATTCATGAAATTTCTTGATGCCTGAGATTATTGCCAAGGCTTCTTTGTCAATCTGCGCGTAATTATGCTCTGCAGATGAGAGAGTTCTAGAGTAATAGGCCACAGGGACCTGAGTCCCATCAGCCTTAAGATGACTTAGCACTGCTCCTACCCCATAAGGGGAGGCATCACATGCGATGCACACAGGCAATTCCTCATTGAAATGCGCCAGTACTGCATTTGAGGATAGCAAAGCCTTGACTTCTTTGAAAGCTTTTTCATGGACCTTTGTCCATGTCCATGGAGTCTGCTTGTCCAAGAGCCGGTGTAACGGCTCAGCCACTGCAGCCTTGTGGGGGAGAAATGAATGGTAAAAATTAAGTAGGCCCAGAAAGCCTGGAGTTCAGCTTTTGACTGGGGACTTGGGGCCAGTTGAATGGCCTGGAACTTAGACTCCACAGGGTGGATGCCTTCAGCATCAATACGAAACCCTAGAAATTCGGTGAATGTTACACCAATCTTACATTTGTTTAAATATCATTTTTAAAACATCTTTGTTTAGTCTTGATATAACATAAGTGTTCTGTTCTCGCAAAGCAGACATCGAGACGAGGCAGGTTCACAACAAAGGATCTCTTTATTAAGTACATTCACAGAACAGAAGCAAGAACACAATGGCCACTTGCCTTTTATACTCCCCTTGCAAGGGGATGCACAGCCAATCATTGCAGGCCGTTCTCCCGCCTTGCGCATATGCGCAAGGCCGGAGACAGCCTGTCTGGGTCCCGGGCAGACACGTGGTTTGTCCGGGTCTCTGCAACCTTTCTGCAGCCTTCCTGAGCCTTGCTGAATGACTCAGTAAGGCCCAGGACATAACAATAAGCACAGATTGTGAGACTCTTGGCAAGTTGCCCTGGTTTGGGTTTCTTAGTTTCTTTTTTATTTATCCCAGTAGTAATTTCAAAACAATCATCTTCAGGTAATTTTGTCTTCATTCAATCCATCTGTGGCACAAATTCTGGCTGTTGTTTGATAGCATGCATTTACAAGTGTTATTCTGGTCTCCTTTTTGTTGTTATTTATTTCATTCATGAGAGATCTTATTTGTGCAAGCAACAGCTCCCTACGCCAATAGTGCACTTATGATTCCCAAAACAGCTGTGACAGTTTCTCGGTTAATATTAAAGCTTCACCCTGAAAGTATCAATTTATGTTAAATTATAAAATCCACAGCATATAGTTTCCTGATTTATCCAGATCATTCTGCCTGACACTTTCTTTCTTTTTTCCTCCTCCTCTTTGCCTATTCCCTCTTTTTGTTTGCCCAGACTGATAGTAGACATTCTTGTTAGTGATAGTCCCACTTTATCAGTTTACATAAATATGCATCTGGACACATATTGCTAGCTGATATTCTAGCTTTATTCTAGCTGATATTCTGTTTGCAGAAATGTGCCCCCCCCACACACACACACTTTGAGTTACATACCAAGACTAAATCACATTGGGTAAATTAGCTTAAGAACATCAGAAGATATATGTATGGGGGGGGGGGGGTTGTACTAAAACATTTATCAAAAGGAAACAGTGGACTAACAAAAAAATGTCTAATAATACCTGATATTTTCCTAGAGTTAAAGAACCTTAGACTTTAGTCCTACAGTGTCTCCTCCCCAGCTGAGTCACTGGAATGAGCAAATAGATCTAAGTAATATCCAGTCTGTTTATTCACACCATCCAGACTATCCAGAAACTTTTCAGAACATGCACATTCAGATGTTATAGAGCAAATGATCTATATGTACATAGATAATTCCAAGACCTCCAAATAAGCTGTGTACCATCATAAGGAGTAAATTTTATTGTACCAAGTCTACCAGTATTACTTGCTAAGATTGTCCCTGCAATTAAGAACTACCCTGATATACTCTTACCAACCCCATGTCCTAAAAATAGTTCAGAAAGACATTGTGATTAATAATGTCACAGTTGGCAATGATTTAACATGGCCACATTTGTCTCTCCTACAAAACAACCATAACTGGTTATCTTCCAAAAGCAGAGTAGAAATGTGGACTGAGCAAGGATGAGTAAAAGGTGAGCTCTGCATTGTGTGTGCACAAAATGTGGAGAGAAACACTTTACAATTCCTGACCTGTTACTTACTCTCTCTGTGGAATTTGTACACCATCTGCAGAGTTTTCATGTGATAAGTGAACTCATATGGATTTAACATTCTTAACTACAGTGCATAGAATGTGAATGTCTGTACATATCTGTCCATTTTTAAGATATAATGACAAATGCACACCTATAGATTCCTTATGCATGAAAAATATTTCCTGAAGAAAAATCTAATCAGGTCACAGAAAGTAAGCAGAGTCAGGAAGGATAAGTCTGCCGAATTTGATTATAATCCATTTTTTCTGAATATTAAGCTTGTTATATTACCATTTAGTTGGTGAGGATTTTTAAGGTCATACATATCTATCAACATATCTATCATACATATCTATCATACATATCTATCAACCATCAACAAGCTATCAACTAATGGTCAGCACTAAATTGGTGCTAGATAAGAGTTAACAGAATTCAAGGGCCTAGACTTGGAGAGTTTGTGGACATGTAATGACCCTAGACTCAGTCCTCTCTTAACTCCAGCCCCAGGCTCTGCCTGCTCTTCTCTTACATCATACACATTTTATGATATGCACTTTTCCAAATATTTTAAAATCTTCAGTCACTAACAAAATGGCTTTTTCTATGTTACTTATTCCAACAATATAGTGCATATCTGTCTGCTAAAAATGCAACTTTTATATACTTTCCAAAAGAATGAAGTGCATAACAAAATTTAGAAAATTAGAAATATTGGCAAATAAGTTCAAGTAATGCCAATATTGACATGTAAACTAAGGTTTCGTTCAGGTGCCATACTCTAAATAAGTAATAAATAAATTTAGTTCAGGTAGTACCAAGGAGGTAAGTTCATATTAATAGAATACTTTATTGGCCAAGACACAAGGAATTTGTCTCTGTTACGTAAGCTCTCAGTGTACATGCAAAACAACAAAGTAATAACAATCATAATAGCAAAACAATAATAATCATAATTATGATACCAATAAGAGAAAGTAGTAGAACAGATGAGAAATGTAAAAGTAATGCAGCCATACTACATGGGTAAATATACTTAGGCATAAGACAGTAGTGTGGGAAAACATGAACCCAACAAATTTTCTTCTGTCCTAGCATTACTCTTCTACCCTCGCAGATCTTACAGTGCAACATTCAGATAAATTCCAAAAATTTTGCCAACAAATGCCACAAGATCCAGGGACATGGCTGCTTTAAAGACTTGCAAATAGCTACAACTTAAGTCCTTTTTTTTTTTTTACTGAACTCTTCCTGGTTTAAGAAGTAAATGCAAGCAGGCTGATGATCACCAACAGTTTCTTTACAAATATACAATTGGTGAAATGTCATTCTTAAGTATTGAAGAGACTGATCTCATTATCAAGAGCTGTAGAAGATTTAGAGATCTTTGCATTGCTCCTATTCACAAAGCCTCAAATATTGCAGAGATAAATGCAGGCATATTTTCCCTATATTGCACATGTATCTAATTCAAAATGTGGATTGGACTAGAGATGAAGGCTAGTAGCTTAAGGTCTGTTGAATTGTTGCACACTATCCAAAATGAAATGTGATGTAAGCAGCAAATAGATATTAAACACACAAGCAAACCAAAGGAAAAGAGCTGTGACAAGAAATATATTGTTCTCTTTTTCAAGTATGAAAAAAAAAATACTTTTTGCCTATAATTATTTCTGGAGATGCACAAAAACACATTCATTGTTAATATTGTAACAAATATTACTTTCCCTCCATAAAATAAGCTAAAAATGAAAATAAAAAGATGATAATTTGGAAGCACAATAAAAGTGTTCTTTTATCTATTCATTAGATTATGAGTTACAGGTAGATCTCAGTTAACAATGGAAACTGGGACCAAAATTATAAGGGAGTGAGGTTTGCTTTCATTTTATATTCTAGTGACCTGCCCTGGCAATGGGAATAGTCTTGGTCATTGTTTTTGTTGGACAGTTTACTGTTAGCTTGTTTGGCAGTTCTTTGATTGGGTTATTGATTGCTTCTTGATTGTTGGTCTAATGTTAATCTTGGAGTTAATCTCTGCTCATTTGGGTATTGTTTACTGGTGAGGAGGTGCCTTTTTTTGTTCCCTTATCAGCTTATTGATTCTCTATTTGGAATATTGTTGTTTATGTTGGTGCCTATTGAATATTGTTGTTTATGTTGGTGCCAGGCTTCCTGGAAGCAAACAATAACAGGGCAAGTCACTAGGATATAAAAAGGGAACAACTCCACTCCCTACTAGCACTGATGATGTTACCATGTCTGGGTAATAAAACGACTGCAAGAAGACAACTAAGCTCAGAGAGCACTAAGGACCCATCAAGTGAAATTCAGTTATGCAAACATTATCTTTCGTTACACTTCTCTTTAGAGTTTTAGCTCTCAAGAGTGGACTGGGCAAGAATTTGGTAGTATAGGCCTCTAATTAGGAGATGCAATCTTTTCATATGAAAGTTAAAAAAAAAATTAGTAGCTAGAAATTCAAAGGAAGCCGTTTGGCAGTGTGACTCAGCTGATAAAATTGTAAGTAATGTGATATTACAGAGCTGTGTGTGTGTTTTGGCATCACCATAAATAAGGAGTGTCAATGATGCAGAACTATATATACATCATTGTTATGATTTCTAATGCCTCCGCTTGGTTTCAGCTTTTAGCTGTGCTGGGTGTAACAGAAGAAAGGAGAGGGAAGAGAGGAAAAATGAAGATTTATAACCAAAGTTTTCCTAAAGGTTTTATGACATTCTTGTCATCAATAATTAAATACTTGTAGCCAAGAGAAGAAAAAGATTAGAGCTGATTTTCACAATCATGGTAGAGTTGTTTTCTGTTAAGAAGACGCCAATTGGTATTTAGTTAGCCCTTGACAATATAATATATGCATTCATTAATCCTTGATACCAGAGTTCCTCATCACTTTGCAGATTAAAAAAAGAAAGAATTCTTTGTGCATTTTATGTCTCTGCTTAATAATATGCATTTTTGTAGGTAAGGTTTTACAAATATATTCATTTTTGTAGAAAACATTCCCAAATGTAAATATTCCAAAGCAGCTGGAGATTCTGCCAGGACTGTTTGTCTGTGGAGATTCTCAGTCATTCAGGTGGTTGTCTCAAAGGAGCTTTTTTGAAAGGCAACTGAATTTGGTTCCCCCCCCCCTTGGAAAAACAAAGTCCAGTTGCCTTTTGAAAAAGCACTTTTGAGAGAGAGAGAGCAATCTGGCAAATGGCTGTTGTACTGGCTAAAATCTCAAAGAGGTACCTCTTTGGGAAAACTGCTTCAGGATAATCAGAAAGGTGTGAGGATCTATTCCTTTTGTGAATGCAGTTTATTGTCTTTTCTTCTTCTGCAGATCAGTGTGGACAGTATGAGAGTAATCCTAATAAGGAATAAGAGTCGGGTAGTAAATTCAGCTCTTCTATGGTGAGTAAGAGAATAGTGGGCTAAGTAAAAGTTTGGTCGGTAACATTGCCCATCCTATTACTGTTACTACTGCTACATTTTAAACTAATTTATTTATTGTCCCAAAGGTGCTTTTTCCTAAAGGCAAATAGACTTTCTTGGTTTTTTCTTTTGAAAACATTTAGCTTCTCATTCAAGAAGTTTCTTGGAGCCCTGGTGGCACAGTGGTTAGAATGCAGTATTGCAGGCAAACTCTGCCCACAGTCTGGAGTTTGATCCTGATGGGCTCAAGGTTGACTCAGCCTTTCATCTTTCTGAGGTCAGTGAAATGGAGACCCAGATTGTTGGGGGCATTATATTGACAGTGTAAACTGCTATAAAGCACTATAGGACAGTATACAAATCAAAGTGCTATTGCTATTGCTATTCTTCAGTTATAACTGCCTGGTGGGTAAGGGAAGGATTTATATTCTTTGCAGTCATCTGTATATAAATATAAATATAAATCCTTCCCTTACCTACCAGGCAGTTAGAACTGAAGAAGCTTCTTAGATGAGAAGTGAAATGTTTTCAAAGGAAAAAAACCAAGAAAGTCCAGTTGCCTTTCGGAAAAAGCACCTTTTGGACAACCATGATCTGGATGATTGAGAATCTCCATAGACTATTTATTTATTTATTTATTTATTTATTTGTTTGTTTGTTTGTTTGTTTGTTTGTTTGTTTGTTTGTTTGTTTGTTTATATTTCACCATGTACAGTAGAGATCAAAACACAATAAAGTCTGTCCAATAATATTAGTTCAGTTCTTATAACTAATCTGTAAAGTCATAATTTAGAATAAAACAAATCAAACAATATAACCCTACATATTTAAAGGACTGTCCTATAATACTACAAGGCAAACACACACATACCCATAATTAATATAAAACAAATACTAACCTTTAAACCAACAATTGTAATGGGATTAGATTAAAATAACAAGGGCACACATTAACCGACATATCAAATTAAACACAAATATGTAAAGCAATTTTAAAAGCATAAAAATTCACAATGAGTGAAAGGAAAACTCATTCTAGAGTCATGGGGCCAGACCCTTGAAGGCCTGAAGTCTGGAGATTATCACCCTAGAATGGGGAACAGAAAGGAGATCCTGCCCTCCCCCAAAGCATAAAGAATGCAAAGCATTGTGGCGAGAAATAATAATAAAACAATTATTAGAGAGCTTGTGACCAGAAGCCTCCAAACAGAAATAATAACGGCTAGAACTTGGCTTTGGTTCAAATCTTCTTCATAGAAGAGCCCTCTGATGTAATAAAATATGGATTTAGCATGGAGATCTAGAACAGTTTTCAAGGCTGTAACTTACTGTCCTCCACTTAATCTTTGAAAGAGTGTAAGTACCTTTCTGTAAAAATAAGAGTTGTCCTACAAGTGAAGAAAGATGGAAGAATAGGCATGCCCACTTGAGTTAGTCACTAGTGGGATGGAGTGGGAGCAGGGAACATTGAAGAGTCAGAGGAAGTAAGATGAGTTATCACCTCCTCTGGTCATGTCATCAAATGCTTGCCTTCTAAGTCCTCTTAGGCCCAGTGATATGTCTGCTAAATGCCAGTAAGTTCACAGTAAGATATACAATTATGACTTGATCATAACTGTATAACCGAAGGATTGAAAAAGAAAATGAAAGCAGAAATAGAAACATCATACCATTTTAAATATGCATTCAATTTTGTATGTTAAATTTGATAAGCTGTTCTGAAATACTTTTGTATAGGAAATGCTATAATCTTAGCTTCAGGTGGTGCTCTCTTTCTGTTGACAGGAGTTTGCGGCCAACCAAGGCAGTTCCAGGTCACACGAGGCCTTCACCCCTGAAGTGGTTTCAGGGAATGCTCTTTCGTGTTCTCTGTGGCCTCTGAAAACCACACATACCCATTCTCATGTGGCCTCTGCAACCTCCAAAAATTGCAAGAACAGGGCATGCTTTCAAGAATAGTTGCTGTCAAGTGTTGGTGAATGCTGCTGTGTCACCCAAAACATCATGGCACGTCACCTTTGACACGTGTGTCATAGGTTCACCATCACTGCTCTAAACTGATTGTTCACATTGACATTCATCCCACCTTTCACCAGGAGCAAAACACCAAACTATGTCTCCAGTAGAACCCGTTCATTTTGGTGTCTATCCAATCTATTTTCTTTCTTGTTGGTGCTTGAATACCAGCCATAAATAATAACCTTTCAAAGATTTTTTTTTGTATTACAGTTTTCAGGCTACTCTAAAAAAAAGCACTATCAAGCACAAGTAGGGCACAATACGTTGATTAAACTTGAGTCACCAGTTCTTCTGACCTAATTGGGGTTTTTTGATAATTCCATTCCAAATGAATCATGACTTACGCTGTTAAAATAACACTTAGCCATAGAAGTAGGTGATGCTAACAGTGAGCATCCACATTAATATATATATTAATATATACAGAGAGATACATTTATTTATTTATTATATACACACATACACACACTCTACAAGTTTCTTTATACATATTTATGTTTGCATATGTTTGTTCCCTGTGCTTTACCAGCAAAGATTTTATGAAATGAGTAGCTGAAAATCTTAGAAGTTAGATTTAGTGCCTCCAACCACAAGAACAGTAAGGAATATATATGAAACATCCCTGAGAAATGCTGCTACTATTCAAAGACCTTTTAATTTCCCTTGAAATTCCTCAGATATTTCTCTGAAGGTGAAATCTGAAATTCACTTCAAATTGTACTTTTAAACTGATTTACCAGCCATTCAAATAGCACCACTGCAAGCATTTTCTTATTCCCATTGCAATGTCTGGTAGCCTTAAATAGACAGGCCTTTTCCTTACACAAAGATAAAGGAACATAAACAAAATGAAAATTCTGCAAACAATGAATAATATGAACTTTTTGTTGTAAGAAATGTAGCCAGAGAAGCCTGCAGTTTTGTTCTGGTGTGTTCCACATACACTGGCAACACTTTCAAGAATAGCTGCCAAAATCTAAGGTGTGAAACTAGGCATTGATTATTTAATCAAGTTTATTGCCAATCTCGCATGGCGAGCCTAGGCAGCGTACAACAAAACTAATGGTTAAAATCAAGTATAAAAACCAATCAAAACAATTAAATGATCAACATTAGTAAAACCAAGATTGAGGGACAGCTAATTAAGATGTCATATGTGGTACAAACAATGTGCAGGCTCTTTTCTGTCAGGGCACCCCCAGGCCCATTGGGGGGAAAAAACAAGTTTTGAGGACTTTCTGAAGGCCATAAGGGTTGGGGCTAATCTTGCCTCAAGGGGGATGATGTTCCAGAGGCTGAGCACCACCACAACAAAGTTCATCTTCTGAGTCGCATCAAAGGGGCAACATTAGTGGATGGGATTATAATATGCGTCTCCTGATCAATTTTGTGGAATAGGTTGAATTGGGTAGATAATGCCACGTAGGGCTTTAAAAGTCAAAAGCAGCACCTTGAGTTACACCCAGAAGCAAACTGGCAAGCAGTGAAGCACACAGTGATAATTATCACAAGTTATACATGTTATATACAAATTATCACAAGTATCACAAGTTCGTGCTGCTGCATTTTGCATCAGGTGAAGCTTCTGGATACCCTTCAAGGGGAGCCCCCATATAGAGCACATAAGTAGTTGTAAATCACTCCAACACACACACACACACACACACACACACACACACAAACAATCCAACACTGGAAGTTTTTAAGAAGAGACTGGACAGCCATTTGTCCGAAATTGTATAGGGTTTCCTGCCTGAGCAGGGGGTTGGACTCGATGACCTCCACTTTATTATTATTATTATTATTATTATTATTATTATTATTATTATTATTATTATTATTATTATTATTATTATTATTATTATTATTATTATTATTATTATTATTATTATTATTATTATTATTATTATTATTATTATTATTATTATTATTCCCCCTCACATACACATGACTTTCACCCAAGAGAAGGATGGCTGGTTTCCATCCACATGATGCTACTTTCCTGTAGATAATAGAGTTACTTACCTTATGTGGACTTTAACATGTCAACTGCTGATTCAGCTCTGATTTAGTAATCCTGCTAGGTTGCAAGGACAGATCCTGGATTCTTTCTCACAAAACCTATACACTGTACATTTTTAATTTAGCAATGTGGAATGTTATATGCAATGGGAGTAACCACATTAACAATAATTAATTTATTTCAATCAGATCAAAGTTATTCTTATCCTGCTCCAGCACTATCTGGTTTTTAGCATCTGGCCTCTGGGCCAGCTAAACTCATAATTTGTACCACTAAATGGAATGCAAGTGGGCACGTTTTATTAAATGACCTTGAAACCAAGTAGGTCTGGATCTGATCAGTGTTTGAATTGAGAGTATTTAAAAATGTATGGATAGGGCCTTGGTTTTATTTGTTTGTTTGTTTGTTTAAATTATTCTTTGATCAAATCTGTAACAAAAGAAAGTGTTCTCTTACACAGTATAAATTAATCAAAACTCAGTATTGGGAAATGTAATCCACATAACTTCACATCCGCTAAGTCAGAGTCACAGCAGTCCATCTCCATTTCATTCAACTATAATTAAGAATCAAAACAGGGGCATAATACTGTCAGCCAAGTAATAATGGGGGTGGGGGGGAACATCAGAGAGAACCGATACATAGAGAAGCAACTTTTCAAATGCACCTAATTAAATACATTATATGCTGTCCATTCACACCTAGATTTAGCTCCATCACACAGCGTTAACGTTTGTCTATTGTAATGTACTTAGATTGCAGGCTAAAATTCATATCAACCAAAAAAAAACACCAAGTTGATGAACATCATACTTAAAGGCAGAAAAGAATCTGGCAATTGCACATGTAAAGTCGTTCTTGTTGTTCTTTATTTTCTTTGGGTGATTCAATGGTGTTGAAAAAAATGTTGGCAACTTATAATCATGCATGACTCTGGACTCTGCCTCACAACCACCTTAATATGTTATCTTTCAGTACTTCAGTTGGCAAAAAAGTAAGCTGGCATAAATTCTGCTGCCTGACTGCCAGGCCCTATTCAGCTCCAGGTCCAAGATTTGTGAGTAGTGTTGCCCTCACAGTTTTAATGTGAAATGAGTGAAGCAAAATATCTGGTTTTGTTTTTCTTCCTGCTGTGTACCACCTGCTTGCAGGAAAAAGATCACCAATCTTTTTTTAAATGTGATAGAGGGGGCTGGGCAAGTATAGGTGGGTGTCTGATATAGAAAAATTATTTAGCTTTCAAATTGTCTGAGCTGGTTTACAAGAGGGGATGTTCTGCTGCTTTTTGGAAGGTCATAACTACAGAGGAGTGGCACAGAGGTAAGGAAGAGGGTGCTCTTCTGGTGTATTGTACCATGTTCCATCCCTACAACCTGGCAGCTGGACTATTTTTGGACAGGGATTTAGCACACTTTCAAAAAAGTGCTAGATCTACAAGCTATACCTGACTGATAGGTTACATACATGGAAGAGAACAACTGATGGCACCAATCCCATGTATATAAGAAAACACTAGTGACAACCAGTTCGAATCGAATCGAATCGAATCGAATCGAATCGAATCGAATCGAATAGAATAGAATAGAATAGAATAGAATAGAATAGAATAGAATAGAATAGGACTTCCGGTTTTGCACGGTAGCAACTGGTCGCGGGCTTGCAGATTCTCTGCACCCCCGCGGCTAATTTTGCCCTGCCTGGGGACTCTAAATGGGTCTAAGTCGCCCCGGAGAGGCGACAAAGAAAGAAGGGTGCTCCAGTGATTCTGGAATGGTGGCGGCCGTTCTGTTTGACTTGGGGAAAGCCTTCTAACCTGACAGGAGAAAGGCTGTCCCTATTGCATCGGCCAGCCCAAGCTACTAGCAACTGAAGTCCAAAAGCACTAACCAGCACAACTGTGAACAGCATGCTTGAAACTGGGTGAGGAATTCGATCTTCTCTTTTCTATTCTATATTTAATTTCCTGGAAAAGATCCCCAAGAAGCAAAATACTTCCGAAAGGGAAGGAGGGGGATTTCCGCCCCACCCTTATACTAATGGAAGTGGCGAACTAATCTTTTTATGGAGGATCAAAATATATGGAAGTGAAATAAATATAAAACCTAAAATTTAAAACTTAATCTGGATAAATCTAAAATTGTTTGAATGGTTAAGACTCTCATTTTAAAGATAATTGTTTATTTTGGAAATTGAAAAACAAATAGTTGCTGACACCTAGTGGTGGATGAAGACTATGACAGCTATGACTTTAATATAAGACTTGGCAACCTGGGAAAAGCTAATCTGTGTTTGTGATGTTCAAAGTTTTAACAACAAAGAACAGCTGTGACAAAAAAAGACACTAAGAGAGAATTATAGAAAAAAAATCTTTTTTGAACTATTTGGATTACAAATATCTATTTAATTGGGATTCTAAAGCTATTTGCAGAGAAAAGAAAGGAAGAGGAAAACTCAAATTCTTGGCCATCATGGATCAGAGACATGTAGAAAGAACATATCAAGAAAACATAAATACTTCACAGGAGGAGATATATAGTATACTGCAACTAATTCAAACAATAATGACTTTAAACCACAGTGATGGAGCACCCACGATTTCTGGAGGCAAGCTGTCCCCTACAAAAGCCAGCTTTCTGGTCTTTCCTTTAGCCCAAGCCAAAATGACATGGAAATCTATGTTTAGTGTTCACAGGGAGGTGGCATGTCACAGAAGTCTGAAGTGACCAAGTGAAGACCCAATTCCTGAGTTGTTAACAGGAATGTGATTGTGTCTTTGGCAGAAATTGTGTTGGAACAAGAGGAAAAACTCAACTTTAAAACTGAATAAGGTAAAGCCAGCTTTAAGCTACCTCAGCTATGGGCTAGGGATGAGAAGACGGCAGTGTTATGAAAATATTACCAAGGCATGTTCATGCCACAATTAAGAGGATGTCAAGACAAATCTCGAGTTCTCTAAAATTATAATATTGCAATTGGCAGCAACCCTGAGTGACAACAGCATTATTCCCTGGTCCATTTATCCATGATTTGATATCCTCAGTCATGCCCTTCCCTGTCACTTTTTTAAAAAAACCAGAATTTCCAAAGTTGTATCATTTTCCTGATTGTGTCTTCTCCATTTCTAAAAAATATAGCAATCAGAAATATACACTATCTGTAGTTAGGCTTTCTGGGGATATGATTTGATTTTTTTTGTCTTACGTTGCATCATGGTATGCTTACTTAAAATGAAATATATTTGTCATTTGGCTGACAATTCACTCCTTTTGAAGAGATTCTTCTAGAATTATTTAATATCATTTTTCTTCACCATTCTGAATGGTATCTGAATTTGGTATCATCTGCAAACTTAGCCAGCTCATTGCAAAACTTTTTTGTACAGGTTAAAAAGCACAGATCCCAATGCAGATCCTTGTAATAATCTGCTTCCTGCTCTGGAAGAATTGCCCTTTTATCCCAATTATTCCCCCTCCCCCTTTTTTTTTAGTTAGTGAGCAAGCCATAAAATGTCAATCCCACCATATCCAGCAACAAATATGTTTACTAAAAAGCTTTTGATAAAAAATCTTTGTCAAAGGTCTTTTGAATTATCAGACTCAAAAAGATTGCTCTCCCTTGCTGCAAAATACCCAAGTATTGCAAACCCCCATCCCCCAAAAAAGACTGCAAACATCTCAGTAAGGAAAGAGAATGAGGTAATGATTTCTGATTTCTAACTCCTTTTCAAGCAGAGAAATGTGAGGATTCTAGGGAATTGTTAATTATGGGATAACCTACATGAACATGGAGAGGTGGAAAAAGGAACCATACATGTGTTCCAAAATGGTGACTGAATAAGAAAAAAAATAAGGATGCTGAAATTAAGACAGAAAAAAAACAAGCTCTTATTCAACAGGTACAAAAAATTGGAATACAGTATATGGTTCATATACTGATCTAGTTTTATGTGCCAGCAAAGAACAATGTACTATTATGCACTGTGAAAATAGATTAGCTTTGTAATGTAAAAATTCCTAGCAAGATCAGCTATCCCACTGAGCAATTTTCATGAAACCACTGCACATCTATTAACCAAACTAAGCATCTGACCAGCCTTATTTTAGAATCATCATCAACAACTTGCAACTGTGTTGCTGTTTTGGTTATTTTCCCTTGCATATTCAATTAGCTATTTACTGCAAAAAGAAAAGAAAAAGAATTACCAATATGATGAGCAGGCCTATGTGGCTTAATGAAACATGAGCTATACCGATGGTAGCTGCTGGCAGGTTCAATCATAACAGACAAGTCTTGCTAGAGAGGTTAGATGAATATAATCCAAACTTATTCCCAGGGGCAAATACAGAATAGAAAAATTCCATACTGGATCAATTCTCATCTAGATCAGCAAGGACCATGCCTGATACTATGGCTCCTGGGCGTCAGTAGATAAATGGGATACAGGGCTCAGCTGTTCCTGCTAGACAACAAGAATGGCCAGCTTAAAATAGTTAGAAGAGCCAGAAAAGTGAAATAAATGGTCAATTGAAGAAAAAGAACAATCATGAAACCTAAAATTAGGGGATGTCAGAACAAAGTATTGGAAACAAAAATACTTAGTCTCAGAAAAGGATGAACAATAACTCATGGATCCGTGAAGTTTGTTCCTTAGAATAAAACCAATACCTAAATTAGAAATATTGAAAAAGCTAGCTGAATATGTAAACAATATTCATAATAATAACACAAATCAGGGTGGGCAGCTATGGCCCCTTTACAATCTATGGACTTAAATTCTCAGAATTTCTGAACCAGCCATGTTGGCTCAGGAATTCTGGGATTTGAAGTCCATGGGTCGTAAAAAGATCATATAGATGCCTATCTCTGACATAAATGAAACTGAAGATTGTCAAGCAAATAAAAGCTTTTAAAAGTATCATCAAATTTTCTTAACGTCTGAAAGGAAAGATTATTGAACATATAAAAAATTCAAAAGAAAGGTTTCTGCTATTGAAAAAAAACAACTAGGAAAGTATTATCAACAATTCTCAAAGACACAAATTTGGTAGTAGAAAATATTAAAACATATTGGCTGAAACTAATCAACTAATTTATAGCACAGCAGCAGTGATAACATCAGAGCTGGCATACAATGCTATAAAACAAAACAGCAAAATCATCCAACAAAATAGAAAATTTGATTACAAAGATCAATACATTATGAACTGATACCAGCAATCTGAAGAATTTGAAGGAAAGAAAATTGAAAAATAATGAGTTCAAAGAAAGTTTATAGAAAAGATATAATCTTGGCACTAAGATGATTAAAGAATCTCAGAAGAATTAAAGCAACGTGTCACAGCTATTTAAAGGAAAATTGAA
Organism: Azemiops feae; assembly: GCA_023970755.1. Lineage (NCBI taxonomy): Eukaryota > Metazoa > Chordata > Lepidosauria > Squamata > Viperidae > Azemiops > Azemiops feae. Next base: position 5,497,333 of record JALGBA010003987.1, on the reverse strand, counting down.
CAATAAGTAGAATAAATCAATTTCAACCAAATCAGCAGTTTCAAACAAATACAGTATTTATTTTACAAAGCATCACTTGAAAATGCTACAAACATACACTCTAATAAAAGATGAAAAACTGCAATTTTGGAATGACATCTGGGAAACCTAAAAGAACATAATAAAGATGATTATGGATAAAACAGATTGAGAAAAATATTGATTCAGTAAAAATGGATGATACGGTCTTAACATCAGAAATAATTAAAAACAAGCAAGGAAGATTTAGAACTGGAGTGCACAGGAAAAGATGAAGTTCATGGATTTCAGTTTAAATATCTGACAACTCTCCATGAAAATTGATCATTCAATTTAATATAATATTAAATAGGTGACAAACATTTCAACAATTTAAATAATGAAAAACAGAGACAGGATGTAGTTTTAATAAACTACAAACCAATTGCTTGCTAACAATATTCAAGCTGCCAAATGGTACATGACATCTGGGAACTGCAGTTTCAAGTTACATATTTAAAAAATTGTTGTATCCACTTATATATAAAGGAAACTGCTGAAATTCATGAGAAACAAAAAAGATGAAATCCTGTTTGATAAAATTATCTTGAAAAACTCCAAGCAAAGGAAACACAACTTACATATGGCTTGGGTTCATTATAAAACGGTGTTTGGTTCTCTTGGGGATAGAAATGTTTGGAAATATTTGGCATTTGTGTGAACATCCAGGATTTTATCAAAGAAACTATGAAATATTAGAAAACAACTTTCAGAGAAAATGACAAAGAAATTTGAAATTTAAGAATCAAGAGAGGATTTTTTTTAAGGGAATTCATTGTCTCCATTATTTTTTAACATCTCAGTAATACCTTCATTCATATCCTGAATAAAACACAGAGAGTGAGAAGGAAGGAGGGAGGGAGGGAAAGAGAGAGAGAGAAAAACAATTCAGATTCAAACTACCAGTGTCTATTGTGAAAGTTTGTCCCATGGATACAAAGACATGTTGTCACTTTTTTTTTCTTTGAACACTGGATTTTTGTTTATTAGATCATTAATGACACAATTTGGTTTACTGCAGGCTTATTTTTTGTTCATCATATTGTTGATTGCATGATAGACAAACATGGTAGAAATCTAAATAAAATGCATATACACAAATGAAATAATTAATTTAACATTATGTACATATGTGTGCAACTAAAATCTACATTATAGTACATTTACCTATAAACATTTTTAATATAACACAGCTATGTTAATGTCTTGAGAGGATTTCTTCCAATATTGCCCTTAAGACAATTCTTATCAAATTTCAGAAGCTAAATGATATAATACATATCCCCCCCACCTTTGAATTGCATATGCCACCTATTTGTCAAAAATGTCTCATAAAATGGAGATCACTAAATATTCTTGGCAGCTTGTAAATAAACTGTGATGTGTTCTCATGTAGACACATATTCCAACTATTTCAACCTTGCACTGTCTTTTGTGGAACATAGAAGAATCATACGGTATAATTACCTCAGCTTGAATCCACAAGTCCATTAGGTTTAAACACAGCTCTAAAGAAGAGAGAAAGAGTAATCATTCAAAACTAAATTGCTATGTATTGCATTTCTTATTGGAACTGTGGTTTTGTTAGTAATTATCTGGTTAAACTGTCAAAAGCGTCTCTAGTACATCAATTTTCAGGATACTTATTGCAACACAATTTCCAACTGTTGTGTACTTTTCTATAAGAAATTATAGTGTATCAAGATCAGGTTAGCCAATACAGATCCAATGATGTCCCCTATAGTTCAATCTATATCAAGGAAATAGCCTCAGTTTAGATATGGAATCCATTTTGCTCACTAGTTGTAACACAGTATTACTGTTCAAAACCAAAATCTGATCACAGAGGGTCCATCAAGATTAGAGAAAGAACAAAACACTTTTTATTTCCAGCATGTTGTTCCAACCAGTAACCTGCAAAAGCATGGTGGATCATGTAGAACATACAAGAGAAACTGGGTTTTTTTTTTTCATATATTTGATATTGCCACTTTCTGACTCTTCTGGAGAATATAAAGGAAAAACGTATTTGATGTGGCTTGAGTGTCTTGCTACTCTCAAGTAGCTTTGATTTTCTTTCCTTAAAGTTGATTTGCCAGGCATCAAGGGCATAATTCGATACAAAAAATAGTCAAGAAATGTATTAGAAGAAGCCCAAACCCCTCTTTTTTAAAACTATATGCATGTTGTAGAACTTGCTTTAGTTTCTTTCTGTCATATCATTCAGTCTGAATATATTCTTCAAACTTATTAAATTTAGGTTGATTTATTTCCTGTTCTCCTCTTTAGTTGCTAGGGACAGAGAAAAAAAATATTCTGAGCTCAGAAAACCCCAATTCTGAACAAAGAAATAACAAACAAACCATAGAGTGAACTTCACATCTTTTATGGCCAAAAATAATTTATCCCTTCCTGTTTTACTGATATAAAAGGACTACATATTAGGTACCATCCCAAGGATGACTTGATTTGATCACAGATATTTTATTTGTTACTACTTAAGAAGATGTCTTCTACTAAATGAGCTTATTAGTCCTTCTGAATCAAGTATAATTGCAGCAGGTTTCCAATGCAGTATTTCAGACAGAAATCTTGAACTGTTCTACTTGAAATCCATTACGCATTAATGCTAGGGGGCTGCTGGTGGAATCTTAAGAATTCAAACCTGTGCTCTACCACTAAATTATAGCATTTAGCTTATAATTGCCTGTTTATGTTTCAAGCTGATTCAAAGTTAAGAATGAAAAGGGCAGTGTTCTGGGTGTACATTGTGACTTGTTACCTTCTGCTGCAAAATCCCTCAGTCTTTCCATTAGCAATGATTCTATGAGTTTCTTCACTATTTCTAATTCATCTATCTAAATAGGGCTATATTTTTATTCTCATAGACTGCCTAGACAAGTCCCTGCAGTTTTCCGGGCATGAGTTTTCAGAAGTGGTTTGCAATTGCCTCCTTTCTAGGGCTGAGAGAGAGTGACTGGCCCAAGGTCACTTAGTTGACTTTATGCCTAAAGTGTGACTAGAATTCATGGTCTCTGGGAAGAGTTAATCTAAGAGATCCAGATTAACCATAATTTTTGATACGAGATTAGCAATCCAGTCTTAGTCACATTTCTATTCAGGAAATCACCTTACACCAATTTGGATTATTTGTTCATCTAACCAAATATTGAATATTTTTATATGCATTACTGTACTCAAAATTTTTATGCAACATGTTTAATGCAGAAATGAATCTAAAATATTCTTCATGGAAAAAGATACATTTACTAATCTCTGACTGTTTTCCTACTCAAAGGTAAGCTCCTTTATTTTCAATGTAGGTAAGCATGCTTGGGAGTCCAATCTTCATAGTACAATGATTAATACTCTGATATTTAACCAGAGAGCTAGGGAGGAAGGGAAACAGTTCCATCTCCTTCACTTTGGAGGGCGGCCAATGAACCATAATTTGTGGTAAGCAATCTAATCAACCATCTCACTTTCTGCATGCTTCCTTACAAAAGATTTATATCACATGTGCTATAAGTAATAAATGTAATTCTATGCTATAGCAATTGTAAATATGCCAAGGTAAGAAATGTATTTAAATCTACAGCAGTATATAAGGAAAAAGGTTAAATTAAATAAGAATAAAAGGAAATGGGAAAAAACACAGAGTCTCTCCTTTTTTCACAGAACAGAGTAATAAAGATTATACTGATTATGACTGACAGAAGGCCCATATGAATGAAGTAATTGTACAGTATGGGTATCAGGGATATCACAAATGTACAGTTCACTAGGGATAGGATGGGAGATGATGATAGGGCCTCCTCCTCCTCCTCCTCTTCTTCCTCTTCCTCTTCCTCCTCCATTGCTATCTCCAATAATTAAGAAGTAATTCTCCAGCCTAGTATTTTCATATTTGAATGTGTTGAGTTACTTGTTTTAGCATTTGTTTTTTTAAAACTACATATCAGTATTTTTTTTTCTCTGCTAGCATGTTGAATGGAATGGAAAGAAACCACCACATGGTGGACATATTTCTCTTCTGATGGCTTTTCTTTTGGTTGTGCTTCATGGGCAATAAAATTGTTACCAGAAATTACCAATTTATGCATACTTAGGAATAACTATATTTCAAAGAATACCTTAAACTAGGAAAGGATTGCCTTGTTATTAATAATTAGTACAATACAGTACAATACCATTATACTGAACTTTCCAACGACTACTTCATTATGAAACACAGTTTGCTTTGGGACTTTTTTTGAACCACAAAAATTCTGTGGATACTCACCTGGGTGGAACCTGATGTTTTTTGCCTTATTAAGTGGGGACTATGATTGTCCTGTTTTTTTATTGTACAGTCCTCTCTCCAATGAGAGGATTTGTGCTGGAACCCATCCTCAGGGAACTTCTTGGTGAGAGAGAAGTTCCCTGAGAATGGGCTTCAGCACAAGTCCAAAAACTCAGAAGACTAAACCTAGAGATCGACCCAGATTGGATCCTGCAACATTATCCTGGGACACGTATATTCATTCAGGCATAAAGGTGGTAATGCTCAAGTCTAATTTATGAAATTGTGCACTGAAATATTCCTGTCCTTCAATAAAAATATGTATTTACTACAATAAGTGAACTTTTATTTCAAATTTTCCTTTGAAACAGATTGGTTCCTGAAAGTTTGTGCCCACTGTTAGCCATATTTATGGTCTATTTTGGGAACAAGGTAGACCATGGGTCAACTCCACGCTCTTTTATTGGAGTCCCATTGCATATGGAATAAAACAGAATTAAGCATTTCCAGTGGGTAATATGCATCTTCAAAGAAAGAATGGCTCTCCAGTAGGACCTTCATACTCTTCATGCCTCCTTGTAAGATTCAAGGTTCTGTGTTTGATTTTTGTAATTGAACAAACACCAAATCTACTGTCTGCACTTTGGCAAGAAGCTACATTAAAACAAAAACAAAGAAAGTGGTAGCAATTAGGCAATAGGACATAGTACAGGAGCTATTATCTCTTGTATCTAACTGCATGGATTAGGAACAGAAACCAAGAAGTAAGCCAACTCTCTCATTTACAATCATATGTCCTCTTTGTAGTCGAAACAACAAAATTCATTTTACACCACAATTGTGCATGAGTAGCTATAATATAATGTTCTTTACTCCCGCAAGAAAAAAAAATTATATAGCCTATGCAAACGTTCTTTTGTCTAAAACACAGCAGAGGGCATTGTGCAACTTAAGGAAAAGTATGCTTCCTCTTGTAGTCCTCCAGCAGTAATGAAATGAACAGGATGAGCAATATCCATATGTACTAAGGAACGTATATACCTTCAAGAAATTATTATTCCAGGGTCATTCTGTCATCCATATGTGCATTCACATAGAACACTAGCTTCAGGCTAGTGATAGTGAAGGTATAGCAAATAAGACTTGACACAGAGATGATGGTGGTGGTGGAGGAGGAGGAGGAGGAGGAGGAGGAGGAGGAAGAGGAAGAAGAAGAGGAAGAGGAAGAGGAAGAGGAAGAGGAGGAGGACAATTATGTCTTTTCAATGATTACTTTGAAAAAAAAGAACTAGAAAATAATTCATTGCTAATTTTTTAACATATAGAAAACAGTGATAATGACAATTGCAGAGAACTCAGAGATCAGAATGCAGAGACCATCAAAATAGTAAAGGAATTCATCTTCCTAGGCTCTAAAATTGACCAAAGTGTTGACTGTAGCCCTGAGATTAAAAGGCTTATAGCACTTATCCGGTATGATATCTGGAAGAATAAAGACACCAGTCTCACAACCAAACGCAGATTAGTTAATGTAATATTTTTTTCCAATTGCTATTTATGGCTGTGAAACTTGGACTCTGAAAAAAGGCAGATAGGAAAAGGGTGGATGCCTTTGAACCATGGTGCTGGAGGCGACTATTATGCATCCCCTGGACTACAAAAATAACCAAGAAGTCCTAGACTGAACCTCACCAAAAATATCACTTGAAACCAAGATTGCCAAACAGAGGCTGTCATACTTTGGTAATGTCACTTGAGCTGACTCACTCAAAAAGTCAATCATGCTAGGAGTAATCAGCGGAAAAAAGAAAAGGAGCCACCTAGTACCAGCTTGCTGGACATTATAAAGGATGACACTGGGATATATGGCAGATCTGAAGGAGGCAGTGTGAGATAGAGGGGTATGCTGATCCATAGAGTGGCCGAGAGTCGGACACAACTGATTGGCTGCTGATGATGAGTTTTTTTTAAAACATAAAAATATGAGTTTGAAAGATGAAGTCCTATTAAAGAGCCATGGTGATGCAGTGGTTAGAATGCAGAACTGCAGGCTAACTCACTGCTCACTCCAGGAGTTTGAGTCTGAGTGGCTCAAGGTTGACTCAACTTCCCATCCTTCTGAGATCGGTAAAATGAGGACCCAGATTGTTGGGGAAAATATGCCGACTCTGTAAACTGCTTAGAGAGGGCTGTAAAGCACTATGAAGTGGTATATAAGTCTAAGTGCTATTGTTATTGCTAAATTGGCTTTCTGTTTCTTTTCCCCCTTTGAAAGGGAAAGAATGCATGTTCATTTTATAAAGGGAAAATAAATTCTATAATCCAGGGCAATTTTAAGTAACTCTACTTTCCTTTTAATGATAAAACCGAAACAGCCCATTAAATATCAGAATGTAAAAATAAGCATTAAATGTACTTGAAGGGTATATTCAATTTGCAAATGGAATATGGTTGTAAGAGAGGCAGTCTTATTTTCATTTTTTGTAGCAAACATAATTATACATATCTGAGAATGCACTTTAGGCATTTCAAATGAAAAAAAAACCCTAATTTGCTTCTATTTGTATCAACAGAAACAAATCCAGAAGTTTTGCTTGATAGGATGAATACTTCTGAATTCAGGGAATTAAAGTCCTAAAATGGCAAAATTGTGATATTATTTATATGCTATCATCTAAAGTCAATAGTAGCATTTGACCCACTGGTTTCATTCTTCATTGGTTTCACTCTTCACCCCAAAGTACAACACAATGCAAACTGAGACATAAGGAAAAAAAATAACAACAAGGATATAATATGGCCTTCTCACCCAGACAAGAATGAACATTATTTAGAGTACAGTGCTGACTTTAAGAATGTTTTTAGTCAGGGCCAATGTAAGGAAACAGTTTGGCATAATGGTTAAGGCTAGAAACTGGGACACTGTGACTTCTAGTCCTATCTTGGACACCAAGTCAGCTGAGTGACCTTGGGCCAATCAATTTCTCTCAGTTCTAGGAAACCAGCAATGGCAAGGCACTTCTGAAAAACCTTGCCAAGAAAACTGCAGGGACTTGTTCAGGCAGTCTATAAGAATCAGGCACAATAGAATGGAAGGGGGAAAAATGTAGGGAGGACTTAAAGTAGAAAAGCAATAGAGAAACAGAATGTATCAAAAGAACAGAAATGAAGTTATGCAGGATCAATGAAAAGTTTATCTACTCCAGAATTTTGTTTCCACATTTATCTATGGCAACTTAACCTTGGCAATTTCAAGATGTGTGGACTTCAACTCCCAGAATTCCCTAGACTGAGAGTTGAAGTCCACATAGGTTAGAGTTGCCAAGTTTGCAAAAACTGGTCTGTGGGAAAAAATGTAACTAGAAATGCACATAATAGACCTTGTTTTTTCCATCACTTGGGTCTAAGAAACAAGACATGTTAAAAAGCAAATCATCGGGGGGGGGGGGAAATAACTTCATATTTAGTGTCTTAGAAACATTAATTTCCAACCTAATATCAGACTTGAAAGGTTTATGCTAGTATTTAAATAAGCAACAGCAGGTATGTTTTTAAATCAGTTCCAGTACATTTGGAAAAATATATTGGGCTGCACCCATTATGATACTTATTGTACATAAAATATGCTTGAAGAATTTTAAGGGAAGTCCAGTAAGCTTTTAATGGATCAGCAATATTTCTCAATTTAATTTCAATTCAAACTGAATCATGTATTAAAACTGTATCTTGGCTGACTTGTATATCTTCATATTACAGTATAAAGAATCAAATAATTTTTAGAAAAGTCATTTCATCATTTGAAAACAGCAAACCTGATACTATCTCCACAATAAGTCAGACCATGTATGATCTATTTTTCAAAATGTCTCTAAGAATGGTTCAATCTGTATATATAACAGGAGTTGCTTTTCTGGACCTGTCTTTTTTCTCCATGATCTCCCACGCATTCATTCAGAATGTGAGCTATGCTTATGAATACTGAATACAGAATATCAGAGTTGGAAGGGATCTTGGAGATCTTCTAGTCCAACCCTTTGCTCAAGCAAGAGACACTATGGCCCTGAGATATTGGAAGACAGCTATCATATAATTCCTAGTCCTTGTTTTCATTAGACCAGACATAACCAATTCCTGCAACCATTCTCCATAGGTTTTATCCTCCAGTCTCCTAATCATCTTTGTTGTTCTTCTCTGCACTCTTTTTAGAGTCTCAACATCTTTTTAATATCATGATGACCAGTGAGTCAAATGCCAATTATCTACTTCAGATGGTAGATCATAAATAATATTTTTCAAGTTTTAAGAGTGAGAACACTATTTTTTCACTGTTCTCTTGTACGCTTCATAATTGAAAGAAAATTTACCCAAGAGTTAAAAACTACAGAAACTTAAACTGAAAAATGAAAAAAAAGAAAAAGAATAAAAGAAAATGTGAAAAACAGCAAACCCCCTTCCGAAAAACAAATAAAGAAACGATATCTAAAGAAGCAACTTCCAAACTTTGCAGAATTTTAAACATAATCGTTACCATCTACAATCTCCTAAATTACTTATCTTGGTTCTCTTCTTCCTATAACAACACCTTTTAATCAGTAAATCCCAAAATCACCAATTCATTTTTATCCAATTTGTTTTCAGCAAATAATCCATAAACATTTTCCAAGACTTTTGTAAAAGCAATTGTTTTTAACTTCCTTAATCAAGCAAGCCCATTCAGCCACCTTTGCATAATTCTTGTTGGATATTGTTGGGAAAACCAGAAACCATACACTTGACTCAAATCTAATAAACACTGAAGAAGAGCAGGTGGAGCTGTGTTCCTGGCTAATCTTTTCTGTCATTCAGTTGGTTTCTGCCAAATTAGACCAACAGCATTTTAGTGCTGTTGACATTTATTTATTGGAAACATATTATAGATTAAATAACAGCTATGTCAGATCATCTGATTTGCTCCCTGGATGATATTTTGAACTCTGCTTCTCTAATGGGAGAATATCTAACACGATCAGTCTACGTGCTAGCTAACCTTGAAGTGCAAGTAAAATTACCTAAGGGCCAATTTCTTGAAATACAGGTAGTCCTTGATTTACGACCACAATTGAACCCAAAATTTCTTTTGCTAAGTGAGGCATTTGTTAAGTGAGTTTTGCCCCATTTTACGACCTGTCTTGCCACATCACTGCAGTTAAATCAGTAACCATGATTGTAAAGTGAATTTGGCTTCCCCATTGACTTTGTTTGTCAGAAGGTCACAAAAGGCAATTACATGACCCCAGGACAGTGCAACAGTCATAAATATGAGTCGGTTGCCAAGCATCTGAATTCTGATCATGTGATGGTTGTAAGTGTGAAAAACGGTCATAAGTCACTTTCTGCAGTGCCGTTGTAACTTTGAACGGTCGTAAACAAACTTTTGTAAATCGAGGACTACCTGTATCAGTTGAGAATTTAGAGCACTGCATTGATTGCTGTAGCCTCCATTCCACCAGAAATAAGAATTGATGCAGTTTGGTCTAATTCATATTTAGATCTGTTGAATTATTGTGAATAATTCCTATCCAATCTATCCATACTACTACAACCAACAGATCTGTTGCAGAAAGACATGAAATAGAAATGGCTATTTCAGACAGAGAAGCAAAACTGTAAAGCGGCAAATGGTTTACACACCAAATAAAGCTGTAAGGTCATTTTGTCTTATCTCAACATATATAATTGGAGCAATTATCTCACATGTCTTGGCTGATGGAGGAGAAACCTCAGCAATCGCTTTGTACAAATGCTGTGTGTAAACAAGTTTTTGTAACAGGTGGATGTACAGGGTTAATTTTGTATTCATAGCAGCTTATTAAAATGGGAAGGAAGGTCAGGAATTGTGGTTTCTGCAGGCATATTTTGGTAAAAGTTCACATTCCATTTGCTGCTCAGAAGCATGTGATAGGGAAACATTCCTGACTATCAGTTTAGAAACAGAAGTGGGTTTAATAATATGTTTGCCAATAGATTTATTGTTACTTAGGCTACACTGCTATTTAGAATAAAATTATTTCCACTAAGATATATTGTATTTGATAGAGAGCATCACACATAAATATACAGCAGTAACCTTAGATCATCATATAACAGGTTTTTAGCTCTATTACAGAGGTCACAAACCTTTCTCAGTTGGCGGGCCAGAGGGAAATGGAGGGGGAAGCATTTTACGTGAATGCGCATGCACAGGTCTGCAAGTATGCGCGTGACACAAACGGGGCAGGGCTAGTGCCCACGTGATACTCACTAGCCCTGCCCCATTCTTGTGTGGTGCAGTGCCCCGTTTCCATGCCCTGCAGTGTGGCAGCACCCATTTTTGCACCCTGCAGCCTGCAGCATGGCGGTCCATTTTCACACCCTGCAGCGCATTTTTGCACCTTGAGGCACGGTGGTGTCCAATTTTTGCACCCTGCAGTGCGGCGCCGGCCCATTTTCATGCCCCGAGGCACGGCAGCAGCCTGTTTTCGTATGCCCCGGCGATAGGGTGAGTGGGGGTGTGTGCACGCGCACATGTGTGCACTGGCCAGCCTGTCCTGTGGCCCGGTGGCCAGCAGGCCACAGCCCACTACCGAGCCCACAGGTTGTGGACCCCTGCTCTATTACACTTTTTCTTATTATTACTTTTTTTAATTCATTCTAGTAGATTTTAATTCTTTAGCTAGTATGGTTTGCAACAACAACTACTACTAATCTCTGTAGTTCTGAAAACCTACAGGATATCACAATGTCATAACCGATGACTCTGTACTCATTTGGCACCAAGACTAACATTATCTGTAAAGCTCACATATTGCATAAAGCTAATATACCCTTAGATACTCTAACACAGCTGGTGTATGAATGATTCAATTGAAAGCTTCAATGATTGAAAGATAATAGTTTAAAATTGGGCTGCCTTGCCTCTCTAAAGGGATGGAAATCTTAAAATTCAGCTTATTTCACATATGTCTGCTCACCGCATTGCAGCATTTTTAAATGAAGCAAGCCAGTTGACAAAAGAATAGAAAGTGCATATTTGAGGCACCTTGAGATGGAGAATAGATAGAAAAATATTTACAAGTTTTCTATTTTATTTTGAGAGCAAGAAAAATATCTTTTTAAAAAACCAAATACCTTTGGGTGAATAGAGAGACAGTTTCAAAGAAAAACAGGAAAGCATATTGAAAATAGTGTCCGCTCCCTTCCCAGCAACATAGCTCATAGAGAGATGAACTCAGTATATTGTAAATCTAGCTATTGACAGTTACTGTTTTCTTTAGAAAGATACCATTTCAAAATGACAGTCATGGACTAATATAAGGATTTGGTGAATGAAAGTTGAGAAGCACTTGACATTAAAAAAGGTAGCTAGGCTAGATATTTGGATGGATAGAAAGAACTACAAAACTTTTTCCTTTGAAGACTTTTATCTCAAAAACCAAGACTATGCCTTGGAGATAAAATACATCTTTCAGATTTAAAATGTACTCGGATACGGGTAGGCAATCTTCTTCCACGTAGGAATTATTATGGTCAGCCAGATGTATAAACTGGATTTAATATTTTTGTCCATCTATTGAGTCTTTCCCAAGGACCTGGGATAGTAGACATTGTTTGATAGTGTTAAAAGTATTGTCATGGGATATAAGCTGTTCCAAGTAAAGCTGCCTTTTCCAATTCACTGCTGGTAATTTTGTCAATGCCAATGGTGGTCAAGTGGTGCTCCAGTTGTTGATGGTTGCACCCAAGGTGCCTATTATGATTGGTACTATCTTTGTTTTCTTTTGCTACAGTTGTTCCACTAATATTTGCAGGTCCTTATATGTTGAGATTTTCTCCCAATTCTTTCTCTTCTATTCTGCTCTCTCTGGGTATCCAGACTTTTTTTGTCTCTTTTATCAACAATTTTTAAATCTGAGGTGTCTTGTGGCAGGTGCTTGTCTGTTTGAATCCTAAACTCTCAGAGTAGTTTAGCTTCTTCGTTTTTATTAGTTTGTTTAATTTATGATTCCACCAGTTCTTTCTTGCAGGCAAATGGTATTTCTTGCAGATAGTCCAATCCTTATTCTTCTTTGTCATGCTGTTGTTTGTAGTCAAGTCTGTATGAACTTCTTGTAACAGCTAACTAGGTGATCCACTGTTTCTTCAGCTTTTTTTGCAGAAGCAGTATTTGTCATCTGTTGCTGTCTTCTCAATTCTGGCTTTGTATACATTTGTTCTCAATGTTTGATCTTGTGCAGCCGGAATTAGCCTGTCTCTTTCTTCAACTTTCCTGATCTTAGCCATTGTCAAATCTTCTTGTTACTTGCTTTGCCTGGTAGTTTTTTTTAATGTACTGGCCATGTAATATTTTGTCTTGTCATGGCTCTTTTCTATTCTACATTTAGTCTTTCTTGTAGGCCAGTTTGGACTCTCCAGTGCTCACTAAGCTTTCCTGGTGTACTAGCTTCAGTACATTTTCTTCACTGTCTTTCAGGATATTCTTCCAATGGCCATTTTTCTTCTTCAACTGTCTAGTGTACTTGCAACATTTCACCCAGCTATTTTCCTTGTAAGGAGAGTGTGTCAACATTGCTAAGATGAAGGGCATGATTATTGTCATTATTTTTCTGGTCTTCCTATATTGTTATTATTATTTTATTCCATATAGCTCTACAGCAGGAATGTCAAACTGCCGGCCTGCGGGCCAGATGCGTCACACCGGCAATGGGGGAAAAGTCCCGATACATTGTGTGACATCATGTGACATCGTGAGTTTGACATGCCTGCTCTACAGCAAACTGTCTCTCTGTCTCACATGCAAAGTGAATGTGACTAAACCAAGACAGAGCTGTTTGTGGAAACAAGCTCTAGCTTCAAATATTGGATGTAATTGAACATCCAAAGTCCTCCCCTTTTTACCATGTATTCCAAGTATTGCACACACATAAAAGGGGGTGGATGTCAATCACCTTATCGCATCCACCATTTTAAAGCAGTGACCAGTGCTGCAGAAGCAAGGCCAAAGTCAAAAACCAGGGCTTTTTTTCTCATAGAACGCTCAGAACGGAGTTCCGGCACCTTTTTTGGATGGAACCTTGTAGGGTAGGCAAGGTGGGTTGTATGACATGTGCAAGTTCTGGCACCTTTTTTTTTTTTTTTTTTTACAAAAAAAGCACTGTCAAAAACTATCTGTTTTTAGCAGCTCTTATTCTCTAGGCAGATCTTAATTTTCCAAGTATGAATGGGTTGTTCTCTATAAGGAGTATTAATTGCATTCTTGATTGATATGTTTTCTCCACATAATTAATTTAACAGGAACCTTGTGTTGAACTGAATAATTTCCCCAGAATAGTAAAGAAACATAACACATTTAGAATTAATAGTTTTTGTGATAGCAACCTCATAGGATATTGACCTAAAATGTAAATACTAATTTAACTTAATATACTTTACTCTCTTTGATTGTGGAGTGGAGTTCATAAAGAGACAGAATAGGGCAAGTTGTACAGTGCCCAAATTGCATTAGAAGATGAAATTAATTCCAGATAACTTTTCTCACTGTAGACTCTGTACAAATATATGTAGAGTTTCTCTTCCCTTTGATCAGGGACGCCTGCAAGAGAGGATAACAATCTCTAAAATGATAAGTGTGGCATCTAGGCCGAAGCTCTATCTCTTTTCTACATGTATACAAAATTCTTTCCTAGAGAATTTAGAATTCCAATATTATTAGTAATATTATTTTTAATCCAACCAGTAGTTGTAATTCTCTGGGCAGAGTTCAGCACTGTTAAAACATGAAGAATTTCTAAAACATGAAAAAACAAAACAAAGATAAAACAACAGCATGAATGTAATAGGTAGCACAGAAAAAATAACTACTGAAGCACAGTGCAGGCAGGTATAACTCTATAAAATTCTACACAAAGACAAGCTTCTTTCACAATAGATGAGAACATTGGGGAAAATGGAGGTCAGATGTTGGCATAATATTATCTGCAGCTGTTTTTCTACCCAAAGGACAAAACAGAGTGATTATCCCATCTCTTCCCCTGAAGGAAGAGGAGGGGGAAGAGTCTTGGACACCCTTATCAGCAAGATCAAATGTGCACACACAAACACACTCACACCTTCCACAGCATTAGCTTGCTCTTCCAACTTACATATCACAGCCTTACCCAGGAGAACAACAGAAACAGGCTTTTAACAGATTCTTCAACAGAGTGAAAAACCTAACAAAGGCTTCAGAAACATCTTAAAAGCATGTCAGGGAATAACAAAGGAAGAACAAAACATTTCAAACTTTTTATGTGTTATGGAGGTGAATTCTGTATGGCTATTTATAATATTAAGCATATATATGCAATATATATAAAGTTGTATCCAGATTGCTTTGAGGGGAAAAAAAACTTGGTAGTTTTTAATCTTACTGCTTTTATTTTCATTTTAAGGTTGGGCTTTGATTTCATATTACTAATCTTTATTCGTCTCTGAATCTTTGATGGGTCTCAGGTGTAGAAAGTAACATATGGCTATGCAAAAAAGGAACTCTGGAGACTTATACTACCTTAACAGGGCACAAGCTACCTGTATATACATATTTAAAATTTGAAATATTAAGATATCAACTTAATTCATTATGTTTTATTCTCCAAATACATTTACCACTTAAATGGCATCCTTGAAAGCAATAAAAATGCCTTTCACAAGGAGAGGGCATAACTGATTTAATATCGCCTTCCTTGCCATAATGAACATCCAAATATATTACTGATTCATTGAATAAAATAGACAAATACATACAAAACAGTCTCTTGAATGTTCAAATCTATGTTAGTGAAATTTCCAAAGGAATTTTGAACACCTCGTGTTAAGAGGGCAAACTATAGTATAATGATGGAATTGAATCACCTATCAATAACTACTGTTGCCCTTTCTACTTATTAAAAAAAACACTTGACTCAGAATATTTCTTCTACCTCTTGCTTTACTAAAACTTCTAAAACCTCATTAAGGTTGCAACTGCAGCAATTAAAACATTCTAGGCAGCTCAAGGTACTGAACAAAATCACAATCATTTTTAATCAGCCAATAACCGTAACCTACATATATGGGGTTTTTTTCAAACCTTTCCCCAGATTAGAATTTGGGCTCATTTGTTTAATGTACTGAATATGCAAGAAAAATAAATAAATAAATAAGATAAAGTCATATTGTGTGAAAAGAAATCCTTCTTCGTATCACGCATAAATAAACCGAAATTATTTGGTCTCAAATATGACAGTGGCTATCAATTTAGATGGTTTCAAACACTGAATAGACAAATCCATAGAGAACCAGTTGTTCCATAAAACATAAAAATGACATTTAGACCAACCATTGTTACTTCAGAAATAACATGCCCTAAATAAAATTAAGTAAGAGGGCTATTGGCCTAGATAGATCTTGTTGGGGATTTATAACACAGGACACTGAATTAGATGGGTTTCTTTAAAAAAAAAGCTGTAAAGAGTTAATTCTGATAAGTGATTTCATTGGAAAAGACTGATTTTTAATCTCCTGTTCTTTTACTTGGTTTGGACTATTGCTTTTTGAAATTTAACTCTCTGAGTTCCTTCAGAGACTTTTCATTTAACTGCTGGGATATTTAAGTAAAGGTTATGGAATCACCTTGGGAACCAATAGAGATGTATTTAAATATATATATTCTTAATATAGAACCTTTACCCAAAATATATTCTATCATTTCTGTTGAACCAAGCATTTATTCTGATTTACTTGAAGAAACTAAATATAAAAGTAGTCAAAGGAAAAAAACACATGAATACCAACAAAAAAAACCACAGAACTAAATAAGAAACGAAAGAATAGACAAAAGGATATCAGTAATAACCAGTGGTGGGATTCAGCCAATTCGCACCAGTTCGGCAGAACCGGTAGCTAATTTTTTGTTGCCCAAGCCCAGAATGGACTTCCGGAAGCGGCATCCACACAGAGAACCGGCTGTTCACATATTTGAATCCCACACTGGTAATAACAGAGACACCTTACAAGTTCATGAGAATATGAAAAATAAGACAAAGGAATAGAGAAAAGCTTTAGCGGATATAACTTGCTGGATGGTACCTTCCGAATACAAGAAGCATTATTTCTTTCGTGTGGGTGTAATTGACTGAAATCATAGGATTAATGAAATTATGGAAAATCTAGCTTGCTGTCTGTAATAGATACACTGAAAGAGATTAGCAGCAGTCAAAATTATTCCTTTTTTAAAGAAAGCCGTTTAGTCTAAATTTCAATGGACAAAGCTCCTACTTGCTTCAACTATTTTCTTTTCTTTGATAGATGGATTCTATGAGATTTGAAACTGAAAAGAAAAATCTGTTCATCTTAAAACTGTATTGTGTAACTATAGATTTAAAAAAAAAATAAACTGTATTTTCATTGAATGGCAAGATATAATCATCACATCCAAAGGAGCTCTTCTTCCCTATGCAAAGGAAAACAGAGAATTCACTTTTTCAAAGAAGAACAAAGATTGAATTAGGATATACATGAAAGCTCATTAAAAATATATCCCATTTAGCGATCCTAACCAAAATAGAAAGGCACAGATTTACAATTGTACAGAAATACTTCAACTAGTGAAAGTTTAATGTGTTAAATGGTAACAGGATAAAAGCCAAAGAGCATTCAATTATTCCAAAATGTTCTGTCATCTTTATATTTATACGGCTATGTGATTATCATAACTTATTTATGTGCTTTTAGTTTCATTAGACTATTTTTCTAAGACCGTCTATTTTTAAATATGAGTTATTTCATTACAGATATTTTTTTTTATTGTAAAGAAATAAATCAATTTAAAAATAGGCATTTAGAAGACACAAATTTCTCTGCACCATAACTAATGATACGGATTATAAAGTGGATTAATAGATCGCTAGAAAATTACTGTCATCTGCCTGTCATCCCCTTTTCATCCATTGGAATTGAGGAAGGTGGGAATTGGAGGGCATTGAAAATTTTCCTCTTGGGCCAAAGCACTGAAATTAACTTGAATTGAAACATCCTGTGGTTTAATGTTCATTAACCTACCTTGTGGTGTTCTGTGTGCTTTACTTGGTTTCTCTATTTTCATTATATAAGCCACCCATGGTCATACTTCGTGAATATTTAAAATAATCAAATAAGATATAATATATTAACGTATTATTATAATTCAGATTCAATGCAGTCACTTTTATGCCCAGAATGTCCTTCAATTACTTGATAAGATGTACCAGGGGTTACATTATCAAGTTATATATATGAGGAGATAAAGACACTTTTAATAATGTCTGTTTGTAATCATACTTCCTAAAGTATTAAAATATCATATTTTAATAGCATCAATTTAAAAATAAAATCCATATTTGACCAAAACACAGTCCAAAATTTCAAATATACAATATCAAAGGCATTTTCCAGGTCCAACAAAAACACTGCTGTCTATTCTACCTCAAATCTCAACCCAAAATTTGGTGCACTTTTATGAAAGTGGATTCTGCAGGATAGAAAATGCAAGTAATAGAATCTGTGGTGCTTCTACTAGAACAAATTTTGGGCATCAATATTTAACAAGGCCCAAATTTTGCACATCAATGTTTCAAAATTTAACAAGGGAGAGCCAGTTTGGTGAAATGTTTAAGGCATCGGGCTAAAAACCAGGATACCATGAGTTGTATCACCTTGGCCACAAAGCCAGCTGGGTGACCTTGGGCCACTTACTTTCTCTCAGCCTTAGGAAGGAAGGAAGGGCAAACCACTTCTGAAAAACCTTGCCAAGAAAACATTGGGGATTTGTTCAGGCTGTCTCCAAGAATCAGACATGATTGAAAAAATAACTAACAATAAGCTAGCAGGCCAATTAACAGAATTATTACAAGCCTTCAAAATCACACCTGTGATTTAGTTCCTTCATTAAGGAACTAAAAAACATTCAATCGCAATAATATAGGAAATGAAATATTTAGTATATGTCTAGTGGCTGTGGTGCTGGAATGATGGGGAAACCTGAGTTCCAGTCCTGCCTTAAGCATAGAAGCCATTTTGGGTCAGTCACTCTCTTTTGGTCCTAGGAAGAAGACAATGATCACCAACTTTAAAAAGGCCTGCCAAGAATACTGCATAAATTTATCCATGGAGTTGCCAGAAGTGAAGACTGAGTCAAAGGCATCGAATTGCTGTTTTACCCTATTTGGGGCTGATAGCCTTTGAATACCTTGCCAGAAGCATGCCAGGACCTACACTTCAAAAACTAATAGGCAGGGTCAGATCAAAAGCTCGATTTGATTTATTTATAGGAGTAAATTTAATTAAAACGAAATATAATCAATTTGAATATTCTCCCATTGCATACTCAATAATCTACCCTTTTTAATAACAGCATTATCTGCAATGTATTAACTCCACTGAAGATTTCTTGGAAAATGCATCCAGGTTTTGGGAGGCTGCAGTCTGGTATAAACCTTTGAATTAAGAAGACATCACTGCAGCTAAAACAGAGCACCTAATGCCGCAGGCAAATACAGCACTGCTTATGCAGCAACTATTGTTGATTGCCATAGAAATATTCACTTTTGTAATATATTCCTTTTAGGGCATTGCTTCTGTCAAGAAGCAGACATCATGATCACATCTTTGCAGAGGGACAAAACATTGGAGAGATTGAAATTAAGGGAAGTCTTGGGGGAAGCTACTGACATAGTATTCCTTAATTCAACTAATTTGATAGGAAAGATTAGAAAAAGGAAAGCCACTTCTGAGAGATAGGCACATCGGCATTCTTGCTACCACAATTTCATACAGAGCAGCCCTCGCAGGCTTGATCTGATAAGGTCCCTCTAAAATTTCCAGTGTATTTTTGCTTACCTCTTTCACTCTGTGGAACATTTTAATTAAATTGACCTCCACCACTTAATCAGACATTTTCCATTAGGACACATAAAAGACCTTATCCATTTCATCTAGGCACTTGACTAAGTCCCTCCAATCATTTTAACTTAATTACTAATAGATGAAAAATTACTTGTCTAACATAATTTCTGTCAAAACAATTCTAGATCAGAGAAGGAATGTGAATTCCCAGGGAGACATCTATACATTCTAAACAATGTTCTTTGTGTAATTTAAAAGAGAAAGGAAAAAATCTGAAGTTTTCAACTTAGAAAGTGACTTCTTGTGCATCTTAACAGAGGTAAACATGGATCAAGTTTCAGCAACATTGGAAGAAGCAATATTTTCAGTGCACTATATGCTTCATGCAGCATCTATGTGCATATTCTTCTTGACTTATTATACACTCCACAGATGGAAACTAAAGCCTCTGACTTGCTAGATGCTTAACCTGCTTCTTTTATTTTTAAGTAATAAAAATGTTCCTCCTTGCACTTTGATAAGTAAATAATCAGAATTTATCTGCACCAATTTGGTGTTAGCTAGCATACATTCTGTGTAAAGTTTTAGGAACAATTAACTTCCTAGAAACTTGCACCAAAGTACCCCCTTGAAGCTGCTTCGTGGGATAACAGTGATGCCTTTTAAGAGTCAAGATAAACAACGATGTTGCTTTGATCTGCATTTGAGTCTCTCTTAGCCTTCTCCTGATAGTGCACGCTCTAGGTAATTCTGAGAAGAGTATTGATCAGCAAGTGTTTCAGCAAAAGGCTGGAAGGAGTTCCAGAGTTGGCTAAAGGAATTCTAAAGGATTTCCAGAAGCCAGTTGGACCAAAAGAACTTAAGGATGTGCTGAGGGGTTCCAGCTGAACGGGCTGCACATAATCTTTCTGCATCTACTAAAGCACGGGTCTCCAAACTTGGCTGTCTGAGGATTTCTGGGAGTTGAAGTCCACAAGTCTTAGAGTTGCCAAGTTTGCAGACACCTGTAGGAAAGCATCTATTGTAGGCAGTGAGCCCAGTGCATGAAAAGCTTTGACTGGGGAGAATGGCAGCCTGAATGACTCACTTCCCTCAGAAACTATCCAAGCAGTGAAAGAGGCAAATAGCAGGCAAGG
This sequence comes from Azemiops feae, assembly GCA_023970755.1. Lineage (NCBI taxonomy): Eukaryota > Metazoa > Chordata > Lepidosauria > Squamata > Viperidae > Azemiops > Azemiops feae. The sequence continues at coordinate 5,476,945 of JALGBA010003987.1, read as the reverse complement.
CAAGGCCATTGCTTCATCCCCTGTTTGTTAAGAGCTGCTTAATCCTATGGCTGGTACAGAGGAGGTGGATGGAGGGCAAGGGAGTAAAATTTTGTACTAGATGTTTGGACAAAGTAATTGAATGGATTTTGCTAAGGAAAGGAGAAGACATCCGACAATTTCTTAAGGGCAAGACTTCCCTTAGGAATTATGGAACTGCTGCAATGAAAAAAAGCAAATGGAATGAATTCTCCCATGATGTTTCCCCTTGGAATTAAATTAAAACATGGGAAGCCAAGGAAACTATTGGAGACAAGATTGTAAAGAGAAAATTAGAAGATCAATTTCATACACATACCATGGACCAGCTTGTAACAAAACAATACCATGTTTTATGAAGCATCCTCTTTGAAGCGTCCTCATGGCTGGCTGGAAAATTCTAGGAGTTGAAGTCCACGTGTCTTAAAGTTGCCAAGATTGGAACCCGGAATTAACTCGGAATCTTTTCCAGATTCTGTATGTTCATATGCACACTGAGATAACATTTCTATTGGGACTATGAGTGAAATGGCTGCACATGTATAAAAATATGTAGACAAGCTCAGAAAGGTTTAGAATAGAATAGAATACAACAGAACAGAATAGAAGCTGGAAGGGACCTTGGAGCTCTTCTAGTCCAGCCCCCTGCTCAAGCAGGACAACCTATACCATTTCAGACAAGTAACTGTCTAGTCCAGGGCTTTTCAACCTGTGGTATGCGTACCACTTGTGGTACATTAATGAGTGGCAGGTGGTACGCAGCCCTGCCTAGCCAAGTGTAGTGGGGAAGGGAAAGAACCAGCATAGGCAAAGACTTACAGTGAGAGAGTCCTCTGGAGCTGCAAATGCCCCAGGCTCACTTCTGGCTCACCCTTCCCCATGAGAAAGGAGGAGGGGGGCGGAGACTATAAAAGGAGGCAGTTTGGGAGGGAGAGAGAGAAAAAGCAGCAGCCTTGGGAGGAGGCAGAATCAGCTCTAGCTGCACCGAAGGGGAAGAAGGAGGAGGAGGAGGGTGGGGGGAGAGGAGATCAAGCAGGCTGGCCGGCCATGAGCCAATCTACAACTGCTGTGGCAGCCACCTGTGCTGGCAGCAGCAAACAGGCAAGAAATGCAGTGGGGGAATGAAAAGCAGCAATGGCTGGAGGTGAGGCATGGAGGGAGGGAGATGGAGAGTGGAAGGATTCTTATGTGCTTTTGTGACTGAAGTTCCTGGATTTGTGCAATGTGGGCTTTGTGTTCTTAAGGAGTGTTTGGCAATTTCTATTTGGCTGATGGCTCGTTTTAGCTTCTATTGCTCTGCTGTTGTTAGCTGTAAGTTTTGCTGCAAGGGATTTTGAAGTATTTTTCTCCTGAATGGATTTTACTTATGAATGGAGCCATTTGGGGAGGCTGCCTTAGCCGGCAGCCAGTATTTACATTTTTTTTTCTTCCTTAAGTGCCGGCTGGGCTCCTTACTTTCCTTTCTAGCCAGTAGCTAATTCTTAAAGGGGAAGTGCCTTTTTAAGCTAGTTCACTCAGCACTTGTCTTTTCTGTCTCTGGAGGCCTTTCCTTGTTTGATCAATATATGGAAGAGGGAAAATATGGGGGGGGATTCAAATTCTTCCTTCAGAAGGAGCTGGGAATGAGAAAAAGGGAGGCAGGGAAGGGAGGGAGGGAAGGAAGTCCTGCCTTAGCACTTGGCCACCAGCAGCTCTGCCATTGACTTTGCTTGTCAAAAGGTTGCAAAAGGGGATCACATGACCCTGGGACACTGTGACCATCATAAATATGAATCAGTTGCCAAGCATCCAAATATAAATCACATGACCCTGTTGCTACAATGGTCATAAGTGTGAAAAATGGTCATAAGTCATTTCAGTGCAATTGCAACTTTGAACAGGTTTTTTTTTTGTCACCAAGTTTTTGACACCTTGCTAGGTGGTACTTGAATATTGCCATATCCTAAAAGTGGTACAATCAGTAAAAAGGTTGAAAAGCCCTGGTCTAGTCTCTTCTTAAAAACCTCCAGTGATGGAGCACCCACAATTTCTAAAGGCAAGCTGTTCCACTGGTTAATTGTCCTCACTGTTAGGAAGTTTCTTCTTAATTCCAGGTTGCTTCTCTCCTTGATTAGTTTCCATTCATTGTTTCTTGTCTTGCCTTTTGGTGCTTTGGAGAATAGTTTGACGCCCTCTTCTTTGTGTCAGCCCCTCAAAGACTGGAATACCGCTATCATGTCACCCCTATTTCTTCTTTTCTTTAGACTAGCCAAACCCAAGTCCTGAAGCCATTCTTCTTATGTTTTAGCATCCAGGCCTTTGATCATTTTAGTTTCTTTTCTCTGAACTTTTTCCAAAGTTTCAACATCTTTTTTGTAGTATGGTGACCAAAATTGGTTGCAGTATTCCAGGTGTGGTCTTACTAGGGTTTTATAGGGTTTGGAAGCAGCTATGCCAAATCTTCTGTAAGATGCAGATGCCTTAATGCAGATTCAAAGAAGGAAGTTTCATTTGTACCAACTCACTTTGTGATCCCATGGTCTGGGACCTTTGGACAGTTGTATCCTATAATATTACATTAAATACTGCAGATGTATAGTCTTCATTCCTATGTTCCTGTTTTCATTCCTTTGTTCCTGTTAGAATTCTTTAGAAGAACAATATAAAACTGGAATCAGAAGGAAAAAAAACTGTCATAATATTTGATGTTCAAATAATGTCAGGGGAGAAACACAAAAGGGAATATAATTCTCAACTATGTAATCAAAGCCTTGACTCTTTTTTATGAAATATGTGTTAAAAAAATGGAGTAGAGCTTTGATCATACAATCTTGGCTATTTTCTTGAGTTTTGGACTCCTACTATGGATGCTCTTGGGTGACTTTCTATCCTATACTCAGCTGAAGCTGGAAACAACTATTTGGAACAATCTGACTTTGAATTAAGTTATGGATAGATTCATCTGGTTCATGTTTTGATAAGAACTTAACCAATTCTGCAGATTTCTTCAAATGTATAATGAAAAGCATTTTTAATTATTATTGGAAAAGTAGATCTGGCAGATTTGTCTACTTAGGCACAGCTTTTGAGTAATTTACTCAGAGGTCTGGACTTGAATTGCTGAGTATTTAGCTATGGGAATGGCAGCAATATTGTCTGACAACCTGATCATCTTTAACAATTGGCAAGTAAGCAGTCTGGGCCTCTACATGACAGGAATAGTTATATCTCTTGCATTTGGCAGGTGTAAATTATGCAACATTTTATTTGTCTTATTTTTTTTAAATAGAAGCTTAGAAAAAAGTTCCTCATAAAGAAAACTGATCAATTAAGCCATCTGTATTTTCTGTAGTAAATCTCATGAAATGTCTTCATAACTATACATTGCTTTTGAATAAGCATAGATAAATGTGTAATATTAGTCCTTTCTCCTTTACTTTTTTTCTACATCTGAGTTCTTTTCTCCAGTTTCCATATAAACTGTAGTTTTTTAAAAAAAGGTGCAAGTATTTTCTTACACTTTTTCTTACACCTTTATATTTCCCAATATATGCTTTTTGCAAGCAATTCCCCCAACATGAAGTTGTTGTTAACAATGTATTCATTGTCATGCTCATCTTCTCCAATATGTAAATTATTGTGATGTTTTATGTTTACAAATCTTCATCTGAAAAACAGAACATAGCAATTGTCAACTGATATCACTGTTTTGATTAATACAATGGTTAAGAACATTGGTTAATATTCTTCACAATAGAAAGAATCTCACTCTTGCTTACTCATCTTTGAAATTACTTTTTTTATACATATAGTGCATTCCTTATGAGTAGGGAACTGCTTTCTAGAAGCTCAGGATTCAGCACCTGTTTTAATATACAGTGATACTTTGCTTGCATGGCTTGGTTTTAATTTTGGCTCATGAAATAATCCTGAGAGTCTGCTCTTTCTATGAAAGCTGCCCATGCTACATAACCTAAGTATAATTCTACATGGATATTTATTATCCTTAGGATGAGATGATACAAATTTTTAAAAAAAATTAAAAAGAAAATGGAACAATTTTCAAAGATCTAAACTAGGGCTGTAAAAGTTTGAAGCTGCAGAAGATGCATTCTTTCCAGTAAGAAACCCATTTTTCTCCCTCTCTGTTATGATTTTTGATTATCAAACAAAAGACATACCTGAATAAGCTTAAAATTTTTTTACTGATAAATGTTTGCCAGATGCTCTTTTCCTGCCTTTATTTTTTATTGTGTTACATAAAGATTCATGATTCAACTTCTTCTTCCTGATGACATCTGCACACACTATGATAATGAACTTTAATTTCTCACTTCTTTGAAAAATTAATTTAATCTTAACTTAATCTATTTAATGAACCTTGCCTAGATGAATTAGGTTTCAATTAGATTTTGATTAGAATGAGTAAGTGAGGGATGGCCACAGAGGAGAACAAAACAACTCAGAGGGTGACATGACCCAGGGGGGAAAAAATAGAAACAAAATAGAGAAATTAAAAGAGGAGCTGATTGTCTTGAAGCACTTTCCATATTTTAATGATCATATGCTTGACTATTTACTGGACAGAGTTTCTTCTTTAATGTTCATATCAAATTCAACTGGAAATACAGAAAAATGACTGTGGCAATGTGCTGTCAAGGAAAAATTATTTATTTCCATTTCAACTTTTCCTCTCAGTTTGATGTCTCTGAAACATAAATTATCTGCTATATGGGGAGAGATCTTTCCTTTTTTCTGAGTATATAGACACACATATGTAATTTCTAACTTCATCTTGATTATTTTACTTCTTCAGAAGGATCCAATAAGTCTGCATGGATTTAAGTCTTTTGCATATTTATTTTGCATTTTCCCCACTACAACAGTCAGGGCTTGGACTAAGCTAAGGCAAAGTAGGCACTAGCCTAAGGGAGCCAAATTTTATGGGGTGTTAAAATTGTAAAGTCTTTCAAAAACACAATAAAAAAGTAACAAGCAGTAACAGCAAATTCTGTGAATTAGCACGCTCACTTAAAGGTTTAATATAATCTTGCAATATAAATAGGGTGAAAATGTCTGGGTTTGAAAATTAGGGTTGTAAAGATCAAAAACCTGAAGAAAAGAAGAAACAAGAGGGTGCCTTTTTGAAATTCCTAGCAAAATTGGAAGATGAGCCAAACCATACACAGTTCTAGAACATGGCTCTGTCTAGAGCACAAAAATGTCAAGAGCCAATCCTGGCTACAGATTTATTAGCTTTTGTGCAAAAGTTTATACAAAAACTTATTGCATAGCTTTTATGCGAAAGCTAGTATGCCATTTTTGCTAATATGCAAAAGGTATTTTTTCAGCCATAGTATGTCTGAACATCACTGTTTGAAACAATTTTAAAACTAGACCAATGTCAGACCAATCAGATAAAATCCGTAAGCCTAACTGCTTCTTCTGCAGAAGATTTATGTAATAGGGGTCTTTGTTAAATCCAATATTTTAACTTAAGGAAATTACTATCTTCCTATGTTTTTGTGGATATTTTCAAAATGTTATGGTTTTGAAGTAAGAAAAAGAGATTGTGGTGTTTTTTGTTTTCTGCTTAGGTTGACAGCACCAAAAATACAAAAACATTGATTATTCTCATTTGGACTTTATGATCAAATCATTTATTATAGCTATAGAACATATGCAAGTTCAAGTATAATATATTCGATATAGCCTAATCTTTAAGTTTCCCCTCTACCTCTTTGTAAGCATTTTGATATTTCTCTATGTATCTGTTACATTCATTCATATACACTCAGAAGGAAAGAGATGCTATGTGAATAAAACCATAAAGCTCTATTTCTTTGTAAAGTCTTCATGAGCTTTATTTTATATTTATATTAAGGTTTTTGTTTTGTTTTTTCAGAAAATCTGACAGGGACCTTCTTACTTCCTGTTTAAGAGTGGGGTGGAGTGGGTATTCAATTTTGACTCACTGTTGCCATAGTCCAATCTCAGTGAAAGGCCTGCAAGACACAATTCAACCACTCTTGCTCATTTTCAATGGAATATTTGAGCAAGAGATAGAAGTAAGATTCATTATGCAAAGTTCTATAGTATCTGGGTAGATTGATTATTACCAATAAAGGAGACTATTTGTAGCTCAGGTTTGAAATCGTTGGTGCTCTCTGAGCTTGGTTGTTTTCTTGCATACATTTCATTATCCAAACTAGATAACATTATTGGTACTAGTAGGAAGTGGGATTTGCTCTCAATTTATATTTTAGTGGCTTCCTCTGCCACTGTTGGTGGGATGGTCTTGGTAGTTCTTTGGCTGGGCTGTTTACTGTTGGCTTGTTTGGCAGTTCCTTGATTGGGGTATTTTCTTGATTGCTAGTCTGAAGTTAATCTTGGTGTTAATATTTGCTCATTTGGGTGTTGATTGCTGGTGGGGAGGTGTTTTGGTTCTTTTGTTCCCTTTTTGGTTGTTGACTTGGTTTTTGATTGTCCCTTTTGCACAGTATGTAGATGTTATGAACCAAGCTGTTATGTAGTCATTAGCCATAGTGGCACAGTTAGAATGCAGTATTGCAGGCTACTTCTGCTGACTGCCAGCAGTTCAGCAGTTCGATTCTCACCAGCTCAAGGTCGACTCAGCCGTCCATCCTTCCAAGGTCGGTAAAATGAGAACCCAGATTGTTGGGGGAAATATGCTGACTCTGCAAACCACTTAGAGAGAGCTATAAAGCCTTTCTAAGTATATATAAGTATAAGTGCTATTGCTATTAATGTTTTCAATAAAGTAGGGCAAAAATGTCAAAGGAAATTTACCTTACCATATGTGAAGCATGAATGGAAAAACCTGTGGTTCTCCAACTATTACTGAACCTCTGGAGTTATAATTCAGAACAATCTGAAAGCCCATTAGTGCCATCCAATGTACCGGTACAGATGCTTCCTTCCATTTTCCTATATGACTGTAGGTATGCAGATAGAGATGGGGAACTGTGCATTAACTGTGTAACACTCATCTCAAGGGAAACACTGCTCACTGTTTTTCTATGTGAAAAACAAAGGAATGATACTCTGAACCACCCAGGAGGATAGAAATCCAGTTAATAGAAATATTATCTCTCCATCTATTCATCCTTGATTACAACTGAGCATGAAAGTGTCAAAGATGCAACTCTATCTCCCTTTCATCATTGAAAGTGATCTTGTATTTTCTGTTTCTGTTGAATAGGACACACATTGAAGCATGGCCTACTTTTAATTGTCTAGAAAGCAGACAAGATGTTGTTCGTTATAGAAGTAGAAAACTGTATCAAAACTAGCAAATTACAACTCGAAATATTACTAACCTTTCCGAATGCCTGCTACATGTCACTTAAAATGTATTTGCTATTTTCTTAGCTGAAAAATAGCAAACGCCATTTTTTCATATACTTTCAACCTTTCCCATCCTTTAAGGTTCTTTCTTTAAATATTGTAATTATGTTTTTATTAAAAGTGTATTTTTATACACTGTGTTTTGGCAATGTTTGCATATTTTCCACAAATTCAAAAATGGTGTACTTTAGACAATGTGACACTTATGTCCTATATTTGTGTCTTGTCAATAATCTGGATCAACGAGGTATGCATTTGTTATTTTCCCTCACTGTTGTCTGATATATTGTATGCCCTTAACAAAGGTCTTTTTCATACTTTGTATAATGGAAATTTCTCCCTTGGTGAATATGACTACCAATGAATTGTTGAGTCTTTAAACAGTGTATTGTACCTAAAATAAATGTATTCCAAATTTAAATGACTGCTTACAAATACTTTGTATATTTCCAATACTTTTGCCCCTTCTCTCTTTTTTTCCACATATAGTATCAATTACTACCTCATGTGAATACTGACACTTATGGTACTTCCAAATCTGACAGACAAATTTCAGACTTTCAGACAATAAAGTCATTTTTTTCTAGGTTAGTAGTATGAAACAATCCTTCTTGCTCAGTAGTATCTTGAAATGTATAGCATAAACATTTCAAAAGAAAGAACAACAAAATCAAGTATGAAACCTACCAAGATCTTTGCACAACTCTTACCGAGAGACTGATCAATGTAAAACATTACCTAGCTCTGTCCTCCTGCTTCATCTCCTGTGGTTGTTTTTTAACCTATCTTCTTTAAGTACACCAGTAATAAGGAGGGGGGAAAGGAGAAGGAGTAACCTGTCCATCTGGGCAATGGTTTGCATTGAACCAATGGAGATACAAAATTCTTGCAGCAGCAATAAAATAGTTATCCTGCATAAATGTCTCATAAAAGCTGGAGCCTACAGATTCCACATTGTACGGGGCCATCCTAACATCTAATTCCCTGAAATTATCTGTAGATTTTTCCTGATTTTTAAACGCCCTAAACTATGATTAGTTGCCACAGCTAGGATGATAAATATTTTTATGCTACCATGTACTTTGCTCAGAAAAGCAGCGAACATTTCTTTTCTAGTTCATATGCACAAAATTCAAAGCTGTGTTTTTCCATACTATAAGTCCAAATGAGTGGTAAAAAGGGAAACTATAATTTATATTATCTGTCCAAATGCTATCATTTTATTCATGAATATAAACTAAATGTATGCATGCAATCTATATAGATTCAAGAAGTGTATAGCCAAATGATATTGTGGAAATGTGAAATTAAATAAAGCTCTAGTTTTATTAATATGTAATTGCATGTTCAATAGAAATATAATACCATGAAGGACTGTAACTGCTAATTCAACTTGCATTCTCTCCATCTCTTCTCTTCTTTTCTTTTAGCTGTCAAAACAAAATGCAATTTACATTAAACCTCACAGTCAAAATAGGATTAATTTATGCTCAGATCTGCTGTGAGAATATATGTCTAGTAAGAATTAGGCCTTCTTCTCTCACTTACTACAACTTCATCTTTCCTCTTTTCTAGCTGTCAAAATGAAGACAAATTGCATTGAACAGTATAGTATAAATAAAAGAAATACAAGTGAAACAAAGTGCATCTCATGGAACCAATGGTAGTAAATTTCAATGTTTGTCCACCTTCTTCTTACCCAGGCTTTGATTTATCATTTTGGATTTGTTTTTCCTTATGAAACAACATAGAACATCAAACTTAACTTTCATTTCCCCTTTATACACTTCAGACTTCTTGACCTGGAATGTACAAAGCTCTGCTTTGTATCAAACTAGATCAGTCATGCCAGGACACATCTGATCAAATATAAGAAGATGCAATGGAGGATGACTGGTTTAAGTTGATGCAATGTGATGGAGTATTTCAAGTGAAAACTGAACATAGCTCTCCTAAACTTGCATTTTTAGTAATATTTTTTTTATCTTTTTGATATATTTAAACAAAGGACTTGCATATAGTATTGCTGGTAGAGCCCATATATTTATGGATACTCTCTGAACTGTCCAGATTGCTACCACCAAACATAATCAAGGAATGCAGTAGTAAGATCAGTTGCAGGATCTCTTGCATAAACTAGAATCAAACAGAACTAAGAACACTTAAACGTATCAAAAAACAGTAATTCATAACCAATGAAGTAGATATTAGAAAGGTGCCCTTCCTAAATTGAAACTCTGTAATCATGCCAGTTAAATGCTAAAGTAATAACAAAAGTACTATTTCCTTTACAGTGTTTATTTTCAATTTTAAAAAAGAGGAATTGGATTATTCATAATGCCTTTCTTTGGTTTAAATTTAAACTTTATTTCTCAAGTGGGTCATGGTCCTCAAGGAGGCTGAATCGAATAACAATGCAAGTTCAATAAAAACATATTCCTACATTTATACCCAGGAATTTGAATTGTAGCTTATAGGAATTCTCTCCAGTCTAAAAATCCTTATGTTAAATGCCAGGTCAGTTTCTGATAAAATGGCCAAACAATTAATTCTGCATGAAAGCATTGACCCAATAAGCACTGTGGATGTTTAGCTGACAGAAGAGGAATTTATCTCTTCCAAATTTGTGTATCTGAATAAATATGTGGTTTATGGGCTAGGATCAGAGGCAGGAAGAATGCAGATGCCATGGTCTATAGCAGGCATGTCAAACTGCTGGCCCGCGGGCCAGATGCATCATACTGAATCCACGCCCACCCCATTGCCGGCAATGGGGAAAAAGTTGCGATACATCGCGCGACGTCACATGACGTCGCGAGTTTGACATGCCTGGTCTATAGGAATTTCACTGATCAGATTTCTACCCAAAAAAATGTCATGGTTTTTTGGGACAGATCTTATCCACATTTTATTCTGCATTCTGCATTTATTCTGAATTCTTCCCTATCTGTCTATTATAGCAAGATAAAATCATGAGAAGTTGTAAGAAACTAGGGGAATCCATTTAAAAGACTTTTAAATAAACACATGTGATGCTAATATCACATTTATATGGTAGCTCATTTCACAATGGGCAGCATATACAATCATTATACATTAAATGAGAAGTCATTTTATATGACAACTAATGTTTTCATTCTGTGGCTAATGATACCTATTTAAAAAAAACACTTCACTATTCAACAAAGTTTATACAAAATCATTAAACTTGAAATAAATTTAGATATCACACTTGTCATGCAGAGCATTCTATCACTGCCAATGGCAACAGTTTCCTACAGCCCTTTGCAATTAAATAAGTAGGCTAATAAAAAGTAAAACAGATATGAAAGGTTGTGCTGAACTAATTCCATTATTTAAAAAACTTGGCAAGGTGGTTTCCTGACAGCAACAATTTTCAAACGTGTTATGTTGGATAATCTATCATTTGATAAGCTGAAGAGAAATTTTACACCATTCTAGCATTATGTGAGAAAACAAAAAGTAAACTACAGATAATATTGGATTTCAGGAAATGAGTGATTTTTCAATCTGAAAAGAAGAGTCTGTCTTTTTTCAGCAGGAAACAAATCCAATGTTTAATATGATTTTTTTTTTAGATCTATGGTCTTCTTTTCAGGACAAAATGCTTCACAAAGCAGGTTAAAGCATAATCATATAAAAACACATGTTCAAAGTATAAAAACTGTACATGGACAAAAAAAAAGGGATAACAATAACAAATTCTTTGGACCATAGTTCAAAGTTTTTAAAGAACTTGCTAAAGTCATTAAGAAAGGGGCAGGATACATTGCTGAATGGGGGGGGGGGAAATCCAAATATGAACAGTGACCACAGATACTCTTCCTGGTATCAGTAAGTGGGTATCTCCAACTGTAGCAATGTACATCATTGTATCAGTTCAGACTACAATATTACTGAATAGAATATAGAATAGAATATTCTTTATTGGCCAAGTGTGATTGGACACATAAGCATAAACTCTCAGTGTACATACAAACAACAAAGTGATACAATCATAAAATACCAATAGGAGAAGCAAAAATGAGAAGAAGAATACAGCCTACTACATGGTTACATATCCTTAGGCATAAGACAGTGCTGTGGGAATTGGTGTTTAGCAGAGTGATGGCATGGCAGAAAAACTGTCTTTGTGTCTAGTTGTTTTGGCATGCAATTTCCTATAGCAGCATCCCGAGGGGAGGAGTTGAAACAATACTGCATGCAAATACAAAATCTATTCTGCTTTTCTATTAATAGGTATACTGGATTAAATCCTTGTTAAACTATGCACCTAATGAGCACAGAGAATGAAACTTTGATTACCAAGGTGATGGCTGTTGTTGAATATTGGATGATTTTCAATCCCGTTCTGATTTGAATGGGACTTAAATTTTACCCAGGTGTTACATAAAGCCAGAAATTTTAAATTTTACTATTTCCATGACATTCACATAACCAGCTTCTTCCTTCTGATAACTGTGTTTACAACATCAAGGGTTACAGACATGGAAGGGCTTAAATGAAAACAGCTGCTCTGCAAGCAATTTTAGGTAATTGGGGTTCTGAATCACGTAAATCATTTTTTAAAAGGGCCAATATAAAATCTGGGGCATTCTATATTCTCCTAACCTATTTTAGAGCACTATTGTAAGGTTAGCTTACACTTGAGAAGGTTGTGCATATCTCCTTGGAAAGAGGGTAGAACACAAATGTTCTACTATTTTCACTTTTTCCTTAGTATTAGAATTTATATTCTGCAAAGGAAGCTTACACTCTTCTTTCCTCTCATTCTGGCATCAGGGTAAGAACATAGCTGGATGATTTATTTAAAGAGAAAAAATGTCACTCTACCCTAGGTTGCGCTCACTTCTTAGCAATGATAATGTTGCTAGAACCATCATTATTTTCACTAAATAGCATCTAAGCAATTATGGATGTCCAAGATATATTTTTGAGATATATATTTTCCCTTTAATTCTAAATCTTAGAGACTATAAATAATTTTCTTCCCAAACTTGCAATATTTCTTTGGATACCTCAGATGCCTTCCCACATTGATGTTATCTTGCCAAAGCTAATGAACTTGTCCTCTTAGTAAAAAGTAATTACAGCTAGTCCTCACTTACTGACCATAATTGGGACTGGCAACTCTGTTGCTAAGCAATGAGGTTGTAAAATGAAATGGCACATGATAGCACTAAATGTACAATATCGGTTTATCAGTTCTGGCTGACGTCATTAAGGAAATCCCTATATGTCATTAAATGTGACTTGCAACTTTCTGCCAGTTCCCTCATTGATTTTGCTTGTTAGAAGCCAGCTGTGAAGGCTAAAATTGATGATCACATAACTGTTTGGATTCTGGCCACATATATAGGACCGGTTGTAAGTGTCCTTTCTAGCTTCAGCTTCACATAATAATAATAATAATAATAATAATAATAATAATAATAATAATAATAATAATAATAATAATAATAATAATAATAATAATAATAATAATAATAATAATAATAATAATAATAATAATAATAAAGTTGGAAGGGACCTTGGAGGTCATCAAGTCCAACCCCCTGCTCAGGCAGGAAACCCTATACCATTTCAGACAAATGGCTTCCAGTGTTGGAGCATTCACCACTTCTGGAGGCAGGTTGTTCCACTGGTTAATTGTTCTAACTGTCAGGAAATTTCTCCTTAGTTCTAGGTTGCTTCTCTCCTTGATTAGTTTCCATCCATTGCTTCTTGTCCTGCTTTCAGGTGCTTTGGAGAATAGCCTGACTCCCTCTTCTTTGTGGCAGCCCCTGAGATATTGGAACACTGCTATCATGTCCACACTCATCCTTCTCTTCATTAAACTAGACATACCCAATTCTAGCAACCGTTCCTCATATGTTTTAGCCTCCAGTCCCCTAATCATCTTTGGATTCAGATATGTGAACAACCAGTTCCCTGTGTGGATGCCGCTTCTGGAAGTCCATTCTGGGCCTGGGCAACAAAAAATTAGCTACCAGTTCTGCCGAAGTGGTGAGAACTGTCTAAATCCCACCACTGGTGAAAACTACCTGCACTTCCTTCACTAAGCTTAATTCCTTGTGTCTTTACCATTTCGTTGTCCATTTGCAGAAAGCAAAGGCTGCAGAAGGTTATTGTCATAAAGGGGAAATAGTAGAGTTCTATGTGACCAAACCATAGCAACCTGAGAATAAATTGGCTCAGGTCCAACAAAAATGTTTTTTATTGGGAATGAAAGACAAGGAGAGAAAAGAAAAAGGTAAATCTTATAGATCTTGCAGAATTTAATGGAGAGGTAAATCTCTAAGCAGGACTACACATATAGGTGCAAGGCAGGTAGAACAAAATAACACTAAGCATTCAAAGAAACAGCTTAGGTACAAGGATTAAAAGATATTTTAATTAGGATTAAAAATTTAATTCACTTTTAGCTCCACATTTCCAAAGATGGCTGTTTTCTTTTGGTTCTTCAACTTTTATTTCTTATCTGAAAGGAGCCAATCTGAGAAACTGGATCTGTCTTCATGAAGTAAACAAAATCAAAATGAAGCTGGCTCCTTCCCCTATTAAAAGCTTTCCAAAGAGAAAGAAGGAAATCTTTCTATTTCTGACTGGTACCCAGAATTTGATTTTGGTACACTATCTGAAGCAGCAGATTAAATCTTTTGTATCTTCCTCCTTAAATTCTGAGAGTGTTTTTTTTCTATGACTACAAATGCCTTTTAATCTGAAGAAAGAGGGAAAGAGAACAAATGAATCATTTAGGTTTTGAAATATGGTGCGATTTGTTATGATTTTAAATTTTTAACAAACTTTGTTCATTGACCTTCCTTTGAATACATTAGTATTCTGCTTGGGTATGAGTGGGTAAAAAACCAATCCATACATTTTTTTTTAAAATGTGTCCTTTCTACAGGTAGTTAGTTACTCCTTATAATTCTGGCTTTGACTGGGATTCTTGAGCCATAATCCTAGTTCTGGGAGTACCAGTTCATAGATTATTGTCTGCTGAATAGACAAATCAATTTAAAGAGAACGTTTTTGCTATACAGTAGTAGACGTATGTTAAGCTAACCTGTCTGTGTGTTTACTGGCCTGGTTTATGTAAATGATATGCAATCTTGCATGCATTTATTTTTGAGAAATATGCATAGTGATCCACCATTCATATCTAGGAAAATACTGTATTTCTATAAGAAATGACACATGTACTATAAATAGAAAGGCATATCTTACATTATCATATTTTTACAATTATGCTGAAATATTCATGAACATCTGGTTAATCACTTCATATAAGCAAGATCATTTATCCCCAAACACAAAGACCCTCCGATGGCTTGCTATTCCAGGATGGGCAGTATGTAAATTAACTCTCCACTAAAATAGTTAACTAAACTCCGGTCTATATATCTGATTTAGAATTGTTTAGATATCTTTAGCATTCTGGTAACATGCTTTTAACTCAAGAACTTTAAGCAATGTTTCTGTGTTCTCTAATATAAATAATTATTCTAAGGGCCATCCTCAGATTATTATCAGAGAGAAGTCTATGGTATGCTAATTCCAAAGTTAGAATTTGCAATATATATATATATGAACTATCAGGACAAATTACTTTAAGTTCCTATTTATCATGCAAAGATATCTTGAGTATTTATGAATCCTCTGATGATTTATCAACAGACTTAGAAGTACTGTTTTTCCCAAGTTGCAGAGCCTTCACTACAAAGTGACTACAAATAGATCTGTCTGGGAGCTGTCAATTGTCAGCAAGAAAGTCTGGTTAATTCTGCTCTGTTACATCTCCTTTTCCCTACAGTGAAAATAATCAGGCAGTGAAAACTAGCATATGGGAAGAATAACTGTGTCACCATCTTTTCTTTACACATAAAAATATGAAAAACACTGGTATCCTATTTATAGCTATTATTTATTGTGGCAATACCATTTGCATTTATCTGTGGCTTAGTATTGAATGATTTTCTAGTTTAATACACTGTTTAAGAGGAACATATGGATAAATATGCTCTTGTCCATTTTAAATTATGATTTTAAAATCACACAGTTTTCTCTTGCAGAAGTGAAACACAGTTTTTCCCTTGCAGAAAATGCACACAACACTGGTGTGTGAAAATAAATTATAATTTCAAAGTCTGGGGGACATTTTAAAAAGACTACATTAATAAATGAGAGCTTTTCGATACCTTGATGATTCAACTAAATTTCAGTCAATAAGCTATTATTATTCATTGCTTAAAATCTCAATTAATGCAGATGCTACTTTTCAATTATGAAGTGAGGCTGAAAACAGCTTCTGAAGACATTTACTAGGCATGTACTGAGGCTTCTTCTGTCACGTAGTGACACAAAACAAAGGAACACAAAGATGGCAGCTTTGTTTCAGTCTTCAGAAGCAAATAGGCTGCACAGCTTCAGAAGTCTTTTCAAAAGGATGCTTCGCTCAAAGTTTTACAAAATTGAACTATCCCTTTGAAGCTGTTGGAAAAGTATCCAATCTTTTGCTGTTTAAATGAGGGGAAGAATGTACTTGTTTTCTCCTTTCCTCCAAGCCTTGCCAATAGTTATCAAAAGATAACAACTCTCCTAGTCTTTTAAATGACAAAATGGGAGTCAGTTGGGCATGATGGCTAGAAATGAAAATCAACTGAACTATCTGCTGTGATCAGTCTTATGTTGTGTTACTCTATCTAATACACTTAATGGACCACCTATTAAGCTCACTCTACCTCCCTTTTAATCTCTTTCTTGTAATACTATGTGAACAAGATGGTTGTGTGAGTGAGAGACTGAAATCCCCCAAAATACCAAGCTTGAGTAATTTTTATCAAATGTATATGTCCCCCCCCCCCATTTCACAAGACATGACCCTGGGCAGCAAATATATTAAAAGATTAAACAGGTCGAAAGCAGTCAAACTAAAATGTTTTAAAAAACATAAAATATGCAAGAGTTTAGATCAACAAGGGAGTCTTTTATCATTTAGTTTATACGAGTGTGTTTTGTGAATCCAGAAAATTGGTTAATTCAGTAACCAGGTTAAATATTTGGTATGAACAGAGCCATTATTATTGTGGTGGCTTGATTTCTTCAGTGGTTACTAAAATGAAGGTTGCTGAAGTAGGCTGAAGAAGGAGAAGGTATAGCCTTGGAGGAGAGATCTGAAGAGGAGCAGAAATGAATTGTTCAATACAGACTAAATCCAATCCAAAGAACAGTAACTTTCATATCTCTCCTCTCATTGTTTTTACATCTAAATCTTTTCTATGAATTTCCAAATATATCTTAAGTGCTAAGTAGTTCCACACCAACATGGACTGCTGTAAAGCCTGCTTTACACAGATTTCCACAAAGCCATATAGTGTATTGATTTCCTGCTTGTCACACAGAATCAGCACTGACATGGCAATTTATAAAGTAATGGGTGCTACTCCAGTGGCTTTCAATGGAGTGCTGGTTAAAATCTGCAGATGGTGGGTGCAGCATTAAAAACAATGCCTCCACCTTAATACTGCAGAAATGTGTAATGCTTGTTGTGTGCCTGATTTAATATTAAATGTAACAATGGTTAGAATTATTGTAACAAAGGTTGTGTCCCTGTGCATGCAAACACACAAACATATGTACAAATAAAGAGACAGCTTAATTTCTTGACAAGGTTTGTTCTTGTTCTTTTTCTTCTGTTTTGTAAAAGGTCTTCAAAGTGTCATGTTTTTATCTCACAATTTCATAATGATCACATTACTGCCTGGAGTTGACAGTCCTTATTAGCCTGTAGTATTGAAATGCACCATGGTGCTTCATTATTTCCTAAGGCCTATCAATTAAAACTTCTTTTTTAGTGTTTACATCAGAGAAGGCAAAAACATGGACAAAATATCTCCAATTTAGTTGAGAGAAACAAGTGGCAAAATCACTGAAGATTCTTTTTCTTATTCCATAGAATATTTTTTGTTTCATTTTAAAAATATGTTTTCTTTCTAATTATATAAGAAAACTATTGCCAATTAGATTTCAGGTCACATGCCAGGACAGAATGACAAGACTGTTGCTGTTCAAAAATCTGGTGTATATACTAATAATAGTACTAGTTCTATAAAACAGTCCTTTAAAGGCTGGTTTTTTTTTTGTCCTTTCATAATGAAATATGCAACTGACACAACTGAAAATTGTGAAAAATTGACAGCCTGAAATCAGTGGTGGGATTCAAACATGTGAACAACCGGTTCTCTGTATGGATGCCGCTTCCGGAAGTCCATTCTGGGCCTGGGCAACAAAAAATTAGCTACCGGTTCTGCCGAACAGGTGTGAACCAGCTGAATCCCACCTCTGAGCCTGATGTAATATTTCAGCCACATACAGACTAAATAAAACATCATAGGAATGTTTTTATCCTATTTATTATTTAGCATATGGCTTGCAATGTCAGGGAAATCTACACATGCTAGACACAATGCAGTCCTGACAGCCCAGACTGCTACTCTGTTCCATTTGGCACTTGCGCACCTATCCTTGGTGCACCGTGGGAGGGGGGCAAATAGCTTTACACCAATTAGATTGTGGCAACTCAAGTGGCTGACTCTTCCGGGCTCCTCTGCTGGTCTCCCCTCTTCCCGTATTGCAATGTCTCGCATCTGGCCAGTCCAGTGCTGGCTTCTGCTTTCCGCACATACAAATGCAGCTAGGTATTTTTTTTTCCCCACTGAAGTGTATCCATTTATCTACTCGCAATGTTGCCTGCTTTCAAGCTGCTGGTGGGCAGGAGCTAGGGATCGAACGATGGGAGCTCACTCCATCTCATAGAGCTGGGTTTGAAGCCCGGAGTGCAGATCATTTCTGGTTAGCAGTTCCAGCATCATTAACTCTCTGCATCACCGCATCCCCTGTTTTTATCCTATATGATCCAGGCAGATTAACTTTTCTATATAATGAATGAATGGAAATATGCCTGCTGAAATTCTTCTTTCGTGCTAACTAGGATTTTTATACTTTTGTGCTTTACTATGTTCATGGTAAAGGAACATAGTTCCAGTAAAAACAGCATAACTTTCATTTAAGGAAGAGTAGGATTGGGCTGATTCTGGTAATCAGAAGATAACAAATTTCTGAAACAGAAAAGTATGTGTGGGCCCATAAAATTTCATTCTGGCACACTTTAAAACATTGCATATTACAGTAATTCTAGCCACATGGCTTTTAATTGTGATTATAGATGCTATTGTTGTTGGAAACAATAATAGCATCTTAGAAGTAATATACAGGGCATTGTATGGTTTTGATTAATGTTTGAAGAAGAATTAGTAAACCGATAAATTATTATTATTATGGAATATTGTGCATTATGGAAATTATGGAATACACAAAGCCTTTCATATTCACTGAGAAAAACAAGAATTGTGAGTTGTTGAGAATTGGGCAGCATGCAAGTTTAGTTTTTATTATTATTATATACACAACATTTCAAATCATAGCTGCAAATTCTTTAACTGGTGTTGGCCTACATAGCATCTAGTTCTTTCCAAGAACCTAGGATGTTGTAATGTATTGGCATAGTATATGTGCAAATCCAAGCATGTGGCTCTTTGTAATTGGCAGATGGAAATTTTGTCAATGCACAGATTTTTTAAGTACCATCCAAGATTTTTTTGGTATGGCATTCAGTGTGCTGATAACCACTGGGATCACTATGGCCAGTTTATGCCATAATTTTTCAATTTTCATTTTCAGATCTTAATGCAAAATATAGAATAATAGAATTGGAAGGGATCTTGGAGGTCTTCTAGTCCAATCCCCTGCCCAACCAGGGGATCCTATATCATTCTGGACAAATAGCTGTACAGCTTCTGAAAGCAAGCCATTCCATTGGATAATTGTTCTCACTATCAGGAAATTTCTCCTTAGTTCCAGATTGGTTCTCTCTTTAACATGTTTCCGTCCATTGTTTCTTGTCTTGCCCTCAGATGCTTTGGAGAATAGGTTGTCCCCCTCTTCTTTGTGACAACCTCTCAAATATTGGAAGATTGCTATCATATCTCCTATAGTTCTTCTCTTCATCGACTAGTCATACCCAGTTTTTGAAACTGTTCATTGTATGTTTTCAGCCTCTAATCATCTTTGTTGCTTTTCTCTGCACTCTCTCTAGAGTCTCAACCTTTTTCTCTTTTCTCTTTTCTCTTTTCTCTTTTCTCTTTTCTCTTTTCTTTTTCTTTTTGGGCAGACCATAATCTGATAAAGATGACTTGGAGAGGAGCTAAGAAAAAACTAAGATGGTCTCTGAATCAATCTTTACTGAAAGAGAAAGAATTTATACAAATAGCAACAAAGGAAATGGAATATTTCTTTAAAATGAACAAAAAAGAAGAGACATTGCTTCAAAATGTGTGGGATACAGCTAAAGCATACTTTAGAGGTTTGGCTATAACTTACATGGCGAAAAAGAATAAAGAAAAAAAGCAACAACAAAGTTAAAGGAGGAATTTATAAAATTGGAATCAGAACTATGAAGAGATCCACAAAACAATAATAATAATAATAATAATAATAATAATAATAATAATAATAATAATAATAATAATAATAATAATAATAATAATAATAATAATAATAATAATAATAATAATAATAATAATAATAATAATAATAAAAATAAAAATAAAAATAAAAATTGGAAGGGACCTTGGAGGTCATCTAGTCCAACCCCCTGCTCAGGCAGGAAACCCTATACCATTTCAGACAAACTCTTAAAAAGCAAATGGAAATAATAAAACATAAATTAAACTTAGCAATGGCTTTGATGCCACATTGCACTGTATTTACTGAAAAACACAGATACAAAATAGAATTCAGGAAAACTCAAAAGATAATGCAAATGCTGAGGGTTTATCTTATTTACCTCTACAGGGTAAACAGTCGCAAGGGGATTCCTTTGGGAAACTTCCCTTCTCAATTTAGATGATTTACAGAGTCACAAGTAGAGAGCAACACTGTCTCAGGTTTATACCACAATAGCTGGAACACATGGCAAAAGCTCAGTTACCAACATTATGAGCCGTGGTGGCACAGTAGTTACAATGCAGTGTACCTCTGCTGACTGCTGACTGCCAGCAGTTCAGCAGTTCAATTCTTATCGGCTCAAGGTTGATTCAGCCTTCCATCTTTCAGAGGCTGGTAAAATGAGGACCCAGATTGTTGGGGGCAATATGCTGACTCTATAAACCACTTGGAGAGGGCTATAAAGCACTGTGAAGTGGTATATAAGTCTAAGTGTTATTGCTATTATAATGAATTTACACTTAGCAGAGGTTGTGTTACATGGAAAGTATAAGAGCTACCGTTCATGCTGAGAACTGAAGTGCTCCAGGAGCTATTTTTTGTACATCTTGTTAGTACTAAAGGCATTAAAGCTAAGTTGGGAATAGATCAACAAACTGAAGAGCTTGCAATCAATTTCAATATATTCAAAAGATACCAATAACAGCAGTTATTTCAGCTATAGAAATGGCTACCTTGCCAAAGCAAAGAATTAATATAGATTTTGAAGGACTGTTTATGGCATAGCATTTTAATTTTGGTGGACGTATGTTCAAAGTAGCCACAGGTCTTTCCTGTGATTTTATCAATAGCCACACATACCATAGATGTATCAAGAGAACTTTTTGGAAGAATAGGTGTAAGGAAAGAATTTGAGAATGGTAAGGGAACTGAATGTTTAACTTGGTAGTTTTAGACATTCTTGAAAAAGAATGCAATTAAATATATAACATCAACATTGTATTATTCAGCCACAAATGGATTGGCTGAGAAATCTATTCAGAGTTTCAAGAATGCTTTGCAAGCCAAGTCTAGAAAAACCATCACAAAAAATTGCACATTTTCCATTTACAGCATACATAATACAGCATTCAAAACAACAAATCAAATGCCAATGTGGTTCTTAAATCATACCTTACGTTCAAGGTTGGACTTTCTCAAACCTAAAAGAAGTCTTCAGGATAAAGAACTGAAATAGGAGCAGGGAATGTATTGCTTTTTTATCGTTGTCAATTAATTAAGTATGCCAGTAACTTTCTTGTTACACAACTTCCTTGTATAATATTCTTGCAAGTTCACTGGACTTAGATCTTCTAGACGATACCATAGAGTAAGCAGCAGAAAAATCTTTCTTAACTGTGTTTTATTTAATCAATAGAAAAGACACAACAGTGGCCTCTGAGTATCCGTTACATGAGGTTATGCTATTTCTCTGCCTAAAGATTTAGCCAGCCTTGACTTTCAGTAATCTACTTGAAGTGATTTTCCAATTGAAATCTTAATTCTGCTGTGGGAAATGGCAGTTGGATACCATGAAGTTAATGCTAATATGATTTCAGTAATTTTTCCATTTATTTATTTATTTGTGTGCTTGCTTGCATCCTGCTTTTATTATTTTTACAAATAATTCATGGTGACAAACATATCCAACACACTTTCCTCCTCCCATTTTCCCTATCACCGCAACAACCCTTTGAGGTGAGTTGGACTGAGAGAATGTGATTGGCCCATGATCATCCAGCTGGTTAAGGCGGAACTTGAACTCATGGTCTCCTGCTTTATGACCTTTGTGCTGAAATGAATAAAAATAATTTGATTATTTCTGGATTTGCTAATTGAAAAAAGGCTGAATATGGGGAAAAGTGAATTATGTGATGAAATCAGAAGTTGTTTCTTTAATTTTTTCTTATTTTTTATTTTTTAATTTTTTCTTACATCTGTATGTTTTATTTATCTTCTCTCTCTCTTTCTTAACTTGGTTTTCTATGTATTTTTCATGTAGATCTTTACTTAATTAAAAAAAATTAATAAAAATTACTTTTAAAAAATCCAAACAGAAAACATACTAGAACGTGTACTGCTGGATCTGCTTCGGCTCAAGCCAGTAAACACAAAGATGTTCTTCTTGACAAAGGCTTGTGCTGACACTTCTTCTTTCCTATCAAAACAAAGAATAGAACAAGGAGACCTTCTGGATATTGTAAAGACCAAGCAAAAAGCACAGTAAAAAAGTAGATGACTTCATTCAGAAGGACAATATTTTATTCAGTGACTATGACCGGCATTGGTCCCTTGTCATCTTAAAGGAATTTGTCACTATCTCAAGTAGGCCTCTGAATCTCTTTTTCTTCAGACATTTACTGATATAGTTACTGCTAAAATGCTACAAACCCAAGGTAAGCCACTTCCAACAATATGAAAGAATTACGAGAAATTAAGTTTGTTGAAGTCCTGCAGAAGATCACCAAGTTGGAGAAGATACTCCTAAAGTTATCTATTGGAAAGTCTTTTGTTTGCATGCTGATTGGCAGGAGTATAGGTCTGATAGAAACAGTTGTCTCTAATAAGTGTACATGAGAATTGAATACTGTGAGTTGTAAATCAGAAGGAAATAAAAGTGAGGTGAAGTGTTTTTCAATAACTCAGAATTTCGCCTGAGGTATTCAGTTTAACAGCAAACCAGGGGATTTCTTTTAATATTGTTTTCTTAACCACCAAATCATACAACCAGCAATTTCTTATTAATGGTAGTGAAGCTCTGATCGCTGAGCCTAGCACTTTTTGATCCAGGAGGAACAATTTATACTATGGTTATTTTCAGCCTAAAAATTGCATCTGTAGTTGGAGTTTGCATTTGTTTGTTTCTTGGGTGTGCTGTTTTTGTTTTTGTTTTGTATGTGTATGTAAGGGGGAGGACGATTGAAAACCTGGCAGTCTGAAAGAAACAAGCAAATATATAGCTAACATTCACCCAAAACAATTCTTTCTTTCTTTCTTTCTTTCTTTCTTTCTTTCTTTCTTTCTTTCTTTCTTTCTTTCTTTCTTTCTTTCTTTTTCTTTCTTTCTTTCTTTCTTTCTTTCTCTCTTCCTTCCTTCCTTCCTTTCTTTCTTTCTTTCTTTCTTTCTTTCTTTCTTTCTTTTCTTTCTTTCTTTCTTTCTTTCTTTCTTTCTTTCTTTCTTTCTTTCTTTCTTTCTTTCTTTCTTTCTTTCTTTCTTTCTTTCTTTCTTCTTGACTCCTGGTGATGGGCCAGAAGAATCCTTGGAGTTTTCTTGGTAAGATTTCAGAAGTGGTTTGCCATTACCTTCTTCCTAGGGCTGAGAGGGTGTGGATGGCTCTACAGTCACCCAACTGGTTTTATATCAAAGGTGGGACTACAACTCATGATTTCTCAGTTTCTAGCATGATGCCTTAACCACTACACCCAACTGACTTTCTTAAATATAAAACTACAAATGTTTAAAGCTTTTTAACATGCGGCTGGGTTTTACTGTGAAAGGGGAACCTGTAATTATTGCATATCAAAAATCTCATCACACCAAAGACATTCTAGTTTAAAAAATCTTATCTTTTGCATATTGCAGATGGAATCGGAGCATGGAAATAGTAGCCAAGAAAGAACTACTGGTATTCTAGCTTCATGTATCTCTCTGGTGGGCTCTACAATGAGGTAGCATGAATTAATATTGGCCAAATCTCATTTGTAACAAAATAAAACTAAAATAGTATTGTGTAAAAAAAGACAGTCTTCAAATTATAAAGGTTTTATAATTTGGCTTTCAAGTAGTCATTAGTAACATATTTTGAATTCTTCATCAACTCTAAAATGTGACCTCTTTTGTTCTGTAGTTATGGACAGTAAGGGTGGGATTCAAGAATATTTCCTTGATTTTAAAAGGGAATATAATTTTTCAGAATGTCAATTGATTACTGATTGGATTAGATTTTATTCATGTTTTTGCAGACATTTTGCTTTTAATGAGTAACAGATTAGGGAAATGCCATGGATATAGTGACCTCAGCAAAGCATCCAACAGAATCTCTCAGGAAGATCTTATCAATAAAATATAAATGCAAGGATACAGGATCTTTTTAGATGGATTGATAATTGACCAAATAAGAGCACTTAGACAGTGTTTATAAGGGCTACATATCAGACTGAAGGAGTAACATCTAATGGAGTGCCACAGCCCTGAGCCTTTTGTTATTCAACATTTTTAGTGATAAATTGGATGAAGGCGTTAAGGGGATGATGATAAAGTTTGCACGTGATACAATATAAAAGGAGGAGCTAAAGAGAAGATTTATGCCAAAGCAAGGAGGATTTGCTGGGTTATACAGGTATACAGTGGCAGATTGGATTGTGTTAGTGTAAACTTTCTTATCCTATACCTTTCTTATCCTATATCTTTATTTTTATTTGCTTTATTATTTATTATTTTATTTTTGTTTACATAACATTGCTTATCTCAAAAAGTAGACTGATGGATAGCTGAAAATATGATAAATGAATGCAGCAGCAATAGATTGGAGAACAGCAAGGATTTACCAGTTGGCTAGTTTAGGAGCAAGCTAGTGTATAATTTGTTTATGGTGCCTTTTTTCGTTGAGGAATGAAAGTACCATTTATAATTTGTCTTAGTGGTGAGACATAAGGTTCAGTGACAAAATAAAATTAAAGAATGTTCTTTTAGTACTCAGGGTTTGCCAGCCTTCAATATTTAGTTATTTCTTCACATATAAAAAAATCTATATGTAGTTCATGTTTAGTGACTTTTTTGTTTATGACCTCCCACAGATGATGAAAAACTATGACAAATCTTCGTATTTACAACCTTTGCTGATTTGTAACGCAAAAAGCTTAAGTGATATCATAAGCACAGTAACCATCTCACTTTAGTTAACGGCCAAGTTGCCAGTCCCAATTTATGGTCACTAAAGGAGGACTACCTGTATAAGCTTAAAGATTAGCAAGAGATGAATCTGTTGGACTGTCAATCATTTGAAGTAGTCCAGGTCAAACAGCACTGAAGAGATTTCAGAAATGTTTTTTTATTGTAGTAGAGTAGAATAACAGAATATTGGAATATTATATCAAATAAAATTGGAGTGGGGAGTCTTTTGAATATCTTTCCCATGCTTCTTTCTCAGGAATTATAATGCCTTTTGGAAGTCTCTCCTTAGTGGTTCACTCCTTCTTTCCCAGGGTCATTCTACATTGTTTGAAATGTACTTGGCCAGACATAAGCTGAAAGCCAAGAATATTGGCTTAATCAAGTTGAGCATTTCTTGATAGGTTTATAATGGGGATGATGGGGATGGGATAGGGAGGGAGATATTTTAAGAGATTTATCTTTTTATTGCTGTGGGTTTGAAAGATGCCATGAAAATTTATAGGTAAAGCAGCAGATGAAGTAATAGATTAAAAATAAGTAACAATATACAACTATTCTGTATATTCGGTGAAGGCTCAAATTGCTTTCTTCAACTATCTTCCAAGCATAACATTCTATTTTTCACTCCTAGCAAAGATACATGTTTAAATATTTACCAGTGCTATTATTATGACAGCTTTGCTCAAGTTGCTTTATTGTCTAAATATCCTGAAAAGAAAGACCTGTGTGGTGAAAAAAAAATACAGAAGATAACTCTGTATATTATATCCTGCCATGAAGAATCACACTGTTTATATCATTTTATACACACACATATATGTTGGTAGTGCATCATTGTTGCTCTGATAATACATTTTTAATATAAAAGAAAACAAATTATGTATCTTCATGAAATATTCAAAAATGCTTTGGGCTTCTTTTTTTTTTTTTTGCTCTACTCATAGTGGACATGTTTCCTCCCCTTTTTTATTAAAGCTGTATAATAGGATTAAGCTTGGTGTTTTATGTATGATTACACTAACACCATTGTTAGTGTAATCATACATAAAACACCAAGCTTAATCCTATTATACAGCTTTAATAAAAAAGGGGAGGAAACATGTCCACTATGAGTAGAGTATAGTTGTCTGTTTTAGACAACTATACAATTCTGTAACATATTTAGAGGATGCCATATTTCACAATTTTGTTTGTATCCACATGAGTGCAATTAAGTTTCTGAGGAAGATTTGCATCAACATATTTCAAATACAAAGATATTTTGATTTTTTTAAGAATCCAGCATTCATTAACATGTTAACTCTAAATGGCTTCAACAGGTGTGATTCCCTAATCTTTCAAGACTAATAATATGAAACAAGATTTGTCACAAATGCTTTTTTAAAATCTCCCATTAGATTTATGCCCAAAAATTGGGTAGTATTTTCTCCAATTTTCTTCTTTCTCTTCTCTTCCCTTAATTGCCATAGGGAAAATGGTTGTATAATGGAAAAACAATGGTTGTATAATGGAAATATGTGCAAAAGCAACATTCAACCCATGCCAATATCTCTAGAGTTCTCTTCTCCTTTAAAATAATAAAGTAAATTCGCTAAGGAAATTAAATTATGAAAATAAATATGCAAACTTTATTTTGTATATATTTACATTATGAATTTTGTGTAATACACTGACTACCCTGTTATTGTAGTTACTGTGTAAATATATGCACACATACACAAACACACATGGGCAGCATGTCACAAAGCATATGGGACACTACAGATAAAGTCTGATTAGCCCACATGCCTTGCATCCTCAATGGGACAAAATTCTCAGCAGACCTGGCAGCTGGTCACTGAGATATTCTGGTGACAGCCTTTCCCCAATTATTCTAGCAAGAGCCACTAGTTAAGGACCACTCCCATATCACAAACTAGCTCTTTCAGAGGCAATGTGACCTTTGTCTAGAGTAACCACTGGAGCTGATGGTCCAGTTCTTTATGCATAAATAGCAACTCCATCTTAGTCAGATTTAATCTGAATTTGTCTGGACCTTGATGGCAGGTCCAGACAAGATACTAGATACTGGTTCAAAACTTCTATAGCAGCCCTACGTCAATCTTGATTGAAATATAGAAATAAGACTCATTAGCATGCTGATGACCCCTTATAGCAAACTGATGGATGAAATCTCCCAGCAGTTTTATTATATAGGGTAAAGATTAGTAGGGAGAACTATGTCACTTTTATGTCAATCTAATTGGAGCAGCCAAGAGCTTAGCTCATACCTGATAATTACTAAGTGGATAGGAATTGTCTACTTATATATAAGTGAAATCATCATAAAACTCTTCCAGCTCTAGCAATCTCAAAGGATATAATAAAGTATGGAATCAAATGTCACTGAAATCTAATAGAACCAGGAGTGATATATACCGCTATTCAACTCCTGATGACACTTATTGTCAGCCTTTCAAGGTAGACCAGACTATGACATCAATGTTATGAATGCTAATATTGCTTTATTAAAGGGTTCTGGTAACAAAATCTTGCAAGTTCTCTACTCCCTCTATCTTCATGATAACTAGGCAGGGTCATGTCTGAGACACTTGTTCAAATTATATTTCTGCCCAGGACTTAGGTTTCTTTTATCTGACCATTGACTTGAATGTGACTCTTCCCCCTATACCTCAAGGGGGAACCTGTCCCAATTCCAGGCTCTTCCAACTCTTAAAACCATTCGAGAACCTACTTCTGGTCTCCCACTGCTCCAGCCAAGGCCACCAAATGCTTCCACAAACACTCCATGACATTCTCAATGATATTATTGTTAATAACAACAACAACGACAACGACAACGATGACAACGACGACAACGACAACGACAACGACAACGACAACGACAACAACAACAATAATAATAATAATAATAATAATAATAATAATAATAATAATAATAATAATAATAATAATAATAATAATAATAATAATAATAATAATAATAATAATAATAATAATAATAATAATAATAATAATAATAGTGAACCCTTGGATTGTCTGATTGACCCTTGGAGGTCAACACAGATCACTTTGAAGAATCCTGGGAAAAACAGTGGCTCAAAGAGTTTATGTTTATTTTCAAATTATTATAGTTTGTTTCCTAAC
Source organism: Azemiops feae (assembly GCA_023970755.1). Taxonomy (NCBI): domain Eukaryota; kingdom Metazoa; phylum Chordata; class Lepidosauria; order Squamata; family Viperidae; genus Azemiops; species Azemiops feae. The sequence continues at coordinate 5,448,694 of JALGBA010003987.1, read as the reverse complement.
AACCAGTTTTTACAATTCCAGTACAGATTCAAGATACATAAAGTTAGCTTAGCATTGCAAAATCTCAGAGGTATATTTAACCTAGCAAAGGTGAAGCTTTTTTAGAATATAAACAGTTCCCAGAAGCAACTTCTGGTATATCTGAAAATTATATCACCAGTTGGAAAGACTGACCATGAAAATACATTCTCAGATCACATGGAGCAAGAAATTTTTTTATGAGGCTTAGAAGTTGATTGTTTTACCCAGGCATTACTAAAAACATGGAAATGCATTGTCAATTCTACCAAAACCTCAGTATGTAGACTCTAAAGGGAACAAAGATAAGGCACCCATGTTATTAAAAATCTCAGAATGCAAATGAAGAATTATTTCTGCAAAGTGTTGGAAATAAACCTACTGTACATGTGAAACAATAGAAAAAGGAAGAGAATCAACTTCAAAATGTCTTTTTCCTATTTTATAAATGGCTTGCAAGATTTATAAATGAAATTTAGACATAAATATAAGGTGAAACGCATGGGAATCAGTCATGTCACTTATACATTTCTTTACATTTTGTGCAAGGTGGATGGATTCAGTTATCTAAGTGACAGATGCACCACTGGCAAACCTGAAAGATCAAATCTTCCTGAAGAAAATTTATCATTATGCTATGTGTTGTCATATAATTCATTTATGCATTTCTTTCCCAAGTACGGGGGGGGGGGGGATAGTTGCAGCAGCCTTCCTAACTTCCTTAAAATGTTTGCATAATTCCTATTCTCAGGGGATAAGTGTGCATATAAGTTTGACTTACCATGCTGAAAAGTTCACTTTTTTCTACCCACAACTGCCAAGAAATCATAGGAGCCTGCAAATTCTGCTGAACTATCCTAGGATGTTGGCCATAGGGAAATAAAGGAGCTCTTTTTTCATGTTTCATCTGAAGTCAGCCTTCAATTTCATTTTTTCTACCTGTTGCATGCTGTCTTAATGCTGTATTAAAATGTTAGGTATTAAGCCATGTGGAGAATAGACCTAGATAAGCAGCAGCATTTGCAGCAAACTGCAGTGATGCCAAAAAGATGTTGTACATGGAGATATCATTGCCCAATTGCTAACATTAAATAATACAGGTTAAAGGTGGAAACCTAGTTCTTCCACAGGCACAAAGCCAGTTAAGTGGTTCTGGAGCAGACATTTCCTCTCTGCCTTAGGAAAAAAGTACTGGGAATTCGTGTCTTAAAATATTGTCAAAAAAAATAGCATAGACTTGTTCCACATAGTCACCAGGAGTCAAGGATGACTTGAAGGACCATATCAACAATAATAGAACCCAAATGATCAGATTTTCTGTTGTGGCCTTGTTCAAATGTAGCAACCAAGGTCAATCAGAAGTTTGCAAAACCTTTGGGACTGCTTTCCTTATTGTTTGAAACAAATACTTTTCTTTTCGCAGCATCCAATGGGGATGCTCCAAATGTCAGTGGCTGCTGGGTAATGTGATACAGAGAATATGTAGAGAATAAAGAATAGTATCTTGATGCAGATACATAGAATGTATTGCCTAAGGAAAATAAGCATTCCAGATAAGTCCAGAATGTTCAGATAACATTTAGAAGTGGCTCAGACAGAGACTTCCCCTATATCACTAATTTATAAAATGGAGAAGGTTCAGCACAATCAGACTTGCAAGATTCTGTTGCCATAGCCAGTCTCAATAAAAGTAATTTTATCCTTTCTGTGGAGTTGATTTCATGGTCTGTTCTACAAAGTGGTGCTGACAGAATGCTAGCTACAATTCTTTACACCCCAGAAGCATCTCAAGACTCAAGACTAAACAATGAGAACCAAGAAAACCAAAATTCAAAAGCATTAATATTTTTCTATCCTGCTACTTCAAAGTTCAATTTTTCACTTCCATATGCCGCAACCCTAGCGCTTCGTGGAGTAGCTATGAACATTAAGAAAAAAACATTCGGATGCTGGGATGTATGTACACCTATAAAGATTAGAATTATGCAGGCAATGGTTTTCCTTTTGGAATCCTGTAGCAAATTCCACCTTGTCCCCACAAAAAGTCGGTTTTGTGTTAATCACAAAATAATCCTGGATTATGCCCAAAAAATATCCGTCTTCATGAACATATCAAATGTAAGACTGAAATACTAAGAACTTACTGGTTTCCTATGCAATCTTGCAAAACTCACTATGGTAATATAATTTGTTCCTCACATTAGACTTTTCTATTCATTTTAAATACTCAAGAGAAACGAGCAGCCTTTAAAATTGAATTAATATTTAAAATACTCTGGAGCACAAAGATATTCATTGCTCTCATAATCTTAAGGTATCATTAACTCAGAAGACATGGATCTGTCAATTAACTTCCAGAATAACTCTGTTATTCTGTTATAACATAAATGAAAAGCATGCTGTGCTTGAAAAAGAGGCAAAATTACTTTTATACCCAGGTTCCAAAATGTTTGCACTTGTATTTTTAAAACATTAATTAAAACTAATATTTAGGCGGAAATAATCAAGGCATTTTTATGTATGATCTATATTTTGGGGATCATACAGCAAGAGCAAGAAAACAAACATGACTGAGTTGGAAGCTACAGCTTTTGCTAATAAAGTAATGGGATTCTAAATGTAAAATTGATGTACATGGAAGATATAGCTACTCTATAGAACTGCTTCTATCTTTGATTGTCAAATGGAAATTGTTAAATGCTTCCTTGTAATAATAATCCAGATAATGATACTATGATAATCAATAGTATAATATTATCTAATACTTTATAGGCAACTTAATGCTCTTACAGATACCTGGGTAGAAAAATGGAATTGTTCCATTATTTTCTGCTATTATTTTATTTTATTTTATTATTATTTTTCTAATTTACTTTAGAAAAAGTTATTCTTCCTTCTGGTATCAGTAATGGCTGAACCAAAGAGAGAGATGGGTTTTCAGAAAAGAGGTTGTCAAAAATTATATTTCTACATAGAAGTTCAAGAATCTAGGAAGCTTTATCCTGCAATCCTTCAAGTATAAAAGCACTTTCTAGGTAATCTGTAGTGAGAGAAATGAACCTTGTGTGAACTCATTCATCTATTATTTCATAGTCTCTCAGCCTAAATTTTAGCATTAAAATTACCACCATAGCACCTACAGAAGGAAACTTCATAACTCAAGAATAGAGCAGAAAGCAATCCTACCCAGAGATGAAAGCATACCGACTTTGTGATCATGGGTTCCCCCTTGCCTGGTAAATTACAAGTAACCCCCAATGATAAATGAGATGACTGTAGACAGCAAGGATAACTGGGGGTGGCAAGAGAAAGGTAAAATAAAATTGGGGAAAAGAAATGAAAATAAAGTGAAAGTGAATAAGTATTGTAGAAGAACAAGTTTCCTGCCTCTGGTGGAATTAAGAGTTTTAGAGGAAGTTAACATAAGCATAAATGGAAAATTTGTGGGGGGGGGAAACTGGTGGAAAAGATGGGGAATTGGAGCAGTGATTGAGACAGCTGGATGTTGCCATAGTGAAAATGTTGCTCTACTGAAATTTCGGACTGTGGTGCTCTGATGAGTGGAGATCAGGTGGGATATCCTAGCCAATATTTTAAGATTAGATAGGAGAATTAACTTCGGGTCCCAAGTTGTACTTCAACTGTTAAGTCAGTGTTTCTTACCCTCAGCCATTTAAGAAGTACAGACTTCAAGTCCCAGAATTCCCCAGCCAACTCAGATTATCTTTTTTCTCCGAAGAGACTTAATTCCTTAACAGTGGGTTCCAGTCCTTGTAAAAGCTGTTAGCAAAGCTAACATTGTTAACTCTTTTCCTTGGGTTGGGTTATGAACAAGACAGAACACTGCTTTTAAAAAAGCAAATGAAGAACATAAAAGGCCTGCTAATCCTCCTATATTCAAGATTACTTAGGAACCCTTGTGGCTTATTTTAAACAGATAGAAGTGCCACAGCATAGAGGGGCCTTTACTTTGACATGCTGTAATGGCCTAAATAGCCATATGAGAAAACATGGACAGATTCCTTTTTCTGGTGTTTCCAGGTCCCCGAGAGTCTGGCATACTGAGATTATCAAACATCTCCTCTGCTGCTCATTTTACAGAGACATTTGAATATCTCTTATCTCTCCAGTACTTACAAAGCTCCCTGGTGATACTGATCAGTGTTTTGTTTTTGTTCTTCTTTTTGAATGTGATTGTACTCTGACATACAGCTTTCTACTCTTTTCCACAGCCGCTTTTAAAATTTGCTGGGAACTGACCACCAATAAGAATTAAGCAGATCTGACAAAAGCCTTGCTTGTATAATTGTCCTGTCGTAATTATGTCTATTATGTTTACTGTGCTTGTCACCATGTTTAACAGCCAATTGATATACACTACCAACACAGAATATTTTACTACTCTCATTTTCATTCTTCTTATAGACAGCACGCAATAATATTGTAACATTTGTATCGTTTGAAATTATATAAATATATGATTACTTCATTACATATTAACTCTAACATGCTATTATAACTAGTTGTAATATTAATATTAATCATATTTTATTTAGTTGAAGTTTTCAGTTCTCTAAGATTTTAGGAGTTTTATGTTTTGCGACCTTCTGACAAAGTCAAAAGGTGATTCACTTAACAACTGTTGCAGGAAAGGTCATAAAAATGGGGCAAAACTCACTGTCCGGTCTGCCATCAAACCGCTTCAGTCCAGCTTCACTTCGCTTTGATGGCAGTCAGCCATAAATTTTGGGGAGGTGGGAATGGGAGGATATAGGGAGGGGGCATGATAGGAACCAGCGGTGTCAATCAGAGACAATGGTTGAAAGATCCAAGGACACCAGCCTGGGAAAGGAATTCCCACCAAAGAAGTGCCAAAATATGGAACTGTTACCCAAATACCTAGTTTGAACCTCATTGGATACCTCCAAGATGACCAAGGGGGGAGGGCCTGGGAGAAGGGAAAATTACTGGGTTTATATGGGAATTCCTCAGATCTGGCTTTGCTATGCTGTAACCACTTAGCTTCACTAAAAGCATACCTTTCACTACAAATGGAGTCAAGGGTCTTTCTTTCCTGAATGCCTAAGCTGGGACAGGTCTGACACTCAAATAACAACTGTCTTGCTTAACAACAGATATTTTGGGCTCAATTGTGGTCGTACGTTGAGGACTACCTGTATTTTCTGTTGATCTTGGACCAAAACAAAATATACTTGAAATTTAATCTTGCTCACTTCTATGATGTCATTTTTAATAGTCCATGTCCACTGCAGTCTTTGGGGGGGTGATTTTGCTTGCTTGCTTGCTTCAAAATTGAGACTGCAGAGACCCTATGGAAAAAGGGTCTACAGGTATTTTTATTCTGTGTTGTATCTTCTTTTAAAGCTGTGGGGCTTCAATGGGCTGTGAAGGAGATTCACCCACTCAAAACCTACCCTTGTGTTGTCAGGCTGAGAAAGCACGAGAAAAATTCTTTTGCATTTATGTAAAGCGTTTAATCTTAGTTTTCTGAGCTGCCCTCCCCCTCTCAAACTCAAACAGAATGATAAATTGTAGGTGACACACAGGTAACCTGGCACTTGAAGGGAATGTCTGATAATTTGTTTATGCTGGATTTCACGAATCCAGTCTAGCCATAGGGACTTGCAAGTTTATCCATTTGGCTTCTGTATTTTTTATTTTTTTTTAAATCTGATTTGGAATTTAATTATGTTATTGTTGAGTTTAGTATACTCCACTGCTTTATCAGTATTTTTAGCAGACTGTGGAACTAGATCTGTTCAGTTCAGAATTCTTCAGTTCCACAGGAAGATGCCTTTAGATCATATTTCTACTTTTTCTACTTGGTATGCTATACAGTGATAAAAAAAAAAGTGGTACATATCAGTATAAATATGCAAACCGAGTGAATCAAACAATTAAATTAGTTTTAACATCCAATTTACTGAGATATAAATGAATACAAAAACACACACAACAATAAAGAAGCAAATCTAACCTGCTTTTTAACATTTGGATGAGTTTAGAGAGCAGATACTTATTCTCTTTTATATTGCTTTGCAAATGGCACCTCTGGGGACAATCAGAGCTTGGGTGGTGATTTTCAGAGTGGAAAATATTATTGAGAAGGGAGCAAGAGTAATAAACAGGTCTGAATACAACAGAAAGTAGCTAGGTACTGCCAGACTAGTGGGAAAAGGAAGAAAATTGGGGAAAATTGCAAAAACATCAAAACATGTTTTGTTGCAATTGAGTGGCACCCATAACACTGTTAAAGGAAGTGAAGCCTAAGTATTAAATAAATGAAGAATGCAAATATATTAACACATGAAACCTGTATTTTGTATAAGTACAGATCTGTACTGATACAACTTTCTTTTATGCCAAGTTAAATGTGGCATATGTGGCAGCTTTTCCTAGAAATTATCCAGGGCAGATAGTACAGTAATTATAGTAAATTATGGTTAAGGGTTTAGAGACACACACACCACTGTGTGAGTCAGTGAGACTCAATCTGGCACAACCTATACATGTGTGCTTGTGCATGCCCTGTTACACACATGCATTAACTTGCTTTAAGTCATGCATTGTATCATTTAATCTTGAGGGAGCCCTGTCAACTGACTATTTCATATGTCCCAAAATTGGGGTTATCTGCTCTGAGACATTTTCAAAATGAATTCAGAACATTGAAAAGATAATTCCTGACTTTCTAAAATTACCTCAGGGTACTTATTCATCCTATCTTACTGATCTTCCCCATTCTGTCAAGCTATATTGTAACCTATTGAAATTCTGACCCACCATGCCAATTCTTTATCCTCCTTTAGGGTATGTTGAGTGTATAAACAAAAATAAAGCATTTTTTTCCCACAAGTAACCATTCCAAAGTTTCTGTTCTCACTTATGCTGTTGGGAACTATCAGTTTATTATTATTTTTTTTGCCTCACCCCTGCTGCCCCCACAGAGGTTTATTATGTGTTTGGAGCTTATTTAATTCTGAAGAGAAATCTGCTCCCTGTGGAATAATCACATGTATATATTTTGTATATTTTGGTAAAATGATTATTTAATACATGTCCACTACCATCTTAGAATTCATTTAATTAAATCAAACCTCCTCCCAAATAGGAACTATAATCTAGACTTCATGTTTAGATAAACAGTTCAAATAAAAATTATCATGGCCAAACAAACAATGGAATGAAAAAAATCAAAAACAATAGACTGAAATTTTCCCTCACATCAAGAGTTTTATTAAGAGAAGTCATAGCACTAAGGTAACTTTTGTAAAATATTACAGGATGGGTTCTTCACCAATAGTGCATAACTGTTGATGATTCCAGGACCTTAGGAAAAGTATTATCTCTTGTACTATAATATAAATATTTTACAAACATCAAATCTGATTTTTGCTCTATAGTATTAGAATCACTATACTGCAAAACACCATACTCACTATTGTTTCTATCTACTTATTACTACTATTATGATTTTATGAATTGCTGACAAAAATCTACTACAATTGCTAGTGTAGATATTTAAGACTCTGTAGTTTTTCTTACCTTGACAAATGCACCAAATTGTTAAACTGCATAAAATTATTTTACTCTATATCCTTTGTTGTATACAACTAACATCAGTCCCAATGCACCATACATGGAATTTACTGGACTTTAGCAGCCATTTCACCCTCCTGATGATGACACTATATACTATACTATGTTGACTCCCAAATCATCATCCTCACCCTCCTCCACCACCTCCTCCTTCTTCTCCTCCTCCTCCTCCTCCTCATCATCATCATTTTAGTCATTGTCTATCCACTGCAGGATGAAGGCCTCTTCTGCAATACAGTCCAATACGGTGACTGCCAAATAATTTTTGAATCCTAAATTATCCACTGATCATCACTATCTTATATACATGTTATATCGGGTTTGATTTTTTTTTTTACAGGAGTTGCACATAATGTTTTCATACACCATTTTTTAAGGTAAAGGAAGTAGTTTAAAAAGCTATTTTATTTTTAAAAATACATTGAAAATATTTAATGTGGTATTGTTCTGTTCTCAACACAGGCATTGAGACGAGGCAGTTTGTACAAAAAAGATGTTCTTTATTTGGTACTTGTACTGAACAGAAGCAAAGGAGAAAATGGCAACGTGCCCTTTTATACTTCCCCTGCAAGGGGATGCTCAACCAATGAATGCAGGCCATTCTCCCGCCTCGCGCCTGCGCACGAGGCTGGAGACAGCCTGTCTGGGTCCAGGGCAACTTATGGGCTGCCCGGGTCTATACAACCGGTCCCGGGCAAACACATGGTCTGCCCGGGCCTCTGCAGTTATCCTGCAAGTTGCCTGTGCCTTGCTGATTGACTCAGCAAGGCTCAGGACACAACACCCCTCCCCCCTAAGTTGGGACAACACTGACGCAGCTATACCAGTACCATGTAATATTCGGCACATGCAGCTATATCAGTACCATGTAACATTCAGCAAATGTCACCCTGGCTGTTCCCGGTACCCTCGGGTAACCTGGTCCCCCGTGGATTCAAATCAACCCACGGTCTTTTAGTTTTTGGTAACGAGTTCCCTCTAGGGACCGCATATACTCTTGCAAGTATTTCGGCGGGGCCTTAATCCGCCCCGAGCTTCGCGGATCAAGGTTAGGGCCAGGTGTGCTGACCTGTGAGGGATTTGTTCTTGGTGCCTGGAGTGCTGACTCACGGTCTGCATACAACAAACCAGGACTTTGTTGCCCAGAAGACTCAGGGATTCCCCCTAACTGTTGACTGGCTGGGTCCTCTAAACCCAAGCCAGATTTCCTTGGGGGGGGTCGAGTTCCCCGAGTTCCTAGGTGGGGTGGAGTTCCCCAAAAACCCTTGGAACTCCCCTTGGGAGCAATGTCCGTCGGGCCCAAGGCCAGCAGTAGGGGTGCCCTGAGTAGCCGATTTACAGCCATTTGTCCTCAACCAGGGACCTCTGCCAGAGTCAGGAGCCACCTCCATGGCAGAACTCCCTGCTTCTATGCCAGAGTCAGGATCTGCCTGCATTGCCAGACCCTCATCTGGGACATTTGGAGATCCCCCTGCTTGGGGAGACTGTGATCCACAATCGTAATTGGGGTCCCCCTCCCCCCCGAGAGCAGAGTCAGGGGAGTGATGCCGGCCCGGCAGCCGCCAACGCAGCTGGTCAATGTGGCGCCGGAGGACCCACCCATCATCCAAGACCACTTCGTAGGACAGCGGCCCCGAAACCTTAGAGATGACAGCAGGTACCCAGAGATGCCCATGTCCATAGTTCCTAGTCCAGACCGGGTCACCCAGTTGAAGTCTCCTAGGTGCCCGTGGCTGCGACACCTGTGAAGCCACCCGGTCTGGGTGAAGCCTGTCCAGCTTTGTGATGAGTCTGCGACCCCAGTGGAGTTCAGCTGGGCTCTTTCCAGTGGCTGTGCATGGTGTGGTGTGGTGTGTGAGAAGAAAATCAGCTAACCTGTGATGCCAGGGTCCTTGGGTGATTCTGTTTAATGTGTCTTTAGTGGTGTGCACCATGCGTTCAGCCTGACCATTGGTGGCAGGATGGAAAGGAGCAGATGTGGCATGCCAGATCATGTTGGCTTGTAGAAATGCCTGAAACTCAGAAGAGGTAAATTGTGGACCATTGTCTGACACTAAAACATCAGGAAGCCCATGGGCAGCGAAGATTCCTCTGAGCACCTGGATGGTCCTGGCAGTAGTAGTAGAGGCCACAGGAACGACCTCTAGCCACTTGGAATGGCTATCCACGAGGAGGAGGAAGAATTGCCCCTGAAAGGGCCCAGTATAATCAATATGAACGCGCGACCAAGGAGTAAGTGTCTCCTCCCACCTATGTACAGGGGCCTGGGGCATTTCTGGCCGTGATTGCTGGCACACTTGACATCCCTGAACCTGGGCCTCGATGTCCTTATCGAGACCAGGCCACCATAGATGGCTGCGCGCAAGCGCCTTCATCCTTACTATTCCCGGATGTCCCTCATGAAGAGAGATCAAGACTCTAGTCCTCAATGAGGCCGGAATAAGTACTCTGTTTCCCCACAGGATACACCCTTTAAATGTGGACAATTCGTGCTTCCTGCGCCAGAAGCTCTGGAATTCAGCACCAGGACACGTGTCAGGCCATCCTGACAACACACATGTCAGCACGCGTGCAAGCGTGTGATCAGTGGCAGTTTCTGCAGCCACATCCCTAGCATTGAGGGGAGATTCTGGTAAGTCCTGAATGGACAGAATGTGTACAGCTGGAGCAGGGTCTGCCTCTATTTGCTTAAGAGGTAACCTGCTTAGGCCATCTGCGTGGCCCATCTCAGTACCTGGTTTGTGAACCAGTGTGTAATCATATGCTGCTAAGAATATGGACCACCTCAGCATCCTAGGAGATATTATCTGGGGAGTTTGTTTGTTGGTTGTGAACAACCCTAGCAAAGGCTTGTGGTCAGTATAGACTGTAAATTTTCGCCCATATAAGAAATCATGGAATTTCTTAATGCCTGAAATTATTGCCAAAGCCTCCCTGTCGATCTGGGCATAATTTCTCTCTGCAGATGAGAGGGTCCTGGCATAATAGGCCACAGGGACCTGTGTCCCATCTTCCTTGAGATGGCTTAGTACTGCTCCTACTCCATAAGGGGATGCATCACATGCGATGCACACTGGCAATTGCTCATTGAAGTGAGCCAGTACAGCATTTGAAGATAATAAGGCTTTGACCTTTGAGAAGGCTTCCTCATGGACGCTTGTCCATGTCCACGGAGCCTGTTTGTTTAAGAGCCTGTGAAGCGGCTCGGCCACAGCAGCTTTGTTTGGAAGAAAGGAATGGTAAAAGTTCAAGAGGCCCAAAAAAGCCTGAAGCTCAGTTTTTGACTGGGGACTAGGGGCCAATTGGATGGCCTTGAATTTGGATTCTGCGGGGTGGATGCCATCTGCATCGATGCGGAACCCCAAGAACTCGGTGGATGGCACACCGATCTGACACTTATCCTGCTGAAGCTTCAACCCAGCTTGGCGGAACCTCAACAAGACAGCCCTCAGCCTTTCGGCTAAGTTCCCTGATGATTCTCCTGCAATGAGGATGTCATCAAAATAGGGGCAGACCCCGGGAATCCCTCGGAGCGTTCGCTCCATCACCCCCTGGAATATGCCAGGGGCTACATTTACCCCAAACTGCAGCCTCTTTACTTTGAACGCACCTCTGTGCGTGACTATGGTCTGGGCTTCAGCAGTCGCCTCGTCAACCGGCAATTGTTGGTATGCTTGAGCCAAATCAAGCTTAGCGAAGTACTTCCCTCCCTTCAGTGAGGCCAGAATGTGGCTCACCACTGGCACAGGATAAGCATGCTGTTGTAAGGCCTTATTTAGCGTGCACTTGTAGTCCGCGCAAATACGGACTTCCCCATTGGATTTTAAGGGAGTTACTATGGGGGTTTCCCATGGACTGGAGTCCACAGGTTCCAGGATGCCCTGTTGGAGCAGTTTGTCCAACTCGGCATCAATCTTACATTTTAATGCAAAGGGCACCCTCCTAGGCTTGACCCTTATGGGTGTAATGCCTGGATCCAACTTTAATGTAATGGGAGGCCCTTTGTACAATCCAAGTTCCGAGCTGAACACATCTGCAAACTCCTTGCAGACTCCCACAAGACTAGCCATTTGCAGCTGGTTCAGACCGGTCACCTGGATTCCAAGTGCCTCGAACCAGTCGAGTCCCGATAAGACTCGTTCTGTCCCCCTCGACAACAACCACATCCAATGCACCTGTGAAACCCTTACGCTGTACTCTGACCGTTGCTTCCCCTTTTACTCTTACTCTCATGTTTTGAAAATCAGTAAGGACAAGGTTGGAAGGCCTGAGCTTTACTCGTGAGCCACTCCGGAAGCAAATCTTATTGAAGGTGTCCATTGAAATAATGGACAACGCGGAGCCTGTATCCAGCTCCATGGCCAGGGGAACTCCCTGCAACTTTACATCAAGACGGAGCTTCTTCTTGAGGGGCCTATGCATTCCTGTCTTGAACACCCCCCTCCTAGATGCGCAAAAACCCACCCTGTTTTGGCTGGGGACCTTGGTACCTTTCAGAGGCAATTCTGGGGACCTGTTCTTTGGGCGGCCCATACAGGCCAATGCAATGTGGCCTTGCCTTCCGCATGCTCGACAGACGGCGGCTCGAAACCGGCAGTTGACCCTCCTGTGGCATCCTCCACAGCCAAAACATCGAGGGGATGCAGGCGGTGGCCCCCTTCGCTCCGATTGCCATCTCTCTGTCACTGGCTGGATCTTGTCCACCTCGTCCTCCTCGGACTCTTCCCCCGAAGCCTCATGGGCGGCCTCCTGGTGGATCGGGATGGTCACTGGATGACTCTTCGACGACCGCAAGGCCTTCACGGCGCCGCCGGCTGCTTCTTCTGCTGCGATCTCTCTGAGAGCGTCTTGAAACGTGACGTCCATTCTCGCAAACAGTTTCTGCTGTACTTCGCGGCTTCGCAGCCCGCACACCAGTCTATCTCGGAGCCTTTCCTCCAAGTCTTGAAATGCACAAGGGTGTGCGGCCTGTCTCAGGGCCGCGATGAAATCTGCAGCCGATTCGCCTGGCCATTGGTCCCTCTGTTCGAATTGATGCCTCCACACAATGATTGAGAGCTTGGGTTCGAAATGCTCTCGCAGCATCTTTTTTAAATTGTCATATGCGATTGAATCTAAGGCTGCTGGTGAGACAAGATTCTCCGCTATTTCAAATGTCTCTTGCCCGCACACACAAAGCAAGGTAGCCGCTTTTAGGCCGTCTTCCTGGATCTTGTTTACTCGACAGTAATTTTCAACGCGAGCTGCATACGAGCTCCAGCGTTCAGGATGCGCGATGTCAAATTCGCCCAGACAGCCCAGCTTGGACATCTTCAACTCGATGGCCTCGTCCACGCCTCTCGCCGTCAGGAATCAAGAAGGGGTCCGACAAAGCCAAGCCCGCCTCCAGCGTATGTATGCTGGCAGGCGGCTGCTCCTCCTGGATGCCACGCTTCTTCCTGGCCTAGGTGAGTAGGCCTACTTCAGTTCTTCGGGATTCCCCCACGACGAATCCCACCTTCATCGCCAATGTTCTGTTCTCAACACAGGCATTGAGACGAGGCAGTTTGTACACAAAAGATGTTCTTTATTTGGTACTTCCACTGAACAGAAGCAAAGGAGAAAATGGCAACGTGCCCTTTTATACTTCCCCTGCAAGGGGATGCTCAACCAATGAATGCAGGCCATTCTCCCGCCTCGCGCCTGCGCACGACGAGGCTGGAGACAGCCTGTCTGGGTCCCGGGCAACTTATGGGCTGCCCGGGTCTATACAACCGGTCCCGGGCAAACACGTGGTCTGCCCGGGCCTCTGCAGTTATCCTGCAGGTTGCCTGTGCCTTGCTGATTGACTCAGCAAGGCTCAGGACACAACAGGTATGTTTGTATATCTTTTTAAAAAATTGCAGCTTCCCTTTACTGACTCTTTTTTCCCCTAAATATTGGCAGTTTAATTCCAAGCATAAATGCTTAATACCTATATGGCCCTGTACATCTCTGTCAAATATAATGTGTTTCACTCATTTGTTAGTTGAAATTTCTTCAGCAAAATGGTGGAAAGTAGCAACATGGAGAAGTCTGTTAGCATCCATTGCTTTCAGAAATGCAAACAAAAAGGATAGATTTTGTCTCCCCCCCCCCAAATAAGTATTTTTTTAAAAAAAAATTGGACAACAAAAAACGTGCTGAAAAGCAATTTTGTATATGTGAATTACACACAAACTGTATTAGATACCATTGCATTAAGCAACAAATAGGGATTTTTACAGCCTTTTTTTAAAAAATGGCCAAATACATGAAAAACAATGCCAGTGATATGGAATCAATTTGGATCTCTAAGTAATGTAATAGTGTAAGGATAAGAGTCGTTACTATCTTTTCCTTTAAAAATATTTATTTCTCTCCCACTTGTTCCCACAGTAATGGTACAGTCAGTGATGGAAAATTAACCAAGAAAAGAGATGGTATTTGACCTCCAGGCCTTATAAAATATCATTAGTAATTTCACACATGAAAGATATGCCTGACAATTATGATGTAAAATAATGGGTGTTTGTACTGTACATATACACATGTGTGTAGGTAAGAAAGAGGGAAAAATATAAAGAGGCACTTCAGAAAAAAAATCAAAATGAATAGAACAGAAAAACAATGGAATGAAGTAGTCTGAAATGATATTCTCTACATTCTCAGGAATAAATTGTCTACATTGGCATTATTAAGTAAATTAGGTAAGTTGAAAAACCAGGCAACTGAAGTAAATAATAATTAGGACAGTAAAAGAAAGAGTAGTAAAGAAATATAAAAATGTCAAGACAATATGACAAGGTATACATAAAAATGCCTTCTTTACTGATCACTAGAAATACAATTATAGCAGACTCTTTATTTCTGAACTTCCCAAGAAACTGCTCAGAATTTCAAATAAATCCCCTGCAACTAGACAATTTGGGAAGCTTCATCATATTTCTGTGCTTGTAGTTCCTCTTCTGTGAATTACACTGAACGACCACAACTATGCATTGCTCACTCCCTAAAATATGATCAAGACTCTAAGTGAACCTAGGAATTTGAAAATCTACTTCTTATTCTGCTTGTGAACAGCTTCAGGCACACATTTTGCTTCCCTCAACAGAATGTTCATACCAGCTGACATTATGGTACTTTATCTTGACGGGAGGCTCATCCACCTTTAATTAATTCCCAGGGAAGCCTTTATGTGTTACTAGAATGCTGGCTATATAGAGAAGTACATCTCTTTCAATTTATTTTGTTGTTTTGAGATGCTTTCCTTGGCTGGAAATTTATCTTAAAGCCTGGATGAAAACATGCGCACACACACACACACACACACACACACAAAGGAGAAAGGAACTATACAGGAAAATGTATTTCCTTAATTACACTGTATCTAAATAGCTAATCTTGATTTCAGGCGCAACTGATAGATTGATACTTACTTGTACTTTTTTTTAATTGGGCTGTTTTATAAGTATTACTTTACATTCCTGACAAATTAGGAGTCACAGTCTGTCACCTCCATCCTTTCATACAAAACAAAAGCTGTCACAGAATCTCAATATTAGTGTATTTCTTTCCAGCATATAAATGTGTTCTCTACAAAATCTTTATTTTATTGCCCCCCAAATTATCTTTTTTAAATGAATTTTACTGAAACTTGAAAAAAATAAGATCCCATATAATCATCAATGCCATCACAAGTTCATTCTTTTTGCTTTTATTTTTAAGCAAAAAGCCCAACACCCAATATTTTCCTATCGGAAAAAACAAGAAAATGCCATTATTTGCATTCCACCTCTACAGATCAACTAGAAGAAGCACTTACACAAACTTCCATCACACCCAAAAGGACCAAGTGAGGTATGAAATACAGAATAGACTTTGTGGCAGCCACAGCTTTCCTTTCAACACAGAAAAAGCTGGAAAAAATGAAGATTTCTTTAAAAAAATCTGGGAGACTGCTGATTGCTGCCAGTGTCCTCCCCAAATTCCAGCATGTGTTTCTGTGTGTCAAGCAAATTATTACTTTTCAGAATAAGCATCTGATTATAGGGGATTCCCTCACTTAGCCTGATGAATGCTCAGAGATCATAGAAACATGAAAGAAGGAGGATATTTAGGTCATCAAGTCCAACCCCTGCTAAATGCAGAAAACCCATTAAAACCTCCTCAACAGATAGCTGTCTAGCCTCCACTTGAATATCTCCCATGAAAATGAATCTGTCATTTTCTGGGTAATTGCTTTCACTTCAAACTGCTCTTACTGGTAAGAAGGTTTTTTTTTTTCCTAGTGTTCAGTCAGAATCTGCGTTCCTGTTACTTAATTCCATTATTCAATATTTTGAATTAAGTAGCCGGAAGGATAGAGGGGAAGGTCTTAATCTTATTTTAGAGACATCATTTTAGGCAGTTGAAGAATGCCATTTATCTATCTATCTATCTATCTATCTATCTATCTATCTATCTATCTATCTATCTATCTATCTATCTATCTATCTATCTATCTATCTATCTATCTATCTATCTATCTATCTATCTATCTATCTATCTATCTATCTATCACCACCCATCTCACTTTCAGAGTGGCTACCATTTTCTGACATCACTCATCTTTTCTCAAAATTAAAGATTAAGATCATATGGCTTAGTCTCCAAATCATTCTTGTTGGGGTTTTTTGAAGTTGTTCCAAATTTTGCTTCCTAAAATGTGATGCCCAGAACACAAGATGGGTTCTAACCAAAGCAGAATAAACTAGAACAAGTTATGCCTTTGCTTTGGGAACCACACCCTGTTGATGTAGTCTCAATTTGATTTTTGTTGAGGTGACACTGCTACATTTGCAAGCCAGTCACATTTCCCAATCTTTTTCACTAGAACCATTACAAAGACAAGTATCCCCCTTCCTATGCATGTGCATTTGAATTTTGTTTCCTAAATGAAGAACTGTTAAACATCATTCTCTACTTTTGGCCTATTTGCTAACCTATAAATAACAGTTTGAACATTATTTCTGTCTTCTAGGATATTAACGAACTCATCCAATTTTGTGTCATCTGCATATTTAATAAACATTCCTTCCACTTCTTCATTCAAGTCATTAATGAAAATACTGAAGGCTAGAGGACCCAGGCCTGATCTTTGTGGCACCCCATTAATATGTCTTTCCAATCTGATGAGAAAGTACTTGATAAGTACTCTTCAAGTAATATTTTCAAGCCCGCTACATAGCCATCTAATTTAGTATTTAGTTAAATTTTTCATTATTAACTCATGAATAATGCATTTTTTTTCTTTCTGAAAATGATTGTGGTGCTATGCTAATTTCTGTATATTAGTCTCAAATGAAAGTCTCCAGTGACTTACCTCTTATGATCAATGCTATGATCCAATGCTAGGATATCCTCATAAGGCTAAGCATATTAAGCACTGTGAATAAAGAATGCCATTCTACTCCCTATGTTTCCAATACCTGCTATATTAGTTGGCTATTTCCCCAAGAATCTGAGCTTTTGAAATGAGGAGAAAGCTAGACTTGCAGATGTCCTTTGTTCCCCATATAAATTTTCATTGAAACTTGAGATATTAATGTGGCACATATGTTTAGTATCTGACTTGCTTTTTATCTGGATCACAGTCTGCTTATAAAGAAAAAATCTCAATGTGAAGCAAAGGGGAGGCGAAGGGAAGAAGGGGGCTGCAGACATTTTAAACTTGCTGGCCACTTCCTGGAAAGATCAAGATCAAAACACCTTGTATGACAGGGGAAAACTCTTTCAATTTAACAGAAATTATGAAACTAATGAAAAATACTCTGGATGGATTAAATTCAGTGCTGGTAAGGTTGAAATCTTACCTGAGAAATCTAACAGAGTACCAAGTTCATAGAATGAGAATAAAGCACTCTCATGAACTGGAAAAACAAATACCACAGAGCTATTATGCTTGAGAATGGAGGTTTCACTCTTTTGCTGCAGCTGAGACAGAAATTGGTTCATCTGTCCAACATACATCTTGTTATAAGAACACAGTTTTCTGGAGCTGTTTTCCAAGTGGCTCCAAATTTTCATGGCAAAAGGCCTAGTATAAAAGATCCCCCCTCAAAAAAAAAAAAAGCAAACCCCACAAAATATCTGACAGAGTGTAATGGAGCAAATAGCTTTAGTTTAGTTTAGTAATGCTGCTGCCATAGAATCTATTATGCAAAATAGTGATGCATGGAGAGAGGTGTTCTTTCAGATTCTGTGGTCCTATGTGTACATGTTTCATCTATGTCATAATTATTTTCTGTACTATAATTCATCTTCCCCAACCAGAGCCTTCCAGATATTGCTCTGCAACCACTACTATCTTACCAACTTACTGTGAAGGATCCAGATTTGAGGAGACTGCTGAAATCACTTCCAAAATGACTGCATTAGTTTTAAAATGATTATTAAAATGGGATCTAACCTATCATAACTTTCTATTTCTTTTCAATTCACTTGCTTGGGCAGTGACATCAAGTATTGGCCTAACAAAAGCAGAGATAGGTCAGACTCCAAATCATCATATGGAATGTTCTGCAGCTACAAAGAAATTTTATACCTTTGGCCCTTGATAATAACTATAATTCATTCGTTCGTTTGTTCATTCGTTTGTTCGTTCGTTTGTTCTTTCGTTTGTTCGTTCGTTTGCTTGTTCGTTCATTCATTCATTCAATTTGTATAGACACCCATGTCAAACCAGAGATTGTTCACAGGCAGTGAACAATCATAAAAACAATTAAAACAGTTAAAACATAATACAGAAAATAAAATAAATACAAATAACAGCCAAGAGGTATTATAATTAGTTAGTGTAAATACTTGGGTTGCCAGATGCATAGCCAGGTCTTCAAGACTTTTCAAAAAGCCAGCTCAAGGCCATCCTAATCTCTGAAGGGTGAATGTTCCAGAGGGCAGGACCTATAGCAGAGAGTGCATTTTCCTTGGTTGATGAGACCCAGAGCCCATCCTGCCAGAGTGGATCAGATGGGTACAAACTACTGGGAAAAGACAGTCCCTCAGCTAACTCAGTCCCAAGACATTAAGAGCTTTAAAAGTGACAACCAGCAATTGAATTGTACCTGGAAACTTACTGGCAACCAATGCAGTGTCCAAAGCAATGTGTTACATGTGCAGAAGGCTAATACCATTTAGAACTATATAGTTGTGTTCTGTACCAACTGAAGATTCCAAATATATCCAAGGGCAGCCCCTGGTAAAGCATGTCACAGTTCTTCAGATAGGGGCATGAGTGTCAGAGCAGAGCCTCTGGGTACAAAGCTGGGTGCAACTGACATACAAAGAAAGAAAAAACAGAGCTTTCTGTAGAGACTTTTGATTGATTGGTTGGTTAATTGATTGATTGTGTCGAGTCATTTTCAAATCTTAGCAGCCATATAGATAAATTTTATCCATGATGATTTTTTCACTATCCTGATCTTTCAGATCTTCCAATGGAGCTCTTATTGCCAGTGTAATTGAGTCCATCCACCTTGCTGCTGGTCGCTCTCTTTTTCACTTTCCTTCCACCTTTCCCAACATATTTTCCAAATAGCGAGGTCTTCACATAGTGTATCAATGTGTGGGAAGTATGATCATTTGAGCCTGATCATGTGTACTTGAATGAGAACTCTTAGTTGATTTGTTCAGCGATACATTGGTTTGTTTTGTGAGCTGTCCAGAGTATTCTCAGAAGTGTTCTCTGACACCAAAGTTCAAAGGCACCAATTCTCTTCCTTATCCTGCTTCTTCAAAATCCAAGTTAAGAGATTCTGATCTCATAGTAGATTCCAATGTCAATCATGAGTCAAAAGCAAGAAGCTCTTGAGCCTTATCTCTCAACTCTCCAAACCAAATCTGACCTGGATTCTTTGGAAAATTATACTAGGGATGTCAAATAATTTTCCACAGATTTTGTACAAAGTAAATTTGGGCATTCTACCCTTGCTGGCTTTCAAGCAATTCAAATGCTGACATTGAATTGAAGTCCACATAGCATTTATTTTTCTCAAGTAAAACAACCTTCAGAAAGATGTGCTTGAACAGAATCCTACTAAATGATGCATAAAGCTGTGGTACTGATGGGATTTTTTTGTTAAAAAAAGTTGTGCACTAGGGAAATTTATTTTAGAGAAGCATGCATTGGGGAAATTTGCAGATCAAAGAATAAAGCAGGGCAATTTGCATTTTTTAAAAAAAGATTATTGGGCAACGTACTTTAACAGCTATGTAAATGAGGGAGAGAGTCATACAAAATATCCAAATAGAGTTTTCTACAGATTTTGTTTAACCATTTAAAAAATCCCAACAGACGGGAATATAATACAGCCGTACTAAATGCACATAGTAATGTAGGCTATATTTTTACTGATCCTCACATCCCTACCTTGCAATGGGGACCCCATGCTTCTAAGTTCATACACATACAAAAAAAGCATAGAAGTTGCGTAAAAAGCAGTTGAATACAGCATAGTTTTCTTTCTTGTTCTGCCCTCCAGCTCCTCACAAACTAAAGTGAAGCCAATGTTCAAACATTTGTACTTTGCTGACCTTAAAAGCGTTGGGAGTGGGCAGGGCACACCACAAGCTAATTCTTTTTCTCTTGAGATAAAAAAGTAGAAAACAGTAGAAAACAGGACTTAAGTGTAACAAAAAATATCCTTACCCCTACTCTTTACAAAATAAAAGAAAAAGATGAATAGCACCCTTGCTGTATTTAGTACATGATGGGTGCATTATCCATTTTTTCAGAGGGGAGGGTTCTGAACACACCATACTCCCTATGTTAAAAAGACTCTGCTAACAAGGATTGCGGAAAAATAGAATAAATAGCATTTTTACAGCCTTAGATCTAACCAGTGATAGATTGTAGTGATAGAATTTATGTGTATTGGGAGACTGGGAAAAATAATGATTCATTTAAGCCTGATTGCTGAGAGGCAGCATAAGACATCAATCCAGGGAGTTTGGGGCGGGGGGGGGGAGACTAGGTCTTGTTTGTTTTTCAGAGATTGTAAACTAGAAGCTAACTGGAAGGATTAAGGTTAGTATACTAATTAGTTATTAGTATACTAATAACTTCTTAATATAGTTAGCAGTAGAGGATGCTCAGAAGTTCGGGGAATGAGGAAACAGAATAGAAAAGCAGATTGCCCAAAAGTTCTGGCATTATACTGGTTTCAGATAAACTGGTGTAAAGGCAAAAAATGCTCATTTTTCAAAATGATTCCCAGGGATGTGCTGGAAGCAGTACAAAAAATGTGCATAAGGGCCTAACATGTACAGAATGCTTGATTCTTGCACAGATATTCCCATTTTTCAAAGAAAAGTTATTAATGGAGAAGAGAAATGTTATATCCTCCCAAGAAGGAAGGAAGGAAGGAAGGAAGGAAGGAAGGAAGGAAGGAAGGAAGGAAGGAAGGAAGGAAGGAAGGAAGGAAGGAAGGAAGGAAGGATTCTTAAGAGGGAAATCATATTAATAAAAACAGGGTCCCCTTTCAAGATGGCTGCTGCATGGTAAGAGTTTCTTTTTTCTATTACCGACAATCTGCTGATTTCACTGCTAAAGCTGGTTCTTTGGTAGTGCTGCTCCCTAGTTTTGAATGGGAGCACTTACTGTAAGTGTGACCCAAGATGACTTTTGGATGATCGTGGACCCAGTGGGGAAGGGGTGGGGTCTTAAAGATTCCAATTACCTTTTCAATCTGGAAGTGATTGAAAAGTCACTGGGTGTATCCACCTTCCTGACAAGCAGTTTTGTTTTCTAAGCATGCTGGAATTTTTACTTTCACTTTTTTACTTTATTGTTTTATTTTGCTTTTGCTTTTAAAGTTGATCAGCAGTTTAATGATTTATTTCAATCCCTAATTGCTTTTTATTCTTTTTTTCCTTTTGATATATGCTGTTCTGGATAACCTTTGGCTCTTCTGAATGGAAAGCATGGCAACATTCAAGGTGGTGGTGAAGAGACATTAGACTCTCACACCAGGATTCTGTATTTTTTTGAATTTGCAGAATACCTGGGATTTATTTCTATTGGATTTTTCTTATAATTTTGGACTGAAATATAGAGGAAATGTGTGTTTTTTTTGTTCCCTGATTAAGTTTCACAGATTAAAATGGCTGAACAGTGTCTGAAATCTAAGAAAGAAGGGTTGGGAAATATGCAGCTTTTAGCTAAATTTCTCTTACAAAAACTTGATCAAACTTTAATATTTATTCAAAGAATGGTAGAATCTGAAGCTTTACCTTTGGATAAAGGTACACAAAAGGACTTTGATCCAGTTCCAGATCAAAGAGATAGTCTCACAGTTGAAGAACCATGGAAGTGGATTTCATTTGTTGTTCCGCATATTTCTCAAACATTACAGCCTCAGCTAGAAAGGAGGGAGACAAATTTCTGTCCTCCAAGAAGGAATTCCTTTTCCTTTAGGAAGGGTGAGGGAGACTGGATGGATTTATTACAGTTAACTACGTCTGCTTGCACTCTGACTTGAAGATAGACTTTTTCTGGAGACTGAATTTATTACATTTAATAAATGTAATAAGAGAGAGGATATTAAGAAACAAACATGGATTTTTGACCCAGGATGATCTATTTATAACTTTTGGGGTGATCTGGAATAGTTAAGATGCCGTGGTAAATTTTCTACGAGTGGATTACAATAACAGTTTGTTAACAGAGAGTTTTGAAACTTTAATTTTGTTCTGTTTTACTATTATTGTTTTTTCTGTTAACTACTTTGCCACTAATATAACATATAGAAGACAGGTCAACAAATGGTTAATTGATTTAGTAGTTTAAAATTTTTGGGAGAGTCTATTTCACAAAGGGTGGGAACAAATGTTGTAGTAATATATTAAGCAGTATTCAAGTAGAGGGTATAATATGTGTATAATGTGTTGTTGTTTGATGCACCTTTTAAAATGTTCTGATTGCTTTATGTTCTGTGTTTTTTTTTCTTTTATAATCTTCTTGGATTTTTATTTAGTTTTGTATTTTGCATTTTAACTTTGTTCTGAATAAAATATAAAAATATTTTTAAAAAGATTAATGGAAACAGAATTATAATGTTGTAGTCTAAGCACTATCATCTACATGCATCAAGAATGTAAGGCAACTTGTATATTTACGAACCCAACCCAAAGAAACCTGGTCTATTATTTTGCTTTATTGTCACCTCAGAACAGCAAGATATATACTAAGAAACCCTGAAATATACTTACCTGTTTTGTTCTTTATGTATTTATTCTGAAGGCTTCCTATTCGGCAGGCATCAGGCTTCTCTCTCAAAGGATGTTTTCACTATATTATTCTATTTTATCTTATTGTATTTGATATGGTCATTAGACTAATCATTAAACAATAAACTAAACACCAGATTAAGCGTGAGTTAATCCTTATGAAATATGGAATGTTTTTTTTAAAATATTAACCTGCAGAGGGATAAGCTATGCTAAATTAGAACAGAGATGTGGTTAGAATTCATATGTTAATTATCTCACATTTAATTTTATTATTTCTGCAGAATTCACTGGCTCAGAATGTTCTTCATGTGCCTGAATCCTAGATTTGAGGATCATTAATGGCAACTATAATATATACATATATATCAAATTACTAGCACAGAATATATCATCTGTAAGAGTTAAAAATCTGTAGTATTTGAATCTGCTTTTTAAAATCTCACTGTAGATCATCTTAGGCTGGCATGTTTTATCTCTTATGATCAGAAAAAGGAGAGATCAAATAATATTGTCCTGTTGCCTGACAACAGCAATGATAATTTTTCTATCTTGTTCAGTGAAATCTATTCCATGGAGAGATCAAGCAGATGTTGCTGGGCTGCATTTTTTATCAAGTTTTAATTCATCAAAGCTTTTAATATGCCTTTATATGACCCTAAATTTCTCATTTTTTTCCTAAAGCTTACTCAAAAATTACCCCAACTAGGTTTTTGTCTCTTTCCATCTCCCAAGTAGCACTCTTATTTGCCTTTTGATTTCCATCTGGTATTGCATGCATGTTCAGGATTATTTTTAAGCACTGCTGAGGATAATTCTATAGAAAAACTGTAGAAAAGTTTTCTTTGCATATGGAGATGTAAGAGCTATTTAACTGCCCACACCGGAGGTTTAAGCTGAAAGTCTGCAAAGCAAACTATCTTCATTTCCCCCTCACTTCAGCTGAATAACCAGAGCTGCTAAATGATATTATTTAAATCAGTGTTTTTGAAACTTGACAACTTTAAGATATGTGGGAGTTGGTCCATGTGTCTTAAAGTTGCCAAGTTTGAAAAACATTGATTTAAAAGGAGTAGATGGGATTAGCTACTGATTCTTCAACATCCTAATTTGGAGAATTGTTAATGTCAAGAATTGGTGATGCAATTTAGCTAATATAGAACTGTTTTTTCTGGTAACACTAATTTCAATCGTTCTAAATGCCATATTGCTAGTAGGATTTTTCTTTTCCCCATTATTGTTCCATCACTGTTTTTGTTACAGCAGGAATTTCTATCTGAAGTAGCTTGTGATGTGGCCAAAGTATTGCATAATTATTTTTGTCAGTGGCTTGCAATTTTCCAGGCTTCACAGTTCAGTCTAACTGAAGGCATCATGAAAACACCCTATCCAAAGCTATGGGCAGTAAGAAGGCTGCATTGCAAAGTGATCCAGCAAAGTCTGAATTTTTATAGTTGAGACTAACCCATCAAAGAGGTAGCAGTGAAAAAGTTTGCATACATTATTTTGCTATAAATTATTCCTTTCATGAAAATGGGTAGAAAAATCTTTAAGGATGGAGGTGGTTCAAATATATATTTAAGATGTATCTTCAAGAGTCACTGGATCAAAAGGAAAATACATATGGTATTCTTTTAACTATAAAATGAACTATTGTACCATAAAGCCATACATAATAAGCTATAGTCAGTTACTTTTGGGCAAGATTTGATGTCATGGTTATAATAGAAAAACTGTTCACACACTGAAGGTCAAGATTTTTAAATAGAATGTACAAGGTTCAGTTGTGAAGTCATGAATTAATAGGGTAGAAATGTGTGCCATAAAAATTAGTCATCTCACAGCTCAACCTATTCAACCAAAAAAGTACAAGAAGACGTAGAAAACTACGTTTTCAAACTATTCCTATTTAAAAAAGAGAGAACTACAGCTGCCAATGACTCATGAATTACCACAATAAGAATAATATTTTTTTAAAAAAACTGAACTGATATTAACTATGAAATAGACATTCAGAAGTATCTTTTCATTACCTCAACAAAAACAGGATTGTTTTTTTTTTTTTAAGAAACAGTGGTATATAACTGCTACCTGCATAAATTGAAGGCTAGTAAAATTTGTAGTTATACTCTATTGAAGATCTAACATATCACATGGTTGATGATTATATCCATAAACTTACTCAAGACCTACAATTGGGAGTAAGTTATGCATTTTTTTTGCTGTTTTTCAACCCACTGGATGTACTAGTATTTAATATACTCCTGTGACAATCAATATAAGTATTCTTTCTTTTTAACTTCTGTTAATTGGCTGAACTTTGACAGGTGATTTTAAATAGCAATTATATTTGTTTTGTCAAAATCACAGGATATTAGCCAGCGTAATATTATAACAATGCTTATGACAGGTTCTGACAAGGACCTCTGACAATAAACATAGATTTCCTCTTTCAGAAAAGGAGGGTATATAAATTAGGTATGACATATAATCTAATCTAATTGATCTAAGAAATTCTTTTCAATGTCTGGTTCACTTCCCCCCCCCCTTCAGTTCAGGAAAAGTCCAATGTGTGTGCATGCATAATGGAGGATGGGACTATTACACCTGTCAACAGTAAAGAATCTGCTTGACAGCTGGTGTTGTGTTCCTGCATTATAAAAGTGGAGTGGGATGTGGTGTCAGAATGTGCAGTGGGTAGGGATAATCACTCCTGTCAGAAAAATTGTGCAATAGTTTTACAACTCCAGCATGACTTAATTTGTGTTTAAGTTGCCACAGTCTATGTGGGTGACTGTTTTCTTCTACAATAAATAACAATAGTAAATTCATCATCATCATCATCATCATCCCCACCATCATCATCTCAATAATAATAATAATAATAATAATAATAATAATAATAATAATAATAATAATAATAATAATAATAATAATAATAATAATAATAATAATAATAATAATAATAATAATAATAATAATAATAATAATCCCCTCATTTTTATTGCATTATTATTTGGAGGCTATTTCTGTTTATGATACAGGCAGTGCAGAAGAATTAGGATTTACAGGAGAGACCTCATCCTCTTCATGTTATCTTAAAATATATAGGATACTTTCCAAAGTCAGATATTGGTTTTCTTGGCCTATTGACTAGCAATGACTCGTTGAAATTACAGGCAGGGCTTTTTCCTTATTTTACTAGAGGTGCTAGGAAATTGAATTGGACCTTTCTGCATAAATTGGTTATGCTCTCCATTCCTTTCTCTATTTCTTCATTCCTTTCACCTCTATTCATATTTGTTGCCTTTTCTTTTTTTCCTGACTAAAAACATAGTTTGGGGAAGGGATATGATTCAGACAAGCTTTGGCAGCCATATGAATATCTGAATAATATCCTGTTGCCAAATGTAAACAGTTACTATATGCAATAAGGTGGGGGAACTAAAATACAATACAGGAAGTGCAGTAATTCATTTCAGTGATTGCATTTCATTAAATTATACATAAATCCCTAAAAATGATATGTGTGTGTGTGTGTGTGTGTGTATGTATGTGTGTATATATATATAAAGACTAACTTCAACAAAAAACATGGATCAGCATCAACATACAGTACTCCCAATGCCTGAAAAGAAATGAATTACATCAATGCTACTCAAATAACCAAATAGCTTCTGTATTTTTTCTTATTTCTGCCATACCATTCCTGCAAGAAGTTTGTCAGCTTCAAATCATACTGTTGTTTTTCATAAAATCTTTTAAAGAATTCAAAACAAAATAATTTTCCCACAGGACAAAGTCTTTATAATTAATTCTAACATCTCATTTCATCCTTTTTTTAGTTTGTATTCATTTTTACTGTTATAAATTGTAACCTTTAATCAAATTATTATTTTAAAAACTTAATCCTACCCATATAATTTGGAGTAATAGTAGGTTACCTGCATATGTTAAATTTCTTTGGGTTTCAGATAAGAGATCAGTCCAAGCTGATCTTCATAAATCAGTTAATTTATGGGATCATTGCCTCCTCATAAATGAATAACAAACACAAATATAAATATAAGTTATTAATAGCATAGCTAAAATAAAACCTGTATTTTTTATCATACTATAGTGTGTTTGGGGCCTTCAGGAACCATTTGTTTATAGAAAAAAGCTGGAAAAGGAAAAACCTTTGTTTAATTGGCAATAATTGTTGCAAAACTGAGAATGTGCCCTGTGACCTCATTCATCCTAGAATTATAGATTTTAACCTGGCAGGTAGAAATCCCATTTCTTTCCTGATATTTTGCAACTTAAGGTACATTTAGCTGGAATCGGAACCTGGTCCTTTCTATGGGGCATCTGTTTGCCTCCTTGTTTTGAGGAGAAAATTTAATTATCTTTTCTGTTTCAAAAATATATGACACTGAAATAAGACCTGAGCTCCTACATCAGTCATGGCAAACCTTTTAGAGACTGAGTGCCCAAACTGCAACCCAAAACCCACTTATACATCGTCGAGTACCAGGTGGGTGTGGCCCATTGGGTGGGCATGGCTGCGGTGGTAACGGCAGACAGGGTGGGACTAAAAAGTTCAATCAATCAATTCCAACTTTGCAAGATCTTTTTTTCCGCGAGAAGTTGAAATTGACTGATTGAAGCTTTTTTTTTTTTTGCACACGGCGGCGGAGGCCTAAAGCGAAAAGGTTTTATAAAACCCAGCTGAAGGCCTAGGACTGGGGCAACGCCGCGTGTGCCCACAGAGAGGGCTCTGAGTGCCGCCTCTGGCACCCGTGCCATAGGTTCGCCACCACTGTCCTACATACAAGCTGTAAACAAAGTTCCATTTTTTTATTTTCATGAATAAAAAATAAACACTCCAAGTGCCAGTCATATAATGTTGGAATCTTTCATTTATTCAGTGCAAAATTAAAATAGAATTAGAAAGCTGTGATATATTTTGTAGAACTAGTCCAGAGAGTCAATAATCTGATTACTTGTATGACTTTTGTGAAATACCCACACTTTATTATAATGATCTGAATAATTAGCAGCATTGCATTCTACATCATCTGTGAACAAATTAAATAATTGTCTTTACAGAAATAATAGTTTTTCATGGATATTTTTCAATAGAAATATGTAATAAGAGGACTAGTCCTTCATGGGTTATCATTAGTAATATCTGGTTGAAATTCTCAACAGTACCCATTACTATTATGCTGTGATAGTATCTATTATTATCCTACTAATTACGAGAGTATAACAGTTCTTAATCATACATCAAGCAAACCTGTTGTTCCACTATTTTGAACTGAAAGTGGTTTCCACTGGTTTATGTTTACACTGAATAGATCAGGCCCACCCTAAAGGTGATCTCCAATTAATCTGTTCCACCAGTGGGAATCTATTGTCAGTGGAATTAGGGAAAGGCAACTTGCATTTCTTCTGAAAGTGGGATCTGTCGAGAGAAGGTGGAACAACTGAGGATGACTCAGAGAAGAAAAACAGGAGATTATTTTCTTGCATGATCTGACATCCACATGTGCAATCTAACATTTGCTTTCATTACTCTCCCTCAGTTTTATAATTAAAGATTTTTGATCACTCAAATTGTATTTTTGAAATTGAGATTTCTTTTTTGTTTGTATAGATCAATGGTGGCGAACCTATGGCACATGTGCCAGAGACGGCACTCAGAGCCCCAGCCCTGCCTCCCCTTGCATCCCCCTCCTCACCAGCAGCCCCCTGGAGGACAGTTGCCCCCAGGCACAGCTTGCGCAGAGCAGCGCAGTCAAGGACATGGCAGCCGGGCAGAAGGGACAAGACTCCGCCCTCGTGCCCCATCACACGCAGTTGATGCTGCGGGGCGTGGGTGGAGGGCATGGCTGCCATGGCACTGCAGGACCACCTGGGCGATCTGCGGTGGACCGTGGAGGCGGTGGGTGGCCCTGCAGGTGGAGTGGGGTGGAAAGGGCAGGAGGTAGAGCAGGGGCAGGGGCAGAGTGGGGCAGGTGTGGAGTGGGGGGGGCAGGGCAGTTTTGGGGCACTCAGTCTCTAAAAGGTTCGCCATCACTGCTATAGATCAAAAGAGCCATTTTTTTAGAAATCTATTGATTTTTAGAGGTTGGTTGTTTTTTTCTTGTACACTGTTTAAAAACAGTTTTAAGAGACTGACTGTTAATCAGAAAAGCAAAGGTAGAGCATGTTAATGCCAGAATTAGAACAAATTTAAAGAATTTGTTCTTTAAAGAACAAGAAGAATGATTTTTCTTTTCTGTAATATTATAAATTTTAATTTGACAATAACATTGACTCTAAGGTTAAGATTTGGAGGATCTAAAAGGTGATATAGGTAATGCATCCTTGGTTTAAAAAGATAAAAAAGAGTGTGCTTGGGATTAAAGTATTAAAGGCTAATTAGATTAAGAGACTGTGATAACAGACCACATTAAGTGGATAGTTCTTTGTCACTTATTAGAAAGTGATATGGTACTATAATCTTACAGCTATAATTTGTAACATCTGTCTTTCCTACTTCTTACAGGCTATCACTAGCTTGTCATTGAACATTGACTTTAAAAGAAATAGACCTAAATTAATATTAAAGAATGGCATATTGATTGTGGAAAGGAAATATATGTTTATTATTTACTAAACTCTCATAAGTTACACTACCTACTATGAATAATTATTGAAAATTGTTAGCATATATTGGATTGCTAATACTTGTTAGGAAGAAAGGTTGTATTTGTGCGTGTTTCTTTGTTTTTGTTTTGTTTTTAGTCATCCAATTTAACTACAAATTGTTTTAAATTTTTACATGTGGAGTTATACAGATGGTTTTCCATCTAATGTATAGTGTAAATTCCTTGGGGATTTTTTGGGGGGAGAGGGGACATAGTAAGTAAAACTCATATCAAGGGTAATTGCTCCTACTTTAGGAATTCTAGTATTTGGCCTGTTTTTTTGCTATTGGAACTAGCCTGCAGCATGATCTATACATTCAGGAAATGGGATGGACTATTGCTATCTTTTATAATACAGCTAAGAAACACATTTACTTAGAAAATGTAAATGCCATGGACTCTTTTAGTTTCTTTGGGCAGATTCCAAGGGCTGTAATAAAATCAATAAAAACAATTATAAAGGAGAAGAGATATAAAATGGAAAGATGCTCTCAAATTGAACTTGATTTTAATGAATGAAGCAATGCAATTTCTTGGCAGTGTTATGGAAGTGATTTACCATTATCTTCTTTAAGGATTTTTTCCCCCAATTTTCCAGGCAGTCTTCCATTAAAGTAGTAATTGGGACCAGCTCTTAACTTCTGCGATCAGTCAAGTTCAAGTAGGTGCTGCCATCTGCTGAGGCACCAGATATAATGCTAGATTTTCAGGTGTTAAAAGACCCAAGGAAGTAAATGCTTATTTTATAGTATGTGCCCAACATGGTTTTAAAGGCAGGACCATTAAGAAACACTAACTGGATACTCAGTGTGGATCAAAGTCTCTAGTGAGTATTATAGGTCAACCCTTCCTTCTCTCTCTTTTGCTTCTACAGTAATATTTTGTATGAAAGTACTTTTTTTCAATCAAGAATAGTTATGATAATACTTTTCATTTATAGTGTGAACTATGTGTAATTCTGAATCAGTTTAATGAAAATATGTTAACAATTGAACATGTGGAATTTAAAAATAGATGCATAATTTATATGTGGGATCATCCTGAACTAACATTGAAACACAGGTTGTCAGCATCTTTAGTGTTGCTTGGGTTAGTCTGAACAAGTCTTATAAAAGCCAGATAATTCAAAAGAAACCAAATTATAGCAAAACCTAGAGAAATTATATGAAGAATGTCTCTGGGGATCTATCTATCTGCTCTTCCCTTGACTGCTCAGGTCTGTTTATTAGTTTACATCTTTGGTGGTTCACAAACATGATGTATTCCACTCTTGGATTGATCCCTATTTTCATCCTGAAAATATCCATTATCATACTCCATAATATAAATGTAGAACCTATTAGGGGAAAACCAATTGTGCTACCAGTTTCAGCCAGTTCTCCCAATATAATGTCATTGTATCTTTCTACGTAGCTAAGAAAAAGGCTTCTTAAAATGTAATAGGGCATAATACGCTCATTATATTCCCACAACACAGAACTGTTTAAGCAGAGTAGAAGAATAATGCCTAAGCATCCCAAAGAGATTTTGAATAAATAAAACTGCTACAGTAAATCTTCACACTTAAGCAATGACAATTAAAGTATGTATTTCAAAGCATGGTGGAACTAATCCATTCACAGTGTGAAGAAGTGAGTGAAAAGTGGAAGATGAAACAAGAGGTTGTAACAAATAGAAAAGTTATTTTCGTGATTAATTTGTGATGAAGATTGTCCTGAATGGTGTACAGATAAATACAGTACAGTATATGCACCCATCCTGAACCCATTCATAAGCAATTCAAAATAAACTAAGTTATAAAAAAACTAAAAAAAAAACCTTTCTGGGAAACTGGCTTCTCTAGATGCATGCTTTTGACTTCTATTCAAGTTTTTTGATTAGTTAAATCTTTGCTAGATCATATATACGGTAGATTCTGCTCCTCTTTCTTTCTGAAAACATGTTATGATGCTTAGTAATAGAAACGTAACCGTTTTTCAGAAAAAACATCAAATACAGCTATTAATTGTACCCAGTTCTCCCAATATCTTGACTTATATCTTATGCATTATATCTCAACTTGTGGACAAGTGTACCACTTACATAAAATGTGACTTTCTGTGTATTAATATAGATAGTAGCCTGAACTACAAAAAGATTCCTGGGCCAGTGTGTATCACAAATGTCATTAATATAAAATAAATGATTAGTTAATTTTTTCATATTCATAATCTTTTTGCTTTTGATTTTTTGAAAGTGAATTTCAGTTACTAAGAAAGAATGCTCAGTTGAGTGAACTTGATTCTTTTCTTTTGTCTCCTTTTTCCTCCTTATGAGAAGAATTTCTTATCAAGGAGATAGGTTGGTTAGATGGACACTTATGGTAAGTAAAAATCAACTAGGAATGTAGTAATTTTGGTTAATATATTTGTAAAATATCTCATCCTGAAGACTTTTTTTTTAATATTGTTGATTAGATTTTGAGCATTGAGAAAACTTTGAGAAAACTTTGAGAAAATTATTATGGTCCAACCCAATGATTATCATAGATGCTTAGCTCATATTTTTGTTTAAAGATGGATCTGATAATTATGTCTAGAGATTTTAAACAAATTTTAGACAAATCTCAAATAGTTAGCCAGATCGAAGAATGTGCATCATAATTAAAATATTACTGAGTTAAATAATAATTACCCAAGGCATCTATTACTATTATTACTACCATTGTTTTCTTTTACCGCAGTCATTCTCCTTCTATGTGCAACTATTTTGTGATTTTCTCCAGTTCATTCTCTTTTTGCTTCTCCGGAACCCGGATAAAGCAGAATGCTGGCTTAATAAAGATCAAAGATCTTGGCTTCTAAAATGCTGGCTTCTAGGTTTAAACTATAGCAAGAATGTATTAATTTTATACTTAAAGCCTCTTAGGATATATAATGACTTCAATTCAGAAAGTCAACATTTTCCATTTTTATGTTTAAATGTTTAGTGCTGACCTAATGAGTCCTGATAGTAAAGTATTTTTCAGTAAAATAATTCTTTTGAAGATTTCATAATATCAGATAGCCAATTTGGCTGCAGCAATTTGGCTTCTTTCTATCATTAAAAAATAAAGAAAAAAAGGGTTCAATCCATGAAAACAGCAAAGATTTTTCTATACAATAAGACATATATTACATTCTATAAGAAAACCTTCATTGTTTTTCATGGATTAATAGAGTTATTTTATTAATTATAGGACAACTGTAAAATACACACAGAATTTTTTGTTCTAATACTGCTGGAGGTATATAATGATACCTTCCTGAATGGATTTTTGTTTCTTCTTCTCATAAAGCTTTTATAACAATTATATTAAAGGTGAGTAAAGATTCAGTGGAGTATTTAAATTATTGGCAGACTTCTTTGCTAAATGTAGTTGCTAACATTTGACAGCAACAGAGATTGCAAACTACATTACCCCTGATAATTCGTTCTGTACATCTGGCTTTACAAAAGGGGACAAGCTGCAGATAATATAGGTTATTGACTGGTACTTTAAAAGAGAGCTCAGAAATTATGGCTTTGTTAGAAGCTGGAAAAAGCCTTTGATATGTTGCAGATTAATTTTTGAAACATGGATTTCTCTTGGTTTTTATCTAGTAGATAAAATTTGGTGACAATACCTTAATTTGGTTGGACACATTTTGCAATCAAGGAATATTTTGAAAGTTATCCTGGCAGAAATTGAACATAAAATTATTTTTGTATAACATGGCATTTTGGACTTCATTGATATTTATCAAGATTCTTTACCTCAGTTTGAAGATGTTATATAATAGCGTAATAAATGATCAGGCTATTTAATCAACTAGAATAAGTCAAATATACTTTCAATCTAAAGTATCTATTGAAATGTATTAAAAAGTGGGATTTGTTTATGGCATAAATTATATTAAATAATTTGGGATTATAAGAATAATATCATTATTTCTAAACTATTTGAAATACATCAATAGGCAGATAGGTAGATCAAAACCATGAAACCAATTTTCTGGTCCTAAAACTCTTTAAGCCCCTTTTGCCTAAGCAACAGCTTCTCCATATCTCCATCAAAGTCACCATCCTTACTCTCTACAATATTGATATAAATGGTTAAATCTTTTCAGGAATTTAAGAGAAAGCATAAGTGTCTGAATGAATATTACTTCTAGATTGATTAATTTAAACTATGTATACAACCACCCATCTCACAGCAGCAACTCTAGAAAATGAATAGAAGATTAAAACAAAAAGACATTACCACACAATGTGTTAGAATAAGCAGTACAAAATATCCATGAGATTAAAAAAAAAACATTCTATATTCACAATCAGTAAAGAACAGCAACAATCTACCAAATCAGCCAGTAGAAGCTTAATATCCTGGCCAAAAGCCTGAGGGAGCAATTAGGTCTTTAATGTCTTGGAAGAGTCAACATGGTTAAGACCACCTGGCTTTTGGAGGGAATACTGTACCACAGAGCAGTCACTGTGACAAAGAAGACAAAACTCCTGACTCCCCAAAAGTCAGCCTTGTCTGATGCATGTCTACTCTCTATAATCTCTGGCAGGGTAAGCAGAAACAATTGTAGCAGGTGGTCTGCAAGTAAGCAGGCCCTGTGCTATGGAGGGCTTTATACAACCTGGCCCTTGAAGTACGTTTCAATTGCAACAACACTTTGAATTATAATTTTAAGATATATGTTTATTTTCTGAGGTAACAAATAGATTAATTGTTGAAAAATATGGGATAGAGAAGCCTTCAGTCTTTATCTATTTTATGAGCTGCATATGAAGATGGAGATTAATTTTCTAGATATTGAGCTTAGGCATGGAGTTTATATTATGGGCACAGCTTGAAATTTATTGCTTAACCTTTTGATATCATGCCAGGAGCTTGATTCTTGTTTCAATCCATATGCAGTTGTTTTTCCAACGTGAAAGGTCGCAAGATATACAAGGAGAATTTGGGGGCAAAGGTTTATTATTTGGGATTCATTTTAAAAATCACAGGTAAATCCTTTTTGGAGTGTGGGAACAGATAATGATATTAGTGCTTGGACTGGCTTATCATTAACCATCACTTCAAAAAATTGATACATTGAAAGAATTCAGAATGTCTAAAAGTGATGAATGGGAATATATTCAACTAAAATAGTATTTGATTGTGTTAGTCTGGACCTGACAAACTTGTACTTTCTAAAACTTCCTATATTCCTTACTGTACTGGAAAGCATTTTAAAACCTAAAATTATCCCTATAATTTATTTTGACACATAGTTAAAGATTATTACTATGATGTACATTGATAATCTACAAAAAATTATTAGGCAGAGTTGGGAATCTTATTGGACAAATCAAGTGTTAATAAAGGTTAAATAGCTTATTGCCATAAGATCAGATTAATTCATCAAAAAATTCCTGTTCATAAATATTGGACACTTCAGTGTATTTTTAAGAAGTATCTCATCCTTTTTATACTGCAGAGACTCTGACACATGCAATTTGGTCTTGCTCTGCAGTTTTTTATTTGATCTAATCTTCATAGAATTGATCATATGATTTGGGAACAAGAAATAAAATGCAAAGATACTGAATTATGTACTGCATTTTATTAATTCATTAAGAACTTTGGGGTTATTGAACTTGGAATGCAGCTAAAGATATAAGTCAGCATGGTTGGAGAAAAATGGGACATAAAATTCTGGACTGAAAACATTTATTCCTCCTCAGTCTCTCAGGGGTTTGTTTATTAATGTCATGAAAGGGTTGATCAATTTCATTCCAGGTGGATAAGATTCAACTTAATTTAATAATAATTTTAATAAATTTTAAAGAGGTAGATATAAATATACAGTAGATGTTAGTGATTGAGACAGAGATGACAGAGATAGAAATGATAGAGATAATAGTCATGCTTATGTTTGTGTGTATGTTCCCTGAAGGTTTTCCCCTTATTTTGTTTAATTATTTATTTTTTTGTGGAGAAGGAAGAAGGAAAGGAGGGAGAGAGGGAGGAAGGAAGGATTTTAATGCTTTTCTCATTTTCTTTCTTTAATATGTCATGCAATAGGAATAAATTAAAGTAGCAAAAATATTAAGACGTATACCCATAGATAATATGGAAATTTATATGAATATATTTTTGAACAACTGAATAGTGAAGAAAAAATTGTTTCAATAACATTACTGAAAGAAACCCAGGAATATTATACAGTGATTATGTAAGATATAAAGCATCTGATCTGGTTGTGACGATGAAAGCAATATTGTAATTGTTATGAAGAAGGCCAATTAACATTCATTCAGATGTGCAGTATCAAAAAGGAATTATAAGGACCAGATGGAGTTTTATAAAGTAAGTGGGCAAAAGAAGTGTGGCGAGAGAGACAAGAGTAGCACTGCACTCTATAAATGTCATTATAGTTTTCAATCGCCTTCTCAAATTTGAAATCCAGAAATTTCATGAGGATTCTAAGTACAAGTTCAATTGTAGCATTCATTTCCTCCTTACTAGCAAAAAAAATTAATAATAATCTCAAATTCGGAGATTATTCAAAGTAGAATCATCATCATCATCATTATCATTCCAGGCTTTCTCAAAGAAGAAAAGGGGGAAAGTTTCAATCAGTCTCAGGATAATGTTTGCAATGATCAGGTGGAGAAATAGTATCTAAACTTAACAGAAACTAAATACAATGACCATTAGAAATGACAAACACTAATGGATGGGAAATGCGGATGAACTCCATTAGAATTATTGGCCTCATAAAAGCCAAAGTGCAGAGCAGATAAGTAGACAAGCTTTTAAAGTTAATGTATTTGAGCCGCAATCAACACACTTTCAAACAAGTAAGGCCTATTGAACATAATGGGATCTCATTCTGTTGTGTACTGTTCAGTATATATTTATTTGGGAATAGCTCAATGAAAATTTGACCGAGTTGCAATGAAATTATGTGATTTGTACATTAAGGACATGTTGAGAAATTATTAAAATACCTGGCCAACTCTTTTTTAAAAAAATAAATGTAGGAAATCTTCAAATAATTGTCAAAATAAAGCTTGGTCACTTAAAAGGAGGAAGGATTTCCCATCTTCTCAAAGACAATAGTTCTGTCCCAGTCTATGATATTAGGAAACATCTCAGTTATATCATAAACCTATATAAAAATGACTACCCAGCGAAACAAATTCAAAAATACTTCTACTGTAAGTCATTATAAATGCAGTGGTGTCTCCTCACAAAACGTTGGTGTTTATCAAATTCACAAGCCTAGATTGTGATGTTTTTTGAGTGAGGTTCAAATAACACTTTGTTTTACTACTGTAATATACACATATTTGCATACATCATAGTTTAGCATCTGAAATTTTGCAAG
Source organism: Azemiops feae (assembly GCA_023970755.1). NCBI lineage: Eukaryota > Metazoa > Chordata > Lepidosauria > Squamata > Viperidae > Azemiops > Azemiops feae. The sequence goes on along the minus strand of JALGBA010003987.1, from coordinate 5,411,733 downwards.
CATTATTTTCAAATATTCTGTGCCCAGTTAAGATGGTAACATCTAGCCAACTCTGACTGAACTCAAAAAGCCAGGCAGGACTGGATCTTATTAGTATTTGGCTGGGAGATACCCAGAAAAGCCAAATATGAAGCTAGATTTGGATATTTAAATTTGTTTGTTTCTTTGTTCACGTATCTGATATGGCTACCTATCTCACACAGTGATCTTAACAAAACAACTAATAAAAGTAAAACAACTATTCTCACCAGGCACCAGAAAAATCAAATGTCTGACTATTCTGTCCTAGCCCAATGGTTGCGGGAAGAGCCAGATCTTCATGGTCTTTCAAAAAGCTAACTGTCTAGGTGACTATTTCAAATGTCTGGGGCAGCTCCAGAGATAATAGCATTCTAAAGGAAATGACCTTGAATATGCCCACTAACTGACCTAGTGAAATAGGTTCAAGAAGAGGCAGTCCTACAAATAACCTGGTTCTGTTCCATTTAGGGATTTAAAAGTGATAATCAGCATCTTGAACTGCACCAAGAAAGCAACTGAGAGCTAGTACAGCTTATGCAGCAGCACTGTAGCTCAGGGACACCAAGAACTATCTTCACGACTACATTCTGAACCAGCTGCAGCGTCTGGATATTCTTAAAGGACAAGGCCATGCAGAATACATTACTATCATCCAATTAAGATGTGACCGTGCCATGATTGATCATGAACAAAGCCTCACAATCTGGAAATGGGCATAATTGGCACAAGGTGAATTTGGACAACGATTGCTCCTCCCAGCCAAAGCTGCCATCAGCTCTTCTTATAGGAACTGTGAATCCAGGAAGATCCCAAAATTGTGCATCATTCTGTCTGGTACAGTTTTATCCTATCAAGAGTCAGAGATGTCATTTCTATGTTTTTTTCTCTTCTGGAGCAACTACATAAACCAGGGAACTCTACAAGATCCACAGTCACAGAGTGTTCCTATAAGCATAATCTTCCCAAGCCATAACTAAGACCTCATTCAAATCATGCACCAAGAATAACCCCAAATTCTTCCATTCTGGGTCTATGTAAAGGGCATAGGGGATGGCCTTGAAGGACAGGACCACAACCAAGGTAATGGTCAGATAAGAGAAGGCTTTAGCCTGGGTCAAAAAGTTTGATTAAGCATCTCAGACAGGCCAGTTCCTAGTTTCTATAGGACTATATTATCACATATCAGTCCAACAAATTAGATCAGATTAAGAATCCAATATTGTAAAGATCAAGAGTAATTTTATTATACCATCTTTAGTAACAAGTCAGGATAGGCTTCCCATTCATTGTTACTCATAACTAGAAAGAACTAGATATATACAATATACTGCATGTATTCTGACACATATTTTAATAAAAAATAGATAGGAAAAATGGCCTCCAATGAATATTTGACTATCAGATATTATATATTTATTGTTGTGCATCTGCAAAACAGATGGTCTGCAATAACATTTTTTCTTTTAACCAGAAACATCCAGGTGGTACATTATTTGTGCATTATATGCAATCAACATTTTCAAAAGATTATCTGTTCAGTGGAAATACATGTTTACTACTGAATCCTCTAACCAGGCAACATGAATTAATGATTGATTATATTGCATTTCTTTCTTTATAACGTGCTGCTACAGTTTGTCAAGATAGCTAATGATTTCTCACAATAAAAAATGTCAGGCAATTGCATATAAATCTAAAGACTAAAATGTAAATTTCCTCCTCCAGCAGGAGCTATTCCATCCCATGTAAAAAAAAAATAAAAAATTATTCCAAGAACTTGGATTTTTCTTTCTCTAATTCTTGGAATTTCCATGTAAACGTATTGTTCGTGTACATTTCCCTTGTACACTTGTAGAAGTATAATATATTGTTACAAATAAATCAGAAAATAACTGAACAAACAGGAGTTTGGAAGGCAAACTCAATAGGAAAATTCACAACCACAAAAGCAACAACAACCCCTTTTTCTTTTTTCTGGAAACTCAATAGCAGATACATCTTCAGGTGAATTTTATGCAGCAGTGTATGAGGAATCATATGAGATGAGGGTTGTGTTTTTTTTCATTAATCTGACGAGTTTGAAGACAGAAGAAAATGCTGTCATGACTTGCAGGGATATGCCATGTTTCTTTTCCTTCATAAAGATGACAAGAAGTACACATGCTACAAGTTCAGGATGATTGCTTTCCTAAAAGAGAACGTCTAGAGGCAAAACTGTCCATTCTCAATTTGTTATGGTGTTCTTGAAATGGCCATAGGAAATGCTTGAAGGAGGGACAGTATCAAGAAGGCCCCTAGAATAAAGCTGGAGAAGATAGAGATAAGAAGGCATGTGATGGAAAGAACCAAACCTGTTAAGACAAGGTCTTTTTATTTGGAGTTTCAGGATAGATTCCATAGTATCGCCACTGATGTTATTTCTGGGCCTTGGATGAAGCATCAGAAACTGAGAAACAGGACTTCACAGACTTTACACAGGGAAAACTCCCCCTTTGCAGACAAGAAAGAATGGGTTATGCTGAAATATGAGACACTTGTTCAGAATGAATCCTCAGTCTCTTGGCCTAATAGCAAGAGAAAACAATTATGCTGGAGCTCACTTTGGGACATGATAGAAAATCTCCCAGGATCAGGAATGTGAGAATTATTTCTTTCTACTGAACCATATGGACAAATGATACAACCAATCAATTTTATGTTATTTTTCTTCTAAACTGTTAATGTGCAGTTAATCTTGATCAAAGAATCAGTCGCAACAGATGTATAGGAAGGAAGGAAGGAAGGAAGGAAGGAAGGAAGGAAGGAAGGAAGGAAGGAAGGAAGGAAGGAAGGAAGGAAGGAAGGATCCATTACTAGATGATATTAGAAAATTGTTTAAGAAAATTTTCAACAAAGGACTGGGCAAATACATCAGTCTGAATTAATAATACAACAATTCCTTGTCTATCTGGTCACAAATTAAAGTTTTTATATTGTCCCACAAAGTTTAAATTTCCTTAGGATCTTGGTCCCCTGGAGAAAGTGTTATTCTACAATAAGTGCTGATGCAATAAAACCTCCAACTATCCAGCTTTTGAGTTTTTGTTTTTTTTTAGCAAGATTCACTTGGGCACAATTTCAAGCCCTTTTCAAAAAATCAAAATGGGAGATAATTGATGACTAAATGAAGAAATAAATGCAACCTATTACATCTATCACTTTTTTCAAAATACGTTCCTTAGAATAACTTAGAATATTAATTGTTTTATCAGTAGAACTGTAATGGTATTCTAGGATTTACTTCTCCCACCAAGCAAAATTCTTTACATAGTTAGCATTCTTAAAAATACCAACTCTGGAAGAGGGGAAATAACAATCCAATATATACAGTATATAAGGAACACTGTGGATGCTGTTTTACATTAAGCCATATTTAACAGACTCTTAGGAATGCTAACTTGTAGACATTTTATATCAACCTAATTATCTTGAGGAAACATGTATCCTATTCCTGAATCACTGGAAGTCTAGTTGTCTCTTAGTTTAGGCAAGAGCAGTGCTCCCTTTGATGAAGTTTGATGGATAAACACAAGAAATAAGCAAAATAAGGCAAATGGCTAGCAAACGTAAGGAAAGGTAAATGAATGTAGAATCTTTCATCCACAGGTTGCTAATAAAAGCATAGAGAATGTTCCTTATCATGACTGAACATTATTGCCATCATAATAATGTGCTAGCATAAAAACTTATTTTCCTCAGTGTGTAGCTGTCAGAGATTTGAATTCAAAGAAAGTCTTTTAAAGGATGTGCTCCTGAACATAAGCAAGGTAATGACATGATACTGAGTAAGTACTTTCCAGAACATAAAATGAAATGCTCATAATATAGTTGTCTTGGATGCAGAGTATGGGCTTGGCCCAGTTATCAATGGATGTTAATAAGCATTCATAATATTTTAATATTTATTAAAAATATGGCAGAGGACAGAAAAGCCTCACTTCTCCCCAACTACATCCTGTAAAGAAGGAAACACAAAAGATGAAGAGAGAAAAAGAAGGCTCCCTTTATGCCTTAAACACAAGAGTTTGTCTCTTAAGTAAATACAGTTGCTAATAAACCATTGACTAGGTGAGAAGTCTTCCCTTTATCTGTCTCTGTCAATCTGCCCTCCTTGTCAAACAGGTATCAGGTGCAAACAAGCAGACCCACACTTGCAGAGTTCTACTAAAGATAACTACTGTATTATGCTCTCCCTATAATTCAGGAATCTCACCAGTCTGGCAGCCTACTCTTGGGAACTTAGTAACGGTCAATAATTATACAGTTGTGCAGGGACATCAAGCTAATTCCACATTTGATCCCTCCTCCCTGCCAGGCTAAATGCTTCTCATCAAGGTGAATGCATGCAAAAAAGTTATGCAGGTTCCAACAGCCATCTTGTCCACAAAGATGGCCATCATAAGAAACTTGCCCAATTGCTAATTGGCTTCCTTCTTGGCAATTTCAGCAAAAAATAACCTTGGAAACTCCACTATATTCTGATAAGAGTTCTGAATATTGTCACACGGTAGCATTAATAGTTCAGAGGTAAGGCTGAAGAGTGTACACTGTTACTCTATCCAATTAAATATTTTTTCTCTTTGATAATTGATTTTATGGGGATGATGATGATGATGATGGAAGTGATAGAGATAAGGGATGACAGCTGGATCAGTCATTTCTAATGCACATTGCTTCCACATATGTTCACATCTAAGTTGATGTTTTCATTAATGCATAATATTAGTTGAAAATGAGAAACTGCATATTATTTAAAGCCAGTATAACATGGTGGCTATGAATTTGATCTAGAAAATGAAGACCGACTTTCAAATCCACCCTTACCCACAGAGGATCATTGGATGATTTGGGGGTCAGTCTTTCTCAGCCCAACCTACCACAGTTGTTGTGTGACAAAATAGGAAGAAGGTGTGCAGTATACACCATATTGAATTCTTGGAGAAATGGCAGAATATAAATCCAAGAAATAAATAAACATTAAAAAAATGCTTCTGATAAAGCAACCAAATCACTTTGAAGATAAAACATATATTTCTTTCTTTTTTTTCTTTTGCAAATGATAAAATGGTGATATTGAACTCCCAGAAAAGCACTAACAGTTTGCTGAATAGCCCTGAGCAAAAACAGAACCATAGCTTACAGCATATAGCTTTGGCCTTCTACATTTCAAAAATAAGACGAAGGAAAAGGCAGAGACCGTGGAAATTAGTGCATGACATTGAAATAAACCCATCTGAGAGTTCTTATTATTATTTCTATCTTCCTACTAGGTTGGCATTGAGATATGACCAGTGAATATAAATAATTTGGTTTACTGGGCCATTGGTCCCTATCTGATTCTTCCCTGGTCACCACTGATAGTCAATTCAGCTTGCTCTGAATGTTTTCTTCAAGGGTACTTTAAACAGTTCACGGGGGGAGGGGATGAGGCATCCCATAGGTTTGGTAGTGAATATAGCTCTCATGTTATCTAGGAGTGCCTTTTACCTACATACTAAACATGATTTATGTTCCCAGGGTCATGGGATTATCTTTTGCAACTTTCTGACAAGCAAAGTCAATGGGGAAGCGTGATTCACTTAACAGCCATGTTACTAATTTAACAACTGCACTGATTCACTTAACAAATGGGGCAAGAAAAGCTGTAAAATCGGGCAAAACTCACTTAACAAATGTCTCACTTAGCAACATAAATTCTGGGCTCAGTTGTGGTCATTAAGTCAAGGACTACTTGTAGATGCTATCACTATATCTGCATCTGCGTTGGACCATTTCAGATCATATAATGGAGAAAATGTCCACTGCATGCATCAAATATTTCCTAAATCAAAACTTTTCCAAACTGAAATTTGAATATGAAAGATGCTAAATATGGATACAAGTGATTTATTGTTTTCAAATGAAAAAAAATAGTTATAGTTCACGTAAATGCCTAAAATTTTGTGTTAGGGAAGTTTCGCTTCATTTCCTGACTTACGTACAGTGATTTTGCTGCTTGCTTTGGCATTCCACATTGGGAATTCCATGTCTTTGGTTCCTGAAATCAACTTAAATATATCTTCCTTGCAAATGCAGAAAAGTAAATGCTTGTCCTCCTTTTGTCACCCCATGAAATAATGTAATTAAAATAGAGCTGGATCACTTTCTAAATGAAATAATTCCTATGATAGTAATAGTATTACTTCATTTTACTGAGATGGTGAAATGGAGATATAATTAATCCAGTACCCTCTTATCAGGACCAATAAAAATTGAACGATGTAATGTTATCTGATTGCACCGTTAGCTCAAATGGATTTTTCATCATCAGTTCGCAACTCAATCATAAATTATTTTCAACAGCTTTTTAATGAGATGAAAGATAATCAAGATCTGCAGTGAAGTATTATAGCACCCACTATGAATAATCATGATTGTGAATGAAAAAGGAAGTCTCCATAGCTTCTCTGTTTAGAATTCTGGCTTGGGTAGATTCATAACGAGGGCTACATGTTCTGTCTGAGAAGAAGTGCCATTGGACTCACCATGGTGCACTTCTAAGCAGCTATGTACAAGATTTTCCTGTAAGGCGAGTTTTTAGGATGCATTTGAAGAAAATAAAAGAGGTGATATTACATAAGTATTCCAAGAAGCAGTTCTAAGCATTCAGCTAAACAGTGAAAATGAATAAAAGCTATTTAAAGACACGAGAGACCTCTGACAATGAGTGTGGTCGATCAAGATGAACAAAAGTCCTGAGCAAGAATTTGAAATCAGAAAGACTTTCAAGAAAGCATGGAGAAATTCTGCTGACCAGAAGTCAGCAAAAATGCTTAAAAATAATTGATATAGGATCAGAGTCCTGAAAGAAGTCAATGGTTTTAACTGTTAAGTGAGAGGATTAAGTTGATAGATGGCTAATAAGGAGAAGACAGCAACAGTTCACGCAAAAGATGATCAGAGTACAAAAAAGTATGCAGCAAGAAAACAGAAAAGGAGGACCACATTTTAATAGATGTGCCAATAAAATGGAAAAAATGCTCAGTGCAATCGCTGTTTTTTTCTTTCTTTTGCGTTTAAACATTAGGTCACTGGGGAGCAGACTAAATAGATAGTCCATATTAATTAAATAGGCCATAACACTTCAACCTTCAAACAAAAGAATAGGAGTGAAGAAATGGTGGTATCCCAGTGGATACACTGATAATGGTGTCATCATCCTTGATGCATGATGATGTCATTGGAAGCATATGGCATGGCATACTCCCATCTTGCAACAGAATGAGCACTATCACCCCCAGAATTGAAGCAGCTATTCCTTCCCATCTCAATTGCTCTCATAGAGTTCTCTGGTCTTTCTGCCCTAAAAAAAAGTAACACAACTGATGGACGTGAATTGTGTTTAAATACATGACAGAATAAACAAAATCATAATAACTTTCATACTAAAAACTTTTGAAGCTCCTAAAAGTTATTAAAAATCTGACTGAAAAAGTGAGCTTCTACGGCCTCCTTAAAGGCTTGCAAAGAATGTAGATCCTAATATTTATAGGTGCAATGACTGAGAAGATACTTGAAGACTGATTTCTCTCAGCTAGGTTAATCGGTGGTTTAGTGGTAAAACCATGCAAAGAAAAGTGTTTAAGTAACTGGTTTATTGATATCAGTAATCATTCATTACATTTGTTGGTAGTATACTGCCCCTCTGATTTTAAAGCCTATTTAAATAACTAACATTTGCTTGGAACCTATAGACAGCTAATTTAAATTAAGGCAGACATAACATCCCACTAAGAACAATCTGGCCACCACTAAAGTTTCTGAACTATGCACTAAAGGAGTTTAATACAGAGAACTCTATTGCAGAGTTCAGTCCAGAAATTAGCAGCTAATGCACCCTGGGTAAAGCACAAACTTAATTTCTCTCAGACCTTTATTTCACCTTTGGTGAAGTTCCAGCATCAAATACCAGCACGTCCCATCAGCCATTTCCAGTGCCCCCATCTTTTTAATCTAAAGGCCCCAGCATTCAATTTATACAGGCTCTGAGGGAACATTTTTTTATGACCACAGCTCATCGGGGCAGCTCACCAGCACAGAGGTGAAACCTGGAAGAAAGAATTGGACTTTGCTCATAACAACATGTGAGAAGACTCAGAGTAAAAAATAAATTTTGCTTTACTACTAATATCTTTCCCACGCTTGGATTAAATTCCATAATTGAGCTTTCCTACCTGATCCAGTGTACTGTTTACCAAATATTGGTGACTAATAATAATAATAATAATAATAATAATAATAATAATAATAATAATAATAATAATAACAACAACAACAACAACAACAATAACAACAACAACAATAACAACAACAACAACAACATTGGAAGGGACCTTGGAGGTCATCTAGTCCAACCGCCTGCTCAGGCAGGAAACCCTATACCAATTCAGACAAATGGCTGTCCAGTCTCTTCTTAAAAACTTTCAGTGTTGGAGCATTCACAGCTTTTGGAGGCAAGTTGTTCCACTTATTAATTGTTCTAACTGTCAGGAAATTTCTCCTTAATTCTAGGTTGCTTTTCTCTTTGATTACTTTCCATCCGTTGCTTCTTGTCCTGCCTTCAGGCGCCTTGGAAAATAGCTTGACTCCCTCTTTCTTGTGGCAACCCCTGAGATATTGGAACACTGCTATCATGTCACCCCTCATCCTTCTCTTCATTAAACTAGACGCACCTAATTCCAGCAATCGTTCCTTATATGTTTTAGCCTCCAGTCCCCTAATCATCTTTGTTGCTCTTCTCTGTATTCTTTCTAGAGTCTCTACATCTTTTTTACATCATTGTGACCAAAACTGGATGCAGTATTCCAAGTGTGGCCTTACCAAGGCATTGTAAAGTGGTATTAACACTTCACGTGATCTTGATTCTATTGAGGAATATCTGGAAACTTACAAATCTTAGGCAATTAGGAAGTTGCGTATAGGTCCCAGATTGCATGTTTATCATCCAGTATGACAGTTTCCATAAACCATTGATCATCAGGCCGATTCATTTTGGCAATTGTTTGCTGGTGTCTATCAGGGTTACAGAAGAGTGTGTTACAAAAGGATTGAAGCTTCGATCACACCCACCATTTACCCCACTTCTGTAGATGCCCTTGAGTCCATGTTTTGAATTTCATTCTCCTGGACATTTGCTGCCTGTTTTCATGCAACTACAATTTAAGCACTTCTTTTTAGAAGCATATTCAGACAATGTTATTCTCCTGGTTTTATTTTGCAGATGTTTTCATATGTACAATACCTTTGCTACCATGTTAGTGCTATTTCTCCCTTATCTGTGACATTCATTTTGAATTAGACTTTTATAAGAAATATGATGAACAATGGCAACCCATAAAGATAATCCTGCTAATTGTTTGATATTTTCTTTATGAGCATATCACTGTAAGAAACATTTTTAAGAAAACTAATTTAAGGACATTGCAAAAGAATATGGTTTTATATTCAGTTACCATATCAATGGTTCAGAATAGGCCCTGGAATTTACATGTAACATATTTAGTTATTTATTTCAACAGGTTAACAAATGGCTAAATGTAGTCAACTTAACCAGAAACTAGTCTACATAAATCTAGTTTGGCATAGCCTACTTGAAAGAATTTTTAGATGTAAGCTGGGATTTTTCAGAATAAATTTTTAAAGAAGAATTTAAAATATATCAAAGAGGTGAATATAAATTGTAGGAGTCCAAAAGTATATGGTGACCTTTAGGAAACAGGGTGACAGCTAGTACTTTATTTGATCATACAAGCCTTATTTAGGCAAAGAATGAAAGAATAATCTGCCATTTGGCATTAGTCATCTGCCCCCTTTATTCATGCCATTGTGTATCACAATCAACAGAAATGCAATTCTATTACAAATATTGCAGTTCATTGGTTCTTTGAAGAGCAAAAAAGCAATTGTTTCCTGCTACTGAAATATCTCTAAGGATTAGCAAATGTCTAGAAAAGGATATGCATTCATACGATCCTAACCTCATTGACAATTGTGGGAGGAAAATACATTCTTTGGGAAGCAGAAGAATTTTTTAAACTTTATCTCCCAATTTGTCCTTATTATTCAGTTACTGTTACTAGAAAAATAAGGTGATTATCATTCAGAAGTATACATTAATTCTTCTGCACTGAATAAATTCAAAATGAGAAATGGTCTAACTACCATACAATTCACTATTGTATCTATTCAAGATAGAGAACTAGGAATACAATAATAACTGAGGTTGGGATGGTTTGTGGATCTTAGAGATTTCTTCTCAAAAGTAGAGGGATCCAGTCAGATGGACTTCTTGATAGATATTCACAAAAAGATATATTTAAATTATAACACATTTTTAATATATTTGTGTTAAAATGCACATAGTCTGTAGACAAAGTTGGGAAAGAGGTTGGGAAAAAATTCATTATTATTGAAAAATAATAACTTATTGTTAGTTATATGGATGATTTCTTTGTTCATTTTTAATCATGAGTTTCAGACTATATTGCTTATCTGTAAAAGATAAACATCTAAAATAGATGATTCCAGAATATTTTCCAGGGGCTCAAAATCATATTAAAATGTCAGACATGTTAAATTATATTGGCATGTTATGTTTGCACTTGTAGTGTTTACATTGTGTGTTGAGACATAAGTCTCTTAGAGAAGATTACGTCATGCTATGGCCAAATGCATAGATGCCCAACGTTTCCTGAGCCATAGCTGAGTAGCATACTACAAGTCACGCTTCATAAAGTGGTGGACAGGACAAGGGCAAAAACTAAATTTAATTTACATTTAATTAGAACTAAGTACATTGAATATGATCACTTGTCAGTCATGTATTTGATAATTTTCTCCATCTATCACATTAACAATTACAGTTTGATAATATATTGTCAAGGTCTCTGGAGGCTACACCAAGGGACAACTAATGGATCTTTTGTTGCTTTATGGCAAGATAATTAAAAGCAAAATATGACAGACTTTACTCTTTTAATACTGGAACCAAATCCTGGGTCAGCCTGCAGCATACAGTATCTCTTGACTTTGCTGTGCTTCATCTTCAACCAATTTTTGTCTTTCAAGGGTTATCCTTGAAAGAATTGAAAAACTGCCTCTGAAACCACCTGGAGGATAAATTGCTTAATGTTCTTTGTCACAATGGGTTTCACTTCATGGTGAGCATGGAAAACACCTTCTCAGGAAAGGACACTCCAATTTAAGAATATTTTCTCCAGACCTCCTGAGTTACAGAGGCCAGGCCAAACACAAAGCCCAAGTCTTGAATACACAGCCTGCTTTTGTTTTTAGATAATGTATAATATTATGGTGTTTTTTTAAAATGTGTTTGTACTTTATATATTGGTCTTTTAAATTATGTATTTTAATGTTATTTATTCATTGTACTCTTACAGCAGAAGTGCATAAAAAAAATACCATCTGGACATTACATAAAATCTGCCAGAATCCCTTTTACAGTTTCCAATGGTCCCTGATTTCCACCCCATTTCATTCCTTCAATTCTTCAAATGCCCCCTCCCCTCCAACCCAAATTGTCCCTGCCCACTTTGGGAATGTAGTCTTTGAGCTGACATTCAAAGCCTGGTTCAGACTTCAAGGCCAATAAAAAAAAATTCCCCTTTGTGACTTAGGGATTTGATATTTAATGATGGCAATTTTGAAACTTTCAGAATTACTATCAGCATCCTAGTACTGCTAGAAAATCAACTACTTTGACTTCTTTTCTTCCTTTCAAGGTTCTTTCTTCTAATGGAGTGGATTAAAACCTCCAGTGATGGAGCACCCAGAACTCCTTGAGGCAAGTTGTTCCACTGTTCTCACTGTCAGGAAATTTCTCCTCAGTTCTAGGCTAGATCTCCCCTTGATAAGTTTCCATCCATTACTTCTTGTCCTGCCCACAGGTGCTTTAGAGAATAGGTCAACCTCTTCTTCTTTCTGACAGTCACTCAAATATTGGAAGACTGCTATCACGTCACCCCTAGTCCTTCTCTTTGTCAGACTAGATATATCCAGTTCCTGCAACTGTTCATCGTAAGATTTAACTTCCAGATCCCTAAACATCTTTATTGCTATTTTCTGCACTCTTTTAGAATATTTTCTGTATTATGATGACCAAAATTAAAATTCTGTGTGGTATACTCCTTCCAGATTTAAGACTTCCTTTGAGTTAGTGTGGTCTTACCAAAGTAGCATAAAGCAATACTAATACTTCATGTGACCTTGATACTATTCCTCTGTTAATGCAGCCTAAAACTGGATTGGTTCTGCAACTGCAACACAGTGCTGGCTCATATTTAAGTGGTTGTCCACTAAGAATTCTTGATCCTCTCATAATTACTGCTGTTGAGCCACAAGACTACCTATTCTTTACCTGTGCATTTGTTTTTGTTTTTTGCCAAAATGTAAAACCTTACTTTTCTCACCAATGAATTGCACTTTGTTGGATAGGGCCCAATGTTCAAGTCTGTCAAGATCTTTCTGAATCTTGAGCCTATAGCTGGAGGAGACTGCTTAGGAGCTCAAATTGTTACAAATGTTGATAATAACCTCTGAAAGATAAAATACTTGTGAGTTAGCTTCATTTAATTTGCCATGAAATTCCAGCTAAGTATCCCAATTGGTAAACTGCAGATTTGTGCTGCTCTGAGTTACTCTGACAGCTCCATATTTTTGTAAATATTCGATATTTACATGATGTCCCATAGTGTTTTATAAAAAAAAAAGGTTAATTTCATAACTCACTGAATAGGATTTGCCCAGGATGACATAAGGCACACATTAAACTAAGATACCAAAACAAAGCATAGCATACAATCAAGATTAACTGAAGCTGAACTTCCCAGTCAATTAATTCAAAGGAAATCTTAAATCTGTAAGGAGTGCAACACAGAGAATTTTAATTTTCCACAAAGTCAAGCATCTGTCTCCACATTTTTAGCAGAAAGAATAAATAAGGTTCTACCTGATAAACCTGGTGTTAACTGCTGCAGTGTACGTAAAAAGGATATTCTGTAGGAGTGAGCCTATTGCTCACAGTCAATTGCAATATTTTATCTTGGTTTTTTTTTCCTTTACATAAATAAAACCATAATAAAAATATTCATTCATTCAACCTTTTTCCTCATCTTAATTGTACAAAGGTTACAGGGGTCCAGACTGAAAAGGGGAAATATCAGGAAAAAGAGATGGAGATGAGAATGGTTGAAATGATAATATGAATGGGGGGGATTGTTTGTGTGTTGTTAGGTCACAACTCTTTTCCAGTTCAAGCAATCCACCTCTGCCTCATGAGCTTGGTGGAGAAGAGCAAAGAAAGTGAGAGAGAAGTAGGTGCTTTTCATCTTGGTTCTTTATGTTAAAGGAATGTAGTCACCATAAAGAAAAACAAAAGAACAGACAACAAATCCTCTCATGCAGATGTAAAGACAAGAACAGTAATAAAATATTAGTTTTAGTCTCTAGTCCAATTAGTTTCTCCCCTTTTCTATAGAAAAGTAAAGATAAATAAATGTAATATTTGAATGCTATAGGGGTATATGATTCTCCAGTATCTATTTTATCCTCACAACATGATTGGGCTGAAGGCAACAACTGCCTGAAGGTCCCACAATGAGTTTAAAGGTTAAGAAAATAATGGACAGAAATATTTTGATCTAAATAATTTTACACTTTTTTTTAAAAAAAAAATCTTTTGTCATACAAGACTATACACTACCCCGCTGCCACATAGTGGCCACAACTTGATAGAGACAGAGATTGTGGTGTGTCCTTCTGGGCAGGGTGCCGAAGCATTACCTGGAATTTGTTTTTCTTCCTAGCTTTTTCTCACAAGTGCAGGGTCCACTTTTTTCAGATCAACCAAATGTTGATCCATTTGGTTGTGACAGGAATTGACCCATTGGTTTGTCACCTGATATCTGACATTGTGGATTGAGAGAGAATAACTGTTACCAAAGTCACCCAGCTGGCTTTCATGCCTAAAGTGGATCTAGAATTCATAATCTCCTGGTTTCTAGTTCGTGCCTTGACCATTAAACCAAACTGGCTCTCTAACAGATAAGATGTTCACACATTTTTGTGGACTATTGGGTTATACTACCAGTGATGGATGAAGCATCCCTATGACCTTTATTGTTACTCTGTTACCTTAGGCTGCTTGTATATTTTGCTATTGTTGTAGACTCACTGAAATTGTCTAGTAGTAGTAGAAATCTCAGTAAAGCAAGCCATGGAAGCACTCCTGACTCAGATCTCGTTTGATCAATGAAAATAATTCAATGAAGTAACAGTGAAGTGAGATCATTTAAAAAAAAGACTCACTTTATTTCTAGAATGAGAAAGGGAAGTTGAGAACAACAGACAAAGTAACAAATCTAAATTGGTCATAGTGAAAAAATAACCTAGCGAGATGGTTAACTTTACCGGGGAGATTAATATGTGCCAGTTAAGAAAGAAATATGAAGAACTTTTTGACAGAAATGAAAGTGAAAAATATGCCTCATTTACTGATGTTATGGGAGGAAAAAGTATCAATTAATTGCCTCCCTTCTCCACATTAAGCTAAGCTAAGTTTCAATAGGTATCCAGATGTTGTAAATGTGATAAAAGGTTAAACAATGTACAGATGCTCCAACTGTCTGTGGAACATAGAAGGAAAGAATCAGTAAGACTCTTAACAGAAATAGTTTTAACATTTAAGAATAAATTTTAAATTGCTATTTTTATGGGGGAAAATTCTAGAGGCACTATAGGTTTAAGAGAAAAATTAAATATGAATAAGCTTCTAATAGTATAAGAGAGTAACCACTCAAATGAATTGTGTTATCATTGCAGCATAATTTCATACATACCAGGTCAATACAGATTTAAAGGAGAAATCTGCAGAAAATGCAATAAATTGACAGATATTCACGGAACCTGTTACTCAGGGAAAATCAAACCATTCCGCATACCACAAACCATTTCCTTTAGAAACAAAACTTTAGTAGTATAGATGAAGGATATACTAGTGAAAATGAAACAGGGATATACAGAAATAGAAATCAGCTAATCAAATTCTATTCCTATGATTCTAAAAATTGAAAAAACAGAGCTTCCTGGCTCTACAATTATTTAAAAGGCACCAATTTTATTTACCAATTACATTAAGTTTTAAGAAAATTGAAATGTTTTTGACAGACTCTATTTCTTAGTAGACATGTGAAATCCATTTTTTGAAGCAATTAGTTTTTGAGTTGAGAAGGAAAAGAGAGAGAGCGAGAGCACTAATGAGCTACAAGCCATTTTTTTTTTTTAAAGACAAATTAGAATCCAGGAAAGAAACCAAAATGGCAAGTATATTATCTACTATATGGTTTTTCAGGTTTATCATTGTGTATTTGCCTGCTCTCCTACTCAGTGAAAGAAAGTATCTGAATATTACCAGTTATGTTGGCACATAATTTAGAGGTTACTCTAAAATCCATTAGGGAGAGAAACAATAACAGTTATGAAAATAGGTCATGCCACTCAGAAGAGGAAGATCAGAAGACATCAGCAAAATGTAGCCTCTTAGCTGTTTCTTTTCAGAATGAAGCATATTTATTTTCAAGTTTGCAGGACGTTGCAATGAAAATAATTGTGATGCAAGGGAAATCAAAAGTTTATGAAAGAATGAAAACAGATAGTAGTAGTAGCTAAGCAGTGAAAGATGGTGACAATAAAAGTTCTAGTGAGTTATCTTAACTATGGATTTCTTTTCCAGCTGGCATGTCAGATGACCTGCCAAAATTAAAGGTTTGACAGATGTTAGGTCACATCCTGAATTACAGGAAAAGGTCACCAAGCAAACTGAAAAAAATGGACTAGACAGTTTTAACCCTCAGGCTACCCTTTATTCTAAAAGGCAAGGTTATAAGCTACATTATTTCCTCAAAATGCTAAAGAAAGTCAATACACAAATCACAAGGAACTAACCTTTATAAACCATGACTTTAGGCTCTTGTTGAATGTTTGGAGTAGACAGCATTAACTCAATAAAAGAATATTCACTGTCTTCGAGTCATGATTTCCTCCATTCCTACACCATACACAGACACACACTCAAACTGGCTGAGCAAATGATTCCAAATATAAAGAGGAAATAATTTTTAGTATGAGAAGAAGTCACTGGTGGGAACTGGGAACCAAAGAGCATTCAAATGAAATAAGCATGTGGAATTACTCAGATTCTTTCAAGCATTTCAAAATTCTCTGATTAAAGCCTAGAACTTGGACTTCACAGCCAAGGCTTTCCATTTTACCTACCTGCACAGGTTTGAGATGTTTCTTCTACCGTATCTTGATTATTTCTCCCAAAACATAGCAAAGGCAACAGATTGAAATCATCTGACAAACAAATCTCTTTTTTTCCCTGTCTTGATCATCGGGTTTATTTGAAATGTCTGATCTTGCATTCCCATAGCAAAGAAAGACTCAAAAAGAAAAGTTTGTCTATTGTTTGGGGGGAAAATATTTTTGCATATGAGCAACTTCTAAATCATTTGGGGAATGTCCCTTGTTTTCCTTGTACCTGCAAAATTACATTTGTTGACAAGCTAGACATTTTCTTAGCAAACATCCATACTCATCATTCAGGAGTGGCCTTCATGGGAAGAGGCAAGATGATGGTTGTGTATTGCAATTAGACTCCCTCATTTTGTGTATAGTTCTTCTTTTATGATAGGACAAACAAGCATTTCTGTACATGTTTAATACTGTAAAATTGGAGACGGGAGTTATCATGATGCTGTGCTCATGACTTCACTTTTTTTGAGACCCTTCCCATGGAGGCTAGTGCTGTTTTGTCATTTTTATCTCAGCCAGATGTCCCAAAGGTGCTTTTTCTGAGGCAACTGGATTTTCATGTTTTTCTTTGAAGACATTTCACTTCTCATCCAAGAAGCTTCTTCAGATCTGACTGGATGGTGGGGGATGGAAGAATTTATACTCTTTGCAGACAGCTGGTCATTTGCATTCTTTTAGAGCAGGAGTGTCAAACTCGCAACGTCACGTGATGTGTCACGATGTATCACAACTTTTTTGCCATTGCCAGCAATGGGGTGGGCGTGGGTTCACTATGATGCATCCGGCCTGCGGGCCGGCAGTTTGACACCCCTGTTTTAGAGAGTCATTGAGGTCACTTGGAGGTTTATCTGTGTCATCAAGGTCACCTGAGTAGTGCAAATGGGTGTGGAGCCTTCTTGGAACTGCTGAAAAGACTGTGTTGTAGACTGGAGATAGATGACATCATATCCTTCCCCCTCTGTTGAGAGAGGTCTGTTCAGTTTTGACATAGATGGCCTCTTTGACCTCTCTTTCAAACCAGCAGAACTCTCTGTCCAAAATTTGGACTTTGCTGTCTTCGAAAGAGTGGCTTTTGTCTTTTAAATGAAGATGATTGCTGAATCTTGTCCTGATGGGTTGTTCTCTTATATTATAACCACTTCATAAATGCATGGCACAGAATAGGAGTACATGAGCTCTAGCTGACTTCTTACAGGTAGAGGTTAACCTCGGATTTGTCTGAACCCAGATGGCAACCATTTTTGGTTTTCAAAAACCTAAGACTTGTAATTTGTTTTAATTTTTGCTTTCTATCTAATTAAAAAGCTCTGGAATGGACACGGTAAAATGGAGGCATACTACATTAATTTACTCTTTAGTTTGGCTTAGCATCTTAAATGACTATAATTCCCATATCTCCAGATATGTTGCCTTTGCTTTCTATATCAGGAAGTGAAATAGTTCCATCCTACTCATGTCTTCTGTACCTGAAAATCTTATACAATTTCCTCTGAAGGGGAAAGAAAGTTATAGCTATTTCTAAATATATTACATTATGGGAAGCACAAAGCTTTAGGTTTTTAAATCTTGTTTTCATTTGGCCTTGAGCTGAATCAGACAGCTTTTTATTCAGTCCAGTTAAATAGGGGTCCAAACTTAATCTTTTTGGCACTGGTTTCAACAGGCATTGGATGTTTCATTTTGTTTTATTTACCAATTGTTTGGATTTTATTTTGGCTCTGCTCTTTTATTTGGCCATTTTTCACAAGGTTGCATATATATATGTTGCTCTTGTTGTGTGGGATTGTACCATAATACTTGTAAAATACTATTCCTTGTTAGCTACTGTTCATTGAATTCTATTTGTAGAAAGGCAATCTCCATTTTTCAGTTGGAGGGTGCAATGTATACATTTAATAAATAATACATACATACATGCATACATACATCCTTACTAAAAATCTATCTGTTCTCTTCTTATTGATATTACAGTAATTGTGCTTTTATAGAGAAAAAACATAAAGAACATTAACACCTCCAAAACATCCATAATTCAAAAGATTTAAGTAGCATTTTAATGTATTTTCCTCTTTCCTGGCACACATTCTGAACTGTATTTTACTTTGTGAATTTAAACCTAAGGGTTATAATAACTTAACTGTAGCAATTAGAGTGGTGTAATTGTATAATGATAGCCAGTGCTTGTGGAAGTCTATGGGATAAACAAAACCTTAGGCTCTTCTCCATCAATACTCAGCTTGATTAATTTCTTTGATTACATGGACTTTTTAAAAAAAAAGTCTTAATTTTATTTCAAAAAGATTGTCTCCCTGTGCTTTAATATGGTTTACTGTGGCTCTGCATATGTTCTTTCTCTTGTTTCTGGATGCTGTTGGCAGCAATATACCTCAACCCTGATTTCATCCCAGTGTGAAAAACACCAGATGTACAAAATTAAAGTTCAAGTTAATCAAAATATTGCTTGACAAAGCAAATAATTGAATTGCACTTTCAATGCGCGGTGGTAGGCTATAATTAACATGCACTATCTTCCACATTTGAATACAACTTCCAATTTCCATTTTAACATCATGGAATGCTGTCTACACATTTTTTAATGGTGCCCATGATAATAATATATTCTGTTTTTAATCATATTCCACGTTGCAGGAAATGAAGCTTGCAATTTCCCAGGTGCTTACCAAATTACTCCTGCAAGCTAATTCGCAACCCCCAAGTTAAAGAGTTTCAACACAGTGCACGTTAACAGCCTGGTTATGCTCTTCCTGTACAACAGACGGTAAGTTAATATGTGCTTCAATTATATCCAGTTTGTGCATTTATAGCACCCTGCGGGTAGCAGTAAGAAGGTTGTAAAATACTCTCCTGTTTTTTTTAATGCTGCACTATATTACTAGGGAGAAAGAGAGAGGAATAAAGACACATGACAAAGGAGAGGATGAGAGAGAGAGAGAGAGATAGGGGATCAATAATAGAACTCAACTCAAAAGCACTACAGAAAACTCTGCAAAAAAGTACTAAAAGACTAAATTTATTTTATATCTACACTATTAAGACAAATGGCAAGCACAATTATTTCAAGCGGTATAGGGGAAATGGTGCTAAAGGAAAGTGTGAAGGAAACGAAGCAACAAATTCCCATTTCAACAGCTTCTATCAACCCAAGGGATATGTCTTGCCTAGAAAGGCATTTTCCTTTTTTGCTATAATAAAAAAAAGCACAGCAAAACACCTTTTCCTCTCATCAAAGTAAGAGGAATCTAATAATGTTACCCTCTGGAATAGGCTATCCTTGGAGCACCAAATGGCACCCTCCCCTGATGATGTTCAGGAAATTAGTTAAAGCTCAGCTTGATCACAGAATCTTAAGATTTATTTTTTTTACTGTAGTGGTGAATGTCAATGGGGCTGTTGGTTGATAATTTTTAACTGTTTTATATCATTGTTTTTGTTGAATTTAGATGAAGGTAGTGTAAATTGTTTGGAATCCCTTGGGGGGGTCAGAAGTATAGAAATATTCTAAATGCAAATTAACAATAAATACACAAAGAAATAAAATTTAGCCATGCTGTTGTACAAAGTGGACTGAAGCCATTGGGCTGCCTGAATTTAGGATGCAAATTGTCAATCTCCATGACTGTCAGCATTGCCATTTGAAGTGAATCACTTTGCTCTATTACATCCTTTCTTAACACCAGGGATTGGAACATTTTAGAATTTCCAGCATAGGAATTTCAATCCCAGCACATTTACAAGGCACCACATTGGGGAAAAGTGTATATTACATCAATTTTTAGCAACCATTACTTCCTTTATGATATGTACCTTTATTTTAGATGTGTTTTTATTCTTTTAAGGACAATGTATGCAATTATAATAAGCCAGGGAGATAATCTTATTATTCAGATGCTATTACAAAAACAAAAAAAGCAGAAACATTCCTAGGACGTGGGGGGGGCGGAAATTAGTATTAGAAAGAGGCTCAGGCTGGCTTCTCCCTGACTCTCCTGGGTATAAGAAGAGAGCAAGGAAAAATACAACATTTAGTAATAAGCCGATCTCAATAAAGTTTAGTTATAATCTTCTTGTGCAGTCTCTTTCCGGATCTGGACAACTTCAAAGGGCTAATAACAATCAACTGACATGAAATATATTAAAAAATATACTTGGAACTAGTGACAATTCTTGGATTATTATTCCTCTGTACAAACTCCTCCATCGTGTTCATCAGACTGTAGATGTTCTACACACATGAGGAAGAATTGGGTGATCCTGACCTGTAAGCATATGGGTATCCACAAAAAGAGCTATGAACATCATTCTTTATTCTGTCAGCATTGTGTGAAAACATTTGCTCTCTGTAACAAACTATGCACCAATTTTAAGTATGCATTCATTGGATCTGTCATACAACTGTGAAATGGCCTTAGCAAGATTAAGTAGTTGTCACTAATTTCTTACACCTAAATTCATATAGCAGACTATACTATTTCTTCCTTTCCCTACTAAAAATTAATATTGTCAAATTTATTTTAGCATCCTTCTCTTTCTCATGCTTCTAGTTCTATATATTCATGTTCATTTCCATAACTTGCTACAAAATAATGGAAATTAAATGGTTGTCATTTTGTTGTTATTTTCACTTTCTGCCTTCACTCACTTTCAGTGTTGACTTTAAAAAAGCTTGATATTGCAAAAACCCTACTCTGGAAAACTTATGAAGCATTAACTAGATAAAGGAAATTAACTTACATTCAAAGCATCTATGTTCATTAGTCATAGCAAGATATTTATCTTATTAGAAATGCATTATAATTACAACCTTTCATGTTTGGTTCATTTGACTTCAGTGCAATCAGTCTAAAAGAAAGCAATTTATTTTTCTTGACAAAAATACTACATTTATCCCACCAAAGAATACTTATGATTTTAAGATTTAAGGATTTTTTTAAATCTTGCTTCATTTCTGGATTTTTTAATACAAATTTGGAATATTGGAACTATTCTGCATCTATTACAAAAGTCTTGCAAAGATTTTTATGTAATAAGAAATTATAAACTGTGAGTCTAAAAATGCAGAACAGTTAGAAATCTCTTGGTTACAGGTATTTATAGAAATCCGTTTCCAAATACTTTTTGCTTTTACTGCTTGCTTCAATCTGATGTGCCATACTTTAATATTATTCTCACTACTGTTCTAATTTAGAGTTATTGTAATGTTTTTAAACTTTACATTATTTTGTATTTAATGATTTTGATTGAGCCATACAGAGAGGTTGGTTGATAAGCAGTTGAGAAATGAAGTCTGTGAATGCATAAACTGTCAAATAAAGAAACTAAAACCCATCATCCTTCATTACTGGGCATGCTGCATGAAGGCTAAAGTTCAACAACTCAAAAGCCATAACTTCTCTATTCACCAATTAATTTAAAGCAGTATCTCCCACAGTTTTAAATACTTATATTGACAGAAATTCTTCTCATGCTTTACATCAAGCAACTTTGCACCTGCTGAGGATTGTTATATAGTTTTGGATAATGGCTAAGTTCCAAAGGAAGGAGGCAATGACAAACTACCTTCAAAAACCATGTCAAGAAAACTGCAGGGCCCATCTGGGCAGCTGCCAAGAGTCATGACTTGAAGGCATTGGCAAAAAAAACCTTGGTGCTCTCTGAGTTTGGTTGTCTTCTTGCAGACATTTCATTAGCAAACCAGGTAATATCATCAGTGCTAATAGGGAGAGGAATTTACTCTCATTTTATATACCGGTGGCTTGTCCTGTCAGTATTGATGGAGTGGTGAGCTGTTGTTTACTGTTAGCTTGTTTGTTTGAGTTGGTAGTTCCTTGATTGGGGCATCGTTTGCTTCTTGATTGTTGGTCTAAAGTTAATCTCAATGTTAATCTCTGCTCATCAGGGTGTTGATTGCTGATGGGAGGTGTTTTGGTCTTTTTGTTCCTTTTTTACTTTTTTATTCTCTTTTGAATGGTAGATAAATATTGTTTTTCTCATTGTGCCTATTTGTGACCAACTTGTCTGAATGTGAGGCTTCCATTAATTCTCTAGCATTTTTTGACTTGGTCAAGGATACTCAGTTTCCCAGCTGAAGCTATGATTAAGTCTGTCCAAATGTTGTGAAGTTAAGGAGTTTTCATCATGAATGAAGGCAAATATACGTGTCCCAGGATAATGTTGCAGGATCCTGCAGTTTTCATCATGTCTTCTGATTGCTAGTTGCTGTTCATGGATGTGCTGTGCTAGTCTCCTGCCAATTTGCCCTATGTATTGGTTGGACAAACAGGGAGTAGAGAAGCTTATATATTAATTAGATCATTTGATAGTCTGGCTTGGCAAAATAGGCACAAAGTCATATTTGCACTACAGTTAAATCTCTTCCTTCTATGCAATCAGATCCATTAATATTTATGCACTTGATAAATTGATACTATATATCTCTATATAGTTTGCATTATTATAATAAAAAAAATCATAATTATAGATTTTGTTTCCATTTCCATTTAACGTTAGCTGAAAAATATTAGGTATTTCTTTTTTAAAAAATTATACTATAATAATAAAGTGATAATTCATCTCTTAAAGCTAGTGTTAAAATCCTAAGTGGCGTGGAATCAAGATTTTTCAAAGATTTACTTCCCTCATAACAGGGTAGTGACCAAAAAAACTGCTTGTGATGTCATCTATTGGAATGAAATATAGATTGAGGCTTCATGATCGTGATGCCACAATTCTCTTTCTAGGAAATGTGACTGACATCCACATTGTCAGGATTTAGGTAGATATAAAAATATCTCCATTGTCCCAAGTTTGAAATGTTTATTTTTTTTTAATGAAGTTTATTCTATTCTAATTTCTGAAAACATGTATTTTTCCTTTAGATTTGTGTGGATGTTTTAATTGTACATGATGTTACAATTCTGAGTTACTATGCATTAAAGACAGTATGCATTTTTAAAAAAATGGTTCCTGGAAATTTGTTCTTACTATTTTAATTGTAAATTCATCAAACCTTGTAAAAGCAATATGAAATGAAGAATTATCTGATTAAATTTAAAAAAAATCCCCAGCATCCTTAATATTTTAGAAGGAACCCAAGAAGTTGGATTTTTTTTTTACTCTTACATTTTGAGGTATTAAGATATATCAGGTTTGTCAGCAGAACTGCAGATATGACTCTATCAATAATCTGTGGCACTTTTGTACTTCCCAGCCAAAGCTATTATACAGTTTTGGATGACAACCTGCTTCAGCTCCATGTTATGATCCACCGGGACAGAAACTCATAAGAACCTTTCAACACAGATCCGTCATATAAATGGTAATAACTACAGTGATTCAGTTTAGTAGGATGTTCAGAAGGAAGCAGTGAACTGCAAAAGAGACAAAAAGTAGATTGATATTCCCTGACAATTGCAGAAGGATAACATTTACAAGCACCAAGTGATCAATAGAGAAATCTGTCATAGATTCTATGAGAACCTTTCAAATAAGCCCTAACTCATTATATTATTGCGCTGCAATTCTCAGACAAAGAAATATAAGTATGCAAGTTATCCAAAGTAATTATGATTGTTTTTCTTCCGTTTACCAGACATACTGCCTTAGCATAATAAGAAAAAGAACAATCATATCAATAAATGTACACTCAATGAATAAAGCATATGTTGAGCAATTAGCTCAGCCCTCTTTAATTTTGATTTTTACATTGCATTTTATAAATGGGGGATTTTTTAGGGTTTGGGGTTTCTTTGCCTTCTTGATCCTGTCCATAATTTGAGGTTTAGAAGTACATCTACACAAATATATCTATGTGTATTCACATATATGTGTTTTCTATAGGCCACCCAACCAAACAGAGGAAATAGAGGAACTTTTGGCTGGTCAATTAACTAAGGTATGTAGGAACTGCACCACAATAGTAATGGAGGCTTTAACTACCCTGACATCAACTGGGAAACCAACTCGTCACCAAGTGGAATATCAAGCAGGTTCCTGACAAACCTCTCCCAATAAGTAGAGAAGGGAACTAGGGGGTCAGCCATACTGGGCTTAATTCTCACTAACAGAGATGAAATAATAGAAGGTATTGAAGTTACAGGAACCTTGGGGGCGGGTGGGGGAGTGATCGTGCAATATTGGAATTTCAACATTATGGAATAGGATGATCAAATATCTAACCTAGGTCTTTTGTACACGTGAAGAGCCAAGCAAGTTGTAATTGGTCAAATGGCAAGGATAAAACAGTTCAATTATTATATGTAAATGTTATTAAACAAGAGAATTGCTGCAGATAAAGAACAGAAGTGAAAACTTGTGAAGAACAGAATGAAATTAATTCAGTGCCTATCTCACACGGGGATGCTGTTTGTAATACTTGTGAAAGTAGACAACAGTGTCCCAAACAATAGCATTAGCAGTCCCTTAACCTGATTTCTTTTTCAGTTGAAGCTACATTTGCAGAATAAATCAATACAATTTCAACAAAATTCAAGAGTTATGTACTATTTTATGCCCAGCAAGCCCGATTAAGAGCACTTCGGATTTTCTATGTCAAACTAATTGTCCTGGATCAACACCTACATTGATATTAGTTTAGAACCTACTTTATGTTCAGTGCTAGTCCTTAAGGGCAATAACATTGTATACAAAGTTCTTCATATTATTTCAACCTGTATGCTTTCCCTAGATTCTGTATCACAGGACTTTACAATATGCAAACAATTGCAATTTTATTTTATTTTTAAAGCTGAGTGTTAGATATATTATCTTTCTAGCTATACATGAGGACAAAAGTGATGGATTTTCCTCGGCCAGAAGGATCAAAGTGTGTAATATGACTTAAAGAATGGAAGGAGGAAAACAATTCAAAGGAATAAATATTCAACAGTTCAATAACATGGGAGTTCACAAAATTGACTTTAGAAAAGCACTGCTGTCAGCATACAAATGCATTCCTTAAATACAGAAGCGGGAAGTGACTGTCTATCTTAGCAGACTTTAACTTTTCTTTAAAATGTGATTCTGAACTTGTGATGCCAGTTAAGAAGAAACCCAGTCCATCCATTGAATTCCCACTGGTTTCAAATATGAACCAAAGCATGGATGGTAAATCTGGATCAAGGAGCTAGCTTTAATTGCCCTGTCAAATATTTTAAAAAACAAAAATAATGCATTTCAGCTCGTCTTCATTTTTTTATTTTCCATACAAAAGAGAGGTTCTGTTATAGAAAATCCTTTGCTAGTGAAGCATTTCTATTCAGCTGTATAACCTCCCCTGAGAACAGAATAAAACAACCTGGGGGAACAAGGTTTAGCAGGTTTTACAAACTGGTAAATGCTACAGAAAACAAAAAAGCTGCAGTAATATTAAAGTCAAACTTCTATTGTACCGTTAGTTTCACCTACTTACAATTTTTCCCTAGACACACTTAGAACCCACGTTAAAAATAAGTGGACTTTTAATTTCTTAAAATGACTCTTCTTTTTATTTTGATCTTTTTTAATGGCACCTATAGTATATGTAAGATGTGCTCTTATTAAGCTCAGACATGCTTGGGAATAGGAGTGCTGGAAGATGAACCCAAGTTAATATTAAAGCAGTAAAGTTGTAACATGGAAATAGTAACTAATTCCAATTTAGATATGCAAATAAAGATATGGCCAGCTCCTGTTATTTCTAATGTTAGTTGAGGATAATGTGAGAAGTTAACAGAATTCCCTAAAACAATTCTTCGAAAAGAGGATTTTTCTTTTGAATTAATAAAATTCTTCCGCTGGTTTTTTTTTTAGCACTTTGCAAAGAGCTGCTAAGAGAGCTACAGTTCTTGGAATACCCAGGGAAAATAATTCCTGAATTATTTTCTCTCATAGATAGGATCAGAAGCATCAATTGCTAGAAAATAGCAGACTGTCACAAATCTTTTCCCCTTATTGATTAAATGAAAAACTTTGAGACAACATGGCCATTTTATAATTTAAACAAGAGCAAGTAAGCCATTAGCTATCTTGAGATTGTTAAGATGAGGCAAGCAAGCAGAAATATTTCATTGAGTTTTAACAGAATAACAGAGTTGGAAGGGACCTTGGAGGTCTTCTAGTCCAGGGCTTTTCAACCTGTGGTACACGTACCATCGGTGCTATTTTGGCACCTGGCAGGTGGTATGCGACCCTCCTAGACAAGTGTAGTGGGGGAGGGGAATAAGCTGAAGTGGCGGCAGTGCCGCATAAGCGAGAGAGAGAGAGATAGCTGGAGCTGCAGGGCTATCGGGGCTCAGCAGAAGCCCCAGGATCAGTGCTTGGCTCCAGCTGATCAGTGCTTCTGCAGGGCTGTTAGGACTCAGCAGAAGCCCCAGGATTGGCACCAGGCTCCAGCTGATTGGCGTTCCCAGAAGCAGCGTGTAGCTGGAGGTGCACTGAAGAGAAAAGGAGGGGAGGGAGAGAGGAGACAATGTAAAAGGAGAAGGTTGTGGTGGGAAAGGGTGAGGAAAAAAAGACAATGGCAGAAATAGAAGGGGATGGAGAAAGAGAGACAGAGAAGTGCAGCCTTGAGGAGAGGAGTCAGCTGGAGTGCACCAAAAAGAAAAGGAGGGGGAGAGAGAGAAGAAGATATAAAAGGAGGAGTTTTGGTGGGAGAGGGGAAAAAAAGACGACAAGGAAAGAGAGGGGGATGGAGAAGAGGCTGTGGAAGGAGGGCCCAGCAGGCAGGGAGGAAGAAGAGAGAGGAGAAGGAGAGAGGAAGAAGGGAAAGCGATTCAGCAAAAGAAACACCACCGAAGAAATTAAAACTGGTGCTTTTTTCCTTTTTTTTACAGTTTGTAACATTTTATTAGATTGCAGAATAAAATACAAAAACAAATAGTAGGACACAGTGAGGAGGAAAAAGGAGGGGAAGAAGCGAGGGGGAGAAGGGGAAAAGAAAAGGCATTGACTTCCGACTTCCTCTGTTGCAGTAGAATGAAGCATTAACATCGAACCTCAACTTTTTACTTTTCCATAATAGTATAAACTAGCCATTTCTACAACAACAAATCAATCTAATCAGTAAAATCCAAAATTCCTCTCCCTTTTTAATCATCAAGTTTTTGACACTTTGCTAAGTACTGGTGGTACTCGAATATTGTCATGTCCTAAAAGTTGTACAATCTGTGAAAAGGTTGAAAAGCCCTGTTCTAGTCTAATCCACTGCTCAAGCAGGAGATCCTACACCATTTCAGACAAATGGTTGTCAAATCTCTTCTTAAAAACCTCTGGTGTTGGAGTACCCACAACTTCTGAAGGCAAGCCATTCCACTGATTAATAGTTCTCACTGACAGGAAATTTCTCCTTAGGTTGGTTCTCTGCTTGATTAGTTTCCATCCATTGCTTCTTGTCCTACCTTCAAGTGCTTTGGACCATAGGTTGACCTCTTCTTTGTGGCAGTCCCTTAAATTTTGGAACATTGCTATCATGTCACACCTAATCCTTCTTTTGATTAAACTAGATATATCCAGTTCCTGTAACTGCTCTTTGTATGTTTTAGCTTCCAGTTTCCTAATTATCTTTGTTGTTCTTCTCTGCACTCTTTCTATATAAAAAAAAACATTTTTATATATCATGGCGACCAAAACTGGATGTAACTTTCCAAATGTGATCTTGCCAAGGCATTATAAAGTGGTACTAATGCTTCACATGATCTTGATTCTATCCCTCTGTTAATGCAGCCTAGGACTGCATTGGCAGCTGCAGCACATTGCTGGCTCCTATTTAAGTGATGGTCCACTAGGACTCCAAGCTCTGTCTCATAGTTATTACTATTGAGCCAGGTACCTGTGCATTTGTTTTTTCTTGCCTAAATGTAGAATCTTACTTTTCTCACCACTGAATTTCATTTACAGGCAGCAGAGTTTCCCCTGCTGCCTTAAATGCTGTACCGAAAGCTTTTTGTAAATGCAATAACTGAAGATATGTATGTGTCAGTAAATGTATACATACTGTCAAGCCTATTAATTCCTAAATGGATAGCCTGAATGGCCCTGATATGGTTCTATCTTTTTCTTTCCTCACTGGAAAAATAACACGGCCATGACTGGAATCTGAAAGCACAATGTGCCATTTTTCTCCCAATGCATGCTTAAACAGGATATTTATCTAATCGGATCTCTAAGCCTTTTGCAGCCCCCCCCCCCCCATCACCTTCATTTATTTAGAAAGAGCAGTGGTTCTTGTAACTGACATGCCAACAAATCATTTGATACTAAGAATGGGAACAATCACTCAAGACTCATGGTAGGCTTTTCAAAAGCATTCACTCTTGGTTGAACTCTGCTCTTTGTCAAGAAGGGAAAAGAAAAGAGTGCCTCTAAAAACCCGGAGGACTTGTAAAGGAAGCTAAATTTCAACAAACTTGTTGAACAATAACTTACAAGGACAGAAGTGGTGCAGACAGTGTAACACATTGAAAGCTCTGGCCTTGTTGAGCTTTTACTGTGGAATTCTATCACTGACATAAGATGACAGATAAATGGTATTTAGGCAATCTTTAGCAGCAATGTGCCCTACAACATAAATGTATATATTTATGCATTCCTAAGGCTGCCCAGCTCAATCTATGTAACTCTAGAATGCATTTAAAAAAACAACAAATTAAATAACTAATTAATGAATACAAACTAAAATAGCTCATTATGCTCATTAGTAGCATAGAACTGACATCTTCTATACTAGGAGTGTCCATCCTGGAAACTTTAAGACCTGCAGACTTCAACTCTCAGAATTCCCCAGCCAGCATGGCTGGCTGGGGAATTCTGGGAATTGAAGTGCACAAGTCTTAAAGTTGCCAAGCTGGACAACCCTCTTCTACACCATACTCACTAGGGATGCAGCTCAACCTGATTGCTAAGGCTGGAGGAAGAGCTAGCTCTTAATTGCCTTCCTATAGGATTGGGTCAATTTCCGGAGAAAGATAGTCCCAAAGGAACTCATTTTCAAGTACTGTATGTATACTACAACAATCTTGCCCTGAAGGCAATTACAGTAGAATAAGGAATAAAACTATATAGTTGGACCCATCCTTGAATTACATCTTTTGCTGATCCAAGGACTTTTTAGGCCTTCAGATGAATGTATAGGTCAGTATAGTAGGAAATGGAGGGTACATTCACAACTCTTAATTTCATAACCATCACAAGTTGTCTGGAGGTCTGAAGAGGAAATGTATTAGGGCTAGTTTAAACTCTAGCTGGATACCAAATGTTGGAGAGTTATATTAAATAAAACCTGACTCTAATTCTTCAGATATCTACCTGAAGGTATGGGGGATGGAAAGAGAGAAAGAGAGAGGATTATAGTAAGCATATTCGTTTACTAAAGTTAAGTTCTGACTTCAGGTTGGGGACTGATTAAGGCTGTTATCATCATCTCATTCATCATCCCAACCTCTTTGGGTTGGGGCAGGCTTCCAGCATCACATCACTGAAATTTGATGGCAAATTCTATCAATGAAATAGTAACTTCCTGTTTAAGCAAACAAAAGGCATCACAACCTCCAGATTTGTTTAACATAATTTAAAACTTAAAAAAAAACAAATATTAGAATACCATTCTGAAAAACTGGCTGTGACCCCAAATCACAAAAAGGTTGCTTTTACCACCTTTGCCCCAAATAAAGCCAACTTTCCTTGTGTTAAAGAGCAGAACTGCTAGTGAAATGAAAGCTGCCTATTGGTTTTTGTAACCAGTGGCAAATACTCCTCTGTAGGGCAGGGTGAAAATTAGGAGAAGCCAGAAAATAAGATAATAGAACATTCACATATTCTACTTGCCTGGCATAAACATACTCATTACCCATCTGTCAAGGGCATGAATGCATTGTACTCAGTTAAATTTCATCATAATCACTGGGCAGCAGGAGACTCTGAAGAGAGAAGAGGGAGCAGGTCCTTTGGTACCAGTTTTCCCAACTCCAAAAACGTTTCTTCATAAGAGGGGAAAAGTGGAATTGAGTCTTCTACTATCAGTCTTCTGCCAGTGATCACTTTCAGTGTTCACTCCATGCAATCAGAGAGAGCTGGAAGCAAAGGGGCTGTTCTTCCCTATTTTTCTTCCTTATTCTTCTTCTATCAAGATTCTTCTCCCCACAAATAATCCACTTTATTACAGGATTGTCTCCTGCAAATGTGTTTCTCAAGGTGCCTCAAGGGAGCTCTGGTGGTGCAGTGGTTAGAATGCAGTATTGCAGACTGAGTCTGCCCACTGCCTGGAGTTCGATCCTGACTGGCTCAAGGAGGACTCAGTCTTCCATCCTTCCGAGGTTGGTAAAATGAGGACTCGGGTGGTTGGGGGCAATAGGCTGACTCTGTAAACTGCTCAAAGAGTGCTGTAAAGCATTATGGAGTGGCATATAAGTCTAAGTGCTATTGCTATTGTCTAATCACTATCCTGAAGCTTAGGTAATCCTTCTGGTTAATGATGAAATAAACAAGACTAAAATAATGCACTTCTCCTCTTCTCTTTCTCTGCTAATCCTAACCTGAATTCTAACCCATCACTTCTCTATTCAGAATATTCATTCCATCTGAATTAATGTACAACATTCAAATTTAAATTCTCACTTTGGGTAGCATTTGTCAGTTCCAAATAGTTATCCATCTAGTAGGGTGCTTATTATAGCTGAGTTATATTATACTGTCCCTTACACTGTTGCAAGGATTCTTTAATCTGTTCAATCTGAAAACAGAACAGCCTTCAAAACTAAGCTTTGGGCAATTGGTTGCTAGATACACTTGTGCTATTTGAATGCTAAGATGATAAATATGTCTCCCATAGACACTCTACCCAGCAGAATAAATCCTATCACTGCACATCTGGAGACAGATTGCTCATTTGAGTCTCATTTTGTTCTCATTGTACCCTACATCAGTATAGATTTTTTAAAAAATAATTCTGTGGCAATAAAGTCAATGTCCAATTAATGGGAAGGTGTCAGAAAACCGAAAATACTGAAATAAATTCAGGCATTACATTCCTGATTAGTTGCATTGTTTTGAAGGCCAAGAATCAGTACAGCCAATCACCTTACATATTGAACCACTCTTTTGCACATGTTGGATTTGCAGCAATTGCCACCAACAGTTCTTTTCGCCAGCAGGCCCTGAAATACCATTTCCAATGGTATTTTATTTAGTTGATTATGTATTGAGTCTCAGAGACCCAGATTCATTAAGGAGTAACCGCTGGGAAAGGTTTTAATGCTTAGTGCTCTAGACCAACACATTATTAATGTTCTAGATTACTGAAAGAGGGGAGTTCATTTATTAAGGCTGAAAATCAGCAGTCTTCCTGGGGAGGTTAGGTGAGAGAAATATACAGTATTAATCACTGTAACATAATAAAAGGTAGCAAAATAGGAAAGGTAAAAGGTAAGGCATATTAGACTCACGGTAGCATATAAGCTTTTCATTCATCTGCCCTTTCCTGCTTCAGTATATAACCAATACACACTGCAGCAATCCCTTGGGAATTGTGGAAAGATTTATGATGCTCTGGGACACAGAAAAACAGAAACACCAGAGTTGCCATTCTATCAGTGGCTTCAGCTGCTTTATCTTTACATATTCCTCAGAACTTTGGTGCATAGGGATTATACCCCATTTCAAATGCTAGGCAAGCAGGAACTACAGCAAGCCACTATTGGCACATTGCAAGCTGATGAAAAATTCAGATATTTTTTTAAATCTCAAGAAACAAGTTATTTTTTTTTCTCCTATGACTATGCATAGGGAACAAGATGTTATTCCTGTCATTTGTGGTTGATTCCAGAGCCTGAATTCATGTCTTATCTCTAGCATTCAGCTTGCACTAAGCCAGTAGCAGTGAGTTCCTACAAGCTGCAACAGTAGATGCACTGGTTTTACTGTGTGCTGAAAACCAAAATGTAGGCAGTTGGGAAGAAAGGATAGGACGGGGGGGGGAATGCAGTGGGCACAACCATATATCAAAGTCCCATCCTTATGTATATACAGTTTATCTCCCTATTGTGGATAGGAGTGACTTACAAATTTATGTATTTATTGTATGGATTGGATACCCATACCATCTTTGAACAGACTTCCAGAAATTTACATCAATGAGAACAGATTACAAATCTGAAAATCAAACAGTAAATACAGTTCCAATACTGAGACTCAGATCTTTTAGATATGTAACCACATATTTTAAGATAATATAGTTCCCATGTTTCTATCTGTTTGATATATAACCTGTTACAAAATACTGGTGTTATGTTATAACAGAACAGAACAGAATATTGGCCAAGTGTGATTAGACACACAAGGAATTTGTCTCAGTGGTAGGCACCATTGGATCCACATGGGTGACTTTGGTCATCATACTTATTAGGGTTAAAGAAAAAGCCTGTAAAAATGGGAACATGAAGTATTGTAAAAGAAAGTCTTGTACATTAAATCTATTTACAAGAGATTTCTGTTCCCCACATAAGTCCAATCTGGAAGGATGTCCACCCATGTGTCCAGAAAAAGTAAGCTAGGAGTGAGTAAAATCATCCTGAGAGGCCAGAGAAAAGGTGAGGAGCAACAAATTTGCCTTCTGGTAACTGGTTCTTTCATGATTATCACACCTATCTTGGAAGTGATTTTGTGAAAACTTCCAGGACTAGCTCCCCAAATTCCAAATTGCATGTAGGTTCAAAAATGTTACCTAGTCCTTATTTGAAATATCTCCTTATGGAACAATCTAAGTGACTATGGGATGGAGAGAATGTTGGTTTCAATTTTATGTCAACTGAATTAAAAATGAATAGTATTAGAATATCAAGACTGTATGATGTTTTCCAGTTTTGCAAAGACCATGTTATTAAGGACACTAATGGGATCTAACATGAATTGTGTAGTTATGAATAGATATATTTTCTCTATTTGACCTACTTATGCATAATCATAATCATAATATTGTAATAAAAATTGAATTGTTTAAAAAACTCATTCAATTTAATGATGGATTGTTATTGAATGTCAATAAGATATTATTTAATAGCAACAAGAAGCTCAGCTGAACATTCATGTCTATTTGTTGCATTTTTTCCATGTTATTAGCATACAGCAGTTGAAGCAAAGAGTGTGACAGATTTGTCAGTAGTGAAGATTATGTTAATTGCCAGCACAAGGGAGCTGTTATATTTTGTCATAACAAGTTGTCCTAAGTGAAGAGAACTGTTTGAGTTGTGAAATATAATACACTTTGATCCTAAAATGAAACAATAAGCATCCAGTTCTGATATGATTTTCTATAGTTGCAAACTATTGACAGAAGTGAGCATCTAAGGATGTACATAGTCCTGAACCCCAGTTGTTTACCTTCTCTACAAAGACTCTAATCATAACTGTAGCATACTCTTCTTCATATAGAAGTGGGAAATGCATGAAAACTAATTAGTAAGTCTTATAGCAGGCTTAACAAGTACTTAAAAAATGGGGGAGGGACTATCAAATTCTACTCACCCTCAGGAAAATAAAGGAAATCCTGACTCCACACATTTATCTTGCCCTAGCCATTGTAAACCTTGAGACATCCAAATATATAAAGAATGACTCCAGCCATCAAATGGTTGCCTACCCTATTGTTCATTAAAACAAAAAAATATTTAAAGCCACCATTGCTGACCATGCTTCAATAACACAGACACACAGAGAGAGCTTAAATTAATCATCTCCTGATTATGATGGTATATAGTCATAGTAAATAAATAAATAAAATTAACTCCAGCTCTATTAATATAAAAACCATCTATTTATTTTAAATATTTTAAGAAACCTATATGTTTTCTTTAAAGATTGAGGCAAGTTCCAGTACAACTGATTTTTATATTTTCAAAAATCGTGAAATAATACTTGATTGCTATATTATTTTCTTCATTCTAGTATTCTAGACACAGTTCTGGTTATGAACTGATCTGCATAATATCTAATGTTACCCAATATGAACATTCCATAAGTACAAAAATACATCATGAAATCAGCCTTGTTTTCATCCCTTCCTTGACCCTTCCTTGCTTTTTGTAATAGCTTACCTAAAGAAATCACTAGAAGATCACAAAAGCTAGCTTTGAATTGACATACTTACTGATTTAAATAAAAATCATTTTTCTAATACAGCCAAACTGTCTAGGGTAGCTAAGTAATAATGCTGCGCTAAAATAAGTTCACAATCTGGCTTGTATTATATTTTGGCTCTACCTAAATCAGTTCCTAAAGCAATGTGTGGCTATCCAGTTGTGCTGCAGTCTAATTCCCATCAGCTCCAACTGGCATAGTGATAGTGGTCGATAGTGATGAATTATGGGAGTTGTAGTTGAATAATATTTGGAGGGCCATAGATGGCTCAACTATGCCCTAAGAGACTTGAAATATAATGTAAAATTTACCCTAGCATTAACTTAATAGATGTGAATGTGTATTTGTGTATTATTTGACCTCCCGTTTGATCAGTTTCTTTGAACAACTCCAGATGCTATCAAGCTATCCCATGGAGATCATTTTTAATTGCTCCATATGCCAGAATTTACCATGTGCTAAGTTGTTTGTTTATAGAAACTCATCATACAAATCATGTAATCCATGTCACTGCAGAACAGAATTTTTTGCTCTGTTTTTTGCTGCTGAAAATCTTCTTTTTGTTGTGCCATATCCGTTATCGGACGTTGGCGATCCTGTTGGTGATCCTGTTTTTATCAGCAGCCACACAAAAAAGTGCTGCTGAGTTTTGTCCAAACCAGGCCCTTAATTCCCAGCAGGCCTTCTTCTTCTTGTGCCATATCTGTTATCGGACGTTGGCGATCCTGTTGGTGATCCTGTTTTTATCAGCAGCCACACAAAAAAGTGCTGCTGAGTTTTGTCCAAACCAGGCCCTTAGATTTTGAAGCCATGATGTTCTTCTTCTGCCTCGTTTGCCTTCAATCTTTCCCTGGAGGATTAAATGGAGTATGCCATATTTTTCTGGATGTCGCATCACATGTCCGAAATATTCTAACTTTCATTTTTTAATTGTTTTGATGATTTCCCTTGGCTTTCCCAGGCGGCTTTTCACCTCCTCATTTCTGATCTTGTCAACCCAGCTTATACGTAACAGCCACCTGTAAACCCACATTTCAAATGCTTCTAGTCTGCAAATGGTGGAAGGAAAAACATTTCTTTATCTATGTAATAACACCATCATATATCAATGGGTCATCAGTTAATGGCAACCACTGTCTGAAGAAATCTTAGTCTGCTATCCTATGGCAGTAAATATAGGTGCATTTGCCTGCAGCCAAAGAAGAAAATACATTTAAAAACAAAGCATTAATATTTTCTTTCTTCTGTTGGAAACAAAATAAGTCTGAAGCACAGAAGTACAAGAACCATAATATCAACTCTAAACAAAGATCTGTGAAAGAAAGAGGTCAATTGGTCATCCATTTTCCTTCTCCTTAGTGGTATTAAAAAATGGAATGCAAATTAATGAACATTCAAATGACCTCAAAAGGCAACAGTAATGCTGAAAGTTTCAGATTCACATTTTACTTTATATGAAACATGTTGATTTTCTTTGAAAGAAGAACTCTCAATTTTTCAAGATTTTTTTTTTTATGTTTGTGCCAATTAATGATCATAAATCTATATAGAATATGTTGACAGCTAAGTCATTAGCTGTCATTTCAAAAAGTAATATTTTCTCAGTAGTACAGCTCTTTTTGTTGTTGTGTTTGATCTCACCTTCGTCCTTGATTCTTTCTCTCTATGATTTTTATCATTATTATCATGATTTATTTATTTGCTATTTTTAATACTAACTCAACCAGATGAGATGTAGCAGATAAATGGCCTTTTCAAAGCATCACAGAATTAAGTGTGCTGTTCTAAAAACAGATTCAGGCTTTTCAAATAGCCTTTGTTTAACATATTCCAGTTACTTCATTTAATTTTCTTTACTCTGCAAATGAATTTAGACCATGTTCTAAACAATGTCAGACATGGAAACAGATGATCAGACACTTAATATCGAAGAGTTCATAATGAAAAACTTTATTACTTATCGAGATAACATATTTGATAGGAAGTTGAGAGACAAGTAAAAACTTTTCAAAACTGTCTGAATCATTTTTATCTCATCCACTGCAACAAATTTTGGAGGATCCTTTAAAAAAAAAAGTGCACTACTTGTGCATGTATATAAGATATTCACAAACAACCAAACATGAGATTGCAACCCCTGTCCAACCAAGATTATTGTGTTTGTAATAATGGTTTCATGGAAACTGGTAGAAGTTTTCCAAATCTTATGACAAGACATCAAATTCCTTACCACTTTCTACAGAGGGACGATTGAGAGCCTCCTGTCATACAACATCACAGTCTGATTTAGAAGCATCACTGCTTCAGACAGGAAGGCGGTGCAGAGAGTGGTGAGGATGGCTGAAAAAAGTATTGGCAGTTCCCTCCCTTCCATCTAGAACATAGCACATAAGCGTTGCTTGAGCAGGGTCCATAAGATTGTCTGGGACACTACACATCCTCTTCACGACCTGTTTTCCTTGTTACCTTCTGGGAGGAGGCTCCGTGGTATCCGAAGCAGTATATCTAGATTCAGTCACAATTTTGTTCCATACAGTATTAACCTTGTGAACTCTAAAGCTTCCTCCTTCCATTATGTATTCAAGATGGACAGTAATTAGTATTTATACGTTACTTATATGTAAGGGTGTATGTCTATAAATATGTTGTATATAGTGTTCTGTTCTCACACAAGCAGACATTTGAGACAAGGCAGTTCACAACAAATGATGTCTTTTTATTGGTACAATCACTGAACAGAAGCAAACAAACAATGGCAACAAGCCCTTTTATACTCCCCATGCAAGGGGATGCTCAGCCAATGATTGCAGGCTATTCTCCCGCCTCACGCATGCGTGCAAGGCTGGAGCCAGCCTGTCTGGGTCCCAGGCAGACACGTGGTCTGTCCAGGTCTCTGCAACTGTTCTAGTCTCTGCAACCTTTCTGCAAACTTTCTGAGCCTTGCTGAATGACTCATAGGACAGTGGCCCAGAGACCTTACAGATTACAGCAGGTACCCAGAGATGCCCATGCCCACAGTTTCTGGCCCAAACCGGGTCACCCACTTGAAGTCTCCTAGGTGCCCGCGGTTGCGACACCTGTGAAGCCACCCGGTCTGGGTGCAGCCTCTTTACTTTGAAATCCCCTCTGTGAGTGACTATAGTTTGTGCCTCAGCTGTTGCCTCATCAACAGGTAACTGTTGATATGCCTGAGCTAAGTCAAGCTTAGCAAAAAGTTTTTCCCCTTTTAGTGAGGCCAGAATGTGGCTCACCATAGGCACTGGGTATGCGTGTTGCTGCAAGGCTTTATTCAGAGTGCATTTATAGTCTGCACATATTCTGACTTCACCATTTGATTTCAGTGGGGGTTTCCCATGGACTAGAGTCCACAGGTTCAAGAATGCCTTGTTGGAGCAATTTGTCCAACTCAGCATCAATTTTGCTCTTTAGGGCAAAAGGCACCCTCCTTGGCTTAACCCTGATGGGTGTAATGTTTGGATCCAATTTTAACGCAATGGGAGGCCCCTTGTATGAGCCAGGTTCTGGGCTGAATACATCAGCAAACTCCTTACAGACTCCTGTAAGGCTGGCTGTTTGCAGATGATTCAGACCAGTCACCTGGATCCCAAGTGCCTCGAACCAATCGAGTCCTATAAGACTCGTTCGGTCACCCCCAACAACCACCACATCCAAGAATCCATTGAAATCCTTATGCTGCACTCTGAGTATGGCCTCCCCCTTCACACTGACTCGCGAATTCTGAAAATCCGTGAGGATGAGATTGGAGGGCCTGAGTTTGACTCGTGAGCCACTCCTGGAGCAAACCTTGTTAAAGGTGTCCACAGAAATAATGGAAAGAGCGGACCCTGTGTCCAGCTCCATAGCCAGGGGAACTCCCTGCAGCTTCACATCTATACGCAGCTTTTTCTTAAGGGGCCTATGGGTTCCTGTCTTCCGAGACGCGCAGAAACCCACCCTGTTTTGGCTGGGGACCTTGGTACCTTTCAGAGGCAATTCAGGGGACCTATTCTTTTGATGACCCATGCAGGCTGATGTGATGTGGCCTTGCCTGCCACATGCTCGGCAGACAGCAGAACGGAAACGGCAGTCGGCCCTCCTGTGGCAACCCCCACAGCCGAAACAGCGAAGGGATGCAGGCGGCGGCCCTCTGCATTCCTGCAGTCTTCTCTCCACCGACGGTTGAAGTCTGTCCACCTCTTCTTCCTCGGAGTCTTCTCCGGAGGCCTCTCACACGGGTTCTTGGTGGACGGGGACGGCCGCTGGAGTATTCTTTGTCGACCGCAAGGCCTTCACTGCGCCGCCGACTGCTTCTTCTGCTGCAATTTCTCTTAAGGCATCTTGGAACGTGACATCAGCCTTCGCAAACAGCTTCTGCTGCATCTCGCAGCTTCACAACCCACAAACAAGTCTATCTCGGAGCCTCTCCTCCAGATCTTGAAACGCACATGGTCTAGCAGCCTGCCTCAGGGCCGCGACGAAGTCCACAGCTGATTCTCCGGGCCGCTGGTCCCGCTGCTCGAACTGGTGCCTCCAAGCTATTACTGATAGCTTGGGCTCGAAATGCTCGCACAGCATTTTCTTGAGATCGGCATACGCGATCGATTCCAAAGGTGCTGGGGTGACAAGATTCTCGGCAATTTCAAAAGTTTCTTGCTCACAGACACACAACAAGGTAGCCGCTTTCAGGCCGTCTTCCTGGATTTTGTTCACCCGAAAATAGTTCTCAACGGAGCTGCGTACGAGCTCCAGCATTCCGGGTGTGAAGTGTCGAATTCACCAAGACGACCCAGTTTGGACATCTTTGTGAATGACGGCCTCGTTGATGTCTCTTGCCGCAAGGAAGGAGAAGGGGTCCCGCGAAGCCAAGCCTACCTCCAGCGTATGTGTACTGGCAGGCGGTTGCTCCTTCTGGATGCCGCGCTTCTCTTCTCATTTAGGCCTTAGGTGAGTAGGCCTATCTTCTTTCTGTAGGCTTCCAAACGGCGAATCCCATCCTCATCACCAATGTTCTGTTCACACAAGCAGACATTTGAGACGAGGCAGTTCACAACAAATGATGTCTTTTTATTGGTACAATCACTGAACAGAAACAAACAAACAATGGCAACAAGCCCTTTTATATTCCCCATGCAAGGGGATGCTCAGCCAATGATTGCAGGCTATTCTCCCGCCTCGCGCATGCGCGCAAGGCTGGAGCCAGCCTGTCTGGGTCCCGGGCAGACACGTGGTCTGTCCGGGTCTCTGCAACCGTTCTGGTCTCTGCAACCTTTCTGCAGACTTTCTGAGCCTTGCTGAATGACTCAGCAAGGCCCAGGACACAACATATAGTATGTTTAAATGTGTGTTGTGTATGTGTACACTTTGAGAACAAGCAACTAAATTTCATTTTTAATGCGTGCCATTGTCCCCACAGTAAAAAATGACAATAAAGGTTATCTATCTATCTATCTATCTATCTATCTATCTATCTATCTATCTATCTATCTATCTATCTATCTATCTATCTATCTATCTATCTATCTATCTATCTATCTATCTATCTATCTATCTATCTATCTATCTATCTATCTATCTATCTATCTATCTATCTATCTATCTATCTATCTATCTATCTATCTATCAGTGAAAGGGATGATGAACATTTCCAGAGACCAGAAGTGAAGATTAAGCAAGATTGAAGGTGTTGTTGCAACTGGAACAGATGAAGGAAAATTAGAAGAAGGGATCTCTCCAGAGGAAGAGGGTTATCCCTACTATAGACAAATAGATGATGAAATTAATTTTCAATCAGAAAAGCCAAAAAGTATAGCATAAAATCAGAAAAAATATATAAAATAATTAATAAATGACTCGCATTTGTAAAAACTAGTTGATGATTTTTAAATTTGTAGGAAGACAGCCTTGCACTAATACAATACACTAAAACACCTGGTGGGACTTTTTAATGCAATAGAAAAACAGACTATTTGACTATTTCCTGCAGGTTAGCAGAATATTCCTCCTGATAGCCCCTAAAATTATTTTTAAAAACATTCTTCCCCTTTGGGCAAAAGAAAGAAATTATCTCTTTCACAAGCCACAAATCTGTTATCAAAAAGAACAAAGGTTGGCACACAACACAGAGACAAAGCAGTGGCTACAAATAAAATAAAAATAGCTTATAAACTACAGGTTAAAAGTGCTGTTAAGTGTGTTAAAATGCAATTAAATGTATTTTTAAAACTTGTACCTTAATCTGCTTGATACATTGCAGATTTGATGCCTGTAAATAGAGTATTTTCATTTTCCAGACATTTGAATGGAAAGCAACGAAGTTTCAAGCAGCAGAAAACTGAGAGGATATTTATTGAAAGCAAAGCCATAGCAAAAATGAATTATAATACGAAATGAATGAATAAATTGCTGAGGAAATAAAATTTAAAATGGAATGAAAATGGATTATTTTTGCATGAAAGCAAATTTAAAAAAAAACACAATTATTTTCCTTATATACCTTTAGGCCACAGGATACTCAGTACTAAATGTAAAGCCTTTGTATAAAGTAACATGCATTTATTCACAAAGGAAATTAAATAAATACACATAGATCAGCACATAAATAGGGGAAATCCTCCTCATCCCAAACTACCTGCAGGTCATGAAGTATCTCAATATCTTTTATGATGCTTTAGGGGGGAAAATCAAACAAATAACTTCATTCATATCTTCTTTCTTTCTTTGAATAGATATTACAACTTTCATATATTAATAGGTATGCCTCTCATAGATTGGCACACTATTTCTCCTACTCTTCTTCCCAACAAATTATCTCTCTTCCCTAAAGTTACAGCACTGCAAGAACATCCAGGAATCTTTCTGCTAAAATCGACCATTTATTAATGGAATTATAGTGCTGTCTGAGCCTGGTTATTTGCTTGCAAATATTTCATTACCCAAATAAATAACATCTTCAGTGACAGTGAATATAGGCCTTGCTCCCAGAGTAGCTCCACAATCACTAGCATTAATGAAGTTACCTATTCAGGTAATGAAACATTTACAAGCAAATAACCAAGCCTAGAGACCACCAAGGACTCCACAGTATGACCTTATTATCTTCTCTTAGGTATACTGAGGAAATTTATTGC
Source organism: Azemiops feae (assembly GCA_023970755.1). NCBI lineage: Eukaryota > Metazoa > Chordata > Lepidosauria > Squamata > Viperidae > Azemiops > Azemiops feae. The sequence continues at coordinate 5,370,058 of JALGBA010003987.1, read as the reverse complement.
TTCAAGTTGTCCTATTATGAGTCTAAATGTGCCTGTTCATCAGATATTAAAATCCTGCCTTAGAACCATACAGAGCGTGTTACTTCATTAGCTATTCTCATATTTCATTGTTTATCTCCTTTTCCAGCCCATCTCTGTGCTATACAATCAGTCACACAGCACTGAGTTTATTTGGAGTGCCTTGCTGGTCAACAGATATAGTATATCTGGATATATGGATTTAGAACAGATATTATTTTCCTTTGTTCCAAATCACTGCTTTATTTTTATTTTTACTTAGATGTACTTTTGAATCTAATAATTAATATTTAGTCTCTTGTAATGCTTAATCACTCACATTCTCGTCTAATTTTGGGATTTGAATAAGATTTTCAAAAAAGGTATTTTTCAGAGTTCTAAAGAGGCACAGTATGACTACTTATTAAAAATGTGTATATAATGTTGTAATTTGGGACATCAGCAAATAAAAGCAACTCTGAAGGAAATAGCTCTGTTTGTGATAAATAAATACAAATTTAAACTATTGAATATGCAAGAGCTATATAAATATAATTCAGTGCTAAACCTCTCTGCCTAGAAAAAATGAACACATTCTGCAGCCTTAGGTTCCATTTGCCATTCTATTTTCCAGGATCCAAACATCAAATCTCAATCATATAATTCTTAACTCATTTTGTTCTTTCTTTCTTTAATTTGAAGACAAGTGTGGTCCCAAATAGACTGAGACCAATACTTGCTTTTTCCCCTGGGTCACCATATCTCAGCTCCAGAAGTCCAAAAAGCCAGAGAAAGCAACATAGATAAAAGAAAACCTAGCAATCACTCAGATTGTTTGCAGCCAAGGTATGGGCAAACTGCTATCATCTCTGCCCTGTACATTTTTTCAATCAAGCTATTGTTTTAGAACAATATCAAGTGAGTCATTTAAAAATAACTCTTAAAAATAAAAGTAGATGTGCAGTTGTGGATATTTGTGAATGTTGTTTTCAAAAAGCAATCACAGCTTTTTTTTCTTGCAATTACAGAAATAAAAACGAAATGGACAATGGGATAGTTATTTTTCTGAGGGAGAAATATTAAGTCTCTTACAGTGACAATGTAAGGGAAGTCTTATCTGTTGCTTCAGCAACATTAATGCTAAAAGATATCTTCTTGAATTCAAAGTAACTAAAAGTAAAAATATTTAAAAGCCATACTTAGTAATTTTCAATTCACTAGTCTCATATATGCTATTTAGTGATATCATGATTTATATATATATATATATATATATGTATACACACACACACACACACACACACACACACACACTTGGCATATAAAGCGTAATCCACTTTAAACATTTCATGGATGAATAGATGAAAACATTTTACACATGTTATATTTTAGAATTTCAGATCAAAGCTAGAGCTTCTATCCATCTTCCCAGGACATGTTCATTATCGGACAACCTTGCAGAAAATAAAAATTGATGTGAGAACAAATAGATATAAGACACTTCAATCACTTCATAGTCTATTTCTAAACTAGAATAATGATGACAGACGTTAGGTAGCATCATATTTGACAAACAGGAACAGAAGATACCTTTCTATTAAGAGAAATTAATGTGTCAAGACATTTCAGAACTTGATAACCAAGGCATGATGGAAGCTCAGAATGACAGTTACCTTTGTTGTGTGGAGGTATTTATGAGTGAGAAAGAAAGAGAAAGAGAGAGCTGTGACTTCCTTTAAAGGAAACAACAACAAACATGCTTGTCTCAAATAATACAAAAACCCCATTTTAAAGAACGATCGTGTGGCAACTGGGGATGGGATAAGATAAAATAAATCATGTAAAGTTTCTCTTTTATTTTTATGTCTTGCTTCTAGCAGCTTTCCAATCACATTAATGTTTCTATAGATCTCCTTTTTACTTCTTGAGTTTTTAGTAAGTTTGTTCTCAGGAGCTTCAGGCTCAAATAACAACTCCGATTTTGTTGACCTTTCCTATCAAACGCTCAAGCACTATTGTGTGGAACCTGCCCTGAGCTGAAGAACAAGCTGAAGAAGAACAGCAACCAAATAAAGCAATGCAGTAAAGTGGTTTGCTTATATATATGTGTTTCCTTTTAGCTGTGTTTAAAATGTAATGGACGGTCCATATATGTATAAATTGAAATAATGCATCAATAATACATGTCATATATTTAATTTGATGGGTATATATGACCGTCTCTCTTTTATCAAATAAATATTATTCCTTCACTTGAATTATTAAGATGACCCTACGTTAATATTATTTTTATTAAGGCAATCTCATCACAATATGATGCTATCCTATGATCCTATGCGTAGGAAAGCATGCCCTTACCAGAACTTATGCAACATTTTGGAAATAATTTCAGTAAAGTGTTTTGAGAAATACACATGAGTGTGACTGCAACATCTTTCGGGAATTAGATCTGAAGAGTTTTGCAATGCCATTAAAAAAAGCATGCTAAAATAATATAAAATAATACACATATTGTAGAATGAATTTAGTGAAAAAGTGAATAGGAAGGCTAACAAGATTTTACATGTGTAGTTCAATAGGAAGAGGAAAAAGTGATTAGAGAAGCTATGCATTTTGAGGGGTTTTGTGGTCTTACTTAACTTTGAGGACTGAAAAGAAAGTGTTGATTGGCAGGGTATGTCTTGAACCTTCTGATTTGCCATTGTATATGACTGAGTGACTGCTTCCTATTGATTACAGTAGAGATTGTGGAATTTGCATTAAAGAAGGTCACAAAAGAAGGTCAATAGCTGTTTGTTTAATGAATGAGATTCAAGCAAATGAAGTATTTACCTCATTGTGGAAATAAGCCTTTATCTCATTGATTTATTAAGAAGAAAAGATTTAATTCATGCAGATTCATACAGATCCACTTCTTTATTATACCTATTTCTAGTAATAAGGTTTAACATTACTGCAAAAAAGGAATAATAGAACAGAATAACAGAGTTGGAAGGGACCTTGAAAGTCTTCTAGTCCAACCCCCTGCTCAGGTAGGAAACCCTATACCATTTCAGACAAATGGTTGTCCAATCTCTTCTTAAAAACTTCCAGTGTTGGAGCATTCACAACTTCTGGAGGCAAGTTGTTCCACTGATCAATTGTTCTAACTATCTAACTGAATTAAACTAAACTTAGGAATTTACAAAATTCCTAAAATATTTATTTTAAACTACGTATTTACTACTTTGGAAAAAATTTAACAATGGATATCTCTATGGGAGAGGGTAACTAGATCTGGCTAGGAGGGATTTCAGCCATTACACTAAGACATTTTGCCAAGATTTAATTATTTTTTCCAAATGATTCCAATATATATAGAAAATAAGATTTTAAATAATAATAATAATAATAATAAAGTTGGAAGGGACCTTGGAGGTCATCGAGTCCAACCCCCTGCTCAGGCAGGAAACCCTATACAATTTCGGACAAATGGCTGTCCAGTCTCTTCTTAAAAACTTCCAGTGTTGGAGCATTCACCGCTTCTGGAGGTAGGTTGTTCCACTGGTTAATTGTTCTAACTGTCAGGAAATTTCTCCTCAGTTCCAGGTTGCTTCTCTCCTTGACTAGTTTCCATCCATTACTTCTTGTCCTGCCCTCAGGCACCTTGGAGAATAGCTTGACTCCCTCTTCTTTGTGGCAGCCCCTGAGATATTGGAACACTGCTATCATGTCACCCCTAGTCCTTCTTTTCATTAAACTAGACATACCCAATTCCAGCAAACGTTCCTGATATGCTTTAGCCTCCAGTCCCCTAATCATCTTTGTTGCCCTTCTCTGCACTCTTTAAAAAAGGAAAAACTATATACAATAAAAGTCCCTGAATTAAATTAAACTAAACTATACTAAATTAAATTCAAGATTTTCTAGTTAAGAGGAAAGTGGATTGACAGCTCTGAATTTGTATTAGCATGATAGCTACTTAATTGGGTTTCAGAGTAGAAATGGTCCAGTTACCTCTGCAGAACAGATAGATTTCTAGATGGTCTCCATAAACATCTCTGGGCTGAGCCAACAGAAACAATCAATTTATAAAAGATCATGCAATAGCCAGTAATGTATTGAATGTTTGGGATTAAAAAAAGAAAAAAAAACCCTCTCAGCCTACAATTATTTGTATGGAAAGCATTAATTTGAAAGCCTTAAAAATGCAAATCAGAACATCTGTTGAGACTTATTTATAAACTGCTGGTGAAATGCAGAATAAGGTGAACAAATATTTATTAGGATCAGCAGCAAAAACTAAAGTACAGGATCAAAGTACTTAAACAATGGATGTCTAGTTTCAAAGTAACTCAGGTTGATGTTGCCAATGCAGATGGCTAGGAAAGGGTCAATGCCACGCTTTGTAAGAAGAATGCTTTCCCCGCTTTCCCCTCTTTCAAAGACAATCAATCTTGTTTCTACTGTTTTAAATTTGCACTATAGATGCACCACCACTTATATTTTTATCTCTGCCCAGAGCGCCTCTAGAAAGGTAATATGTACTGGGCTGTCCAGGAGGGAGGTATTAAAAGAAATGGCTCTCATTGCATCACAGTATTTTTATTGGATATTCTATAGAAATATTGGATTCCGGTTTTTTTTTCAGTTAAATAAAATAAAGAAGGGCCTTCTTGAAAGGAATAGGATAAGGGTTTTTTTCTGAAAGCTTCATAAATCACATTCTGAATTTGAGGAACAAACTGGATCAAATAACTAAACCACTAGAAAAAGTTGATCAAATAGACTGGACTGTTTGCACAGCACTGGATCTAGCACTAAAAGCAATTTGAGAAGCTGCTACTGAATACATCTTTTATTTCCATGCTTTCTGGCAAATGGTAACATTCAATAGTCAGGACTATATGAAACTCTTGTTCTTTTGAGTCTGTATCTTAAGGAAGAATCATATTTTTCTTTCAAACACTTTAAATCCAGTAAAAATAAAACCTGTGTAAGGGGTGAATAGATTTTTAAAAATAAATTGTTAGCTGAATGACCAGTGTGTCAAAGTGTGCTAGTAACTCTATTCCGTAACAGAGGAAGTCTGGGCTCAAAATCTTCCTTCTGTAACAATAAAAAGGAATAAGCCCCAAACTACAAATGAAATCCTTGCTCTTATTGACTTTGTATGTACAGTATATTCCAAACTAATTGTCTAGTCACTCACACTCATACTCATTTGTGTAGATATGTGTACTGTATTCCAAGAGTGTATAAAATCCTATAAAATGATATTGTCAACCTTAATAAGACAGTTTCAGTTTCATAGCTCCAGTGGTGTACCAATGGGTTGAATACAGTTTTGTTTATTACCACTTCATGTTTGAAGTAGATGCATAAGTGCTTTAAATTAATATAGGATTAACTCATTTATATGGATATTACAGAATCCTTAAGAATCCAAAGGCAACTTTTGTAAATTGTCTTCATGCCCAACCATCTAGCAAGGCCCTCTTGCTCTGATCTAAAATGATTGTAGACATACTCTAGTGTGAAACAGGAAGATCAGAGGATTAAGCAAATTCCTCTGATAAATGAGCTCAGTGTTTGACATCCAAACCTTTATATATATATATATAAAAAACAAGTTTTATTGATTTTTTTGGTTTTACAACAAAATGCTTGAGACTCATCGTGGGGATAGGGTACTCCATAGAAAAAAGTAAGAAACATAATCATACATATATAGTTCAAATTAATTCTTTAACAGTTCCCTCTCTATTTTGTCAATCAAAGAAAAAAAGTATCAATAATATTTCACCTACATCCGATCAATTCCTGTTTTCAAGCTTAACTAACTTACAATTACCATATTCCAATTTAGCCTTAAATAAACACACAGTTTACACTTCGGGTATCCAATTTCCCTTATTTCGTGAAATATAAATTGTTTCTAAAATATACATATTATTACATATATACATATTATTCTATTCATACTTCCCAATTAAATTCTATCTCTTATTCTACTCTATTTCAAATATATATTTTATAAATCAATCCATACCTTTAGAACCCCTTTTTAACTCCTTACCTAAAATGTAATCTTATCAAAATCATTATACCTTAAAAAGAAAACATATTATTCCACCAGACACCTTCTTATTTCATTTCCGGTCTATATTCTATTTCTTCATCTATTAACTTTTTGTTTACCATCTTTTCCGTATTACATTTCCCAACCATAATCAAATTACATCCCAACCATAGTCAAATCAATAATTTTCATCTCAGTAGTATTAACTTAGTCAAAATCTCTAAAAGCCTTTTTAACCCATCAGGTAAAATTTTAACTCTCATTTTAAAACCTAATTCTAGCTTTCTTTTTGTGCCAAGCAGGTTTCCACAAAAGAGTCTCTAAATCATCAAATCTTAATATTTGATTGTACATATTTCTCCACAATTGAGTCTGATCATAGTCCTCTTCTCTTTTTTCCAATGTTGTCTGCACTACATAATCAGTCTTATTCAATATGGTAGTTATTCGTTGTTTATCCATGTTGTCAACATTTTCAATGCCTCGTATTTGGAAATCAATTCCTATTGCTTTTGGGATTGTAAGTGTTTTAATTAGAATCCACCTTTGGTCATCGAGATTCTCCATAACTTGTATATGAGATGTAATATCTTCCTCTGTGTTGTTTGGTTCCTCTTCTGGTGTTGTTTGAATTGTAAATTGTAAAACTGGTTCCGGTTTGCAGTGCAGGCGATCGCGCAAAGAGTCTGTTCTCTTCATCGGCCGGTTTCCCCCCGCCGGTAGACCCTGGACAGGGTCGAAAGTCACCCTGGAGGGGCGACCACTGCTGAGGAGGACACTCGTTGACGGTGGAGGGAGCAGCAGCTCCCTCTGTGGTCTGAGACAGCTCCTTTGGGCCAACAGGGAAAAGATCGGCCATTAACATGGCCGATCATCTAGCTGCTCCAGCTGAAAGTCACAAGAACATCTAAGCGAAAAGAACCACCGTGGGTGATCCGGGTGAGACCTTTCCTTCCCTCTATTTACCTCCCTGTGAAAAGCTTGTGGAATTATTTCCCTATTTTAAGAAAGCGGCATTCGGATATTTGGGAAAACAAACCTTGAGAAAAATAACTAATTTTTACTGATTAATTGAGCTGCTGGAGTTCGGGGATCCTGAAAAAATCTTTACTGTGAAGATGGATTTTCTTTCTCTTTGCCTGCTTGTCTTTAGCTTAAGTGGAAGCCTTTAGGGAGGGGGTGGAGCGTTTTTCTTCCTCCCCCCCTTCTGAACATTATTATTTATTTTAAAACTTTTTTCTGCAGTCTGGGTGGCTTTTTGCGGCGTGAAGTTGCTAGAAAGTATCCATTTTAAGCTGAGAACTTTCACTTCCCTTTGTCGGGTGTGTATTCAGTCTAAACTTGGCTCGACGCCCAGACACTTGGCTCTACGCCCAGACATTCCTATCTGATGTTGAAACCAGCTGAAAAAAGGGTTTTATTTTTTTTCCTTTTCTTTCTCCTATTAGTTCAACTTGACTTTACAATACAAAATATATATTTTGGATATATGGACTCTCTCTTCTTTTTGGATTACAAACATAATAGGACTTTCTTTCTTTTTTGGATTATTAACATAACAATTGATTTACAAGGCACCTTTTTTATTGCTACTCTGGATTATAAATTAGATATTTTATAATACTGACTTTGGTTTTTTCTGCTTTTTTCTTCTTGTTTGGCTTGATCTTTTTGTTTTGTTTTTATTCTTGTTTGGATGTTACATTCTATAATATCCCTATTACAGAATTTTTATTGTTGTATTTATCTTCCAAGCTGAATTTTTACCAAAAAATTAAGATTATTTTATTATTGAAATGGAATTTTACCTATAACTTGGCTATGGACTCACACTAGAAAAAAAGTTGGAACTTAAAGATTTTATTACTATTTTGGATTACAAATTGGATATTTTTTTATAATATTCACTTTGGTCTTTTTTTGCTTCTTCCTTCCTGTCTGGCCTGACTTTTTTGCTTTTTACTATTCCTTTTGGATGTTATACCTTATAATAATACCCCTACTATAGACTTTTTAGTGTTGTATTTACCTTCTAAGCTGAATCTTCACCAAAAAATTAAGACTATTCTAATATTGAAATGGAACTTTACCCACAGCTTGACTATGGACTTTTACTAGAAAAAAAATTGGAACTCAAAGAACAATTTAGAATGAACATGAAAGAGGATGCTCCAGAGTTAAAAATTGAATCTCAAACTTTGGCTGACCAATTTATAGACCAGGGAACAACAGAGGAAGAACAGATCAACCCTAAAGAGGCCGGCATACAACTACATCTACAACTTAACGAGATGGAGGAAATATATTTACAATCTATTGGTGATCGGATGCTGGGGAAAATATATGAATTCAATGAACGTGTGAATGCTAGAATAAATGCTTTTATTACAAAGCTTCAAACTGACTTTCAGATTTCAACTGACATCCAAACCTTTGTGTAGGCGGTCTAGGCATTCAGTAGGCTTTTAACTTCATTTAAAAAATATAACATGCTTCTGAGATGGATGAGATTTTCCATAGACTTTTGGGATGAGGAGCACCAGTCAAAATGAAAATGAAACTCAAACACTTTGATCCTACATTTCTTCACAACTGGAGACAGCTTGGCTGAGTGAAGAGTTTATGACTTCTATGCCTACATAGAAGATTTTAGGATTCTTAAAGTGCCTTTATAGATTGCCCAACATATCCTAGCTTTGACATTATATTTTATGTATAATGACTGGTAGAGATATCAACAAAATCTGTTCTGATTTTCTTTAAAAATAAATGTGTGAGAAACAACAAAAGACTGTTTTGGCATGGAGATTAGTGGTAAAGAGGACACAATATCATAATTGTTTATTTGTTTTTTCACATTTTTGAACTTCCTATCTCCTTCAAAGAGAGCTTGTAGGTGGTGCACAATAAGATGTTGAAATATAAAAACAATATATAAAAATTAAAAATTTAGAAGGAGGGAAGAATGATTAAATACTGTTAAAATTAGTTAAAAGGTGAAGGGAAGGTTTTCACGGCATTAGCTAGTCATGGAGCTGCATGCTTCTTTGGGCTCCCCACATGAGGTTGCAAAGCCATGTTTTGACTCCTTTTCAAAAGACCAGGAGAGTGGGGGCCTTCCTCATCTACAAAGAGAGAATATTTCACAGAGTGGGAGCAATGGCAGAAAAGGATCTCTTCCTATAGCTCTCCTGTTGTGATTCTTTAACTGAGGGGATCTGCAACATGCCTTCCCTGACTGACTAGGTGGGACAAGACAATGTAACAGGACTAAGATAGTTCCATAGGTCTTCCTCTGATCAACAATCCTGACAGAAAACAAAACAACCTTCTATGCAGTGGTGGGATTCAGCCAGTTTGCACCACTTCAGCAGAACCGGTAGCTAATTTTTTGTTGCCCAGGCCCAGAATGGACTTCTGGAAGCGGCATCCACATAGAGAACCGGTTGTTCATATATTTGAATCCCACCACTGCTTCCAGGTAATATTTTTTAAAGTTGCTTTGTAAAATATATGGAAAAATCAAAGATATAAGTACAGATTAGGTGAGACCTGGCTCAAAAACAGTAACAGTAAATAAGAGGGACCTTGGAATCCTAGTGGACGATCACTTGACTATGAGCCAGCAATGTGCAGCAGCCACCAAAAAAGCTAATACAATCCTGGGTTGCATAAACAGAGGCATAGAATCAAGATCACGCAAAGTATTAGTACTGCTTTATAAAACCTAGTGATACCAAACCTGGAATACTGCAACAAATTTTGGTCACAAAAAAGATGTTGAGACCTTGGAAAAAGTTCAGAGAAGAGCAACTAAGATGATCAAAGGCCTGGAGACTAAAACATATGAAGAACGGCTGGAGGACTTGGGTTTGGCTAGTCTAAAGAAAAGAAGAAATAGGGGTGACATGATAGCAGTTTTCCAGTATTTGAGAGGCTGCCACAAAGCACCAGAGGCAGGACAAGAAACAATGGTTGGAAACTGATCAAAGAGAGAAGCAACCTGGAATTAAGGAGAAAGTTGCTAACAGTGAGAACAATTAACCAGTGGAACAGCTTGTTCTCAGAAATCATAGGTGCTCCATCACTGGAGGTTTTTAAAAAGGGACTGGACAGTCACTTGTCTGAGATGGCATAGGTTCTCCTACTTGAGTGGAGGGGGCTGGACTAGAAAACCTCCAAGGTCTCTTCCAGCTCTATTCTATTCTAAAAAGACAAAAATAGCACTTCATAGAAATTTTACATTTAGAAAGCATGAATTAGAGATGCTGACTGGGGAATTCTGGGAATTGAAGTCCACAAGTCTTAAAGTTTGCCAAGTTTGGAGATACTTGGTCTAATATGCTCCTGACTATCTCTGATCTGTGGCTTCCTATTGAATAAATCAGTAATAGAACTATTGGGTTCTAACATAGAGATAGTATGTTAGAGGAGGTAGAGATAGAAATAGAGATAGATCTTGGGCATGTTTCTGAATTTTTATGGAAACCTTTATGGAACGAGAAAAGGAATTATATACTCTTTATGATCCCAGATACTACTCTAAGAGACAGTAAATCAGTTATTGCTGAATTATATAACATTAAGCTTTCAGCAACAGTATTAAATTAGCAGAATGGTCAATTCAGTCTTTTCATCAGTTTTAAATGTTATTTTAACTAGATATTTTATTAAATACATCCAGCAGTTAAACTGGAGATATGGACATCTGCTGAGCATTTAGCGAGTAACTAGAAGCATAAAATTTTAATCATCAGTTTCTTCAGCATTAAAAAACACCACTATCAAGACATTTTTTTCATAAAGAAAAGCCATGTACTAATATCGGCCACATTCATTCCACTAAGGACCATTTTGATGTAATAATGCAGATGTCTTCATCCCAGAAACCCCAGTGGTACTTAAAAACTAGACTTTTATTACTCAAGCCTTGGGCCAAACAAAGCTATAAATCTGCTAAATTCTCATTCAGATACTGCTGCTAGGTTTTGAATTTTTGTGTGCTGTAAATTGCAACCCTAAGTAATTAAATATGGAGGGAAGTGGACATCACAATTAGAGGCATTCTGATCCTTGAGACTTCACAAAAAAATAAGAGAGGAATTTGTAAATGTACATTATAAATGTTTCACACAAATATGTATGCACATACATACACACATGGATACACACACACACACACACAAACAGCTCTATGGCATCCCAGCTGCAATGACTAGAAGTGTCATTGAAAGCTGCCACCAATAAAGCCTCTATTAAACACAATCTTTTGTTTAATACAACACTTCCAGAACACTCAACCACAGCTTGGCCACACTTTCTTGATGCCGTTGCAATATAGAAAGATATTAAAAATATTACAATTGCTGCCTCCCAAGATGGTTTATTACATTTTCAGCACTCAAAGAGGCTGACTGGAGAACAACAGAATTAAAAAAGGGGGGAGGATCGGAACTATTTCAAATGCCTCAAAGCCAAAATAACAAAAATACTTTTCCATAAACAGCTGAAAATGCTTACATTAAGCCATTAATGTGTTGATATAGAGCACGGGTGTCAAACTCGCCATGTCATGTGACGTGTCGCGACGTATCGACTTTTTTTGCATTGCCGGAGGTGGGGTGGGCACGGCCTCCGTATGATGCAACCGGCCTGCGGGCCGGCAGTTTGACACCCCTGACATAGAGCATAGAATTGTGCATACACTAACATACAATGCATTAAAGTGTGTGACATATTTTTCATTTCATAAGATGAAGCATTTATCATTTTCTTATTAAAAGGAGATTTATTCCAGCTGAGAGCTTTGCAGGATTTGACAGTGTCCCAGTTTGTAACATTTTATGGACCAAGCTTGGGTAATAGAAAGCACAGTTTATCAGAATGCTCAGGATTTTGGGGCGTGAGAAATGTGATTTTGCTTAAATTAATGTATGGAGAGTGGGCTGGCCATATAAATGAAGGTGGGTGTACCTAGGAACAGTGGACTGGTGTGCAAACTTGGCCAAATATTAAAATCTGAATATAGATTTAAGTAAGGAAAAACTTGCTTGAGTCAGGATGTGCAGATAGTAAAAAAAATGGGTTTGGGATTTTTTATTTTATTTTATTTTTTTGCAAGACCAGATACAGTAGAACAGAAATGGTTAAGGGATCTCTTCCAGCAATGTTTAAATATTAAAGAGCAGCAGGAATGCAAGAGCTCTAGTTGTTCACACTGAAGTATCTTCCCTTCTATTCCAGCTTTAACCAACATTCCTTCATTTGTTTTCTTTTTTCTTTTATTTACTATTTGGATTTTTCACTGCAGTAAAGGCAGTGGTGGGATTCAGCCAGTTTGCACCAGTTTGGCAGAACCTGTAGCTAAATTTTGTTGAGTTCGGAGAACCGGCTGAATGCACACTGCTTTCAGAAGGAGGAGGAGGCCTCCGAGTCTTAGAACGGCCTGCCAGAAGTGCGTAGATGCCATTTCTGGAAGTCCGTTCTAAGCCTGGGAGGCCTGCCAGGCCTAAAACGGCCTGCTGGAAGTGCATGGATGCCACTTCCGGAAGTCCGTTCTAGGCCTGGGAGGCCCAGGCCTGCATCCATGCAGAGAACCGGTTGTTCAGGTATTTGAATCCCACCACTGAGTAAAGGTATACAAAATTCAAAGAAGATTAAGAAAACAGGTATAGAGAATAAGAAAGAAATAAGAAAAGAAAGAAAACATAGAATTATAACTTCTGCCCTTCTTTCTAAGTAATTGCTATCTTATTTTTTTTTCCCTCATCTTTCACACTTTTAATCCTCAAATCCATAAATCATCAATTGGACCTTTTTTTCTTTCAACCAAAAGTCTATATAGGCCTTTTGTTTTTTAAAGACCTTATTGATCTTTTTCTGACCAAATTGATCAGCTTTGCCAATTTCATGAGCTTCACTACTATGATCATCCTGTCTTCTACCGTGGATATTTCATTACTGTTCTTTTCTTGTGCATATAATAATCTTGCCCCGGTTTATTATATACAATATTAGTTTCCCATATTTCTTTTTTAGTTCATTGTCCAATAAATCCCAATAAAAATAATTCTGGATTCATCATAATATTATCTTTTGCACCATTGTGTGAATATGCACCCAAAATGTCTTTGCTTTTTCACAAGTCCACCATGCATGATAAAACATTCTCTCTTCCTTTTCACACTTCTAACACCTGGTTTGATATTCCTTTACACATTTTTGACAGTTTAGCCAATGCTGTATACTATTCATACATCAATTTATCACTTAAATTAGGACAAAATGTAAATTTGATACCAGTTTCCCACATTTTCTCCCATATATTTACATTGATATTATAATCAAAATGTACAGCCCACAACCAACATTCCTTCATAATATAAGCCCTGTTATATATTTGTCAACATGCAGTGCTTAGTGTGTGATCACTTCCTATGACACTATTCAAATAAAGGGGCGTCTTTGCTTAAATGGAAACCACCATGAATGTAGCAAGATGTCCTCTGAACAAAACTGGAGGAAACAAACTTCATTAGAATCATGTGGCAGAGAACTTTTATCAAGTGTTAGCCTTGATAAAATATATATGACACAGAGAATTATATGACAGCATACTATCCAAGAAAATATTTGTAGTCTTTCATAATAATCCTCAGGAATGAAAAATGTATAAATGGTGATCATTTACCAGTACCACTAATCTCAGTACAATGCCTTGACTTTATCCTGATTATAGCTTTAGACCAGACAAGCAAACTAAATAGATATTGTTAGCAATTAATTTTCATATTGAACCATCTTGCAAATAACTCAAGTGTGTCATGGGTTAATGCTTTCTGAAAAGCCCATGATTACAAAAACCAATTGGTGTTCCCCTTCAACCTCTTTCTCATCAGGATCTAAGACAGGAGTGGGAATTCATTTTCTCAATGACCACGTGAGAAACTGGGACTGTTGTGGAGGGCCGCTGGTGCTCCATCCCCCTGCCACCTCACCTCCCCAATGATACCCCCCACCAATGCCGCTGCCGCTGACACCCAGGGGCTGGATGTTAAGTATAGGGTTGTTTCTCATAAATAAAAGCCTCCCCAATTAAAGCTAATGCCTAAAGTTTAACAGGACACTCCATTTCTGAAAACTGTATATTCAAAGAAAATATATATTATTAAAATCACATGTAGCTTCACATTTTTTCCTCCATTTTATGGTGATAGGTGAGTTTGTCCAGAAAAGCTGGATAGGAAATAATGTTTCAACTGCCTTTTTGGATTCACCATTGCTACCATGATCAATACAAATCACGTCTAAGTACACTATTGAGAATATCATTTACTTGAAGGATGTTAGCAGCATAATGAAAATACATATTCTAAATAAAGGCATAACTAGGTGCTTTGAGAACTGCAGCCATAATCTTTGGGTTGCTTCTGTCTAGAACAGGGGTAGGCAACCTTGGCTCTTTTATGACTCGTGGACTTCAACTCCCAGAATTCCTGAGCCAGCCATGTCATAAAAGAGCCAAGATTGCCTACCCCTGGTCTAGAAGAACTCCAAAACAGCCGTGATATAAGGGGTTTTAATTTCCCTCCCCCTCCAAAACAAAAACATTCTTACTTTTCCAAATAAACTTTTTGTATCTCTGGAGTTTGAAAATAATCCCTTGTAAAGTCTGCTATTAAGAATAGAAACAAATATTTGTTCTATTAGTAGACTGCAGATCAAGACTTGTTTACACGCATTCTGTACAGATTAGGCATGAATACCCAGTTTAGATCAGAATGAGTTAATTTTATATGTTTTTAAAATTCAAGGCTTGTTCAAAGTTCAAAACAAGTTCCATTTCAGATAGGCATTTTGGGTATTTTTACAACGTTCAACTATTTCACCTATAATACTTTATAAAGTTGGGGAGGGGGGGTAATGTTATTGTTGGAAAGAATAGTATGTTTTCTTGTATTCAGCTGATGTTGTAGAGTTAGGTAGCTTTTGAGGAAAGTGTATGCATGCCCTATTCAACCAGTCCTGCACAGCTAACATAGTCTTCTGCTCTAAAGTGGGTAGAGGATATTCTTCAATTGCAAGTTTTGAAATACGATTGAGTTGGTCACCCAGTCAGCACCTTCAGTAAAACAGGGAAGACATCATTGGATTTGTTGTTTCAGGCAGCAAACTGATTATGGCCAATTTTTGACAGTGAATGACATCGCATTCTCTGTTACATGTACCTAAGGAGCATGTATTCAATTTTTGTGAGGGCCATAAAGGTAACAGTCAATCCATTAATGACTAATGAAAAGCAAGGAATTGTAGTGTAAGTATTGGTAATCTTATATATAATGTTTGGGTCCTGTTTAGCCAAGATGTCATAGACAGTATTGAATATCAATTATTAAATCACATTTAATTCTAGAGTTCATGGTATGGGTGGGGTATTTTGAGGACATTGAGAGGTTTATTTTATGACTGCTTCATTTATTTTACAGTATTTGTAATCCACCCAATATTAGATGACCAAGGCTTCCCAAACATTATTCTGGATTTTACCTAATTTGTTTCTACAAATTATTCTGATTTCATATCTTAAATGAATCGGTATGAACTTGGGAGTGGATACAACATCTCACCACCCAGACGATTCCTAGACAAGATTCTAAATAATGAAGCGGGAACAGTGGAAGGAAGAAAAGGTGAATATAATGAGCATAGAAGATCCCTCTTGGGACAGATGCCAATTTGATGTGTGCTTTGTGCTTGCCAGTACAAGGTGTTGTGATTTCATGATTTCCCTATTTTTTGTTATTCATTTGCTGCAGTTACAAATGAGATGCTATTGATCACATCCTTTCAATGGATTTGCAATACCAGATAGCCTAATTATTCATAGCTTTTCTTACACACATTCACTTTTCTCACACAGACAAGCTGTAGTTTCTTTGTGGTTATTCTTGCTTGCAAGAAATATAGTTTTTGCAGAGAAACAGAACTGGCAACCACCAACTGATTGAAATATTTATTATAAGAACAGGCCTGTTTGGTTGTTTCAGTCCTTCTGTTTGCCTATTATCTAGAAAAGATGAGAGAGAGAGGTGCTCATTCTCAACAATTATTCATTGCAAATCAAATAATATACTTTAGAGCATTTAGATTTTGTAACTTGTTCACAGCCACTTTTTCTGGAATGCATCCAATTATGAACATACATGGAATCCTACAATCAGACCGATAATATTAACTGCCAAGAGTTTTTTATATGATTAAGTGAAGAGTTAATAATATTTAAATCTGACTATCAAAAACTGAAAGTGTGTTTGCCTATGCTGGAGTTTGATCATTAATTTTTGTTCAGTTGTTTTATATGAAATGTTTGCTTTCAAATACAGTTTAATCAGCTATTCAACCTGCAGTGAGGATGCCAAGCCATATACCCTGAAGAAGTGATTGGAAATACTAATTATATAATAATATATGGAATGCTTTCTTTATTTCTACCATCTCTTCATGTTTAATGGTAATATGAGCTTGGCTACCCATGTACAATGAATTCCAGAAGGATCTCTTCAAATTAGGGTAATAAGTATCAAAATGGCACATGCAATGCAAGCAAATATTAAAACAGGTATATGCCCTCTTGAAGTTTTAATGGTGCTTGAACAGGGATCTTCGGTTCTAATGAAAATGTTGATCTAACCTCTGGCTATAATGAAACTAAATTCTAGTTTGTGGATTACCATGAAAAGAATCATTATGGAAAACTCATCCACTCCTGACAGTGCAACATTGTAAAATGTTACTCCATGGCAGCTGAGAAAACTAGGGCCTCCATTGTGGAATTCTTTCTTAGTTCAGTTATGGTTGATGTTGAAAAGACATCTCCATTCTTCTTGTTGTTTGAACTTAGACTGAAGTCTGTGAATTTTATAAGGTGTATTTTGAATCTGCTGACTTCCTATTTAAAAAAAAAAATACTATAAGCCACGGTTCCCCAAAGAAGTCTATGTGGATCCCCAAGAGGTAAATGGGATTATCCATTGCTGTTATTCATAGTGCTATTAGTTAAAGTAGTATTTATTAAATTATTTTCATATAATAAATATTTTGGGGTCAAGGAACAATCTGAAACTTTATAAAGGGGTGTATGAGCTGAAGAGTTAGGGAATTACCTCTGTAAGCTATGCAAATTTAGAAGAAATACATTCACCAATAAAATAGCCACATTCCTGTACCCATTGGCTGGACCTAGTTCAGAAGAAGAAGAAAAGTCATTAAATACTATGCATAATGCATTTGGCTAGTAAATAAGTTTATTGGTCATTTTACATTCTTTGCTCTAATGGAGAAATTAGAGTTCATAGTTTATGATGTGATGTCATTCCTGAATGTTCTGTATGTGTTACCTTTTCTTTTCCAGATAGGTTGATAAATGCAAAAGTGTGTATGATAAACACATACACACTGTACATGCTCACTATCTACGTCATAATTTAATTTGCTTGACTTTTTAGATTTCCAAGTGCAAACATTGTGCTGCTTTCTTTTGTTTGTGGATATTTAAAAGAACATTGACATGTGCACTATGTGCTCTATGCATGTATATTAGGAAGAAGCCTCAATGAAACATCCAGATAATTTTTTAAAGTTATTTTGTTGGTCATAGGCCAACTATATCTTTCAATGGATCCATTATTGTTGCTTCTTTCACAGACTTAGTTCGGGTTTTTTTTTTTTGGTTTTTTTTTGCCTAGGCAGTGCAGGTTGTAAAGAAGAATGGTAAAACTTTTGCTTCCAAATCCTCTTTATTGGAACAGAATGAACTTCTAATGCACTTGGGATGATACAGTGGTCCCAAAATGAGTGTTGTTTTGTGTTGTTTTCTGTGAATCTGAAATCAGGCCCAGCATCATGCAAACCCCCAAGAAACTGCTTGATTTTAATACCTGCCTTCTATCTATAAATCCATGAAAGGACAGGAGCATTAATTTATGAAGGAGGTGGTGGTGGGACGTATTGTGTGCACACTTTGTTTGTCCAGTTGTTTTTGTGCAGCATGGAGAAATAAAAGTTTATAATCTATGTGTGAGAGGAAAAAATATAGAACTGCAGAAGCTGCATTTGAAATATAGAGATTAAATGCAGATATACAGTTCTATATAAAAGTGTATATCCACATTTAATCTAAGGCCATGCACTTAGTAAATATTACTGAAAACAGAAAAGAACAGCGTGGGGGTATAACAGTTCTTGCTCTTTTTTTCTACCCTCTCATATTTTTAAGATAAAAATTAAAAACCATCTCCTTGGCCAGTTTTTCTGTAGATTTGGTGCTAGCATTTAGTATAGTCTACCACCTCCTTATTTTTGTGGCCTTATGACAAAAATAAATCATTTCAAAATCTTTTTTTCTAGACAAAAATGTTTAACTGAATTTTGTTGTCATAAAAACACAATCCACTTTAAATATTTCAATAGAATATTCCAAGTGGAATGGTTTTATTCCAATGTTAAAAGAACATTTGTTCTTTGTTTGTTTAATATTGCCCATGCCTCTATAACATAACGCCTTTATATAAATCTGTATTCCAACCTGACTTGAAAGATCATATGCAGTTTTGATCACTGTTCCTCAGAGGCCACATTATAGAAGGAGAGAAAATGCATAAAAGGTAAATCAAAATGTTCCAGGGTTTTACAATCTTAAATCAGGTTCTGATATATTCTGATATCTAGAAAAATGGCTTAGAAAAGTAAAAAATATTTAAGTTATACATATGTGAAGAAAGTAATTTTTAAAAAAACTACCTATCATAATTTTAAAATCCAAAATTGTTTAGTGACTCTGACAAATGAGCTGAACACAGATGTTAGTACTGGTTTTTTATTAAGTAAGTTATACATATTTCCTAATTTTCAGCATGTGGGATACATACAGACCTCATGTTGCAGATATTTCTCCTCTGGAACCTCACTTGCTATGTTGCTCTCATCTCCTGGTATTCTTGGTGTTCTGCTACGTAAAAGGGCTGTTTACGTAGCCTTTTGAATCCACTTTGCTGTGTTTTGATTAAAACTGAATTGAATGATCATCCTTGTCTTATGAATTAACCAATGGTGCTCTTTTATGATTTTCTAACAGTGAGTGCTTTCGTGTTTTTTATGGAATAATCTGTTCTGTACTTCTTAAACTAATGTGCAAGTATGAAGGTAGTATTTTCTTAAGTGTTCTTAGCAATTTAAGTGGAGCAAAATAATAAAGCTGCACAGGAGAGGCTGACTTGTTTCATGACCTGATTCGGAATAGTCTAATATAGATTACATCAGTCTTGAGATAATCCATTCTAATTTGCTTTTACTTCAGAAGAGTGAATCAGGAAAAGCAAAGCCCTGCCATTTGCATTATACACAATAAAAAAAAATATTCAGGCAAATTACAAAGTTTATGTAAATGAGCAAGACAGGCTAAGAAAAAACACACCAGAATACAGCTATGAAATAATCTTTAAATTACAGATTGGATGATTTAAAAAAATGTATGTTGTGAATGGAAAAGAGGAACTGAATGGATAGGAAGCGAGAGGAATAGGAAAATAAGAACACACTTACTGAATACGGCCAAAGCAAAAATGGGAAAACAGAGGCATCAAAATGATAGCACTGTTTTGTCACAATACAAAATCCACCCTTTTTGTGTGCAGCATCATGTATATAAGAGGTAAAACTTGCATCATCATGGCACAAGACTGCTTTCTTCATTTGTTGTCCCCATTGTCCCTCCTATGTGGATGATCCTGTGGGAAAAGTGAAAATAGCAGTGAGTAGGATGAAAAAGTAAACAATTAATCATAATGTATTTACTATCACAAAGCATCATTACACATTGAAAGCAAGAATCTGGTCACCAGTGAAACATGACTGTTAAACAAAAGCAGATATACAAAGCCATGGCTGGATAACATGTGGTCTGATTGCAAATATTAGTCCGATTTGAGGAAAGGATTATATAGGATTCTATATCCCATATAAAAACCAATAGGTCTCTAATATTTTTTTTCATTTTCCTTGGTGCTCTTTTATCTACACAAGGAAAGTTGGGAACTGGACCATAATGGCTTAGGGTGTTTATCCCATCTGAAGTGAATTAAGAAATACCATTAAATTGCCTCACCCATACTAAATTTGGGCTTGACTCCAAGTCAGAACAGAGCCCTGCAAAGTGCATGTTTAGATGCCTACTTTTTATTTCAATACAGGTTTTAGATTTTAGTTTGTAAAAACCACAGAATTGTTAATTAAAACATTTGAGAGTGATATGGCTGTGAAAAATGCATAATCACATTCTAAAAGTAATACATTAGGAAAATCTGTAAGGGTCTAACAATTTCACTAGGGATACATACATAAAGTGCTGCTTCAAATTTCAACATTAAAATAGTATTATAGACAGAGTATAAATATGTAATTATTGAACCCTTTTATTTATTTATATTTATATTTCCTATTCTAAACCACTCATCTCCCTCAGAGATAATGTTCGTATAGAAATGGTGAATGTGTTACTAAAGAACCACCATCCACACATAAGCATATTCAGGGAAACCCACGGTTTGCAGATTTACACAAAAGTACCATTGTCACAAGTGGCCCTCAATCAGTTGCAAGTCAAATTTAACTAGTCCACTTCCACTAGAAAATGTCTGGTATCCTATGAGGTCAATAGCATGATTGAATTACTAGTTTCTTACTCATATAGAAAGCAGTAAGCTTGATTTGGGCACTGCAACCTATATTTCTGCTGTCAGCCGCCATGAGTTGTGTAATGAAAAACCTTACTATTCAATCAACTCTTTCTATTCAGCTGTTCTTGAAAGACTAGTTAGGCAAAATGAAGCACTTGACTTAGTTTAGGCACTCTCATGTTATGGTTGACTGGGTGGAATAATTTAACACCGAGCATGACTAAGAACTGACATGTATGACCAGGTTACTCCAGCAGAAGTACCACTTCTTGAGGGCAGAGATACACAATGTCATCTTTTGTATGACCAGGTTACCCCAGCAGACGTACCACTTCTTGAGGGCAGAGATACACAATGTCATCTTTTGGCTGGCTGCATCTTATCAAGAAGGCAAGCATTGTCTGTCGTTTCCTACTCAGTGTCAAAAGTAGTGTTTTATGACCAGTGCTAGCACAAGCAGTGCCCATGCAATCCAGTTCACTTGCTGTACTTTTTCTGATTGTAAGCAAACACACTCACTCCAATTTGCTATTGTGCATTGTGGCATGGACACTCCTTCTTTTTCAATGACTGGTCACTGCTCTCCATGCCCTTTTTCTCCTGTGTTTCTGGATTGTCTGCTGAAGGAGCTCTGACTGGCTAATCTTTGTTGTTCTCTTAATTTTACTGCTCCTTTTTAAAGTTCACTGATGGAATAATAGAATGGGCTGGATATCCTGAAGGAGACCCTGGTAGTCTGGAATCATCAACAAAAGCATATCAGTTTTCATAAATAGGCAATCTTTTCTGTTGTTATCATGTGATGGAAGAATATTCAAAATTAAACATGCCCCAAATTTAAAGATAATCAAATATCATGAGATTGCAGCCATTTTGTCTCCTAGAACTTCACAAATTGCGAGGTTGAAATATTGTGAAATGTGACAACATTTTGATCATAGTTTAAAATAGTACAGAGAACAAATGCTGTTTCTCATTGGTGGTTGATATAGCCTCTGTTGAAGGTTAAGAGTGTAGTTACATCTCTGTTTGGCTCCTGCTGTGAAAGGAAGTAATCAATTGTTAATAAATTAGAAAACACACAAATCCTTAGTTATACTAGTAGCTGTTTGTAAAAGTGTTCTGTTGCTCACCTCTTTCAAAGGTCTACAGGTTAGCAGTGTTAATGGCAAAATAATTGTTCAAAAAAGTTCATGGATATAATGCTAACTGTTCTTTTATGTCTTCATTTATGCATTATCAAGTTAACACTTTTATGTTTCTCAGCTTCTCAGTTTAGTTTACCATCCTGTTTTTCCCTGAAAATCTGTATCTAAGTCAGTGTTTCTCGACCTTGACAACTTTAAGAATGATTGACTTCTGGGGAGGAGGTCCACCCCTCTTAAAATTGCCAAGATTGAAAAACATTGGCCAAAATACAAATCAGGCTCAACACCAGGCCAGACAAAGTGATCTAGGAGCAACATTACCAGCGGTAAATGAGATCATTTAATTGACGCAGGGTCAAAAGAGAGAGATTTGATTCTAGACTGGATTATTCAATTCTGACTCAATTTAATGAATGAAATTCAGACCTTATTTGTCACTGTACTCATATCTTAGGACAGCAGTAGGATAGAATGTCAGGTGCAAATAATTTATACAGAGATTTATATGAATGCACTCTCTGCCCTTCAGCTATACAAAAATATGCACATGGCTTTCTATAGGCTATGGAAACAGTTCAGTATATGTTGAATACTGGAGATGGTAACTAATTAAAAGTATCCTCTACAGTCATGTTACATGTTTTGTTAATTTGAGATTATAACTAATTACTTGATCATCTGGAAAAACAATACCAAGAAAGTTTGCACTGTTAGATGTCGCTCTGGATGGTCATAGTAAGACTCCTTAAAGGGAGAGCTAATTATTGACCCAGCCAAAAATTATGTTTACTGTCTACTTTAATTGCTGAGTGCTTGCCATAATGATTTTAATACACATGTAATAGGCATTATGGCTACTACTCACATATTAGTTGTATACCTGAGGATTTTTGTTTGGCCTATTTTTCTAAGATTAACATCAATGACTATGCCCTGTTTTGTTTAAGAGCACAGGGCAGTTAGCTCAATAAATATTAGTGAATTTAATTAAGTTTGGAATAAGACAACTGTTAAATAGATAAAAGTTCAGTGCTTTCTACATGAAGGCAAATATTGTAGTATAAATTTGGAGCAGGCAAAAATTATGTGGAAAATAAACATGGCATTAACTAAATGTAACATATGTTTGAATTGAATATTTTAATCAAATTTAAAGTTTAAATTTTCAATTTCAGGTGATTTACCATTACTATTAGCATAACATTTTGAGTTCTAATCCATAAAATGTTTCAACATTTGTCCAGAATAATTGGCATGTTACATTCCCTTAGCTTTATACTGAGATGAGTTGCATATTTGTTTCTTTGATACATACATAAAAAAACATCCAGGAATGATTATGGGAATCAGGTTTCATAAATTATTAGGTATAATTATTTCAACACTATGTAGATAATATATTAACTTAATTGAATATTAATTACATAAAACTTTGGATAATAGAAAGGAATCATTTAATTAAAATGATTAAAATCATGCTTACTTCTTAAGTTATTTACAGGATCAGCCTAAGATATTTTGCTGAGACCAAGGATAAAATGGTTCCATAAACAGAAATTAACTAGGCTAAATTGAATTTTATTTTAAAACCATTCAGTTATCAGAGAGGTCTAGAATTAAGTAATGATTTTTACCTATATATCTACATTTTCTATGGGACATTTGTTCATGAAATAATAGTTTTGCTTTTTCCTAAGCCATATATCAAGAGCACATTAAATAAACTCATAATCTTACAGAACAAAGCCAGTCCATAAAAGTGTTTGGTATCACTATAAACTGAATTGTTCTATTTGCTCATTATATTATTGTTGTTGTTTTGATTATGGAGATATTGACCATTCAGAGAGTTGGTTAAGGTGCAAAAAGAGATTGAAAACTTTCTAGGATGTGAAAAAAAATTGATACTATAATATAAAATACTATCCTAAATGTAATTGGCTTAAAATACAAAAATAACGGGAAATCAAAGAGTATGCTAGCCCTTGGCTTTTCTGCTACAAGTAACAGCCAGATTTTTATGGAATATAAAATTGTATCATGGACAGAACACTTATTCCATACTCTGGTTTGAAGTGCATATGTTCAAACACTATCAGAATAATAACATTGCAGACTGCTTTAAAGTATACACTGTTTTTCCCAGATGTATACAAAATCAATGAGACATAATCATGTAATAAACAATAGACGCTGAATTAAATGATATGAGATAAAATGCATCACTCCCCCAACACATTTACCAGTATGAGTTGGAACAGCATTTCCAATATTCTTAATTGGTATGTTAACTGGCAAGCTTAACAGCTTCCTTTCCAATGAATCTGGAAAACATTAGGTTGAGAAACACAATACATAATCTAATTTACTGTTCACTGCAACATTTTATGTTGCTACCACCAAATCAACCCAGCTAACCCAAATTAGATATGTACACATTGGAATTGTTAGTATTACCTTTCCAATTCAATATTCCCTTGAGTTTACATTTCTACTGTGAGCCATTGTCACCATGGTAAGCAAGTTTTTAAAAAAATGCAATGATGTACCTTAACAGTGGGATAAGTGGGTCCACTTTGCCTTTACTTTCTTTTAAAGGTAAATTAAAAGAAAGGAATTTCAAGCTGGAAAATGGCAGCCATAATATCCATTTATTTAAAGTGGCATTAATTGGTTGTTAATTAATGGTCTGAACAAAAATATATCTCCAAATATTATTTATGAATTTTTATATGACATTTTGAATTTAAAGTCTATTATTTGGCACATTTTCTTACATGCAAGTAATAAATGCATTTCATTGGCTGAACCAAAAAATAAGTATAGTCCTTATTTATACTGGAATATTATTTATTCTGAATTTGGTTTTATATTGGAAAAAAATTGTTTTGTTCCATAAAAAATAACATTTTCCCATTATAAACAATTTGTTGCAGAGATATGCCAGCACTTGAATTCCGCTAACCTAAAGGAAACTAGAGACACTATTGTGGCTAATTCATCAGTCAGTTCAGAAAATTGCCATGTTAAATTCTTTGTATTGGGTGCTTTGATAGATAAATATTTATCATTGCAAATATTTCTCTTCTGTAATTCCTTTTAGCTTACTGCAATCAGAGATCACACCTGCAGAATGAAAAGATAGAAGTACACAATGGAGCTTTGCTTCAATCAATCATCAGATCTTGCTCATTCTTTACCCTTTCAAGCATCCCAGTTCTGGAGCTTTGAATAAAACTCAAAATTAGAGACAATTTTACACTACATAAAATTTAGGTTCATACCTGTTAAGCCAAAGCAACTATGTATAAGTCCTGTATTATGATTTATAAACAATGACATTTTAATTTATAAACATTAAATTATTATTCAAATAAACTATTTGTGAAAAGAAGAGCTCATGGTAGTTTGTTGGGACTATGTTAATAGGATAAATGATTTTTTTTTTCTGTCCAATCATTCTATTTGGAACTGTCTTAAATTCAAGATGTGTTCATTTTGGGGAAACACAGTAACCTAAATTGTCTGAACCCAACAAATGTTGTTTTATCCAACACGCCATGTTTAAACAATATGCCTTATGCAATGTAAAAAGGTCACATATCAGGCAGTGATATCCAAGGAAGGATATTGTATTTTAACTCTGTGCCAGTGAGAAGCATTTTATTTTTAAAAACAAGTATGGTAGAGGATTAAGTGCTCAAGCACAACCGTCTTGATCCAGATTAGGCTATCGTGTAAATTAAGTTTCATGATATGTTTCATGGGTTTTATTTGTAAATAAAGAGCAAAATAAATGCTGCAGTGAACAGCCACTAGTTGAGTAAATTAGATTATGTTTTGTGTTATCCTGTCACCTTTTCCAACCTAGTGTTTTCCAGATACATGGAAGGAAATATCACAGGCAGATAAGATGAGCAGTATAAAAATTTGATTAATAAATAAATAAATTTTAGATGTTGTTTAATCCTTAGGCTCACCTTCTATGTTCCATGGATCAATATTCTTTAAGCAAGCACTTACATACCACTAACTTTATTGGGCTATTTATTTATTAAATTTGTATCCCACTCATCTCACTATCAAGCGACTCTGGTCAGCTTCCAGTACCATAAACAACAGAATCAAAACACTGTGCCTCTGTGAGAATATATTATGAATTGTACAGTTTCATAAATTTAGCTTGATTCCATTGAAGGGAGCATTGCCCTGTATTTCACAGCCTCCATTGCTTCATAAGCTGCAGCCTCCCTATCATCCTGAGCTTCAACCAAAGCCTGAAAGAAGATACCAAGAGAAGACCAGTTTTCCTTTGGAGCTTTTTCAGATGAGAAAACCAGAGCAGCAAGAAAGCTGAAAAATGGAGTTATATGTAAGAAAAATGGAGTGGAGGGAGGGATAAAACATTATCATGACCACACAGCAATAAATGAAAAAAAAGAAAAGAAATTAGGAACCATTCTAAGAACGAAGTGCAAAGACAAAAGCCTCTTTTGCAAAGGAAAAAAAATTTAGGAAATTAAGAGGGCAGTTTTTAGCCACAAGTTATTTTTTCTTTCTTTCTTGTTTTCCTTTGTTTTTTTACCTAATAGAAAATCCTTAAAGCTAGAGAAATCTGCATAACAAATGTTAAATTCTTCTCTATGAAGAGTGAGAAATTTAATATTAATATCTTTTTTAGAAATAATGAGTGCCTAGTGGATCTCCTGTACGTGGGTTTTTTTTTCCTCCCTGCAATATTCATTAATACAGAATACAGTAATTATTTCTTTCAGATTACTAATCTCGCATGCAGCAGTTTAGAAATTGCCACAGAAGCAAGAAAATTCATAATGTAGTAACACCGCCATATACGCACTATCTACTTTTATAACGGCTATAGGCAGAGCAAACACAAGGACACAGTTGCCTCAGATTAGAAGTCTAAGTTAGTTACTTAGAAGTCCCATTATACTCAGCAGCCTAGTTGCTATGTAATCATTCTTAAGATCCCACAGTAAGGTTTGTTACCCACAGATCCCTCTGAATTTTCAATATTTCCTTTTGTTAGTTATATGTGTTTTTACAACACCATATGCTATTTTATGGTACCTTAATCTCTTATATTTAATTTTGTTTTACAAAATAACAGGAATTAAGTAAGGTGGCCAAATTGTGCATAACATGGAACTAGAGGTCTCTAATCTAGATAGCTTCAAGATATTGGTGGATTAATAACAATCGGGACCAATGGTTATTTATTAAGTGCTTTGGCATATAAAAATGAACTTTAAAAAGACAGCAAAAAGTAGTTATTTTCTTTTTTAAAAAATCTCTGTGATCATTCTCAAAACTTCTCAAATTCCAATTCAGTTTTTCTGGATATAATGCATGTATACATTTAGTCCTGTAATTAAGCTTTTTACTCTAGTTCATAAGTATTTTTGATTCTAGTCCTGCAATACGGCCTATAAGAATAAATAATCAGTGACTTCTATTATTTTTAATATTCTTGTTACATAATGTATACAATTCATCCTTGCTGGGTTTAACACTATGACAATAAAATGGGCTAAAAAAATAATACTAAAATAAAATAATTACATTTTTATATTAAAAAAATCTACAGCTGAAATGCTTGGGTCTCTAATCTTGTCTTTGAAGTTTAACAGCTTAAAGAAATTGGTTCAATTCTAGAAAAATCTAAATATATGCTACATCCCTGGAACAGCTGCTATTTGCATATAGCACATTTTGAAGAACATCAACAATGCTTTTTGTTTACTTTACAAATAGTAAACATTACTTTTCATTCTAGAAAATGGGCTGCTACATATATTGGATTATTATTCCCATCATCCACATCCAGCTTCAGGCTTTTCGCAGATGGATTGCTGAGTTAAGTTCCTGCATTATTCATTGAATATGATTTTAATGCAAAATATTATGTTGAAATAATTCATTTTATTATATTACAATTTAGAACTCTGAAAATCACCAATGAGGTTTTTTAAAATGCTCTAAAAGCAACATTTCCCTTCTCAGTATTTAAATTATTTTGGTTTAATTTTTAAAATTCTAACTCACCTAAAACCTTACAGTATTTTGTGGCTAGAAGTCAATCCAATAGCAGCTGTAACCAAATTTATTATTGCAGAAACTACAGCATCACAAATCCTATTTGAACTGTCCTCATCCAAATTTATAATTGAATTTTGAGTATCAATTAGTTATTGTCATTACCAAACCAGAACTGAAACATTAGTAATTCTCTACTGCCCCTTTTAAATGTACATATTTTGCATAGGTTTACACACTTTCCTTTCCTTTCCCTTCTCTTTTCTCTTTTTTTCCTTTTCCTTTCCTTTTTTCGTTTTTGCATTTCCTCCTTTCTCTTTTATATCTTAGAAACACATATCATGGTTGTGTAAATACTATCTGACAAACAGCAAATTAAATATTATTAAATCTGGAATTAGCTCATAATTCTTTTTTGTGTTGTATCAGAACACTGGAACAAGATAATGCACAGCAAATAATTTGATGCAGTTTTATATACAAACATAAAAAACTGGCTTTCCTCTTTCTGTAACCAGTGTTTATGAATTCATGCAGTAACACAGGTAAGGGAAATTATGCAAATACATTAAAATCTGTTCAAACTGTATTTTGGTATGGAAAATCTACAGCCTTCCAGATGTTGGACTTATATCAGGGCAATGACCAGGTGTGCTAAGCAGTCTAATCCAGCAACCTACCTGGTTTTTCACATCTGCTATTTATACTTCAACTGAAGCATTCAATAACATGCCATAAAGTAATAAAATTTGTAATGAAATATATTTGCAATGTAAAAAAATGAAATATCTGTCCAGATTTGCCATTGGATAAGAGTTATATAATATTATATCACATTTAACACTAAAATCTATATTCATAGATTACATTACAGTAAGAATTATTTTTTAAGAAAAACCTATACCCCTATGTCTAAGAATATATGGATGGGAATTTTCTACATAGTGTGAACCTGTCAAAATTGCTGCAAGTGGTTAAAAAAAATCTATACAGAATTTGAGTTAGAAACAATCCAGATGCAAAAACCAGTATTTGGTTGGATTTTTAAAATCCACAATGTATGAAACAGAGTCAACATAAGCAACGAGAAAAACACAATCTCTTTTTTTAGAATTCTCTTTTTAGAAAAATATTTCAAAGTACACTGATATGCTGCTAATAATTATTCTAATAAGTAATGGCCCATCAATGACAAATTTAAAATAAAAAATATGCCTGTATGCAATGCAGTATATTTCTTTCTTGAGTTCTGTAAACATTTGCACCATTTTAGTTTCTTGAGAAGGAAAGCAAGAACCTATCAAAAGAAAAATGAAATGAAATCCCAGTCTACCTAGCTCCTCAAAGACATATTTGAAATATGAATTTTAAAAACAGATCGGTTGTTAAAAGCAAACACCCCCCCTCCTCCAAATTCTCATTATTATTTTTTTCAGACCAAAATGCAATTTTCTCTGTGTTGCCCAGCTACCTTTGACACTTACATAAAAGTAAAAAGAAGGCAAGTTGGACATGAAACCCATTTATTCTGAATCTAAAGTTCATCAGCATTTTGGTTACATTGACACATAGAAGGTGAATTTTAACTCAACCTGAGGTTTCTTCTTTTTATTATTTGAAATCAGTAACCTTTCTGTATACAGTATTGGATTAAGACTACTCAAAAGTCTTTGGAAGTTAATTGGGGAAACTTCAACAAAAATCAAAGAAAAAGATATACAAATTATGGTATATTTATAGTTGAACCACATAATCTTTGTAACCTTTCAAAGGATTTCAGTGTCCCTGATTCTGCCACACAAACGGTCTGGTCCTAGCAAATTTGGTGTGAATCTATTTTTATTTAACCTGGAGGGAAGATAACTTGTGGGAATACTCAGAGAGGCCAAATCACAGCATATATAAACGTAAGTAAATTAATCCATCAAATAAATATCAGGAAAGCAGCAAAAGATGCCAGTGTTGCAAAGAAATGATATTATATTTTACAGCATGTTTGCTTGAGATATTGACAACCTTCTGATTCAGGTAATGTAAGAAATATCAGTCGCTGCCTTTCCAACTCAAGCTGCATTGTCTTCCACTGTGCCAACAAATGCTTCCATTAAATCAGCTGGATAACACAAGCAACATCGTTCATTGGTTAGTTTCACTGCAAGCCTCAGAGTATATATGTGCTTGCTTTATCATATGGGTCAAATCGCCTTTCTTCTTTAGCACAAGAACAGTCAGCAAATGGAAAGAAAAATGATGGAAAACACGAGTAACACAAAATAAAATAGGTTCCAATCGTGCAAAATTTGCTTCACTGAATAAAGCACTTCTTGACACAGTAATGTCCAAAAATTACCCTCCCCAGAAGATACAGGTTTGAAGTTTGAATAATTGAAAAATTCTTATTTTTATCTTGGTGCTTTGTTTGTTCTTTTTTTAAGGCTATGCAAACACAAAAAGAGAAAACATATAGGAACATATCATCAGAGATCAGGGTCTTCTGGCTTTGGAATAAGTCCATTACAAACACTTCTGTGGTCCCAATTAATGTATCCCTTCAAGACAAGAAGAGGAAGAAAGGGAAAAAAGAAAATGAAATCCCAACAATAAAATCCAAAATTGACTTTACAATCACAGGTACAAATTGCTCAGGTTGGTAACTTCTTTTTTCTTAAGGATGACTGTTATCTAAAACTAATCAGATCTGCAGATTTCTCAAGGAACTGTCAAGAGTTAACACAAAGAGTGGCATCAAGAAGTTTTCCCCTTCTTCGGTGATGGCAGTCTGATGGGGTGTTTGGAATTATTGGCAGGTCTAGCCCAGTTCTAGGAGGATGCAGAAGCTTCTTGGGATTTGTTGTTGTCATTTGAGGACTGAATTCCTGTTCCAGCTTGCAGGTTAGGATTCACCTTGTTTTTTCTTTATAATGGAAAGACCAAGAACCCTGAAAAGGTTGAATATTTCCATCCTCCCATGAGATTTCCTCTCTCCAGCTTGAGATGCACTTTGTCTTCTCTTTCCATAAGGAGCAGGACTCCATTGCTGGCTGCTTCCCTGGTAACGTCTTGATCTCCAGCAAAAGCAGAAATCACAGGATAGCCATTTTGCATTAAACTGACCTGCAGTAAAAAAAATAAATGAGCTAAGTGGTCTCGTGAGATTTATCTAAAAGTTTAGTTATACTCCAATATATCATACAAACACGCATTCACATAGTACATTATAACCAAAGGGAAGTCAGTTTCTCCACATGCAAGAAACCCAAAATAATGAGTGGGTGACAAGTAGGATAGAACATATCTCTCTCATACAGGATGATACTGAAAAGGTTTCAGATGATCTACAAATTCCTTCCCAGATCAGGCTGTCCACGCTCAGTTAGTTCAGTCAAAGGAGACTGACCAGGGATGAAAAATCATACCCCTTACTAAGGCAAATAAGCCCATTTCATAACACTGCTAAACAGTAGACTAATAAATAATTTAGTGCATGGGTCCATTCCTCATTGCCTTGTTTGATGAGCCTTTTGTATGAATGATTTTGTGAAATGAAATAACTGCTCTAAGAAGGAACTCCTAATGTTGGCACATACCTGGATAGTTTGTCGGTTATATACTTTCACAACATGGAAACTGAAGCTATAGATTCCTTTTCTTGGTGCTACAAATATACTGGAAGCGAGGTCAAAATGGTTCCCAATATTAACTAATACCTGGAGGAGAAAAGGAAAGAAATCAGGTTGTTCCTTCATTAAATAGAGAGTGGGGTGGAGGAAAGACATTTCTCAGACAACCCTCCCCTGCTCTCCCAGCAGTGCAAAACCACTGGCATTTGCTGTACAATTAAAATGGACTGCAGGGGGAAGGAGCCAGTTCCTAAGGTGTTGTAAAAGGATCGGTTCAGACAGCTGATTGATTTACCCAGTGGTGCACCCAAAGCTTCTTTGAGAGCATGAAAAGCATATGATGGCAGCCTATGTCTGCACAGTGAAGGAGAAAACAGATCAAATCATTGCTGAGACATACACAAAGAAGGAAAATATTCCATTGAACAAGCCACTAGATTTTACATTTTCACACAACAGCATTGAAACTAATTGTGCCTCTTGAGTGTTAATGTGAAATGAAACAGGCTTAGTCATGTTGCATGGGATGAAATGTGGAGAAGGGAGTTCAGGTATTAAGGTAAGTAGCGTTCTTAATCTGCATTCTTTATTCTTTTTTTCTGCTCCCACACCCATTCTAAAACAAAACTTATTCAATGAAGCTTGAACAAATAAGGAGGATGTATCTATTTTAACCCACAGAGACTTTGAACATGGACTTAGTGGTAAAGAAAATGCCAATTGCCAATTATAATAATGTAAAATGATACCTGATGCCAAGTTATAAATGTTTCAAAGCATCATCAGTATCAGAAAGAGTGAACAGTTTTTTTAAGGTAAGGAAGGTCTTCATCTCAATATAATGCACAATGCAGTCTAGTTTCTTAAATCCAGACAATGCAGATTACATAAAAATATGAGAAAGAAAGCTACAGAGTCTTGAGAATCTAATGAACATTCCAAAACAAATGTTTAAAGTTCTTCATACAATTAGTTATTTATTTGCAGAATCAGATCTTTAATCTTCTTTATAATCCATATTCATTCATAACTATTTGCTAACACTTTTTCTGGGGTCTTATTTTTTGAATAGGTAGGCTTCCAAATGGGAGGATCCTAATACAGTCACTGTTCATTTGTTTTGTCTGGTTGTGAATTTCCAAGCTTATCTTCACCTGTTTTAAAACAGGTTTCATGTTACAAAACAAACAGAAATCAAAACTTCCTTTTTTTACTTCTCAGAAATCTGCAGTTCTGTGCCCTTTTAAATAGAATTAACTCCTAAGGAATTAAGTGAAATGATGTCCTTCTGGGCACACATGTAAAAAAATTCTGTTGTGTGACTGGATAAACTGGACTTTATTTTCTTAGATATAGGATTCCAGCTTGATCTTCTAAGCATAAACTAGCAATTTTTACAATTTATGTGTACATACAAAAGCAACAATTATGAAACTATAAATTTAATATTTTGTTTTAAGATGATGTTTCATGAGTTGAAGATATGAATACGACAAAATGGTAGACATAAAGCATTTCTAGAATAACTGACATATTTATTTGCCTTTGTGTATCACAGAAGACTCAGCATAATTCTGCTAATATTAAAACTCTGCCAATTTATGCTGCCATAATTTTTTATTTTCTGTTTTTATATTACATCAAAATATATTTAACATAAAATTCCTACGGGTTTGAAGAAGCTATTTTTCGTTGAGGAGTTAGATAAAATGCAACAATAGTACACACAATGCATATAAAATTATTTTAATCTATTTAAGCAATTAGCCTGAGGTGTACATATATATCTATACAAAGATTTAATAAATAGTTAATTTAAAAATCCCAATGCATCCTTCTTTTTCTATTTCTGGACTGACAAGAACCCAATAGGTTCTTTAAAGATTTCCTTATTAAATTTTTCAGCTTGTCCCCACTTGGCATGTTGTGCAGATTTCTAGACTGTCCTCCCTGTCCAGTTTATAGAAGGATGTCCCAGAGTCACCAATTTGGAGAAATGAGATGTAGCTATGTCTTACAAAAGGACACATGCACTGAAGTCAAGCTTGTTTCAATAAAATGAGAAAGGTGTCCTTGGCAGTATTTATTGGTGGACATACTAAAAGGAAATTCATAAAATCATGATTCTCATCCAAGAAGTTGATGAGAAACAAGTGCTGCCAAGATGCTGGCTGTGAATTACTGTAGTGGATGTTCTTAAGATTCCTGAAGCAAGCTTGAACTTGACAAAGAACTCTGGTGAAATAAGATAAGTTAGCAGAGAGGACACACATGGAGGACCTGGGTTTAATTGGAATGTGGGCAGAGAATACAAAGTAAGACCATAGGTAGCTGGTGCAGATAATATGGGACACTTGAATAGAGATGGAGTGTGTTTTGGGAGATCAGAACTGGGGAATTAATAGAATAGTGGTCACAGATGCTAAGGGGAAGGACTCAGCCAGGAGGAGAATGAAGATGGAGCTAAGGACCAGGAATGTGTGACCAATTCTTCTTAACACAAGGGGGAGCAGGAGCAAAACGGTTGGTGGTTGGATGGGTTGAAGGCTTACTGAGTTAAAGGGGAGGGAGGTAAGGAGGGCAGCTGGGCGGGGCTTTGACTTTGTTACCGATTCTGGGCGGGGCTTAACCAAGAGCCAGGTTGGGAGGGGAGGGAAAGAAGACTGGCGCGCCACCTGACCTGGTCGAAGTAGATGGTCATGGTGCGGTTGCTCATCTCAGACGGCTCGTGATTGGTGCTGCGCGTGGCCGAGAAGGCCACCTTGGCGCTGCCAGAGCGCACGGAGATGCCCAGCGATGAAGTAATGGCGCCGTCGGCGGACGGGCTAGAGTCGCATACCACCAAACACTTGCCCTCCAGCACGATGGGCTCGGTGTCGTTCTGTGCGCCCACCGCCGGGCAACTGGTGGGCAGCAGGAAGAGCAAAAAGGCCAGCACCGCCGCCATGCAGGAGTAACTGCCAGCGGGCTCCGCCAGCGCCCCCCGCCGCCGCCACCACAACCGCCGCCCGGGCATCGTGTTGCAGGGCCCGTCACCAACCGCGGAGTCCAAAGGGGGCGGCGGGGCGGCAGCGAACGAGAGCTGCCTTTACTTTCCGGGCGGGCGCGTAAGCCGTGGCTCTGCTTGGCTTGGCCCCGCCTGCGGACCCGCACGAGCCCCTCGCAGCGCTCTCGCGCGCGCTTCTTCCTCCCTCAGCGACGGACGGGGCAAACGGGAGACTTCACAGGAAGGTGGGAGGCGCGCAGCAGTTGCAGCCTGCAGGAGGGAAGATGCGAAGAAAGGGCGGTCAGAACTAAGCGGAGCGTGGAGCCACGCGACCCCCCCCCAGCCCGCTTCTCTCCCCCCCCCCCGTTCTCTTCCTCACGGGCCAGAGTCTTGAAGCTTCCCCATGTGGTGCGAGGAAGCAAAGCAAAGGAACGGCGTCCTTTATAAGGAAACCCTTTCCTCAGGCACAAAGAGGAACTAGGCGAAAAGCTGAGGTTTTAGGGGTCCTAGTCGTGCTGCGTTTGACTAAACCAACCGCCCATCTAGTCCAGTACCTCAGTTCCCACAGTGGGCAGAAATAAATATTTTTTTAAAAATACTTATATATAATACTTATATATGCAGGTGTCGGCATAAACATATTTTATCGGAGGGGAAACGAGCGCGCTTTGGGAATGGGGATGAGGCTTGCCCTGCAGCTTTTCGCTCACTTCACTCTTCGTTCCGCCGCGAATGTGACCAAAAAGACAATTTATTTCTCTCTGTGATAGAAGCTTCTACGTTACACCCTGAATCTCCAAAATGGAACAAGTGCTAAGCATAGCTTGAACCCCCAGGGTTGATTTAGACTTGCTGGGACTGGGACTAAACCTCGCCGAAAACA
Source organism: Azemiops feae (assembly GCA_023970755.1). Lineage (NCBI taxonomy): Eukaryota > Metazoa > Chordata > Lepidosauria > Squamata > Viperidae > Azemiops > Azemiops feae. Next base: position 5,334,574 of record JALGBA010003987.1, on the reverse strand, counting down.
CGAGGGACACATTATATGTCAGACTAAGCTACGCCTCCATCCTAAAAAAAAAAAAAACAACCCAAAAAGATGGGGAAAGCCGCCCTGCCACTCCCATACCCATAAGAACAACTGTCGGCAATTCTCTTTCAGACACTAGTTCCTATTTCTCACATTCCCCATAAACCCTGAGGAAAAAGGAGACGTCCCTGCGCCACGCGCGGTAAAGAGTTACTTGGTTCCATCAGACTTTGAACAACCGAACTGGATAAATTAGTTAAAACTTCCGTGTCTGCCTCTCTCTCTGTCTTCTCTTGCCGAGATTAAGTGAAATCTGTGAATCTGCCTGTGAAATCCGTTAATTTTTCCCCCCCTTCCCTTCACCTTGATTCGGCGCATCCAAGCCGCCTTTCCTTCTAGAGTTTCCTTTCCAAGGAACCCTGCTCAGCTTTCACTCTCCGCCAGCACTGACTTCTCCAGGCCGGTTGCGGCAAATCCGCCCGATAAATTCAAAGGCGGGAATAATATACAGAACCAGATCAGCCCCACCTGAGAAGTTTGGGCCGGCTGTTTCTGAAAAGTTACACCTCGGCGTCTCGACTCTTGCTGTCTCCCCCACACACACATCTCTCCGGCTCTTCTTCCAACAGTTTTATCAAAAAGACACATTGCTAGTCTTGCTTCCCCCTCCATCCCACCCCCCATTCTCAGTTTGTAAGGAAATCCGCCGGATTTTCCAAGTGGTCAAAAGAGCAAGCGAGCGGAAGGATGGAAGCGCTGGTTACCTGGAAAGTCCATAGCGGAGGAGCGTCGGCTTTGCCAAAGCTGCTGTCCTCGAAGTTGTATTGCTTGGGGAAAAAATGAGGCGAGATTAAACTGAGGAAATAAAGAAACAAGATTCGCCTCAATCCCCCCACCCGCCCATTGACAATAATGCCCCCCTTCTTTTTCCCACCCTCTTGCAGACACATTCGCAGCCGTCACTGTTTCTCACACTGGATAAACTCAAGCAACCCCCCCCCTCACACACTCATACAGAGAGAGACAGACAGACAGACGCACACAGATCTGCACTCCTGCCCAGCACCCAGCTAGCCAAACGCGCGCCCTCGTCCTTTCCCCACATTGGGGAATCGTTCCTCTGCTCAATTTCCCCAGGATGTCTTTGAAAAAGCCAACCACTACCTCCCGCAGGTCGCAGGCTAAACTTCATCCGGAACGAAGCAGGACGCTCTTCGGATTCCAGTTCCTTTTCAAAGAAAGGTCCCGCTTTCCTTTCATCCCCTTGAGAGAAAAAAACGAGTAAAAAGAAATCCGCTTCTCTTCTGCTCAGGTCCCTCCCCTTCGTCCAGGTAAAGGGTTAGCAACAGCCGCGGAAGAGGGCTATCAACTCCTGGAGGGGCGGGAGCAGGGAGCAGCGCGGCCGTTCCCTGCCTTGGAAGTTCCTTTCTGGTCCGGGCAGTGCCAACAGCTGGCAAGTGGTGAGAAGGACAGGAGGTCTGTCCCTTTAAAACCTCAGGACACAGAAGTTGTCTAGGCAGCAATGCCTTATTAACTGGGCTTCCAAGCCTTCTTCTTTTTTCCCCAGGAATGCCCAAACGATCTGGGATTAGATATGTGAGGAGGTTCGGGGGAGGCGTCTTACCCGGATGGAACAGGACGCCGCTCAGACGAACTCCAAACCTGGTTGTAGAGCGCCACCTCGCGGCCTCCGCGCTTCCCGATAAATATATTCAGGAATTAAAGGGATGAAGAGAACCGGGTGGATTAGAAAAGGGATCTCGGTAACGGCATTCCCGGGTGAACTTTCAGTTAAAGTCTCGCTCCCTTGGCCGATCTGTCCCTCTTTTCTTTCTCCTTCGTACAATCACAGGCTAATCTTGCGCCCGCAAACCTTTTGCTGCCTTGGCAGAGGCGCGGTGCCACACTGAGGCAGGCAAAATTAGCATTTGTTATTGGCGGTGGTAAAATGCAGACATGTATAGCTTTAAAAACGGCTTCGGAGCTGTTGCTGCCGAAAAATAGAGCAGAAAGATTAGAGAAATAGAATCCCTTAGAATGCTATCATTTGTCCTACGATTGCCTTTTCATTTTTCACTCAGGGGTTATGTAGATCAATTTTTATTTAAAAACAAAGAAAAGAACCAAATGTATTACCAGTGGAAAACAGCTTGTCTTCCTATCATCAACAATCCCTGTTCCTTAAGAAGTGGTAACATAATAAATGAGTCCTTCGTGTAATAGGTGCTGGGGGTGAAAATATTGTCCAACCACTTCCAATTTTACAATTCTGTTTTATAACATGGAATTTAAACTTAGCTATTCCTTCTAAGAAGGTAATTAAGTCATTAGCTTTGCATTTTGGAAAGTGATATTCTCTCTTTTCTGAACAGCAGAACTACCTAAACATTGCCACATAAAATATAAAGGCACTCCAGGGAATTGCAACCTAACATCAAACCACTGAAACCAAATGAGATAAAACTACATATAGAAACTAACTAACCATTCATTCATTCATTCATTCATTCATTCATTCATTCATTCATTCATTCATTCATATCCGCCTTCATTAGTTTTATAAATAACTCAAGACAGCAAACATACATAATATTCCTTCCTCTTCTTATATTCTCCACAGCAACAAATTGTGAGCTGGATTGAGCTGAGAGACAGTGACTTGCTCAAGGTCTTATTTTTAGTCAAACACATATGGGTAATCCTTGTTTACCAACCATGACCAGCATCTCCTTTGGTAAGCAAAGTGATTGCTAAGTGAAATCTTGCTTCATCTTTCTTTTGCTTTAGAGCAGGGGTCCCCAACCCCCAGTCCGTGGACCTACATCAGTCCATGGCATTCCAGCAACCAGTCCACACAAACAAGCGAAGCCCCATCCGCGGGATGCAGGCAGCATGCAAAACCACACACCCTTCAGTCCATGGAAAATCCTTTCTCCATGGAACCAGTCCCTGGTGTCCAAAAGGTTGGGGGGCACTGCTTTAGAGACCTGTGAAGGTCATAAATGTAAAGGTTTGGTAGTAAATTTATTTTTTATCACTTTTGTAAAGGAATCAATCACTAAATGAGGACTATTTGTATATGAAAAAGGTGGGTGGACACTATCAATTTTGTTCTAAATAAGCAATAAACAACTTTCTTCCCTGTACTATCTACAAGCAGAAGCTAGAAAGGGGTAGTCAGGAAGAGGAGTCTCAGCCAGCAAACTATTTCAGTCTCCCTCCACACCCCCAATGCACCCTTCTCTTCTGAGTTCTGCAGATTCTGTCAGGGGGTAGGAAGAGTGTACACTGAACACATACCTGAAAAGGTGGGCCCTGAGACAGGACAGCTCTTAAGCAAAATACAATTGGTCTCCCTACCAGTTTAGCAGCCCGCCTTCTCCCATTGAAAAATTCACACAATTAAATGCAACATATGCAAGAGAATGAAAAATAGTAATAGGCACTATAATAGCACTGTGCTGTTACCATTTTAGCAAATGCTAACACATTCAGATAAAAACTTGCCGTAACTGCCCATGGCACTTTTTATAGTGTTTCTTTTTATATGCCCACATCTACATCTATATCTACCTCTGAGAAGTTAAATAAAAACTGCTCCCACTTGCTGTGTCCGGTTTACTGAACTACCAGATGAAATTATTCATCCAAGGGACAAATTTCCTTTATTTTTGACTGAGTTTTTACTGCATAACCTGGCCACTTAAAAAAAATCATGCTTAAGTAGTAAATGTTTTGTAATGGCTCCACTCATCCCTCCCTCCCTCTATAAGCAGAGTTTTATAACTCATTGGAGTTACATTTTATGAAGGCAGCATGTGCGGGAGCATATGGTGAAGTGCCTTTCCAGAAATAGACTTGTGGATATATTTTTAATGTCTCTTCAACTTTTTCTACTTCTGCATGTTTTTTTTAACCAATTCCCACATCAAGAATGAGATTAAGATGGCAAAGTATGTCAGGTATATCTTGTTTAAGATTGCATATACTTTTGTCTAATCTCCATCCCTTTATAAAAACATTTCAGTTGAGATATGGATTTTTAGTTAACAGGTTATCGTGGCCAGAGTGCCAATTCAGTCCTAAATTTCAAGAAATAGTATCCTCCTCTGGGAGAAGGTTTCAAAATATTTCTAGCAGGACTACCTGATTCTCTAATAGCTTTGTTCCCTATGCCACCCATCTGGTAAACTCGCAAGATTAGTTTTTCTCGCCATGCACATGTATACATAACCAGAACTAGACTGTTGTTTCTCTGTGTCATATAATATATGTGGGTATATGTATAATTGTGTATTTATTTGTTTATTTATTTTTGTCATATTTATGTAGTGTATATTGGAGGTGGTGACCCTTTGAGATGAAATTTGCAACGAAATTTCATTTTAATATATGCCGATTAGTGTACATTCAAAGTGACAATAAAGTTATTGTTATTCTATTATTATTCTATTATTCTATTCTATTTCCAGGTCAGTCAAAAAGGTGGGTGAGTTGATTATTCCTTAGTTTGCCTTGGGGAATTAGAAGGGGAATATGAATAGCATTTTTTAAATACCAAGGTCATTATAAATTCTCTCATCATACCAGATAGTACCTAATTGGTTTAAATTAGGAAATGTTGAATGTTACACAGAGTTTCTAACAACAGCAATTCATCTGTAGAAAGTTTAAGAGCCCAAGAGGCATTCAAGAAGAGACTGTTGTTGCTACATGTTGGAAACACTTTAATTTAGATTTCTCTATTAAACACCTCAAAAATCTAAATAGTTTCTTCCCCACTCTCTGTTCCTAGCCTGCCTTAGTTTTGTTTCCTTTCTCTCTGATGTCTTCTTTTTTAAAATATAATTTATTGATTTTTTACAATAACAATCTTTAGTGCTTAGTAAACAGCGTGTTCTCTGGGTTCATTTATTTAAAAAACAATAATAATTAATTTCTATAATTCCATAATCAATTAATTAATGATATATTTTCTTGATCTTCTCTTCTTCCAGTAATATTCTCCTTTTATCAACATTAAGCAAATATAGTTCTTAATACTTTCAATACGTACAAGGTTGGATATAAAATTTTTCTTGTGTTTGTACAAATTACAGTAACATCAGCATATAACATCTTTTCTGGTCTGCTTATGTTTCAATTGTATTTATAAAAGTCATCTTATTAAGTCACTATTCATCCTGTTTTCAAGATTCTTATTTAAGCTTAATTTCCCCTCTGAATTCAAACCATTCTTATCAGTTATAATTTTCTCAATGTTAATTACCTCTCAATATCCAAACTTTTCATTCACATATATCATCCCAATATTTTTATATTTCATATATTATAAAGAATACTATACTACTTATATATTTTATCCCTCTTATTGTAGGGCCCCTTTATATTCATAATTTATCTATTCTTTTAACCATATTCAAACAAGTGTTTAATCATATAGTACTCCATCTGGTAAGTCGAATCAAATCTCTTGAATCTAACTCTAGCCTTCTTCTTTTGCGAACTAGCTTTCCAAGTCAGTGTGTTCAGCTTGCCAGGGGATTCTTCTTGTATTTTTGTGAATGCTGTTGGGAATAGAAAAGAGAAGTTAGGTAGGAAGTGTGTTTTTTGTCTCCCAAACTCTGATAATTCTCCTGGTTGCTCTATAATCCATTTTGTTAGATCTTCTTTCCTATCTTCAAGTTTATTTTGAAGTCCTGAAAAATAAGATATCTTTTACATTTCCATTGTTGTGGCAAAATCTTGCAAGTTTTCTTTTGTTTGTATTAGACTGTGATTCTCTTCATTTGTAGCTTCTCTCTTTGGGTCACTGTCCTCTAGTTTGTATTCTGTTATCTGGTCTGTTTGTTCATTCTTTGTCGTCATTTTCTGAGAATTTTTTAATTGTAGGTTTAAGTTAAAGATGTGCTCATTTATGTTGTCAAAGTTGTTTTTAATCTCATCATGATTTGAAACCATTCTCATTTGAATCTGTCGCAGCATTGCATACATTTCCTCCTAGAAAATATTTACCTTTTCTTGAAGTATTGCTCCTGCAGATCTCTTATGTTCTAGGCTAGGGCCTTCAGAAGGAGATATTAGGTGTGGTTTCCTGCCACTTTTAGATAGGTATGTAACATCCATTTTATTTCCCCCCTCCAGATAGTCTTTCACCGGTACCATAGTCTCTGTAATTAGCCTTGTCAAACTAGCCAATCTTAAAGTCCAAACAACCAAATCTTATATAGTTCTTATCTTTATATAAGGTTTTTATAATCCAATGCATTTCCAATTCTCAAAGCATCGCTAAAAGCAGTATTTTATAATAGTTCTTCTATTCAGGGGTCTTACAATTATCAGCCAGTCAAATTTACAGTCCAGAATGTTTAACCACCTAGGAGCTTTCCAGTAAACTCCTCCCTAGAAGATTAGCCAAAAGTCAAGGTTTTTCTTTCTCTGCAAACAATTTTTAAGTTTAGAAATCACAACTCAGTAAATATTTATAATACCAGAAGGAGGATTAGTTCTCACTCTCTAGTAGGTAGCCCAGTGTGTTTTCTTTCCTCTGTTCCCAGCTGTTCTCTATTTGGCAAAAAGCCACTGCAGTTCAAAGGAAAAAGTTGTTCTTTATTCCTGGGTGTCTTGCCAATTTCTGAGTCAATGCAGCTGTTGTTCTATGCTCTAATCCTCCACTAGTTGTCAGTAGCTATTTATTTTCCAACTTTTAAAACAAAGAGTTCTTGTAATTTCATCAGTACTCTTTCAGATGTAAAGTCTTAACAGTTTTCATAATTTTCAGATTTATCTAGACTGTAGTATTATTAAGTTCATTTCAATGTATTTTTGTCCCCCATAAAAATTAAATCACCGCTTCCGTCTATGGAAGGATGGTGATGTGGTCCCCTCCCTTCTCACTTTCAGAGGATTTTTTTGCTTCTTGGAGATCTTTTCCAGGAAATCAGTTACAAAATAGAAGAGAGAAGATCAATATTCTCACCCAGTTCCACGCACGCTGTTCACGGTTGTTCTAGTTAGTGCTTTTGGACTTCGGGCTGCTGGTAGCTTGGGCTAGTCACTGGTGTGCAGCTAGCCTTTCTCCTGTTGGGTTGGAGGGCTTCCCCCGGATCAAACAGATCAACCACCATCTTTCCATGGGGGGCTCCTTCGCCGCCTCTCCAGGGTGACTTTAGACCCATTTGGGGTCCCCTGGCAGGGCAAAACCAGCCGTGGGGTGCAGAGCTCCACAATCCCTCGGCCTTACGCTACGGCGCAAAACCAGAAGTCTCTCTCATGTAACTTCTGAATTGTGAGTGCATCAGGATAGAGCACTGACTTCTGGTTTAGTTATGTAATCTTGATCTCTTATTTTTTCAAACAGATAGGTTAGTAACAAAGTCACAAGCTAATTAGTGTTACAATGGGAGATCAGTGGGTTCAACAAAGACATCTGGAATATAATATTGATATCATATTGTTAAATCTAAGTGGTATAATTTTCAATAAACAGATCCCTTGATAGGGTGATCTATGAACATGTTGAACAATTTAATGACTGTATGTTTGGCCATGTCTCTCCTATATTTATAGAAATTGTTCAAGTAACTGTGACAGAGACATTAAAAAAAAAACACTTCTGTTATATTTTTTGTATTAAAAAAGATACCACAAAGAAGAGGGGGTCAACCTAATCTCCAAAGCACCTGAAGACAGAACAAGAAGCAATGGATGGAAACTAATCAAGGGGAGAACCAACCAAGAAATAACCAAGAAATAAGCAGAAATTTCCTGACAGTTAGAGCAATTAATCAGTGGAATGTTTTGCTTCATCACCTGAGGTTTTTAAGAAGAGATTGGACAACCATTTGTCTGAAATGGTATAGGGTCTCCTGTTGAACATGGGGATGGACTAGAAGACCTCCAAGTCCCTTCCAACTATCTTATTCTGTTCTGTTAAGTTTTTATTCCATAATTGAGTTAAGTTGACCCTCTTCTGTTTCGCCCAAATGTTTGGCTGTACAGCCTGCATATGGAAACAGTGAATAAAATTTATGATAATTAGGAGTGGTCAAAAATAAACCTCTCGCCTGGGGGGGGGGCGGAATGTTGAGGCTGTTCCTTAATGTCTGGGTAATCTTGTGTTAGTATTATTGTATATTGTTTAAATTCTATTGTTTGTTGATCTGTAATCCATTCAGAGTTAGTTATGATTGAAGTGATGAATGGATGGAAGAGCTTAATGTCACATTAAGCCTGTGTCCAGTAGGTTGTATGCTTCAGAGAACATAATTTGCAACTATTCAGTGTCCATAAAGCATGTTCTCGAATTTTAGCAGCAAAACACTCAAATTTTGGCAGCACAAATTCAACCCATTGGCAGGAAGAGGAAATTAGCAGCAGCTTTTAAGGATGGAAATAATGCTGTGCCTCCTAGTAGCCATTCCCATTCATTTCTCCAACACAAAAAATGATCCTAAATAATTTCACATGGGGTCATTTTCAATTTGGGGAAGATGCAGTTGTAAAGTGGAAATAGCAGCCACAGACCTCTGGGAGAAAAATTGTACTATTCTCCTTAAAACCATAGAAATATTATAGGTCTGCAGAAAGTTGGAAGGCTGAAATACAACCACCAATATACCCTCACCCCACAACACATACTTCCTTTTTTTCAGAAGTTGAAAATTCAAAGCACTATTTGATAATAGGGTCAACCTATTTTCCCAAGCACCAGAAGGCAAGACATGAAACAATGGATGGAAATTAATCAGGAGAGAAGCAACCTAGAACTAAGGACAAACATCCTAGCAGTGAGAAAAGTTAACCAGTGGAACGGCTTGCCTTCAGAAGTTGTGGGTGCTCCATCATTGGAGGCTTTTAAGAAGAGACTGGACAGCCATTTGTTTGGAATGGTATAGGGACTCCTGCTTGAGCGGGGGCAGGGGGGTTGCAGTAGAAGACCTCCAAGGTCCCTTCCAACCCTGTTACTCTGTTATTCTATTCTGTTATAAAGACTGTTATTGCTTGAAATGGTGCCTCTAGCTACTAAGTGCTGGATGTGGATCTTACAGTCCAAAGAAAAGACAGTGGCACCTAAAGTATCCTTGGGCTTCTCTCCAGGTCTTTACTCAGCATGGATATAATTAGGCCAAACCTCTCATTGTGCGTAGCAAACACAAAGTGCCAATTAGGCCTAGCCAGGTCCCCAACTTTTATTACCAGTGAATCCAACAGCTACTCTGCCTCCCCTATGACATGCTTAACCATACTTGAAGTACCTAACTACTGGAAGGCCTTTACTTTGTCATGCCCTATCCTCAGCTGTCCTTGAAGGGTGATACAGAAATATCCTCTACCCTGTGACTCTGGATCCATGGGAACAACAGAGCATGTACTTTTCCAGTATCTGCACTACAGAGATATTCATACTAGCCTCATCTCACCATTATTTCACAAATACCCAGGGAACACAGGACAAGTGTACCTATCCCTGTTGCTTTCAGATACCAAGACTGCTACAACGTATAATTTGCCAGGTTCTATGCAGAAGCGCTTAAAATCCATCAGAAGATGACCTGTGCCATAAACCAATTTTAATGAGGACCTGCTGTAGTTTATCATTCTAAAATGCTTTGTATTGCGATAGTTTGACATGCTCCCTACACCGATCTATTGCTCCTATCCCTCGTTTTAGATTTTATTAGATTTTTTGTTTATATGTTTTTTTAGCTTTTTGTATGTATTTTTTATTTTGATGTATTTTGATGCTTTTTAAATTGTTTGTACCAACCTTATGTATAATGGCCTTTGACAATAATAAAGGTTTAACTTGATACAGCCTAAAGAATTTTGATCTGAAAGCTGCATTTTTCTTTAAATAAATATAATAGTCAAAATTGTGTCCTGAATTCACCTTCTTCCTCCAACTTTTATTCTCTGCTTTGATTTGCAGTGTTTTAATGTTCATGGAAAGAGAAAGAAATGGAAAACAGACAGACATTGAGGATAGAAAAAAGGGAGAAATAAAGGGAGGGAGCACAAGAATAGAGGGAGAGAAAGTATATAAAAAAAGGAAAAGTGGCAAGGGGAGACACTGGCTATGTAGGAAGAGACTAGGAATATAAATTAATGCCCCACTGGATATTGTGTCTAGTTACTGCTGCTGGCTCATTTTCTTATTGTTTAGATAAGACTTCTTTATGCTCAGTCATCCCCAATTCATTCCCTCTATCCTTTTGATAAGTTTGATTGTTTATTCTATGCCACTGCATCCAAAAGACGTCTGGTGGCTGTAGAAGTAGGTTCAGCATTGCAAAGAAAAGGACCAGGTTAGGAATTGGAAATGGCAGCATTCATCCATCATTCTTGTAGGAAAAATCCACAGATGCACATAACATCCACTAGAGAGCTGCTAACAAAGATTATTGCAGCAACGCACACTTTCTGAGACTGCCTCATTGGCTAGGGATGAGAGAATCCAGTGTTTTGCCCCATTCTCCCATACTTTAACTTCAGTCTTGTAGAATAGTCCCTTTGAGAGTGTAGCATAATTAAGTGCTGCTGCTCAGGGCCACATTGTAGAGAACTACCAATACACCAATGTCAGGCAGGACAAGCCTCTGGTGAATTTATGCTTCAAACTTCAAGCATTTGGTTCTCACCTCCACAATAAACAATCCTAAGAAATAATTGACTCAGTGATTCACTAGATGGGGGTGGAGTATAGTATGTTTTCATCCTAAAGGAGTACTTGCCAAGGATGCAGCATGGTTTGCAAGGTTGGGATTGTGAGAGTGTCACAACCCCCTCTGTAGACAGGTTTCCCTATTTCTGACCCAAATAAGTAAGGAAGATGCATAGGGATATACTGTAATCATTCTCTCCTTACAGATCTAATGTCATGGTTCCAATAAATGAAGCCAGTCAAAAGAACTTCAAGGTGAAAAATTCGTCCTCGAGAATATTTTATTTGGAAACCAGATATCGGCACTTACATAGTTGAACCCAAAACTGAAAGTTCCCTCCCCTGATACAAAGTTACAAGTTTTAATTCCCATCCCAAACCAAGCTGTCACACCACATTCCCCAATGACAAATAAGCGTGGGTTTTTCTCCCCCACCCTCCTACCGCCAAAATTCTTTGCTCACAACGATCTTGATTAAAAATGCAGCTACAATTGTTATGACTAAGAATGCTCATACCTCTCCCTCCCCCCTTATTCTATCTACGTGAAAAATCCCCAGCTACAGAGTGGAAAGTTACAATGAACAACAAAAGTAAAATGGCTACAGTTTGTTCTGTTGTCACAATGCTGACATCTGCTACAGATGTTCCCAGCAAGAATTAAACTTCACTTACCAGGAACTCATGAAGGCACCCAGTGCAGCCAGATTCTGACAGAGGGAACAATACAGCAAAAAGTTGTATGGATGGGCACCTCATGAGTCAATTTGGTAGCATTGGGAGGAAACCTCCTTATGCATGGCAATCAACCATCTATTGTTCCAAGGAGGCATTATCATCTGCCTCCTAGCAGGTCCCCAACAGTAAGACTTGAACCTTTCATGTTAGTCCATGTAATGGCAACAGGTGCATCCATACCTCAGACTTGTCTTCCTATAAACAAAAAAAAAGGTGGAAAAAAGCCCCTTGCACAAATATATGGATGCACACTATTTTTCAGACTGTGAGTTTTGGGGATTAGTAATGCAGAAAACAAAGGAGGACCTGGTGGGTTCAGATATAGTGTTTTGCTACCCAACCAAAGGACAGGTTGCAATTACCAATGCCAGTGCAACAGCCTATGTTTTGACTTCTATGTGGATCTAATTACAGCTCCAGGTGGAATTTTTAGGCCCACTCCACAATGTCTCTGCATCTGTTGGGAACATAGTTGAGGGTGGATTCTCATGTTGTGAGCATCCAATCCATGGACGTAATCAATCATTGGCATGTATATAATACACGTATATGAATTTGCAAGTGACTCCAGATCGGGGATGTCCAAACAGGAAGGTCAGAGAAATAAGTGAGAGGAAGAAATGAATCGTAGAGTTAGGGAAAGCAAAGGAGCTGTGAAGTGATGAGGAAAGGACAGGGTTGGGGGGCAAGAAGCATCCCTAGATACTTTACTGCAGACCATGCCTGGATTCCATGCCAAATCAAGGGAAAAGAGACATTGCTTGGGAAACTGAATTGCAAGAGAAAGAAGAACTTTGGTTTTATAATGGGAGATTAGCTAAAACCAGGGCTTTTTTTCTCATAGAACGCTTTTTTGGATGGAACCTTGTAGGGTAGGCAAGGTGGGTTGTATGACATGTGTGAGTTCCGGCACCTTTTTTTTTGTTTTTGTTTTTTGTTTTTTTTGTTTTTTACAAAAAAAGCACTGGCTAAAACTAAAGATTAGAGATTAGTGGTGACTAAAGAAGTCAAAGTAGAAAAGAGGTCAAATGCTTTCCTTTATGACAAAGAGAAAGAAGTTGTCAAGGCATTTAGAGCTAACCTTGGGGAAGATACGGATAAGGAAGGAACTTGGAGAAGAGATTACACAGTCCAAAGAGAGAAGAATGTGTGAGAAAGAAACTGAAGAGTCACCCTGTCTTCATTTTCCTCAGTACAAGATGGAACAGAAAGAATCCTGGACAGGCTTTCAAGATTTTATTAATATACCTACTTTAATAAAGCTAATATATCTACTATAATAAAACTATATTCCCCATGCCCTTGGTAACACAATTTCAGCTCTCTCTGGAAATTCCACAATTCTAATTATTTCCCACTGTGAGATATAATTTCTTTCTCAGTCTCATAATTGGAATTAGTTTGATTAGGATCCAAGAGAGACTACATCCAAGAAGAAGACATGAGATCCAGTATGTTGTGTCCTGAGCCTTGCTGAGTCAATCAGCAAGGCAAAGGCAACCTGCAGGACAACTGCAGAGGCCCGGGCAGACCACGTGTTTGCCCGGGACCGGTTGTATAGACCCGGGCAGCCTATAAGTTGCCCGGGACTCAGACAGGCTGTCTCCAGCCTCGTGCGCATGCGCGAGGCGGGAGAATGGCCTGCATTCATTGGTTGAGCATCCCCTTGCAGGGGAGGTATAAAAGGGCATGTTGCCATTTTCTCCTTTGCTTCTGTTCAGTGCAAGCACAAATAAAGAACATCTTTTTTGCACAAACTGCCTCGTCTCCATGCCTGTGTCGAGAACAGAACACAGTAGAAGCCATAGCACAAGAGATCTGAAAAGCTTTGTTACAAGTATATTAATTGAAAGGAAGATAATGGTTCACGTTTTTCAGTGTTCATTTCTACTCAGTTCCTTAATTTACAGACTTGGTAGACCATCCAGAAATAGAGGACTATATATCTTTGGAAATTTTATATATAAAATTTATATATATAGATATAAAGAAATTTTAAGAGAATAAATCAATACAAATTTTGAAAGAAAAAAGTAGAGAAAGTAAAGTATTAAGTAATAAAAAGATGTAAAGAAAGAAAAAGAAAAGCAAAAAAAAACCCCACCTCTATTACAGCAGTATTTTGCCCTCTCTTTCTAAGGTTTACAACATAATATTCATTTTTTTCTTCTTTCATTTTCTAATAATCTAACCCATAAATGAAAAGTTTGTTTTTTTCTTTTTTCAGCCAAAGGCCAAAAGGGGTTTCCAGTCACACATAAATGTAGTTGTTGTTCTTTCTTTAATCAGACAAGTCAATTTTGCAATCTCTGCTAATTCTGTCGTCTTCATCAGCCATTTCTCCATTGTGGGTACTTCAGAATTTTTGTTCGTATTATAATTTTGCAGCAGTTATCATATAGTATAAAACAATCTTCTATATCTCTTTTCTAATTGTCTATCCATTATTCTATCCATTCTCTATTAATCATTTACTTGTTTTGGGGGAGGGAGATTCTGTTGAATAAGCTAGAGCAGGGGTCCCCAATCACCAGTCCACAGACCAATCCCAGTCCGCAGCCTGTTGGGAACCAGGCCATGCAAGCGACAGGGTGAGAATGTGAAGCTTCACTTGCGCATGCGTGGGATCTAGATTGCGTGCACAAAACCATTCTCTGGCCACCACTGCTCCACCACTGGTCCATGGATTCAGAAAGATTGGGGACCACTGAGCTAGAGACCTGTTAGTAACCAGAAAGAGAAAAGGCAGGTATATACAGTGGTGGGATTCAAATACCTGAACAACCAGTTCTCTGCATGGATGCAGGCTGGGCCCCCGAGGCCTAGAATGGACTTACGGAAGTGACATCCATGCACTTCCTGTGGGCTGTTCTAGGCCTGGGAGACCTCCTCCAGGCCTCCCTGGCCTAGAACAGACTTCTGGAAGCAGCGTGGGTTCAGCTGGTTCTCCGAACTCAACAAAATTTAGCTACCGGTTCTACCGAACTTGTGCGAACTGGCTGAATCCCACCACTCGGTATATATCAGAAATCTGGGCTTGCATTGCATTTCTTTTCAAGATTCACATGTCATTTCCAGCCTGTTTCTGCTTCCAGTCAATGGTAGCAATACCTTTGAAGCGAGTCATGCTTTCAAACAACTTCACTTTACACTGGCTAGCTTGGATCTCAAGAAAAATACTACTAGAAAGAACTAGTAGTATTCTTAGGGTAGGATCCCTCTCTTAGTGGATGAAGAGAATGGCCCCCAAAACAGAAGGATGGTTTACTATATATTAAAGAAATGTAAGGAGTACACGTTGTTATCTGATAGAGATGCCCTAAGTAAAGTCTAAAATTTCCTAAGTGGAAGAGATCACAAATATTTTTAAATCACTTGTCAATCACTTTACCTATCTAGTAAAGTATTTAGCTAACTTACACAACATGTGCTATTGTTTTCCTATTACTCCTGCATGCTTACCTCTTCGACTCCTTTAGATTTCCATATGTCAGAATTTAGCTTCGAAATCTTATAGGGCAAGAATGTTTTTTTATTTCATTTTATTTCACTCAATAAGTTGCATACACCTTCATAACGCTCCATAATTATGCTTCCATATTTTGAGAATGAAGGCTATCTCTGTTCTTCCTTAAAATGAAAGGCAGTGACATCTACAGAAGATTGCAGTGATGCCTAAATAATAACACCTGCACAATCATGAAAACATTGTCCTTACATCTTAGTATCCCAGTCTCTGTTATTGTTATGTGATTATGTCATGAAGTAAGTTTGGTAATATATTTCCCACTGACTCTCCTGAGTAGACTGTAAAACAAAGCTGATAGCTTTCTGTTTGGATGGTAAAATTTGCTGCTTATTCATGAAGGAACAAAGTCACAGAAAAGGCCTCTTTGAAATAACCAAAATACAGGTATTTCCCAAACAATATCACAACATTCCCAATCTTTTCTTTTTATTTATCTATTAAATATTTTTAACCCCAACTTTATTGTATTTAATAAGAAAAGTCAAGGTGGTCATCATACTAATACTTCTTCTTACTCCTATTTACCTATAACAAGTCTGTGAAGGTGAGTTGATTGAGAGAGAGAGTGGTTGGCCCAAAGTTAGTTACATAACATCGGTGTTCTTGCTCTTTTGACCATTACTTCCCAAAGTCCAGTTGCTAATATATGATTCATATAGTCTAAATGTAACTTTTTGCAATGTATTATTTGGAGAGAGATAAAAAAAAGAAAGACAGGAGAAACCTTGATCTATAGTGTATATAAAAAATTAACTACTGTGATCAAATGGATCCCATACGTGACTGCTTTTCAGGCCAGGTTTGCCATATAAATCTACTTTCCTCCAGGCAGTCACTAATTTAGCTTGTTATTCTGCTTTATCATCTCAAGAGACTTAGTTTTCAAAATAAAAATCTCTATAACTCCATAGTATCTTGGAAGTGTAAATAAGAGATACTCCAGCTCCTTCTTTCTGTCAATCAGTACTATTATCCTAACAGAAAATATTGGAGGATTTTAAAGCAGATCTGTCAGTTTATGATTCTTGTTGAGTTCATTTAATAAAAAACTCAAAATGATTTCCCCTTGCACAGATATGCACTGCCATACATAGTCTTATTAGACTACTCTGAATCATCCCTCTTTCCCTCTTGTTAAACATGGACAACCACGTGTATTGTCTCATCTTGGGTTGTCAATTAAAGTATTAGCTATTGCCACTCAGTTTCCATTATTTACAAACAGTAATAAGTAGTTGTCTCCTCTAGTGGGTGAATAGTATTTTTTTTCCATAACAAGTTTTATTAGTTTTTGTTTGTTTTACAGCCAAGTGCTTATAACACATCGTGGAGATAGGGCACTCCATAGAACACAACAAAAAATACAGTCATACATATACAATTTAAACTACTACTTTAAAAGTTCCCTCTTATGGTATACAATTCGAGCATTCCTAAAATATAAATTGTTTCTCACCTCTATCTATTATTCCAATTTCAATTTATGCTTCTCAATCAAATTATATCTCTTATTCTATTTCACATACATATTATGTAATAAACATGAATTTATATATTTTAAAACTATTGCATTAGACATAGTAATATAATAACATTATAATAATAATAATAGGACAATAATTATTTCTATCATAAACAAGTAATATAACTATTATATCTTAATATTTCTCAACTATATTCTATTTCATATATTCTATCCAATATTTTCATAGATCAGTCCACGTCCCTAAAAGATTCCTCAATTGTTTCAATTTAATCCATTTAATACCTCACTAATTACCATTCAATTCTTATAAATAAAAATATCAATAATATTTCACCAGTCTCAATCTCAATCTAACTCCTTTAATTATAAATTTTCCAATTTTTCTTATTGCCATTCCAAATCATAATCAAATCCATAATTTAAATCTAGTGTTGACTCATACCAAAGTAACCTTAAAGATCTCAAAAATATTAGTTCAATCAACGTCCAGAAGCCCTTTTTACCCATCAAATAAAATTTTAACTCTTATTTTTAAATCTAATTCTAGCTTTCTTTTTGTGCCAGGTAGGTTTCCACAACAGGGCCTCTAAATCCTCCCATCTTAGTAACTGGCTAAAGGCCTTTTCCCACCATTGAGTCCAATCATATTCTTTTTCTCTTTTATCCAGTGTTGTCTGTACTGTCATGTTGTCAACGTTTTTGGTGAATAGTATTTTTAATCACCTCTAAGCAAATATATCAATAAGCATTTATTTGGGGACGGAGTTTTGGGAGAGAGTAAGGAATAGGATCTTATAAAAAAGAAAACAGGCTATCCTTAATTTTTTTTTAAAAAGGAAAGGGAGAGGAGTCAATATTTGCATTATAATATTACTACATTAGAACTGATTCTATAGAAAAACAGAAGAAAACATAATATTCACAACATCTTCATATATTTGCCTACAAACCCTATCTTCTCAAAAGGTATGTTGTGCTTCCAGTGAATGATTCAGGTAGTCCTCATTTAGCAACCACAGTTGGGAGTGGCAATTCAGTCATTAAGCAAATGACTGATTGCTAACTAAAACTGTTACTGTACTTAACGATCTTACCTTTCCTTTCCTTTCCTTTCCTTTCCTTTATAGTCTGCAAAAATTATAAATGTGAGGATTGATTGTAAAGTTACTATTTCATCACTGTTGTAACTGTGGATTGTCAATAAATCAGACACCCATTAAACAAGGACTACCTGTACATGATCTAAGGCAGAGTCAGGAATGTTGTTATAATAGCTCACTGACATTATTTAGTTCAGCGGTCCCCAACCTTTCTGGCTTCGTGGACCGGCAACGGCAGCGGTGTGGGAAAAAAGATGATTTTCCGATCACAAATGGCATTTCACACACTCGCCCACCAGTTTTGTGGACTGGTTCCCAATAGGTTGCGGACTGGTACTGATCTGCAGACTGGAGTTGGGGACCAATAGAATTTCATGTACAGGTAGAAAAACTCAGTTATATCTAACTGAATATCATGTCTTATATATGCTTAGGTCATCTTTGGAAATCATTTTCTAAGTGTCCAGCCAAATCAAGTTGGTCAGATACCATCCTACTTTTCAGTTACTGTCCAGTGTCTTCTACTTGCTAGATTGTTCAGGGTCCACAATGTTAGATGTTGATGCCTTCCATAGATTCTAATGATCATAGCCTGGAAAGAACCATTTAGGCCACTGAGCACAGCCCTGGCTTAGATAGTAGAGCTGCCACTTGAAAATATTCAGTCAAGAGAAGACCACCATCTCAACTGGTACTTTCTTCCACTATCTTACTATTACAAACTTTTATCGGTTCATTTGGAAACTGCCTTCCTGTAACTTTTTTCCCTTTCCATTATTTCAGCTATTCAAACACAATTTTCTCCTGGGCATTTTCAGATTTAAATAGTGAATTTGCATAATTCTGAGTTAACAGCATGTATCAGATGGCTTTTAAATATTCTCTATTAAAAAAAAGTTCTGTGCTAATTATTGTCTTATCATGCTGACTTCTTTATTCTTGTAACTTATTATCTACCCAAAACATTTAGCAATAGAAGTTTTAAAGTATCATACAAATACTTATGTTCATATTTAAACCAGAGACAAACCAACTGTAACAACAAAATGGTTCAGAGAAAGTATAAGTGTATAACCCTTATGGAATATCTGTGCAATGGAACATGCATTAACAAGGACATCCAGTCCATTACAAAAAGCCAATAAGCCCTATATAGCTGTATAACCATGGCTATCATTATGGATATCTATTAAGTGCAAAGACTGACCACATTAAAAGCATTATCCTTACCATATGAATGGAGACTTAGATTTGTTATTCATCACTGACCATCCAGAAACATATCTTAAAATGTTTAATGTAAGAAGTAGAGTAATAGGTAGACAAAAAAACACGTTGGTGTATATATCTTTTCCTGTGTATCTAAAACTCACATATTTATCTTGTTCTGGGTATATGAGTTACTTTATATTCTTGAATTGCAGTATGCATCTTTTAGATCATTAAAGGTGGAGAGGAAAATTAAACAAATTAATATTAGAAGAAACAGTGGATGGTGGGAACTATTAAGCTGGCTTTTACACCACTCTGCTCATTAAATTATGCTACAGGTATAGGTTAATATGCATTGAAAATAACAAAATGGCTAATACAATAGAAGACATGAAATTAATTTATCTGCAGAATTTCAGTACGATAATAATAATTAATTTATCTGTAGAATTGCAGTACTATGAGTTTTTTCCCTCTATTTCATACATTATTGAGATTTACAAATTTGGTGAATTGAATGAAAGTAATGTGATCACTGCACAATGAGGCTCCAAAATTATGGAATTTACTAACTGATTTATGAACGGATTATTTTTTAACATTCTATTTTACAAGGTTGTATAGATAATTTCACGATTCCTTTGTGTCTCTGGAATTCAGACTGTATACATGAGTGTGAAACGGATTCCTAGCTTCTTACTGAGACATTGGGATTGTATAGGTACAGTAGAAACATGGAAGGAAAGAAGCTTAGCATTTGAAGGGAAACAGATATAGGCAGGATTTTTATTTTCTTGTTTCACTGTTTTTATTTTATTTGTTTTATTATTACTATGAGCCAATCAAAGTGGCTTAAGATAGGTGGCCATATAAATCTTTTAAATAAATTAGTAATAAATATTCAAAATTCTCCAGTCAGCATAGCTATTGTTGAGAATTCTGAAACTGAAGTCAACGCATCTAAAAGTTGCCAAATATAAATAACATTTATTGATCAACAGTGTACATTCTACAGTACACTGGTGGACTGTAGCATTAGCACATATCATCCCAACAATCTAATCTGTTCAGAAAAAGAGAAACCAATTATACCTTGTAGATCAATTTCCAATGTTAACAATAGAGGGAAATTGGGCTTAATAGACTGGCCAATAACTCAATAAATACTTGTGATCTACAAAGCTCTCAATTTGATGGATTTGATCATATGTTTAGTACAAACATGTTTGAAGAGACTGAGAGGGGTAAACCTCTCTGTGTTTCTTTGTTTTTCCATGTGTTTCGAAACATCACAAAGCTAATAAGGTCTGTCATTCTCACCTTCCTGTATGCACCTGTCATACTAAAGCACATTAGAGAATTGATACATAAGTCAAATACAGTCCACATTAGATGCAGAAGCTATGTAGTCTTTTGACTGCCAGGATCCATTTAAACTGGATATGCTAGGATGTGGGCATATCATGCTTCTGCTGGTAAGCTATCTCTCACCTTTTGTAATAATTTGCTCTTCAGTCAGAATGTATGTGTGTGTATGTATGTGAGTGTGCATTTGTGAATTCATATATTCTGATAGAAGATAGATAGATAGATAGATAGATAGATAGATAGATAGATAGATAGATAGATAGATAGATAGATAGATAGATAGATAGATAGATAGATAGATAGATAGATAGATAGATAGATAGATAGATAGATAGATAGATAGATAGATAGATAGATGGATGGATGGATGGATGGATGGATGGATGGATGGATGGATGGATGGATAGATAGATGATAGATAGATAGATAGATGATAGATAGATAGATGATAGATAGATAGATAGATAGATAGATAGATAGATAGATAGATAGATAGATAGATAGATAGATAGATAGATAGACAGATAGATAGATAGATATTGACAGATAGATGAGAGAGAGAGAGAGAGATGCTAAATTGTTGCTTATTTATCAGACCTAACTGTCATGAACATTTTTGCTTTGCTTTTCAGTTTACACTTACAACCCAGACTGAATTGTGTCTTACTATAAACCAAAAGCAATTGCCACAATAGCTTTAGAATATTCAAATTTAACTCATGGACATGCAATTATATGAATATCCTGGTAAGCATGACAGAGGGGAAATCACAGTAGCTACAAGTGGAAAAGACAAAGTAAATCAAACCTTCCCTTAAAAACTGTTATCCATAATACAGATTTAATACTACTTTAAAGCACAATTTCTCAGAGCTTGGCATCATTTCCTAATGTATGTGGCCCAGCAGTTGTCTATTGCACACTTTTCAAATAAACGTGCTTGATTAAATCATTTTTACAGTTAAGCTTTGTTTTCAGTTAATGCTCTTTTAGTCTTTCAGATTGCTGTTCAAGCAATCTTTACTTACAAAGCATAAACATAGGGGAAAATTCAGAAGCACCTTTATTAGGTTCAGGATGATACTAAATCATGAGACCTAAAGGAAAGAGGATGAAAAATGCCCATCTTGTTAAGGAAAGAGTGATAGAAAAATCCCAACCCGTGTGATTAATTTATGATTCAGTATGTCCTACGAACCTAGAAAATTGGGATAATGATGGTTTCAGTGAACCATGTGTAAACCTGAACATAGTTTATTTGTTGAAGATGGTCTCTTTGCTGCTGCTCTTCCTTTTTAAGAAACTCCAAACCAAGCTCTAGTCTTCCTTCAGGTAAAAAGGACAAACCTGTCACAGAAACTCTACTCAGAATGGGAAAGAGGGACAATATGTTTCTCCATGCCAGTTCTCTCAGTCCAGCTTTCCTTTGGATTGCAGGTAACTGGCATGGTGGTTGCTGGAGGAAACACCTAAGCATTCCATTGGTACATTGTATTTCTTTTGTAATTTGAGTAGCACTAGCATACAGTGAATTGCTTTGCTTCTGTTAACATATGTGACCTTCATTCTGTCTGAAAATCCACTGGGTATTGCAATAAGGAGAGACATTTACAGCTGCAGAAGAATCTCAAAATTCATTCAATTTTCTCTTTGTGTGCACCTTCAAGTCAGTATTGGCTCCCGATAACTGCATGGACTCATCCCTTGCAATTTTCTTGGCAAGATTTCAGAAGTGGTTTGCCATTGTCTGCTTCCTAGGGCTGAGAGAGAATGAATGGCCCACAGTCACTAGCTGGCTTTGTGCCTAAGGCAGGAATAGAACTCACAGTCTCTCAGATTCTAGCCTAGTGCCTTAAGCACAACACCAGATTGGCTCTTATACTTACTATTAATCCACTGCATAAATTCCTCTTTACTGAAAGTTATACATCATAATCTTTCTTGTTGGTCCCATGCAGGATGATAAATAGATTTTGTTTTTACTTTCTAGTCCAGGCCGAGACAAAATGACTGGCTCAAAGTAAGCCTAAGGGAGGACTACACTGTGGATATCTTTGCTCATAGTCTAATATGTTAACCACAATACCACACTGACTCTTCCAGGAATGTATGTACATATGCAAGTGCTTTTATGCCACTTCAGTCATGTAACTCTAAGTAGTTATGAACAACTACAAATATGTAATACTATAATAATCCCCAAAATTAAAAATAAATAATCACAGGATACATTGTAAAAAAAATAAATCAATGTGGATATTGAAATTCATCTTTTTACTCTGATACTTATAGAAGTCTTATTCTTAACATACATTTACACCTCTGTTAAATAAATTGGGAGCAGGAGAGACTAAATTCCATATGTATCATTATGTGCTTCCTTTTTACCTTTAACCATTTAATCACCTATACTTTCCTTGTATTCTAGTCTAATACTTTGCTTCCAGGTCCAATTCAAGGTGCTGGTTGTCACCTTTAAAGCCCTACATGGCTTGGGACCAGATTATTTGAAGGATCATCTTTTCACAATCACAACTACCCAACCCACCAGAGGGTCCACTCTCCTAAGGAGATCAATCTAGCAGGACCAAGAAAGGCGTTCTTTGTGGTGGCTCTGTGGAACATCATCCCCAGAGAGATAAGATTGGCCTCCATTTTGACACTCTTTTGCAAGACTCTGAAGACCTGGTTTTGCCAATAGGTCTGGGGACCCCAGAATGGGTTGGAGCCCATTAAGTGGTTTATTTGATTGATTGATTGTTGTTGCCAGGGGGAGGGGTTATTGCTTTTTATTGTTTTTATATTGGGGTTTTTAATCTTTGTAAACCCTGTGGAGCCATTGAGAGTGAATTGGGTAGCCATATTAATTTTCTTAAATAAATAAATAATACCCAAATTTGCTAAAACAAGGGGGGGTATTTTCACATATTCCAGCCACTGCAGGGTGCCACCTTTTCTTTGTCAGTGACAAATTTGGAATTTTTGAGCACATTCTAGGTGCCCAAACAAAATGGGTACAATTTATTTATATGATTTTTATAGCCACCCATCTCAGTAAATGACATTACTATAATGGACATGGCTAATTATCAAAAACAGCTTACTAAAATGTAACACCCCTGTTTCCTATTTATTTTTATTTTTTCCAACTCAGTAAGATACCTCACACTGTGCATGGTTCTGTTTTGATTCTGTCCTTTCGGAGTACATGTTGAATTAACTACCAACCAAGACTAAGTATTTATGTTAAAGTATAACATTGGTTTAATTCAGGTTTAAAAGTACTGGCCATTAGGACAGAAATCAGAGAAAATAAAAGTTTCTTTTGCTAAAATAAATCTCCATCTTGTTTGGCAAAGTTACATATTTTAGCAAAGTATTGCTAAAGCAAGACACAGAGCAGTTGATAATTAATCTCAGCCTGTGCCTAGCAAAGGCAAGAGAAGACAATTATTCCTGGGAATAGCACCACAGCAGTCGCTCTATAAATGGCAATTGATGAGCTAGTTGCTGAACTTCTGTTGGGAAATTCCAAAAGAACATTTTAGAAATATTTTCTTCAGGATTTATTAGAAATAGTCAGACAAAAAAGAGAGATAGCAAGCTTCGTATGGGAGCAAAAGCCCAGCTAGAATTATATGTCCCAAAGTTGGCTAGAAGAATGTTACATTCTCTGGCTGAATCATAACTGTGCTTAACACTGAAGTTTCCATTTTTACCAATTAATGATTCAGCACCTTAAGAAAGCTTGACAGTCAAAGATTGGAAGTGAGGTCTGATTTTTTTTAGACGCTCACTATTCTGCTATGTTCAGAACACTCTTAACCTGTTTTCATTATCATACCAGTTAGAGAAAAAGCTGGAAATATTGAAAGGCCCTTTCAATTGGTTACATTGTTTGAGTCGGGCAGCCTTATGAATATAGTAAATAAATACTTTTTTTCCTGGTGTATGTGTCAGGCATGCTTTATATTATTTTATCTTTAAAGCAAAATCTTTTTTTCCCCCTATACTGTATCCCATGGAACCAAACATATTGTGTCAGTATCAGAATCAATATGAAAGTTTTAGATCAGTAGTTGGACATAGAAAAGCATTCAGATAATTAGAGGAGTGATAGTGTACATTTCTAGATCAATATGCCAATTAGGAGCATGCAAAAGTTTGAAAGGCTGTTTTGGCTTAATGAAAGTTTGTACAAACGTTTGTCCACCTTTTCGTGGGCTAACATCAAAGCATTAGTTCATGATTCTTTAAGCATCTTACATTGTCTAATGTTTGTAATATGATACCTCACAAAATTGGCATCAGAATCAACCCCTCTCTGTCTCAATTACAAACTTGCCAACTGAGGCACCTGTTCAGCACACAGCCAAGGAAATACCTTCAGCTGCTTCATTTTTGGAGGGAAAAAAAATTATCTTTTAAATTCAAAGAGGAATCTGGAAATCCGGGCAGAAAATGGAGCTAATGTAATGGAGCTCCTCTGATTAAAGATTACTATAAGAATCTGCAAATCCAGGGAAGGAAAGAGGGTTCTTTGGCTTCAGGAATTCCATTTCTCTCTAAGGAATAGATAAACAATATCATTTAGAAATCCTAGGATTTATTTCTTATTTAATTATGTATAAGTCTAATGATATGGTCTTTGGTGATTTATTTTTTTCTGGGCAAGCTCATTTGTTGGATATTTGTTGCAGTAGATTCCAAGATGCATATTATTCATCATATGTATGTATATATAATATTGTAGGGCCACTTAGTGTTAAAAAGCAGTTTCCTCTCTACTGTAATGCTGCCTATAATTCCCCTCTACTGCTGCCTATGATTTCCACAGTACTGTGTTTAGTTCCTCCAACATTTTTATTTTTGCAGGGCCACTTAGTGTTAAAAATAAACATTTATATTTCCTTTTTTTCCTTTTTTAAAGATTTATTTTTAATTACTTCTTATGAGACTGATTCCCAGAAGGAAGGAGAAATTATTTCTTTAGACACACACCTCAATGCTCCATAGCCAGGAGATGGCACTATAGCATTTTATGACAACTTTTTTTAGTTTATATTCTTCTCAGTAAGGAATTCATTTTATGGAGTCACTGTCTCTCCCAAATGCAAGGGTTAAGGCATCTCCGTGAAGGAAATTAACTACCCAACAGCTACAGTACATTAAGGCAGGAAGAGGACCTAGAGGAGGACAATACAATACCTAGAGGAGTTGTGCAAAAGGAGACCTGTCATCCTATGAGCTAGTCCTGATGCTACAATAGTATGGTCTGGTTCTTCCTTGGCTTTTCAAAACTTCTATGTCTTCACATCATTATGTTTTATACAACTAAAATATGATGGGCTCCAGAAAGCCTCAGAACATGAAAGGATGCTGTTTTGTATTTTCTATGGATCAAAGAAAATATCATGCAGTTAGGAGAGCTTTCCCCCCCCCCCCATTCAGTGGTGGGATTCAGCCGGTTCGCATCAGTTGGGCAGAACCGGTAGCTAATTTTTTGTTGCCCAGGCTCAGAATGGATTTCCGGAAGCGGCATCCACACAGAGAACTGGTTGTTCACATATTTGAATCCCACCACTGCCCCCCTTGATATTTACTTTACTGAAAATTCTAGAACAGGTAGTCCTCAACATATGATCTATTGTTTTTCTGTGTTACGACAACCTCTAAATGGGTGGTTTAGGGCCCATAAAGCACGTCCGGCTTTAACATTGCATTTCAAGCACTTTCTTTTTATGACCTGTGGCTGTGTTCTACAATCACATAACCATGATTTGTGTTAGGGTTTTGCTGGTTTCTGGAATTTTTTTTGTTGGTTTACAATTAAAAATGTCACTTAAATGGCCAGATCGTTCCCTTAATGACCAAGTGATTTGCTTAACAACTGAAATCATTCACTTAATGACTGCCATGAATAATATATATATATATATAAAGAGTTTTGTTGTATAGGTTCCTCAACATTTGAGTGTAATAACATACAACCAGATTGTATTACAAGTAATATAACCACGGTCAATTTAAGTTCATCACAGGATTGATTGATAAATCTTCATAAACTGAGATTTTGCCATGTATTCCAACCATTCTAGATGTTTTGTGGTCTTCAGATAGTGTTTGGTCTCTCGGTGTTTCTCTGTGAATGATCTCAGCTGAGATGTAATATTTCCAATTTCTGAGAGAGAAAAACTTGCCAGCTTGCCAACTCTTCAAACTAAATTCTTCAGGTTGTTTACCAATAGAGGAAAATTGGAATAGCTCATCTCACTCTGTCTGATGGTATGTGCTGCTTTGTATCTATTTGTTTTGGTGAACAAGGCCCAAATGTATATTTGAATATTCACTGCAAGCCAGTTGCAGTAGTGATTGAGATTTATATAATGATCTGATGTCGTCATAATCTGCTTCTCTGACAGCTTGTTTGCGGTGTTTTGTCCTCTACCAGATCTAAGCACTTATAGTAAACCTTTCCAGGAATGTTGCCTTATTGCTAAACTTGACCAGAATTTGTTATAATAATTAATAACTCTTAGAAGAAGAGCACATGTTGTGATCTTAAGATATTAATAACTGCTTGAATTTTTTATGTACATTAATGTATACATCAGTGGTATGATGGCAATAAATACAACCAGGTTTAAAAAATTCATATTTTCATTGAAGAGGAAAAACTGTAGGCTGAAAATAAACGGGATCAAAAGTTTGAACTAAAATTAGATGGATCCAGTGGTGGGATTCAGCCAGTTCGCATCAGTTGGGCAGAACCGGTAGCTAATGTTTTGTTGCCCAGTCCCAGAATGGACTTCCGGAAGCGGCATCCACACAGAGAACCGGTTGTTCACATATTTGAATCTCACCACTGGATTTTTTGCTATAAGCTCTTTCTGAAAAAGCTTCTATCTTTCTGACTCTTTCCCACTCAGTGAGATGCCAAGGGCTCTTAAGAGAGCTCTAAACTAAATATTTATTGATGCCTTTTAAATTAAGCTGAGGATTATGTGCAGACCAGAAAATGTAGAATTCTTTACTCAAAGGTTTAATTAATTATAAAAAAAACATTTTCCTGCCTTATGTAATGCTGTCCTTGAATAAGAAAGAATAACTCACTACTTAATGATTATACCTTTGTGCACATCTGTGCAACCCTTCCTGTACACCCAGGATTTTTTTTTAAAAAAAAATAAGTTATATTAAAAAACAAAAGTTAGAAAACTAAAATAAAGAGAGAAAAGTGCAAAAAGAGAAGGAAGAGGTGGTGGGTGACTTCCAACTGGAAAGTATAGTACAGTAAAATACAAAAAATATGTACCACTTTAATCTTTTGCTTTACATTTCATAGCATTTCAAGCCATTTGTATAATAACAAATTGGATTGCAATCTTAATATATTCATACCTCACAGCCTTATTTGGTAAATTACAATGGGATTTACATATAAGCAAACATCCATAAGTGTGGAATCCAGGCCTGTTCAGGTTTGTAAATGTTCTTATTGGTGTTTTTTTAGTATTATTGCATTATAATCATTTTTTTTCCATTAAATCATGTCTGGTTTTCAGAAACTGCCTGGACAAGTCCCTACAGTTTTCTTAGCAAGGTTTTTCAGAAGTGCTGTGCCATTGCCCCCTTCCGAGGGCTGAGAGAAAGTAACTGGCCTAAGATCACATTCATATGAAGAGACTGGACAGCCATTTGTCTGAAATGGTATAGGGTTTCCTGCTTGAGCAGGGGGTTGGACTAGATGACCTCCAAGGTCCCTTCCAATTATTATTATTATTATTATTATTATTATTATTATTATTATTATTATTATTATTATTATTATTATTATTATTATTATTATTATTATTATTATTATTATTATTATTATTATTATTATTATTATTAATCTTGATAGCAATACATAAGCTATTTACTGTTGTCTTTTGGCATCCTTAATGCTTGCAGAGCTTCTTCTCCTTTCAAAGCCCAAGAAATGTATCTTCTGATAATGATGTATTTTTTTAAAAAAATCAGATATGGGACAGCACTCTGTGAGGAAGGGGGGAGGGAGCAAGGTGAGCTGAGAGGCAACACTTCCAGGAGCTCCTTTCTGTTGTTACTGTAATAAAAACTCACTGACTTCTTGAAATAAAAAGTCAACTCCTACCTATAAAATAGACAAGGACCTAAAGCAAAATGGATGTCTGGATTGATATTTTCTTTCCATCTATCCCTTTGCAGAAGATTCTTAAAGAATCAATGGAGGGAAAAAGTTATTATAATGCATGACATTCATTCCAGCTGCTTTTTTCCAGCTGCTTTTGTTGATTTGGATTATCACATAAGTCTTTTGCCCCGTTTTATTTTTTCTGAGTACTGAAAGTTTGAAACTTAGGGAGAACTATTTTTAACTTAAAGAAAGTCCATCAGAAACAGCTTCTTATCAATTAGAGCTAAAGAGTCCCTTTCTAGTCAAGCTTGGCTCCTGGCATCTTCATGCAATTTTCTTGTCGACAATAGAGAAGCAATACCTTGCTTTTCCCTATCTCTCTCCCCCGTTCCCCCCTCCCCGACACATGCCAACATGTTATTTGGAATATTTGTTTTACTTATGCAGCCAAAGCAGCATTTTTATGGGGAAAAAATGAATATAGGCTAATCTGAGTATTAATGTTGCATCCTGTTCGTTAGCCCCAACATGTTTGCTAGAGGATAATGCTGTTTGAGAAAGCTATTACTGCCATCTAGTGGAAGACTATGTGGTTTATTAAGAAAATTCCTTCTCCCTCACCCTCTCTGTCTCTGTCTGTGTCTCTCTCTGTCTCTCTCTCTCTCTCTCTCTCTCTCTCTCTTTCAATATCAGTTTGCCTAGTTGAGACAACTGACAAATCAAGAAATCAAGGCAGGGTGATGAGTAATGTGAAGGATCTTTGGTGCTCTCTAAGCTGGGTTGTTTTCTTGCAGATGTTTCCTTATCCAAACTATGAAAACATATGAAGAAGGGTTGCAGGAATCAGTTATCTCTCGTTTAATGAAAAGAAGGACTAGGGACGACATGATAGCAGTGTTCCAATATCTCAGGGGTTGCCATAAAGATGAGTTAGTCAACCTATTCTCCAAAGCACCTGAAGGCAGGACAAGAAGCAATGGATGAAAACTAATCAAAGAGAGAACCAACCTAGAATTAAGGAGAAATTTCTTGACAGAATTAATCTTGCCTCTAGAAGTTGTGGATGCTCCAACACTGGAGGTTTTTAAGAAGAGATTGGACAACCATTTGTCTGAAATGGTATAGGGTCTCCTGCTTGAGCAGGGGGTTGGACTAGAAGACCTCTAAGGTCTCTTCCAACTCTGTTATTCCTGCAATCATGTGATCTCCATTTGCAATCTTCTCTGCCAGAAAGTCCCACAAAGTCACTGGAGAATCTGGCACAAATGACTGCATGTTGAGCGGATGTTGGATTTGAGGTTCATCCCCAGTTCACTGAAGTTTCCCTTCCATGAAGAGAGGGGAAATCCTCTAGCACAGTGGAGGAATGGAACTCAAATCTGGGGAAAAAAAAAAAAAAAGTAGGGAAAGCAGTGTTTTGAACCTTTCAGAATGCTGTGTTTGGTAGTGTTTTCTGCTCCAAAGGCGGGCGGGCGGGGGAGGGGAATGCTAAGGAAGGTGAGTGTTTGAGCACTCCAAAATGATGGTGTTCACTAGCATTTTCACCCGATTTGAGGTTCATTCCTCCAGCACACTGAAACCATTTCCATAAATTCCTCAGCATTCTTCAGGTGGAGGAACGAACCTCAAATTTGGCAAAAATACTAACAAATGCCATAGTTCTCAGAATAGTTCTTCCTGGAACAGTGGGGAGATGCCCAGACTTCCTGAGTGTGATAGGAGGCCTGTGCTCTCTCCTCACCCTACCAGACCCGGCCTAGACCTTCTCCCTGGCACTCTGCTTAATTACCACAATTGGGAGAGCTGGTTATGTGGTTGTTCAGCAAAGCAGTCACATGGTATATTGCTTAATGACTGCTTCACTCAATGACCAAGATTTTGGAGCCAGTTGTGGTGTAAGTGGAGGACTACAAGTATGCGTAGATTTTGCTACATGATGCGCCCATTTATTTCAAATGGCAAGAGCCAGCCTTTTCTTTTTATAAAATGGCTTCTGCCTGTACAATCTTTCCTTAAATTTATTGTAAATATATAACAAAAATAATCCAACACTATAAATAAATCCTTAAAGCTTCTGTTACTCCAAGTTAAGTTATGACAGAACTAGAAAGAAAGAAAGAAAATGTATCAAACTGCTATCACTTTTCTCAACAAAATAATTTGCTCGGAATTTTTGATTCTGAGTGAATTAAGCATATTCTCTTCTTTGCCTTTAGATGTCTCTGTTCTACTTCAGAAAGAGAAGTTTTATCACTTCTGCAAATCTATACTGAGTCTTCTTAAATACAACTTTTATTTAATTTTGGAATGCACTGAGAAATAGCTTGTATTAATATATTATGCACCCACACACACAAATACAGAGCTTAAAGTTTATATGTACATATGACACAAAGAAAGATTAATCTACATTTTGGTCATTAGCTTCATTTTTACCTAAATAGGACCAGATTAAAGGAACAGTAGGCTCATGGAACAAGGATTTAAGTTTCTAACCTGGAGCTAATTGAGCAGAATAACAATGTAATGCCTACATAACTGTTATGAGAATAAAGATGAGAAAATATATACCGATGTGTGTGTATATATATACACTGTGTGTATGTATATCTATATATGCGTATGTATATAGTATGTATACTCTGTGTGTCTATTCTGTTCTGTTCTGTTCTGTTATTTTTCTGGAATTCTCTCCAGTTCACTAATTATTCTATAATCAAATCAGCATTAAAGCTTTAATACCACCAGACACAGTAAAACAACTAATAGTAAGTCTGTCCATCCGTCCGTCCGTCCATCAAATCATAATTGAAGGAGAAGCAGAAACTTTTCTAAATAGTTGAATTAGGCCCTGCAAGTTTTAGAATTTTGAAATTAAGAAGAGTGAACTGTATATTATATTTGTTCTTTAAAATTATTTCAGAACAAATTAAATAATCAGAAAAGCTAGAATAATACATAGAACTATTAATATTATTATCTGATTAGAAAGCAATCAAACATTCTCTCTCTCTCTCTCTCTCTCTCTCTCTCTCTCTCTCTCTCTCTCTCTCAACAGTATGTATTTATTGTTAAATTTATGCCCCACTATTCCTCCATGTGCTGTATGAGGTAGTGGCCCAAAGTCACCTAATAAACTCCCATGACGGAGTATGAATCTTCTGGTCTTACTGCAACTCATTAAGACCACACCGATGTAAAAGTAAACCATAAAGAGAAGATCTCCCTTGAAGCTTTGCATAAAGTTAGTAAAGAAGTGGGTTTGCAACATTTACTGCCCACTGCTACTCTATCAAACATACTATATATAGTCATGCATTTTTGCTTCTTTCTTTACTCATCAACAGCCCAGTCAGATGCGCTTAGATAGAGTGAAGCCACTTAGCCATCTTTCTGTTCTGTTGGTTTTCCAGGAAGCATACCTGTCTTGTTGTGATAAAAACAAACTAAAAAATCCCTGTATCTTGCCCCCACACTGACACCAAAATTTGCATGGATATTTGACATACAACTCATCCCACCCATCAGATAGCCACATTAAGTTATTTGCAGGATTGCATCTGCCTGAGAGAATCTACCCATCCTACCAGATTGGTTAGGATGGGCAGGTGCCAGTTCTCTTCACTGAAATCTTGCCATCTAATGGAACCTCAGAAGTGTGCCTATTCCATGGACCATTCCCCCCCCCCAAGTAATCTGACAGGCTCTCACAAATAAATAAATATCTTCCATTATCTTCCTGTGGTGTGAATTTTTTTAGACCAGGGCTACACAGGGCCATACATTACCTTCAAACCTCCCAAATTCTATTTTTAATGTGGTAAAGAGGGAAATACCTGGCTACAAACCCTTTTCACCGTGTCAGTTTAGTTAGATCCAATTTAAATATTATTAAAATGTAAAATGACTTAAATGTAGCTTTTGTTCTGGGGCTGCCCTATTTTTTCCCAGACTTTTTGAAGATCAGTTAATAACCTCCCTCTCAGAGTCAAAGCAGAGCTCTCAGTTTGACAGCATTTGAGCTGAGACCGGTTTAGAGAATGGAATCTAAATAAATCTGCATGCCTGCATTTTTTGTTTGTTTGTTTGTTTGTTTGCTAGCATTCCAGCTTTGAAGTGTCAAAACAGGCGTTACTGATGACAATGAAATGTTTTTCTGATTTTTACATAGCAAGACATGTCAAGAAGCTTGGGGCGCAAAGAGGAAGCATTTAAAATGAAATTTGTTTTGTTCACAGAAAATAGGTAGAACATAGCAAGAATCCATTTCATTGTCATTTACATCAAACGATAGCTCATGGGGACTTTTTATTTCAATTGTTTGTCTTTTGATTGCCACATAGAAGCTATGAAACATTCCTTTTCATAAAGGATTCTTATCTTGAACCTGATTTCCTATGCCATCCTTTTGTATGTACATTCAGCTCCCAAAGAATCTTCACGAATATCTCTAACTCCTATTCATTCGCCATGCCTTAGTCCTTTCTGGTATCAGTTTATTTCAATGTAGGCTGGATTGGATTTTTAACACAAAAGTTGTATTGTGAATCTTAAACCAGACCAATTCATTAGACATGTAGATGGATTCATAAGGAGAACAGCCATTCCGTGCATTTCAAGCACCCTGTGGGCATTGCCACTCCAGCTGCAAAACCTATTGTAGCATGATTTGAATTTGGGTGTTTCCCTCTGCTGTTCTAAACCTGAATTATCCAAAGTGCTTTATTGCTAAATCTTCCAAAGGTTATTAGATTGTTTGAATGCCCAACTGATGTAGTACCACAGAATAGTGTTAAGATACCTCAAATTGTAAAAAATAGAATTAGATGTAATATTGATGTGTCATTGTCAAGAATGGAACACTGTCCTTTGCATCTCACAACCTGTAAGAGTACAATTTATATATTAATGTATACAAAGCTGAAGTACATCTCCTACATTGTGGAACCAACTTTATCAGGAGGTGTTCTACATTATATGACACAGATAAGCAGCACAGATCATATTTGGCTTTTGAAATGTTCCTGTGGTTTCTTATTTGCCTGGTAGATTAGCTGGGAAGAAAAAGAGAATAAGAATTCACAAGTGGGCAAATGTCCTAATCTAATTTCCTAACCATTCCACCTAATCATTCCCCTTTAATTTTTTTCTTGATCATCAGTGCAGGATAAGGAGTGTCTCTATTTCAAAACAATTTAACTTATTTTGGAATTTCTAAAACCTAATTCATCATTCCCATCTGCATCTTTGAGTAATGTGTATTGAATGCCTCTCTTTTGACTTTCCCCATCTTTAATCGTACAATAACCTATTTACTTTATAAAGCTTGTATTGTGTAGTTATTGAAGCTTTGACCTATAACTGGGAAGTTCAAGTCTTCCTTAAGCCATGAAAAATTTAAATATGATTTTGATCCAGTCGTTATCCAATCTATTGCAAAGGGTTATTTGGGGGGGGGGGGAGAGGAAAAACATGCCTGCTGTGAAGGAAGGCAATCTAAAATAAAGCAGGATATAAATCTAACTAATGAAGAACTATATTTTTAATCGTCAACAAAGGTAGATAACTTTTCTAAGTGTAGCATCACAATGAACAATTTCAATAGGAGATACAGAACAATCAGGACTTTCAAAGCTGTTCTGAGACTTCTTGAAATTTTATGTCTTACGGATTTTCTGAATGTTCATTTTTCTTAATGGAAATATATTATTCTGGATAACATCAAAATAATGTAGCAAAAATTGTAAATTATATTCCAGGATTTAGTTTAGTTCATTAGACTTTTTCCCTATATTGATTTTCTAAGAAATAGGTTTTAACTGTACCCTTTATGCTGAGATCTAATTTTGGAATTGCATTGTTCATTCTTCTATCATTTTGTTCTCTTTAAAATACAATTTTGTTCACATCTGTCACTGATCCACTCTCCCTTCCTGATCATTTTTCATTTGAGTACACAGACAAGAATTCCCAGTTTAAAAAAAAAAAATTCCCTAGTGCTTTTTTTAGAGACTATACCTATTATCTAGACAAATTTTATGAAACAAGAGTTTGTCAGAACCAGTTTATAGTTGATTGGTAACTCTCAATGTCTTCTTTTTTGTGTAGAAGTCCTTTGATTTCTAGTTTTTCAGCTCAAAGGGTTTCACCTTTGAGAATCTATTAGCTCTATATAAATTTATCTGGCAGGAAGAAAAAATGACCCTATAAGGAATTCTGGTGGAAATAGAGCTCTACTGAAATAGACATCTCCCTAATGCTACTGATCAATATTAATAATCAGCTTCCTTCTTGCTATTCATATTGCATGTATCCTTGAACCTATTCTAGGCTGGCCGTTTGGGTCACTTAGAAAGAGAAGCAAGTCAAATAGACAACAACTGTAGGAAAACTAGATTTGAATGAATGTAATTAATGTGCCATTTTTGTTATATCTTTGGACCTGGAAGTGAAAGTTGGTTTCTATCTTTTCTTTCCTACAAAAATCCCACCATTTCTGGGGGAGGGGAAGTTACCATTGTATGTAAGAGAATCTCCTATGATAAGAAAGCAGCTGTCAAAGATCCTCCATTCACCCCTGGCAAGAATGACAAAGAGTTGTCTGGTTCACAGGTGGCTGTTGGTTTACTTCAGGAATCTCTGGCATGCAGTTACAAAGATACTCTGGTATCAAAGTCCATGCTGGGAGCAACCGCCTCCCAGCGCTTTTTATGCATACAAGGTAATCAACCCCGCCCCCCACCCACCAAACCAGCATCCGACCGCGTGAGTTCAAAAGGGCGACTGCCATGGCCAGAAGCTTTTCCGCGTGTGAGCATCCGTGTCCCCACCCGCATCGGCAGCCTCCGCGTCCAGCCGCTCCTCAGCCCTGGGGCCGGCCGGCTGGCAGCCCGTCTTCTGCCGTCCGGCGACCT
Source organism: Azemiops feae (assembly GCA_023970755.1). Lineage (NCBI taxonomy): Eukaryota > Metazoa > Chordata > Lepidosauria > Squamata > Viperidae > Azemiops > Azemiops feae. Next base: position 5,299,406 of record JALGBA010003987.1, on the reverse strand, counting down.
ATCAGCTGCTTGGCAGCCGAAAGCGCTGCCAGAAAGTCAAACAGGCTTGGGCCCGGCTCGTCAGCTGCTCGGCGCCTCAACACGCCACTTGGAGTGCAAACAGGCACGCGCCCGGTTCGCCAGCTGGCTGTCGGCCCGAAGACGCCGCCAAGGTTTGTCAGCTGCTCGGCGGCCTGTCTGCTTGGCGGCTTGCGGTGCTGGCTATCGTCGTCCTCCTCCGCCCTGCACGCCTTCCTTGCCCTCCCGCACCTGTTCATGTCGAGCCCGGAGGGCTTGACAGGCGGCCCCTCTACCAGGGCTCCTCCTGGAAGACAAGGAGAGACATAGCATTAGATGGGTGTGGTGGTGACTGGCACAGTGGAAACCCCTCCCGGTTTATGAGGGTATCTGCGATGGTACTGCCGCAACAGTCGGGGGGCCTCGATGTCAGCTACCCCCACCCAGGAGGCCTCCGATATTGGGTAGCCCTTCCACCTAAGTATTGTACCCGACCCCGGTGAACATGGGAGTTGAGTATCTCCTGAACCTCGTAGTGCTCCCCCCCCAAACAGGCCCTGGTGGTTGTTTTACGTGCCGAAACGAGGTCCCCGCCACCGGTTTCAGCAGGCTGCTGTGAAAAACCGGGTGCACTCTGCCCAGGAGGCGAGGAAGCTGCAGGCGGACTGTCACCAGGTTGATGACCTGTGTCACCCAGAAGGAACCTATGTATTTAGGCCCTAGCTTCTTACATGGTAGTTTCAACCGTAGGTACTTGGTCGATAGGTACACCATGTCCCCTACCTGGAACGGTTTTTGGGGTGCCCGTTTTTTATCAGCTTGTACCTTCGCCACCTCCTCTGCTTTTTGCAGAGCCCTTTTCAGGGAGTCCCATACATCCCGGATACGGGGCATCCAGTCTTGCGGATGACAAGGAGAGGGGTCCCCCTGCTGGCATTCAGGGATCGGGACAAACTCTATTCCGTGCACAACCCGAAAAGGGGTGAAACCAGTGCTGCTGTGGACTGCGTTGTTATACGCCACCTCGGTGAACGGCAGGAGTTCAGCCCAATCAGTCTGTTGATAGGACACGTAACACCGCAGATACTGTCCCACCATGGCGTTAGCCCATTCGGCGGTTCCATTGGTACTGGGGTGAAACGCAGAACTTAGTCCTTGGGATGAACCGATTGAGCGAACGAACTCCTGCCAGAAGCAGGCGGTGAACTGCACGCCCCGGTCGGACACTATCCGTCGAGGCACCCCGTGTAGACAGTACACGTGTGCTATGAACAGTTTGGCCAACCGTCGGGCGGACGGCAAGCCCTTGCACGGAATGAAATGGGCCTGCTTTGAGAACAGGTCTATTATTGTCCATATCACTGTGCAGCCATGGCTCTCCGGCAGCTCCACAACAAAATCCATCGCTATCTCTTCCCAGGGCCGGTTAGGGTTGGCTACCTGCTGCAACAACCCGGGTGGTTTTCCCACGCAGGGTTTTGTGGTGGCACAAACGGAGCATTCCCATACATATGTTTCCACATCTGCCTTTATCCCTGGCCACCAGAACTGGTGTTTGAGCAGATGCAGTGTTTTGAGGAAACCGAAGTGACCTGCCTGCCTGATGTCATGGCCCCGGTGAAGCACCTTCACCCGTTTTTCCCCTGGGACGTAGATCTTGTCACCCTTCCACGCCAAACCCTCCTCCCTGTTAACAAGGCCGGATGTCCCAACAACCAGGGGTCGCTCTTATTTGCGCTCTGCAACTCCTGAGTTAGAGTCTCTGCGGGTTTGAGTGTGACCACTTGTTCGTTTGGTTGGTATAGGGGGGGGTATCATGGCCTGTACCACCTCCTCCCTTTTGCTGTTATACTGCGGCATCTGGGATAAGGCATCTGGCAGGAAGTTCTTCCCACCAGGCAAGTATTTCAGATGGAAACGGAACCTCTGGAAGTACTGTGCCCACCGTACGTGTTTAGGAGCAAGGCGGCGAGGCGTCTGCAGGGCTTCGAGGTTTTTGTGATCTGTCCACACCTCAAATGGGTCCTTAGCCCCCTCCAGGAAATGTCGCCACATGGCCAACGCCCACTGCACAGCGAACGCCTCCTTCTCCCAGACTGCCCATGCTCGCTCGGTTTCGGTTAACTTCCGCGAGGTAAACGCACACGGCTGTAGGACCCCTTGGTCGTTCTCCTGGAGTAGAACCGCCCCCACTGCCACATCACTGGCATCTGCCTGGACGATGAACCGTTTTTCCGGGTCTGGATGTCGCAACACCGGCTCCCTCGAAAAGAGGGCTTTCAGGTTTTCAAACGCCCTCTGGCATGCAAGTGACCATGGCAACTGTTGGCTGGATCGTGGTTTACTCGCTGTGTGTTTAGTCCGGAGTAGGTCCATTAACGGCAGGGCCACTGTAGCGAACGAGGGGATGAATTGCCGGTAGAAATTGGCAAACCCTAGGAAGCTTTGTAACTGGCGGCGTGTTTGTGGTGCCTGCTATTTGAGCACTGCCTGGACCTTGGCTGGGTCCATCTCCACTCCCTCCCCCGAGATCCGATACCCGAGTTAGTCTAGCCGGGTCTGATGAAACTCGCACTTAAGACAATTTCACGTATAACTGCGCTTGTAGGAGTTTGCCCAGCACCTGTCACACAAGCCTGATGTGGTCTGTTTTGTTAGTGGAGTATATCAGGATGTCATCCAGGTAAACAAGGACCCCCTGATACAGATGCTCATGAAGCACTTTGTTAATCAGCTGCATGAACACAGCAGGGGCCCCTTGCAACCCGAACGGCATCACCTGGAATTGATAGCTCCCTAAAGGACTATTGAACGCAGTCTTCCACTCATTCCCGTTCCTCACCCGGACTCTGTAATAGGCCTCCCGTAGGTCCAATTTGGTGAATATCCTCCCTTTTGCTAGGTGGGCTAACAAGTCTTTCATGAGTGGCAGGGGATATAAGTTCTCCACACATACTCCATTTAGCCCTCTAAAGTCCACGCATAACCATAGGGTACCATCCTTCTTTTCCTTAAACAGCACCGGGGCCGCAACCCGTGACTGAGCGGGTTGGATAAAACCCCTTGCTAGGTTTTGGTCAATATACTGCCTTAATTCAGCCATTTCCGTGGGGATCATGGCATACATCCGGGGTTTCGGGAGCCTGGCACCCGGTACGATATCGATGGCACAATCGGTCGAGCGATGGGGGGGTAATACGTCGCTCTCCCGTTTGCTGAACACTTCAGCAAGGTTGGTATATTCTGACGGGAAGGGGACTTGCTCCCCCACATTCCTTTTGTGGGTTTCCCTGCCTGCTTGGACCTGCTTGTGTGGAGGTGGCCGGGGACCAACACCTATTCTAATCTTTCGGTATCCCCCCTCCCACCAGATCGTAGGACCCCACTTGTCCAGCCATGCCAGGCCTAATATGATGGCCTCCGTCATTGACGGGACGACTATGAAATGGATGACCTCCCAGTGATCCCCCATCTCCATCTGTACAGGTTCGGTGATGCATGTAGCAAGAGCTCTCCCTAACAGGGAACCATCAACCTGCTCGAACCGCACAGGTTTCACCAGGGTCCTCACTTTGATCCCCATTTGATTCACCACGGGCCCGCTAATCAGGCACCCAGTGCACCCGGAATCTATGAGGGTGTCATATTTCCCCCGGTTCCCTGATTGTGGACTGACCAATGCGATAGGGATGGTGAATGGGTGGATGGGCTCACTCACCATTGGGTCTTCCGTGTCCTCTGCATCGTCATCGTACATGACCACTTGGTGGCCCGTCACAGCGGCGTCCTCTCCGGTCTTCGGGCGCTCTCCGCAGGGAACAGACCCCTCAGCCTGGTGTGCAGCCCTTGATTTCTCTGGGGTTTTCCTGGGGGTGGTCTTCCCGGTCGAGTCTGGCTGGCCTTGGGACACCGGAACCGGACACTCCGCTGCGTGATGCCCTGGCTGATTGCAATGGAAACAACGAAACGCTGGACGAGGCGCTGCTGCGGTAGGCCTTGGCTCTGGTCCCGGCCCCCTTGGTCTCTCCGGGGATTTGCGTGGCCCTACCGACCCATCGCTCTTAGCTCGGAATTCTTGGAGGCCCGTATCCAGATCCAGTACCACACGGAACTACTCTTGCAGCTTGCTTGGAACCCCACGGTATATACAGGCCTGACATAGCTCTCCAGACCCGCCTGGAACTGGTGAACCAACAAGCATTCCGGCCATGTTCACAGCTTGCCGGCCACCCATCGGAACTCTCAGACGTAGTCAGCCACAGGCCGGCCTCGCTGTTTGAGCACCAGCAGCTCCCCCTCCACACGCTGGATCCTGGACATGTCCTCGAAGTGGGCCCGCAAAGCACCCAAAAACAACCCCACATCCGCCAGCTCCCGAGCGTGGTCGCTGTGCAGATCGGTCACCCAGTCCACGGCCTCCCTGTGCAGGGCCGCCGCGATGGCTCCCACCATTGCCCACTGGGATGGGTAAAGGTGGGCATAGCGATCTAGGTGACTGATAGCCGACTGAGGAATAACGCCAGCCGATCCGGGTTTCCATCAAAGGTTGTCTGTAGGAGTGGAGGACCCCAGGCTGGTCCCTGAGGCCAGGGACCCATCCCCCACCCTGGACCATGCACGGGATCTCCCATGGCCCCAGGAGCAGGTGCCACGGCGTCTGTGCCCCTCCGAACCGGGGTCCCCACACCCAAATCAGGCCTCTGGGTGGCCGCCACTGGGGCCGACAGCGACCCACCTGCCCATACAGTGTGCGGCCTCTCCGCTGGACGATGCACGCTCTGGGTTGGGGCCCTCACCCGTTTCGAGTCTCCTCCACGACTGGCGTCCAACTTTAACTTCGGACTAGCCAACCAGAACCGGCCTGTCCCCGACGCCAGCGATGGCGGACCAGCCCATGACCATGCATCCATCTCCGGGGTCTGGTCCCATCTTGGCCACGAAGGGGGCTCCTGGAAGCCGGCTTCTCCGAAATGCTCCCTTAATATGTCCATTGTCACCTGACCAGGGGCCGTGGAGTAACTCCAGTCCTCCTCCTCATCGTCAGTGACCCGTCTCTCCCACCACTGAGACAGTGACTGGCCCAAAGCTCCTGGAGTGCGTGGCTGGCCGGTTGCTGGGCCGGTGGTGGCTGAACTATGCCACCACTCCCCAGAGGACCCTTCCCCCTCTGGGGCGGACCCCTGGATTTTATTAAATAAAATGTAATAATTTAATATTTTATTAAAATATTTTAATCATACGCACAAATATTATAAAGTAAAATAAGATTAAGTTATATTTACTTAAATTACACGATCCTGGGAGCATAGTTTTCAATTCTGAAAATTCTTCAAACCGAACTTTTAATCTTTTGTTAACATACCAATGAAAATATTTTTTTTTTAAAAGCACATTAAAATTGAACATTGTCCTGCTTCAGGGTTCAAATACTGACTCATAATTGCTATAGTGTCTGACAATTTACTTCAGATCAAAAGATAATAAGTCAAAGCATGCAAACCAGACAGTCTCAGATGCTTCCCAAAACAATTTGCTTTAAAATAGGAGTGCAAAAGAACAATCCAAAATCAGTCCAAAGTTCCATGAGCGGGTTCAGAGTTGTCAGCCTGTCCAGAGGTCAGAGGCTGAATGTATCTTACAAAAACAATATTCACAGGAACATCATTGAAGAGCTAGGTATCAGATAGTTGTTTCCAGCAAGGAAACTTGAAGTTTCATAGAATTGCTCTGCTCTCCTTTCTTCTCACCAGGTATGGGGTCTGGAAAGCATTATTAGATCATCCTTATCTGACTGTTCCAGCTATCCAGATGGTGATGTTTTGATCAGCCTTGTGTGACTGTTGGTTGGTGTCAGCTGACATCCCACAGATTCAGCTGGAGCAGCTTCTTCAGATTTAGAATTGGATTCCTGAGCCTGACTCATGACAAACATGGCAGAACAATTAAAAACAATTCAACTAGAGAGTATGGCAGTGAAAGAGTTCAGGCCATAATTGTTAGGAGAGAAAAATTTATGATGCTCTCCTATTCCCTTGGTTTCCTAAGCACGTGCTTATTTTGCTTAATGGTTAATTTAGGGCTGGGTGAGGAGTAGTGGAAGACAGAATATTGGCAAGCATGATGACACATAATGGCAACCATAATCACAGAATACTAAACAGATTACTTAAGTATCAATTTTGATTAACCTTTTTCAAAGGATGGAACATAGTTGGAAACTTTAGCTCTTCTGTTGCTGACCTATAACTTTGGGCTGCTTAGCTAATGACCCGTAAGAACACTTCCAACTCCATATTTGAAAATATATCAGCCTATATATATCAGGTCTGCCTATATTCATCAAACACAGTTTTGCCCTTTAAATGTTAGCATTCTAGGATGCATAACAAATATTTCTGAAGCAAAAGGGGTTAAAAAAACAATTTCCAATATATAATTAATAATCACCACCAACACACACAAACAAAAAATGAGATAAACATATAGTGCCCTAGTAGCTTGAATGATTATAATAGTATCTAACATAATAAAAGACTCACCCTTTTGATCTTCAGTATCACTGCAAGGATTGTAGGAGACAAAGAATAGAATGGCTGAATGTTCAAAATATTATTGTCTGTATTTTAAACCATATTGTTAAAAGGCATATTTGTGCCTTTTATTTTACTTTATTTTTTTTGTTAGTTATTGCTTGCATAAACAACTGTTTTCCAAAACTTCCAAGGAATTTTAATAAATCTCCATTTCCCCTCACATTTTCAAACAGCACATCAGTTCCACAAAAACTTATTGGGAAGCCACCTGTATATGCTGAATATCAAAGGTCTCTCTGTTTAGATTCCTTTCTTTCACTCCAATATTAATTACCTTGTCAATGGATGAACTAACATTTCTTGGCTTACTCAAGTGTCATTTTATTTGTTCCTTCTTTAGTCTCTTGTATACCTTAACTGCAGCTTCTTATTGAAAAGTGTGCTCAATTCCTTCTGGGAAGAAAGTGAATTAAGTTATGGGACTATGCTTCAATATCCAAAATAATCTCTTATTTAATAAGTAAATTTGATGTAGAATTCAAGTCTAGTTGGAAACCAGTCTTGGATTATCCTTTATGCTGTGTATTTGAACCACATTATAAACCTGAGGTTTTTCTAAGTTTAGCATTTACACTTCAATTTTATAAATTGGATTAGAACTGTGTTGATTGATAATTTTAGTTTGAAGGTTAACTGCAACTTTTGGACTTTTCTTTACTAAGTAATATAGCATGTCACAACTATATAAATAGCAAATAGCAATATAAATAGCTATATAAATAGCAAAGAATATATTGAAAACCTGTAACCTCCATGACATTTTAGACTCATGTTTAGTGATAGAGGAGGAGAAGGAGGAATAGAACTAGTTTAGGAAAAGGTAAAGAATCCTCAAATATAAAAGTCTTATTTTTAACACTTTTAATTTATAAAGTGGATAAATCATATCATCAGCAATATCTACTTTTAAAACTGAGGAAATAAATACAACGCATCTCCAGCAAATGCAAGAATAGAATAGATTTAGGTCAAGTATTAAGTTGGCAGACACATTTAAAGAAAGGGTTGAATAAAGTGGAATCACTAGCTGACCTCATTGTCCATTAAATGCATGCTTATTAAGAACTGGTTGCCTTGTTCCTTATTATATTCAAGTCAGATAACATAAAAGACAGGCATTTTAAATCTGTAGCAGAAAATAATTTAAAAAAAAAGACTCCTGTAGTGGTATAAAAACATGTTTTGTGTCTTTAAACTTTATGGAATTTTTCAGTTTTAGTGTCCCTTTCCATTGATCATCCCTTCCATTGATGAAGGTAGATAACGTATATTAAATGTATTTTATTTATGCTGAGCAGCATACCATTAACTGATAACATGGATGCTCTTATTTTTTTTACTGAACTCGCATAAAAATTGCTTGCTCAACTACAGCCCAATAAGGCAGTAGGGAAGACAGAAATATTTGCATCTCTTCCTTTGATGCTTTTGATTTAAGTCTTATCAGTATAGGTCAGGGGTCTGCAACCTTGACAACTTTAAGACTTGTAGACTTCAGCTCCCAGAATTCCTCAGCCAGCATAGCTGGCTGAGGAATTCTGGGAGCTGAAGTCTACAAGTCTTAAAGTTGTCAAGGTTGCAGACCCCTGGTATAGATTATAGTGCCAAGTGGTCAGGAGAGAAACAAATTCAAATTAGCCCTTTCTTGTTGGGCCAGATACAAGGCACACACACAAAAAAAAACCCAAACCAACAACTCCTCATAATCATTTTGGTTTAATCAGCCAGAGGTGATCTGTCATTTGGAGGAGAATAGCATGAGGTATATTGTTGACTCTTGCAGTAGATCAATTTTTTCCACCAAGTTCAAGAACTCCAAGAAGGATACAAAGCCACTTTATTCCTTTAAGGCGGGGATCTCCAAACTTAGTAGTAACTTTAAGACTTGTGGACTTCAACTCCCAGAATTCCTCAGCCACCTATGCTTTAATTAATGGTTAATGAGGTCAGGAGTTTCTAATGGAAAGTGAAGTAGGTGGGAAGAATGAGTCAAAGACATATTCTATTATTCAAATTTGGACTGCTGACTTTGAAAAGAAGAGAATTACAACAATCTTATTGCCTTTTAAATATTCGCATCAACCTTTCTGTTTGGGCTTGTATTACTTCTGAAAGAAACTTTAAACCATTACCATTTTGCAGTTTTACTTTCAAAGAGCACAACATACAATTCTACCCTATCCCCTATTTAGTCTTTTTTGTTTTGTTTTCACTGCTGTCTTGGTACGTTTCTTAGAGAAGACTGAAAGCACATTAAAAAGCACTTTAAGCTTCCATACTGTGTGTTAATATAGATAAATGATTTTTAGAACAATAGCAGAGTTTTAAGAGCATTATTATGTGCTAATGGGTATGCTAATGTAATTTAAAAAAATAAGTGTTTTTTGAATTGTTAGCGCTGAACAATGTTGAACCTAATCACCATGTTGTCATTTTCTTTAAAAACCCAGAATCCCCCTATACCCAATCACTGTCTACCCGGAAAGTAGTATTAGAAACAGCACGATTTTATCAGGTGCAGCTCAACATTAAATACTACTAGAAATGAATTTAATAAGAAAAGCCACATTGTTTTTGAAGAATTAGATTATATTATCTATAATCAAGAAGAAAAAGACAACAAAGAAAGTTCTGGATAAATATATTTACTTTGTAAATTGCAAAAGTAGGAAAACAAACAAGTTGTTTAAAGAATCTGAATTAGAATGCAGAAGGAATAGGGAATAGGGGAAAAAAGGACAATGTTTTAAAATTTGTTGGATTTGAAGTTCAACAACTAATCAGACCTGAAGGATATATCAACATGAACAATAAAATGAACAATCAGTACTGAAAAATATACACAAAAAGGTAATTTTATTGAAAAAAACATACACATGGAGTTTCCATAGTATAGATGGTAGATACGAGGTAATGCCACTTGACAAGATCAGTCTGTCATATCCCCTCTGAAGTTTATGGATTATCAGGAAAACCTACCTGCATAGCAGATACTGTCAAATATATTTTAGCTCTAATTTCTGTTATAACCAAACCTTGAAAACTATTTCAAAATATTTTGAATATAACACCAGTCATCATAAAAGCATATAGATCAAGAACATTCTTGATCTACGACCAATTTTGATCATAAGTCATTGAGGTTGCAACCTAACCACGTGACTACTTGTAAAGTAAGTCACTGTGGTTGTTAAAGAAATCACATGGTCGTTAAGTGAATCCAGCATATCCAATGGATGTGGGTTTTTCCCCGTTTTGTCAGAAAATAGCAAAAAAAAGTTGCATATCATGGTCACAACCAGTCATAAATGTGATTTGGTTGCCATGTGCCCAAAATTCAATCACATCACTGTAGGAAGCGAGAGTAATTGTAATTTTGAAGACAGGTCATAATAGCTTTGAAAATTCTGGTATTACTCCAAATGGTTATTAAACAGTCGGCTGTAAACTGTGGGCTACCTGTAGCAAACAGCTGGTGCTCTTATATAAAGTTGAAAAATTCATCCATGAGGGACTTGTGTATCCAGCCAATGAAAAATGCTTTATTGCCAAATGAAGATAAATTTGCAGAGAGTATCACATAGCCCAGGAATAAAGGCTTTTCTTGTCTCTTTAGAATAACTCTTTCTGAAAAGACCTATTAATAGCTAATGCTGTTCTGATTGTGCGGTGAACAAATAGGAGATTTATAGCCCAAAGACTAGCCTGAGGGACAGATTTTCTATTATTTCACAGGGCCTAGTCACTGCACTGGTGTCCGAGGGCTGGTTTGTTCTTTTTACACTCTCCTGATCAATTTTAATGGGTCTCATTCCAAATGCTATCTTCATATGGTGGAGACTGCAGAATTCATTTCTTACTATGTAGTAATGTCAAAGATTATAATGCAGAAATCCACACCATCTTATTCTTGAAAAAAGAAATGCTACCAGGAGTGGGCCTTTCATATAACATACTTCCTTTGAATATTATTGAACAAAAACAGTAAGGAATGGTGTTGCAGCACTACCATCCCGGTTACCCAAGAACATGGTGTGTTCTACTCAACCATCAGAACTATGACTTCCTTATTTATCTGTTAGGTTTATATCTCATCTTATACCTGATGTTGGAATATCATTTGAGAAGATTGGAGAACCAACGTTCCTTGTTGCAAGATGTGAGAACAAGGAGTTACTGCCGTAATTGGTGTTTTTTGCAAAAGCTAATTAGACTTTCTTGGGTTTTTTTTTTCCTTTGAAAACATTTTGATTCTCATCCAAGAAGCTTCTTCAGTTCATGAGAATATTGACTTATGGAAAAAGCATGACCGGGATGACTGAGAATCTCCATAGATACTGTTGTAATTGCATTTCAAGGATACTTGTAATAATGCATGGGGCAGAGAAAAGTAACAGATATATAAACCCAATAAAGAACAGCCCTGAATTTTTGCAGGTGAATATTTTAAAGGGCAAAAGAGCTTCTGGAAAGCCTATCATATTTATGGTTCACAGTTATGATGTTCAATTTCTTCCTTCCATTCTTCTTCTTGCTTGTAACATGTGGATCAAACCAACAAATGAGTTAATAATCAGTGAGAATTGAGATATGTAGCATTAGCACTGAGGATAAATAATTCTACGTTATAGGTTGTGTAAAGTTTTGCAATCCAACTAATACTCTTATCTCTTCAGGGCTTGCAATGCCATATTTATGTTATTGGTTCTTTTTGTCTGCTAGATGCATAACCTGGCTGATGCCAAATGAACATATGCATATTATATTGAAAAATAAAAATAAACAAAAACTAATGGGCAACGTTTCTTTGGTTTACATTTTCATATGACCAAGAGTAATCGCACAAACTAATACACAACCTGAAATTTAATTATCCTTTACTTTTCACCTGTCAACTGCTGTGATGTACACTGGAAGAAACAAAATAGAAAAAGACCTTAGAATATTTGTAAAAAAAGTAAATATTAAAAGAATTTATGTGCAGAACATATACAAATTTTGTGAGCACTTTAAAAATGCATATTGACTGAAAAATGAGATAGAACATAACACAAAAATATGATAAGTATGAAAGTCTAATTTGTCCTTCCCTTGAAACAAAAATTAATATGAAATTCATAAGAACACCACCAAGAACCATTTGTGAAGAATGGTCACTGCAGCATGTAACAAACAGACATCTATCACAAAAGGATTTACATCAGCGTGATTAGTTGCACAGTCAAAATTTACCTTTAAATTGGATTTTGCTATAATTAATATTTAAGCTAAGCCAACACATTTGGATAATATCACTCCAATAAAAATAATTATTTTTAGTTTTATTAATTTCCCGTTTCTTAAATACATTGGTCTTTATGAATCTGATAATGGCAAACTCAGGCAGTTGGATGATTATAGCAAAACAAAATTAAAACTGCTGCTGCAAAACAACAGCATGCTTAGACAAAACATGAGCTACTTTGAAATATCAAACATTGTAACCATTCTCCTTTTTCCAAGCAATAGCAGTAGCACTTAGACTTATATACCACTTCAGAGTGCTTTATAACCCTCTCTAAGCCGTTTATAGTCAGCATATGGCCCCCAACAATCTGGGCCCTCGTTTTACTGGCCTCAGAAGGATGGAAGGCTGAGTCAACCTTGAGCTGGTGAGAATCGAACTGTTGGCAGTTGGCAGAATTAGCCTGCAATACAGCATTCTAACCACAGCACCACCACGGCTCAACTAAACCAGGTCATGATCATCAGGCTAACGGGGACTTTTAATGCTCTTTCAAAACTACACAGGCAAAGGGGGAGTCAGTTCTGACAGATAGCTAAACCACTGCTTCTATAGACATCGTTGCATGTGGAATTGCAATGGCCAGACTGCAAGTTTAGCCTTTTCAATCCACTTCCACTCTGGCTGTGCAAACTGAAGGGGAGAGTAAATTGTAACATTGTAAATTGTCTGTACCAACAATTCTCTATTGCAGGTTAGTATGGTTCTACTTACAGCCAAGGCTGGAAGCTAAGTGCCAAACCAGGGCAATTTTCATTAAACCAAAAGGTACAGTAAACAGGGTTTTTAGTAGCTTCCAGAAGTCATAGAAAGTTCCATGGAAATGAGAAGTAGAAACCTCAGGAGATGGATGCAGAAAAACTGATTTGTGTGAGATATCATCCCACAGAACCACATGGCTGGCTGCTTTGATATTATCCTGATAACAAAGATTATGCTGGAGGTCCTTCTTATAGTTACAGATGGTTCATCTATTTATGCAGTTTTAAGCAATGATCAGCTACCAGTTAATTATAGAAGGCTTTTGTTTATATAAAGGTATTTTTTAATCTGAGATACTGTTGGCATGTAAATGCATCATAATGAAAACATGTTTGCACCAGTTACATGAGATATTTTTTTTCAAATAAAGCCAAAGTTTTTGTAAACAATTCAGATACCATTGGGTTTAAACATTCATTGTCAAGTTAGCCCTCACCACAAAAAGTGCACAAACATGCATGAGCATGGATGAAACTACTTACCATACTTAAACATCTTCATTTAAATTCTTTATTAGGCTATCCTGCAGTCCAGGAAACAACAGACTTTCTCTTTCTTTAATTGATTAAAGGATAATGCATCTGGCGTCTTTTCTCTCAAAAGTCTTCTTGCTGCTTTGCCTTTGCAGTATTCTGAATGATTAAAACGTTCCTCTGGTTTTTGAGAAGCCAGAGCGAATTAGAGGAGCATCGATGAAATGAGTTTGATGTTTGTTCTTTTTACAATGAGAGCTTGGCTTATTGAATCAAACTCAAGGAAACTTCTCTTCACATTGTAGCCATCTTTCATGACATGACATAGCATCAAAGACTTGTAATAAGTGAGGCCATACATTTTAAACACTGAATAGTGATCACCACAGCCCACCAGAAATATAAAGTGCACTTTTGTATTATTCCAAGATTTCCAATAACTCCATAACTCCCCACTTCACCGATCTATGCAATGTTCAGTTTAAATGCAAGGGAACTGACTATTTAAAAGAGGGGTTTCTTTGCAGTAGAAGCTTCAAAACCTAAGTCAATGTTACTGCTAATAAAATTTACATAAATACACAAAAATATAAAACAATCTGTTCTTTCCTTATGCAGCATAACTGCTACTCTATACTGGAAGCATAATCACATGTCACAGACTTTAAGATTAGTGCCAATGAATTTCATGAGATTTGTTTGTGAATATATATTTTTAAAGTTATTTTTAATGCCTTCTGTTCTTTGAAGCCAGTGAGGGAAACACTTTTTACTCAACTGCTTTGTTTATAAAAGTAGTTACTCCAAAGTACACATTAAAAAATATGCTATTCGAGGTAATAGAAATTTACTTTAAAAAATTACAAATATTAAATAATTGCAATTAATCTATAATAACTTTCAACACTGGACTACATTTAGCAATTTACAATATTTGATAGTTTATCATCAGTTTTAATTTGAATCTGAGAGCTGTCACCCATCTGTGTGCACCTTTCAAAACCACAATGATTCTGAGACTTCAACATCTGTGAACTTCAATTTTTGAACTTTCAATATTTCAGATAATATGTCACATTGATAAAGTGAATAAAGAGCTTCTTATGCAGCATTTGGGATGGTTAAATAAAAGTCCTAGCAAAATTGTTTCTCAACACTGAGACAGAAATGTTCACCAAATGGCATGTGAATTCTGTAATTCATAAGGAAAGGTATTGACAACACACATTATTCCTAACGTAATCTATCAGAAAGTACAGAAATAACACAAAAACAAAGATACTGCAGAACTCTCATCTACTTTTTTGGGGGGGAGAAATTAAAGATAGGTTCAGTATTTATTCGTACTTGCTTCATTCCCTTCTAGATCAGGGCTCTTCAAACTTGGCAACTTTTAAGACTTGTGGACTTCAGTATGCTGACTGAGGAATTCTGGGAGTTGAAGTCCACAAGTCTTAAAGTTGCCAAGTTTGGAGATCCCTGTTTTAGATGACTTTCAGAATTTCAGCTACTAAAAATGATTCATCATTGTACACTTAAATGTGACCCAGCGAATGTACTATAAATCCATTATGAATCCTTACCTAACTGCTAGAATAAATAAAAGACTACTGCAAAACTCAGTTTAAGAAATTATTATACATTGTTTTATGTATCATTATAGAAAAACTTACAATTAGCAAGCATATGACACAAAGAAATGGATTGGAACAGCAGTAAGTATGAATGCATGCTTTTTACAATGAATCTCAAACATTTTTTTTTTTTTTTTGCCGATTCAAATATTCGGCAACATACATGCAGATCAATTTCTCAGTGTGACTTTCTGCCACATTATTAGATACGTTTTCAACTGATATTTCTGTTGAAGTGGTTATGAATTCATAAATACCTGATTTAATCATTTGTTCCTGAAAGTGGATAACTTTTCTTTGTAATCAAATAATAAAATAAATAACAATGTAAAAGAAAAATATGATTACAATAATAAATATAGTAATAAGGGTCTTATTGCCATTCATTAATTTTGCTTATTATTGACTGATGGGTTTTTTTTTTCACAAAACCGGTGTAGTTCATTGGAGTCCAGAACATCTCTAGCTTGTAGTTCCAGAGCTGATACGTTCATAAGTCACTGTTGTCTATTCAAAATCACCCCGGAATGCACTATTCTCAAGCAGTCTACATAATGAAAACAATGCACATATAACAGGTTCAGTGGAAAGAATCTTGTTTGACACAATATGTAAAATACTGTACCATAAGAAAGATATTACATTGGTTAAGATACCATGAATTCAACCATGAAAAGAAATGAGATTTATTTGGAAGCTGGTTCTCTGCAAAAGGATGGAAATTGCTCACATGGGTCTGCTTTTGTACTTTAGACCCCAAAATCCATCCCTCCCTCAATCCATCCACTGACAGGGATTTAATGATATACCTAGAGAAGATGGAGCAAATGTTTTTGTCCATTGGAAGGGTTAGGATTTTTTTAAGGGTTGCAGCAACAAAACTACTTGTGATTGGCAACCTGAGGGCAAAAAGACATATAGAATATCATTTCTGGTGATTAGAATTTGGATAAAATAACACTTATGAGCACAGTAATTTAGAGAAAGGGATGAACAGCTGACCACTGAGCAGACTCATTGGCCAGAGGCAAGAAGAATTTTTAATAGGTGTATGTTTGTGTATGTATGTATATATGTGTACACATACACACACATAAATTCACATGCAAAAATAGAGCATATAGATGCAGACAAACTAATATAAATGTATAAAAGAAAGCTATAGCTTTAGCTACCACTATTAATCAGTTTCCAAATAAAATATATTTCAAATAAAAATAAATTACACACAAATAAACTTAAATCCTCAGCCAAGCTTTAAAAAATAATGGAAATATGGAACTATCTTTTTCAGGAAAGATCTTTTCACAATGATCAGGTATTAACCAAACAGCCTGATTTCCACTTGTGTACAGCACAATGTAGTGACAGATTTTATTTTCCTGGGCTCCAAGATCACCACAGATGGGGACTGCAGCCAAGAAATTAAAAGACGCTTGCTCCTGGGGAGGAAAGCTATGGCAAATCTAGACAGCATACTAAAAAGCAGAGACATCACCCTGCCAACAAAAGTACGTATACTCAAGGCCATGGTTTTCCCAGTTGCAATGTATGGCTGTGAAAGTTGGACCATAAGAAAGGCTGAGTGCCAAAGAATTGAGGCCTTTGAACTATGGTGCTGGAGAAGACTCCTGCAAGTCCCTTGGACTGCAAGGCGATCAAACCGGTCAGTCCTAGAGATCAACCCTGATTGCTCTTTAGAAGGCCAGATCCTGAAGTTGAAACTCAAGTACTTTGGCCACCTAATGAGAAGGAAGGACTCACCGGAGAAGGGCCTAATGCTGGGAAAGATTGAGGGCAACAGAAGAAGGGGATGACAGAGAATGAGGTGGCTGGATGGAGTCACTGAAGCAGTAGGCGTGAGCTTAAATGGACTCCAGAAGATGGTAGAGGACAGGAAAGCCTGGAGGAACGTTGTCCATGGGGTCGTGATGGGTCGGACACGACTTCGCAACTAACAACAACAACAGCACAATGAGAAGTAGGATCAGTTCTACTTTGACATCAGGAATAAGACATTGGATGTTTTTCCTGATGGGTCTCAGAAATTAATTTTCTGTACTTCCTTTGTAGTTCATTACCCAAGTCAGACATTTAGTAACAGATTCTTGTTTCCTTCATGTTTTCAACAGTCACGAATCATGTGAAACCTGAACTCCTGGGTCACATGCATCCTCCAAAACCTTGGGTATGGACCAGAAAATGCCACCAACTTGTGCTTTGAAAAGTGACATAGGGCAAAATTATTACATTTATAGGGACAAAGAATTTATTAAATCTATTCTATTAATTTATTTTAATTAGATTAAGTAAAATAAACTGTGTTTTTTGCCTAAAGATCTTGGACTATAGCCAAATGTGGTTGTATATTGTTGGGTGAGTACATTCACAATAATGCATCAGTAAGTGACACTCATAATACTCAAAATAAATACCTAACAAGGATATCATGGAGATTGGAAAAATGAAAGAGAGTTCAAGGATTTCAATAAGAAACAAGTTCAAACTCCTACTTCATGAAGATGGCCAATAGGCTTTAAGTAAAACCAGCTTCAGTGAATTGTGAGGATAAATAAGAAATCATCTGCGTATTAATTCAACTTTCCTAAAATAAGCATGCCATCAATTACGACTATAGATAGTTCTAAAAGATAAGGTTCTCTATTTTCCTATAGTGTGTATCAGGATGGAAGTTATTACCTTTTCAAACATTTTAAACACTGGATTTTAAAAGAGTAACAATCAAAGTGAATGGTCATGCCAAACCTTAAAAATCAAGCTTAAAATTCAGAATCATATTTTGCAGGATGTTATAATGGAACTGAGGAAAGTGACTGAATAAGTTATATATGTTATAGAAATTACAGAAAACCCTTTTAAATTCTTTGTACATTCAGGGATTAGCAATATTTTTCAAACAAGCCAAAACACACAACCACAAAAAACAAATTATAAAAAGATCTCAGATTTTTTTCCAAGAAAATAAATGGAATGCAGGAATGGTGAATTGGGAACAATATTAGTTCACTTACCTTCAGTTGTCTTTTACACCCTAGTTGTGTTGTACTCAGATTCATGTTTGTTTAGAGACCCAATGAGGCAGAACCTGGAATGTTATGGCTATTTCATTCAACATAATAATGTTTGCATAGGAAAAAAAAGAAATACATGCATATACATTCTTTACTGAAGCATATTTAAAGATTCAGATCAAATTAATTTAAGAATATCTAAAACTGGTAGGCTGGTAGGCAATAATAAGCATAATAATGCTGTTATTAACTTTATCAACCCTCCAAAATTAGTCCATTAAAATGGCTTGGTTAACAAAGTGCTCTGAGAATTTGGGATTGGGGTGTTTTCAGTGAGGAGGGATATGTCAAGCAATGCAGACAAAATAATAATAATGGGGCTCCAGCTGTATCCAGCAATTTAACTTGTTTTATTCCTCCTGTAGACACCCCAGGTTTGGATAGCTTTTATGTAGATTATGGAAAAGACTGAACACATGAACACAACAATATGGAGAATAATAAAATATATGTGTGTGAAGCCTAAACCTATCACAACTTTTCTGGCAGTTTCCAAGTACATTGCATGTAAATATTTTCCAATTCATATTTACTTATAATCTTTTAAGCATTTTTATTAACAAGCATGCAGGGTGCATTTCACAGCAAAAGAGTCCCCATAATTTTCTTTGAAACAGTAATTCTGCCAGAGTTGATTTAGAAAGCTTCTGCTCTGCTATGGTTTTTTTTTTCATAAGCAAATCTAAAAGAATATCAAGTTAAAGCATAAAAATTATTCCCTAGTCTAAATTGCAAACAAGACAAGTAATGATATATCAACTATAGATATTACCATATCATATTTCAAAATATTGTGTTTTGCTATATAAAAGAAACATGAAAGACGAAGGGATTTTCTGATTGATTTATCCCTCCCTACCATTTGGAAGGACAACATATTACATTCAAACTCTAAGAAATCAGCTCTGCATACTGATTTTTCAAAGAAAACTGCCCTTATTTAATCAAAAGTGTCTTTGGTGGGAAAGTCTATCTACTCTTTCATACATTTTTATATTTAATGAAATTAAAATAATAAGACACCATACCACTCCTGAAAATAGAATAGACAATTTTTGATGATAGAATAGTATTAGAAAAATCAAAAACAAACAAGCAAACAAAGAAAAAACAAAATCAGACAGGCAATGGGATATTTGCAATTAGAATTTTCTATAAGTTCAAAATTTTGTGGCTGACAAAGAGTTAGCGGGAGACTACTATAGCTATTTCAAGCTCTTTAGCTCTCATCAGCTAGTCATACCCCTCTGGGATTCGAACCTGGGCAGCTTGCATGTTAGGCAGCTGTATTAACCTTTTGAGCCACAGGTTCCCCACACTCTTGTCAGCAGAAACCAGGGAGGATATATATCTATGTGTTGGCTGGAGCACCCGGTCTACCAAGTATAGGATAAATATGCTCCTAGATTGGAGCGAAACGCAGAACAGATTGATTTATCCTATACTTGGTAGATGGGGTGCTCCAGCCATCACATAGATATATATCCTCCCTGGTTAGAGAGCGAGAGGAGAGAGCGAGCGAGAGAGACATTCTTCCGGACAAACCGGTCTGATTAAAGCACCTTGGTATTTTTAACTGCTATACTGCAGTTCTACTTTTTATTTATGATCTCTTTTGCCTTGCAGCCCCAAACTAGGGGCGTTAAACAGGCTGAAGTCGCTACTGCGATACATTACAAATTCAAATTTGTTTTGCTGACAAAGAGTTAAATAATTAAGTGGGAGACTAGAATAGCTATTTCGGGCTCATTCTGCCCTCATCAGCTAGCCACACCCTTTATGGGATTTGAACCTAGGCAGCCTGCATGTTCAGCCTGTTTAACACACATACATATTTACACACACATATATATATGTAAATAGAAAGATCCTATATATATATATATATATATATATATGTAAAACCCAACTTAATTATAATCAACAGTATTCTTTAGCTGCTTTAAAAATTAAAGAAGCCTCCCTAGGAATAGCTGCTTAACTCTTTCCTTATTTGATCTTTCTATGCTATAAATCCCTCCACACAATTAGCTCTTGAGTGTTTGCATGTATGGAAAGGATGAAGGCTGCACTCCAGGACTAAAAAATATTTTAGAGCCTAGATTAGTGAACAGTCAAAGACAGGAAAGTTTAAACTTCATTATTTTTCGATTTTTAAAGCCATAATGGTTTCCATGGCTACTTTATGCCAAATAGCAGGTGAATATAAATAAACCTATTTTCATCTGCCAAAAATTGCCAGGGAATACTGCCATGGATTGGACTAGAAGTTCTAGTAAATGCCTAAAAATATAAATGAGGACCATTTTGGATTCTTAGCAAGCGGAATCACTGACTTGGGTATTTTCATGGGATGGTACCAAAAGGACCTTTTCCTCCTCCACCCCATTCCCACCAAACTCCCTCCTCCACCGTGCATAAATGCATCCTGGAAAAAGAAGAATGATAGCTCACGAACAATGATTGGACTGTAAATGGGTATGCATATTAGAAAAAATAAATAAATAGAAAATAGAGCTGAACCCAGTCTTCATGCAAAAGTCTTCATCAAAAATCTATTGATACTGACCGCTGAACAGCTTTATCATGTCTGGACAGCCTGTGACTCGTGGTTGGTACCTCTTCAATTTCATCTATCTCACACACATCTGCAGCATCTTGTGAGTAGCTATGCTTCATGACAAGGATGTTTCTTCTGTTCATAGGCTGGATAAGGGGATTTGCAGGCTGGGGTTGAATTTCTGTCAAGATCGGTGTATCTCTTGTGCTAAGATTACTATGGCTGCCCTTAGTGCTAGATAATTGTGATCCACAGTGGTGGTCATGAATGCATTTCGAAGATGACCTACGGAGTTTATGATAATTTTCAAAGTCATCTGCAAGATCTGCAAGGTCCACTGAAGTTCCTGTCCCTCTGAGAGTACATAACTCATAATGAGGAGGCTCAAAGACCTCTTGGAATACTGTTTGATCAAAGTCTGCTTTCCTCTGGACAAATCTTTTACGAGGCTGTTTGATCTGGACTATTACAGAGATGATGATAAGGAGGATCACAATGCAGGAAGTCACCCCAATGATTGTCCCACTGGTATTTGTAAGCTGGTCCCACAGGCTGGCTTTTGTCTTTTCTGTGAGATAGGAAGGGGAATAAAAAATAAAAGAGAAAATTAAAATCCACTTTTTTTAAAATGACCATTTAGTTTTATGGACTGTTACCATGATGATTCTTTCTCAATCTTTCCAAACCTGTCCAGACGCATTGCAACTGCATGTTTCAATAGATTTCATGGCTATACACCTGGACACTTTGATAATTATGTCCCAATATATCTGAAAACTGATATAACAAAGAATACAAGAAACACAGAATTTTATGGCAGGATAGCATTTTGCTGATCAGAGACTGAATTCAATTCTCTGAATTTGCTCCAGCCTTATAAACCTCCGTAAGTCAACTAGTTGGATATACAGCCATTCTATAGTCAGAAGTCATTTTCTGTGAATTATAATTTGCATTCGTGTAAAGTACAAATCAAGTATTTTAAAATACAAACAAAATAACAAAATTGGTGGTATAATGTCATTTTATGCAATCTGATGAAACCTAAGCTTTTTTTTTTTTTCCCCATTTAACCAAATCCTTGAAAGTGCAATGAGAGATTTTCCAAACTTCTCCATTATGGTGACATCCCCAAGAGGGGATAGCTAACCTTTTATCATTAATTCCCTAAAATAATAACCTGGTTCTCAAACTGAAAATTTAATTAATTATCTTTTCCTTAGCAGGCATTGGAATGTTCATTCCATTCTGCTCCAAAATAAAACAACTGCAGGTGAGGTGAAGATTTCCATTATATCTAGAGACAAATCTTTTTTAAAAAACTGGTCATAGAATCTGAAAGTAGATCAAATAGGTTTGCATTGATATCTTAATGTACAGAGTTAAAAAGGAAGTATGCCATCTTTGAACCTTGATTTTTCAATTTGAATTGAATCAAAGTTGGTCTCATATTGATTTATGGAAAATTTAACATAAAAGCTTCCTTATCACTGACATTCAATGTCACCCAACCATAATATGCTTTTTAAAGTATTGCTGTTAGTTAACAATTATGTGTCTCAGGAGAAAAAGCAAAAATTATTACAAATATGATTTTTAAGAAGAAATATGTACTTTATGTACATTGTGTACCTCTTTTAATAAGATTAATTCCAAGGTTTATGAACACAAATCACTGTCCAAGATCCAAAAGGATCATCTTCATAGACTTTTTGTCACAGACTTATTCTAATAACATGAATTTTATTTACTATGTTCTACTAGCCATAATACTATGATTACTATGCAGAAACTGAGTCCTAATACTGTCAAGGTTTATTCTAAAAGACATTTTGTCTATAAACTGACATCAGGTAGATCAAATTAAGCAGTTACTTCCTATTTTTTTGTAAGGCTAGGTAAGAGAGCTGAGTTGAGTAAGAGAGGAATGAGTGGTTCCCAGGCCAGAAATTCTTATGTGAATATACAGTATGGCCAAAGATATTTGGTCAAAGAAGAAAATAAATTACAGGCTGATATCCTTGAGGATATAAAAATCATTTACATGTTCTCATTAGCAGTGAGCAATCAACTGTTGTCTTAATTTTTGTTTAAACCAGGGGATCATCTGTCCATCCATCCATCCATCCATCCATCCATCCATCCATCCATCCATCCATCCATCCATCCATCCATCTATTTTGTAAAGTTAAAGTATATTGAAGAGTTTTCAGCAAAGTCTAGCTGAGGAGTTGAAAGAAGCCATCATCTCAAGTGGGTATTTCTCAGAGGAAAATGGGCACCAGGAGTAAAGTCCAAAGGAGTGGTTGCCAAGAGAAGGCAGATGCATTAACCTAAGAAACTATGAATTTATCACTGAGGATTTGGGGGCATTGTGTCATCGAGGAAAGTGTTTCAGTTTGGAGGACTAGAGAATCAGATTTCATGATGAAGATATAGCCAGCCCCTGAAAAATGAGACTAAAACTTTCCCTACTCAAAGAAATCTGTCCCTCCCAGTTCTATAGCCTCCATACACTCATGAAGGCATTATGAAAATGGAACACTCACTATATGAGTATTGTGGATAATCTCTCACTACTTTAAGTCTAATGATATCAACTTCCTTTCAGGCATCTGTACATTCAAAATAAAGGAAAGAATGTTTCAGCTTCCAACTAAGCTAGAACTCAGTTGTAGCTTACATGGAAGTCGATGCATAAACAGCTATATGTTCATAAAACGTATGTGGTTCATACAATATTGAACAGAGACACTGAAGGCATATGTTATATGCATATACTGCACATAGACACAAAGTTATGTAGCAGTTTTCTACTGTTTTGTACAAAAATACAAAAAGTTTTTTAGAGGTGTTTTTAGAGCTCAATAGACAGTTAGCTCTACAGACCCCTTCCCCCCCCAAAAAAAAAAACCCAGATAAAGCTAAAGGAATTGCTATAGATTTATTTGCTTGTTTTATTGTTCATTGGATTAGATCAAGAGTCAGTCTAGATGAACCACAATTTACAGCCATGGCCAGTCAGATGCTTCAACACATTTAGCTATCAAGACACTTATATGTCTTCTGCCTACAGTATGAAATTGATGCTTCTTTTTGAATTCCATTCTACTAATTATCTATTAAGAATTTATGTCCCAATCTGATTCATTTTAGACTATACATTTAGAAAGCATAGGAAATAATCTTGTATACTTGTTTGTATGCCTTGTTTGTAACTTTCTTAGAAACATCTGAATGGCCAATGGAAAATAAATGTTGGGTAACGTGAATGTTAGTCAGATACAAGTGTGCTTGTCTTTTCTATTAATTCTAATTCTAATAGTTTTATTCTTAAGTACATTACAGAGATTAATAAAGACAATTTCCCATAATGTGAAGATAAGCAGGCAATACCATCGAGCACTGGAGGGTCTCAGGGTTAATTGGGAAAAGCAAAATCTATTTATTTCTATGAGAACTATCCAACTTTTCTCCATTATGGGCCAGATGTAACAGCTTCTTAAAAGGTTTTGCCTGTTTTATCCTGCATTGTTGTCAGTACTGCTCAACCTTTCTGGAGAAGAATTCAGCCATTCTTTGACATTTTTGTTTCTGAAAGAACTCTTCCAAAAACTTACCATAAAAGCCATCCCTCTCAAATCTTCTCTAAATGCAACTAGTTAAAGAACTAGTATAGTTCAGAAACAATCCAGGATTGGGATTCAAATCTCTTTAATGAAAAATTTATCCTGTCCTTTTTATATTGCACTTCTTAATTAAAATTAGTAATACGCTGATGATTTGCCACTTATCCTAGCACGCTATGAATATGTTTTGAGATTTTATTCATCTTGGTATCCGAAGGAGATAGAGAGAAAGCTTTGAAATAAAATTAATATTCAGAATAAATACTGATTGCTTCTGACTTGCTAGCAGGGACTTTTACTTCTGATCAGTGGCATATTTGGAAATGCTCTTCATAATCCAGTGGCCTACAGCATTTGATGGTAAAAATTAATCTGTTCTTATTTCATCTGTTTCATAATGATATATAAATATTGTCAGCACCACTTTTGAAAAGAGAAAGGTAAAAAGCAAAGGGTTGATTGGCAAGTCTTCACTCATTAATTGTCCAAAGGAAACTAACTTGTTGAAAAGAACAGTAAAATTGTATATTTGTTCCAACTTCTGAATCACATGATTGCCCAGTCCTTATCTGTTCATTGAATCAAACATCTGAGTCAAATTCACAATCATGCATAGATAGGTACTTTATATAGAATTCTAAATGTGTAAGCCAGCTATACTTTCTGGGAAGATACTGGTAGAATAGAGCCAGCAAACCACATCAGACATTGATATGGATCTGATGTCCTTCTCATAATATTAATAATGAACAGTTAGATTTTAGGCATGGAAGAAAGCTATCTAATAGCTATCACAATCATTCAGGCACTTAAAACTATCAATTAGTGAATAGATTATTTGCATTTACAACAAAGAAAACATAAAATTATAACTGTCTTTCTGAGAGATTATTTGCCATTTTAAAATCTTCTGTTCGAATTACACTTCCTTTTCTTCTGCCTGGCTCATTATGCTGGCTTTGAGTTAAGGCGAAGCATTTTGCAAGCTTTTTCCATTTCTTCCTAAATGAATAATGTCCTGTATTCTTTACCACTCTCCAAAAAAGCTTTCAAAGGCATAATAACCATGGAAGCTGTTGCTGAAATAAATGATTCCTCTTATTCTTTATAATGAAGACAAATACAGATACAGAAATCCGCAAATCTAGAGGGCTATGGCCAAACAATTGTAATCAAACTGTGCTATAAAGCTTGAACTTGAACTCTAGTTTTGGTTTCAATTTTTTCACATTAGAAACCAATGAATTATACAAAATTCCACTTACACATGGTATAATAGAGTTAACTGTCATTGGAAGTTGGAATTTTATCTTAAGAAATATTTGGCTTTATTTCCCAAAACAATGCAAAGAAATGAGTTGTTTTGCTGTTTTTGAGTTATTTTCTCATGAAACAAAGGCAGATTTACATAAGGACAAGTGTATACATTTTACTATTCACATTCAAGACACACACATAGAAGGGATGGATGTTTTTACTTTTCACGTGTTGTTATGGTGTTATATATTCTACTTTTCACATACCAATGCTCTGGTTTTGTCCCATATAGCCCTAAAGAGCTTGAAGCATTGCAATTTCACAAATCAGCCCTTTATAATACATATATCTCACCATAACTATGAGTTTATATTGTGAGTGCTCTTTTAATAATAATGCTTATATTTTCACAAGCACTGAATATTAACTACCATTAACAAAATGAGGAACCCAATTTCTCTATCCAAATACTGATCAGAGTCCAACAATTTATCTTTTCCAGAGAAAATATAGGACTTTTTCACTCTAGGTATTCAACGCTCTATTTATTTTGTAATAACTTTTGAAACAAGTTCTAACAAATTTTAGAACTAGGTAATATACAATTTTATGCATTCATCGAAAAACATGAAAATATTCATTCAGTCAGTTTCAAATTATTAAAGTAAAACTAATGTGGCATTAATTGGAAATTTAATCCATATGCTTAGCATTACCTTTGCAGTGGTTTTCATCCCATGGATATACACAGTTCTGGAGTCCATTGCAGACCAATGTATTATTAATACACATATTACTATGGCAAAAAAATGTGTTGGCTTCACAGGGGGCTAAAAGGAGAAGGAAAAAAATGCATTAGCAGGACTGCACAATGAATTTACTCTTCTACTTGGAAGCAATAGAGTTATTAGTGAATCTAATACAAAACCAAGCAAAGGGATCTGCAATATTGGATCTAAAAAAACTTTGTATTTTGAATGTAGGCCAGATGGCTGTAATTCTATGTAATCAGCATAACTGCTTCACTATTTATTGTATAAACAAAATTTAGGATTTAAACTGCAATTTTCACACCTGCAGTCAAACACATTCATGTCTTCATTGCAATCAACGTAATGTGTGTGTGTGTGTGTAAATATAAGAGAGAGGTACAGGAAGATGGCATTATTTAACATAGTTAATATGCATTTTTTTTAAAAAAAAATAAGCCATTAACTTCAGTACAACTTGATACTTATAAATATAAATTGGGACCGGTAAAGAAGAAAATTTCAGTGATATGTTCAAGCACATATTTTTTTATATAGTAGGTAGGTAAGGAACTGCAGAAACACTTGCCTTTCTGATATTGAATTTTCACAGTCCCTGAGCAGGAGGTAAAGCGTAATTGCCTAAGGCTCACAAACTAGTAAAATCAAGTTGCTAATATTACTAAAGCCCCAGAATGAAAGTGTAACTGGAGGCTATATACTCTATATCAGGCTTCACTGGGAAATCCAAAATTCTCAAGGAGAAGTTTACAACCCAGTGGAGATTATTCAGTCATTGAACATTTCTAAATTCAATTCAATGATATAGTTTTATGTTCACACAACTAGATGGCTATCTGTATAATTACCCCAAGCCTGCTATTAGAATTTGTAAGTGGCACTAAGGGAAAAAATGACATATTTTAAAGCTATATTAACCTCTCTGAAGACTTGAACATATATTTACAAATAACCTTGTACTGGATTGAAGGACAGTGAACTCCCTATGATAGTTTCTATTTTTATTTAGTCATACAATGTAGAGGCTGCCTGACTTCAGATCATTCTGGGTGGTTTACACTTTAAAAGCAAGAACAATGAATTTCAAAAAGTACAGGTCATACGCATACAGAAGAAAAACCATACATAACAACAAAAACCTTACAGGAGTCAACAACCACTGAATCTCAAGGTAAGGGAGAATAACTTTCTCAACATCAATGGAGAAGGTAGAGGAGACATATGAATATCTGGAAGAATGCTATCCCAAATATAGAGAGCATTAAAAAAAGGCAAATATGGCTTACGGTTCTGGATCGCGGTGCTGGCGGACGCGCAGTGAGAGTGCTCTCTCCGCCGCCCGGTTTCCCTTCGTCGGGCGACCCTGAAAAGGGTTGTAAGTCGCCCTGGAGGGGCGACGACCGTGAGGAGGACCCTCGACAGATCGCGGAAGGGCAGTAGCCCTTCTGTTTGATCCGAGGCAGCTCCTTTGGACTGTCGGAGAAAAGATCGGCCATTAACATGGCTGATCACTAAGCCATGCCAGCCGAAAGCCAAAATTACTACCAAGCACAACGAAAGCACCGCGGAGGATTTGGGTGAGACTTTACCTTACCTTTCCTATATCCCAATTATTTACCTGTGAAAGCCTTTTTGAAATCTGTTCCCCGCTTTTAACATAGCGGCGTCTGCCTACTCTGGGAAATTTAAAGCTTTGAAAAGAAAAGAACAACTAATCTAAACAACTAAATAACTGGACTTATACTTTTTGGACATTTGGGGTTCCTAGTGTTACAGGGACCTCTTACCCTATCTATTTTTTAAATTGGAAAAAAAATGTTTTCAACTAGATAAAAGCCTAACTGGTATCTGGAAAAAGATTTTATATGCTAGTGGGGACATCTTGTGGCGAAGCCTAGTACAGCAAGTGAATTTCTTTGGCTATGAGGCTTGCTTATTCCCTAGATTTATCGTTCAAACTATCTAAAAAAGATAAGAATTTGAAACAGCTGGCTGGTGGAAACAACGTTTTGGAGGTGAACACTTGCTGACTTTTACTAAACATAGCCTCCACTAAAGGACTATCTTTAATCACCACAGAAATGGAGGAATCCTACCCACAACTTGACTATAAACTCATACTTCAAAAAATCCTTGAAGCCACTGAGCTAATGAATTCTAGAGTGAAAGATAAAGATGTCACCTCAAAATTACAAATTGAAGTCCAGACTCCAACTGATGAACTTTCAATCCAAAAAACAACAGAAGAGGAACAAATTAACATCAAAGAGGATCCTACACAACAACAACCACAATTTACTGAGAATTTTGACACTCAAACCTTGATTTCAACTAAAGAACCTGCAATTCAAAAAACAACAGAAACTGAAGAAAGCAACACTAAGATGGAGGTCGCTAAACATCAACAAATACAACATATTGAGAATTTAGATCAAACAACTACAACACCGGATATGACCTTTTATTTTCACCAGATGAAACTGGAAGACGACCAGACTGAACCGATGACAAATATCTTAAATGAAACATGGAGACTTGAACTATTAGGGCAACAACCTAATGATTACAAAGGGGCCAGTTCCTTTGAAAAGTTAATAACTGGATGTTCTCCCTTGATTCAAACAATACATGTGGGAATGAAGGCAGACACATTTGAGGATTTAAAGGCACTGGCATGGAGGCCTGCTTGGCACAAAAAGAAAGCCAGAGTTAGATTTAAAAATGGGATTTCCTTCTCTTCCTCTTGACTGATAATGGAAGATTTTAAGATTCTACTTAATGGGTTAAGGAGATTCTTAAATATATTGATTTGATTTAACATTTAGGACTTAGATTTATAAGGGAAAATTGTAATATGGAAGTTGGTTTGTGACTACAAAAGACATCTTATTAGTAAATGATGAGGTATTAGGGTGAGAAATAGAATATACTTGTGAAATAAAATAAGAATGTAACTAACTGAATAATAGGTGTATCCTAGTTATGATAACTACTCTAATGAAATTAGGAAATTCTGGGTTACCCGAAGTCTAAATATTATGGATATTAAAGCCTAAATTGGAATATGTTAATTGAAATTAGGTAAAACTCAAAACAGAACTTGGATATGTATATCTAAAATTATATTGACAAATGTATTGATTGACGGAGCTATAATTAGCAATGTTTTAACTTGAATTTGATATAATAATTAAGGGAAATAGAGAGGGAACCTTTAATGATGTAACCTGAGATATATATGAAATATTTTGTTATTGAACCATTGATTACCCAACCACCACGCTGCTTCCTAAACATTTGGATGTAAAAATGAAAAACTAATAAAACTTCTTACAAAAAAAAGGCAAATATAATTTGTAATGAGAAATGAAAGGAAATTGATAGGTTATTATAGATGTTTAATTCAATCACCTTCTAATGCAGTGTTTGCTTTTAAGAAGGAACATTTGAGATAGAAGAGAGAGAGAGTTTGCTATCTGAAATAAATGACATTTCCATATAATCTTCCATAAATAACCTATATCATAGATCCTGATATGAAAGATTGTTGTTAACAAATAACAACAGAGCAGTAATAATTAGCAGGTCAGATTCTTCATGTAACAAATTTTTTAAAAAAATGAAAACCACTGATACATCTGCTGCAATGCTGCTTTTCGATTCCCTGCTGGGTATCCCAGTAGTTGAGGACTGGGTTGCAAACTTCTATCATTTCGAACAGGTTAGACAGCAGACAGTCTCACTGAGAAAAATGAATGGGTGGGTGATGAAATTCATGGAAAGGAAGGTGCAAATAGATGAGCAGAGAGGCAAAAGAAAGAGAAATGAATAGAATGAAAACAAGCAGTTATATAGTTAATGGGAAGGATGCTAAGCAAATTATTAGGCACAGAGCACCGGTATCTTCTGGGACAGGAACACTTTCTTTTGTAACTTGTAAAGTTGATTAGTACTTGTAAAAACAATACAGGAAGAACAGCAAAGCAAGTTCTAAAAGCAGTCTTGCTTCCTACATTTGAACAAAATACCTCTCCTATCCACCCACAACCAGTACACCACCAAAAAGCAGGAAAAGGGAGTTTGGGTTGCACCTTTTCCTGAGAATAAATCCTACTAAAAGCCATTGAACAAATAGACATGCTTAGAAGTGCTCTATACATGCCAACAATTATCATGTTTACAGTAATTGTATACAAAGAGAATATCTCCCATGCTTCTTCTTCCAGCTGCTCACTCATTTTCTATACCTGTGTTTCCTCCTATCAATACAGGACCATCCATCAAAACCTATTGCCTTGCCAGCTTCACTTCAACCTTCTTTTGCAAATTGTTGGACAAGATAAACAATGGAGACATAACATCTAATAAGAAAAATGGGAATCTATACCTATTTTTCTGGAGGGTGGCAGGAATGGGCAGGCAAGGAAAGTGAGATTATGATAATAATTCCCAGCAGGCCTTCTTCTTCTTGTGCCATATCTGTTATCCGACATTGGCGATCCTGTTGGTGATCCTGTTTTTATCAGCAGCCACACAAAAAAGTGCTGCTGAGTTTTGTCCAAACCAGTCCCTTAGATTTTGAAGCCATGATGTTCTTCTTCTGTCTGGACCTCGTTTGCCTTTAATCTTTCCCTGGAGGATTAAATGGAGTATGCCGTATTTTTCTGGGTGTCGCATCACATGTCCGAAATATTCTAACTTTCGTTTTTTGTTTTGATGATTTCCCTTGGCTTTCCCAGGTGGCTTATCACCTCATTTCTGATCTTGTCAACCCAGCTTATACGTAACAGTCGCCTGTAAATCCACTTTTCAAATGCTTCTAGTCTCTTGTCAGAGACCAACTCTCTACTCCATAGAGCAGGATAGAAAAAATATAACATCTGACAAGCCTGATTTTCAATCTTAGGCTTATGTCGTGACTGCAGAAGACCTTTTTCATTTTGAAGAATGCTGTTCGAGCTTTCTCTATCCTTGTCTTTACTTCAGTGGTCATGTCCCATCTTTCATGTAAATTAGAACCGAGGTGCGTGATCCTTTCAACTTTTTCTAATGGTATTCCTTCCGAATTTATTGGTGGTAAATTAACGGGTTGTTTGCTGACGACCATGATCTTGGTTTTTGAGGTGTTAAGCTTCAAGCCGTATTTTTCAGATATTTCTGTGACTGTTGATGAGGAGCCGAAGGTCTTCATGCTTATTGGCAAGCAGAACTGTATCATCAGCATATCTTAAATTGTTGATCCAAACACCGTTTACTTTGATGCCAGCAGGCCTGCAAGCTTAAAAAACCTCAGATTCATAGCAAGAAAGAGAAGGAAATATATTGTAGCAAAGAAGTGGTAAATTCAGGAAATTTTGTATACTGATTCTTCTCATTTGAAACCAGGATCTCAATCTATCCCAGGGACATCCAGGCTGATATACTGGACGCTAGAAATAGAGCAGCAGACAGCATGTTCAAAGGCAGTACTGTTCTAATAAGATGTTTATTCCACAGGGAATACCACATTGTAAATTAGTCAAAAATGCAAAGTTTCAAATGTTCACAGTTCATGAGAAAAATCTAATTTATCGATTTTTCCAACAATGAAAATTATGGTTTTCTGTTGCAAACACTGGTCACAAGGTGGCAACCTAAGTCTAAAGGAGCCACACATATGATTTAAGCCCAAGGATATGAATTAATTTTACTATTGGGTTTCAAGAAAAATGTTTCCTGTTTAAATCATTGAGGACAAGAATATAGAACAACCACTCAAATATGTAAGGCTGTGTAAAAAAAAAATTATAAAGCCAGAATGATGTTGTACACCAATAACTAACTTTAGGTTGCAAAAATCACTCAATATAACAGTTCCTGAAAGAATTATCTTCAAGTCATTTTTTTTGCCTTCTCAAAAGTTCTCTGGGATCACAAGTCCTTATTTAAGGACCCAAATTCTTATGTTTACCTCTTGAGTGCAAAAAAGTACTGGTAGTTAAATGTAACAATGACAGAAGAGCGGAATTCCATATAAAGGATGCTTTCTCATCTTTTATGCAGCTCACCTTGTGATGTGGCAATGAAGTACTTGAAGTAAGAATCCAACCCAGCTTTTACTGCTATTGTGAATGGGACACTGTGCTGCAAACTCCACCTCTTTCAGGCATGTATCTGATATTGTGATACATCTGGAAAAGGGGCGGGGCAAGTGTTGCAAGACAATTTTACTTTCATTAGTCTGACTTATTTTCCCCCTTCTGCAGACATCACTTATCCAAAATTGCCCAATGATGGTACTGCCATTTTAACAGTTCATTAAAAATAATAAAAAAATATAGTTGTATTGTTGCCATAATACAATAATGTTAAGTTCAAAAAAATCAACTTAAAGTTATAATTAAAATTAACTTGCTAGTAAATGTTTATGCCATTGCAGAAAAATGCAGATATAATTTTGATCAAGATATGCAGGAGCATTTAAAGCAAAACAAAACACATCTGAGAATGGGGAAGACATGATGAGAAAGGCATAAAAATAAAACCTTGATTCTGTTGGGTGCAAGATGGGCATAAGAAAATTCTGACAGATATTCAAAATGTTGTTAGTGTATAACAATAAAGTAGCAGTCCTGTAATCTTTGTGAAATCCTGACCTGGCCTCTTTGATATGCCAAGTTATACTACCATTATATATAATACAGTCAAGAGCATATCATTAGTTTTAAGACATACTATCTTTATTTACAAAATATTCTAGATGGAAATTGTGACAATTAAAAAAGTAATTAACAAGAATGATTAGAAAGTTTGTATGACTATGATCCAAAAAACCCCCGATGTGATGTCACCCTCGCTAATTTGGATAGTATAGTATACAATAGGAAGTACGAATAAAATGCAATGACATCTATTTCTAGCCTACAATGGAAGAATAATGATTAGATAGAGCTAGAAGCCACTGTTTGTTTATTTCTTGGATTTATGTGCCTCCCATATTGTCTGGTTCTCAGTTGTAGAGGTTTTCCAGAAAGGCCTCTGACTGCGAAATGCAGTCCGAGTTCCATTCTCAGCTGCAAAATGAAGCTGCTTTTTCCGGCGAGGCAAGTGTTGATCCATGATTTTTAGGGATGTGCCTCACCCCAAAACTAGTATTTTGGGGGTAGGACTTATATTAGGCCCACCTTTAAAAATCAAGCTAGGGTTTATTTTCAGGGAAGGTTTTACTTTCGGGGAAATACGGTGGTTATATTAAAAATTTATCATTAAAAGATTAAAAGATGAGGGGAAGGAGCATGAAGAACATAGCAGGATGTGGAATCTTCTTTCAATCTATTAACCACCTCCAGAGTCAAACACACACACACACAACCATTGGTGGCCCAGGCCCACTAGCAGAGCCAGGTCCTCAGGCCCTTATGGAAGATCAGGACAGTTGGTGCAGATCTCATCTGGGGAGTTTGGTATGATGTTCCAAAGGTTAGGAGTCACAGCAGAGAAGGCTTAAGAAACAGTTTAACATTTGCAGACACAAGAAAATTGTCCTAGATTAGTCTTTTCCAATTTGTTACTATCTAAGCCAGAGATAGGCAACCTTGGCTCTTTTATGAATCGTGGACTTCAACTCCCAGAATTCCTGAGCCAGCCATGCTGGCTCAGGAATTCTGGGAGTTGAAGTCCACGAGTCATAAAAGAGCCAAGGTTGCCTACCCCTGATCTAAGCAGTCCAAAGTATCAGGAGATTTAGCTTCTTCAACCATGAAAAGTTGTATAAAGCAGAAATACCTTAAAAGTAAATGTTAGAATATAGACATTTCTTTTTTTATAATGTGGTTGAGTAATTATGTGTCCTCACATCAATGTTGATTCTTAGTGAAGAAGCAGATAGATTTTCTCTAGAAGGATCTGTTCCAAGCATGATGTTTCAGGTCTGAAAACTGTACATTCCTTCCCATTGGAACTGAGTCCAATGCTGCTGGTTATTTTCTTCTCATCTTTTCTTCCAGCTTTCCCAACAATAAATATTTCTTCCAAAGAGTTAAGTCTCCACATAATGTATCAAAAATATGATAATGTGAACCTGGTCATTTGTGCCCTACTGAGCTCCTTTGTTTTCCTAGCTATTCATATTATTCTTAGGAGTCTCTTTCAACACTAAAGCTTCTACCCTGTTTCTTCAAAATCCAAATTTCACTTTCATAAAATACCACAGAGAAATCTGTCAGCTGTACTATTTTGATCTATACCTTTGTAGGTATAGTTATATTCGTTTGTTAACCCAGGGCCACTACATTTCATTATGCTCTGTCCATACTGTAGATTCCTGACCTTATACATAGGTTTTGCATGAGGATAATGAGATGTTCTGAGATTCCCCTTTTTTTCTAAGCACATTCCATAGTTTGACATGACTGACACAATTAAAAGATTTTTTATAATCAATGAAGCACATATACCTTTTTGGCTTAGTGATATTATGCTTACATTTTTTCCTTAATATTTGGCCATCTAATTCATATTTTTGAAGCTTTGAAGGTTTAATTTTTTTCCTACACAATGATTCTTTGTAAATCATAGTTTTATATATTTTTATTTATAATCATAAATAATATAATATCATAAAATTATTCTTCAGGAACATGAAAGGGGCCCCCTTGGGGTTCCCTGGGCAATGATGATGTCTTTCCAACCTGGAAGTGTCTTGGTAGGTGCTTCTGACAGGAATGTAGTAGTAGTATAAAAATATTCTATTTATCTAAACATACAGCATCCATATACTAGAAGGAAATGAAATGAACAGTGAGCTCAAGAACACAAACATCTACTTTTAGGAACTTTTAGGAACCAATTACCCCCATGAGTAATATAAAGCCGTCATATACAAAAATAGTTGCTGCATTGCTCATCATTGGTAATTTGGTTTCTAATGTATTATTTTGGCAAATGCAGCTATGAAATGAAATTATAATGATTCAATAACTCAGAAAATTCTCTAATTGTATGATATTGCAATCCCTAAAATGTAAAATTAATTTGTATATTTCTCCTCAATGCCACTGAATAAACTGAATAAATGATTTCAATACAAACTGATTTGAGAAATAAATGAATGCATATACCAATCATTTCAGTAATGGCATTTAATGTATGTATCAAGTAAAACAATGTAGATCCTTACAATTTTACAAAACAAAATATGAACTTAGATATGATAAAGTTTTTCACTGACCTATACATGTCTACAGAGACTCCACAGACTACAATATACTACTAAAGGCAGACCTTGGTTAACCATTCATTCAGCAACTATTCATAAATATAATAAGAAGACGTATAGCCAATCCTCAAAGTCGCAGCTGTT
This sequence comes from Azemiops feae, assembly GCA_023970755.1. Lineage (NCBI taxonomy): Eukaryota > Metazoa > Chordata > Lepidosauria > Squamata > Viperidae > Azemiops > Azemiops feae. The sequence goes on along the minus strand of JALGBA010003987.1, from coordinate 5,264,015 downwards.
GCAGCACCCCTGCAGTTATGTGATCACAATTCGGATGCTTGGCAACCAATTAATAATTATGACAGTAACAGCATCCAGCAGTCATGTGATCACCACTTGCAACCTTCCTTGCCTTCTTCCAACAAGCAAAATCAATGTGGAAGCCAGCAAGGGGTTGCAACTGGCAATCACATGGTTTCATGCATAACAACCACAAGTGGAACTGTCTTTTTAAGATGGCATGGTCATGCGATATCGTACTTTACAACTGCATTGTTTGCTGACAAAGTTCCCAGTCCAAATTACCATTGTTAACCAAGGATTACTTGCACATAACATACTGGTGGTGAAGAGGCCAAATCCAATTACTTATGGTCAGAGCCAATAAATTACCATTATCCAATAATAAGCACATTATTATAGATGCCACTTGCTAGATAATCCTTGACTTATGGCCACACTGAGTCCAAAATTTCTGTTGCTTAGCAAGACAATTGTTAAGTGAGTTTTGCCCCATTTTATGACCTTTCTTGTCACAGTTGTTAAGTGAATCACTGCAGTTATTAAGTTCGTAACAGGAATGTTAGGTGAATCTGGCTTCCCCATTGACTATATTTGTCAAAAAGTCACAAAGGGTGACTTTGGACACTGCAACTGTCATAAATACATGCCAGTTGCCAAGCATTAGAATGATCATGTGACCATGGACATGTTGCAATGATTGTAAATGTGAAAAACTATCATAGGTCACGTTTTTCAGTCCCATTGTAATTTCAAATGGTCATTAAACAAATGATTTTAAGTCGAGGATTACCTGTAAATAATAAATGCAACATCATGATGCATATCTGAAAGAGGAAGGACTTTCATTGTGGTATGACCTTACTTTCATGATTCTGCCCCTCCTCTTTCCCACAGTGCAGGTGCTGCTGGATACACAGACGTACATCATTTCTTAGTTGTAGTAATATATATATATATATATTAGGTAACTTGTGAAAATTTTTGTGATGTGGAATTTTGTTAGTTCATTATAGCAGTTTGGTGTAGTGGTTAAGGCACCAGGCTAGAAACCAGGAGACTGTGAGTTCTAGTCCCATTTTGGGCTCGTCATTCTCTCTTAGTCCAACTTACCTTATAAGGTTGGTGGGGAAAATAGGAGGAGAAAGGAGTATTAGATACTTTATTTATCAAGTGATCAAGGCAATATATAAATAATAAAATAATTTCTTTCAAAACAGAACAAAATTAATTTTATTTTAATCAAACTAATAGTGACATCTAGTGATAAGGAGCACCAAGGCTAATAGGCCATGATTTAATTTGGTACCTGACATTTTGTCAGCATCGTCAGGGTTGAAAGTCTTCTTGGTAGCTCACCGGCAATTGAACAGGAATCAATTGAGCTCTTGCATTTTTTTTAATAGGACTATTTAGACCATGTGATTGGGTTTTTGGAAAGTCTGTGTTGCTACAGTAATAAGGACAATTTTCAGTTTCATAACTAATCTATGAAAAATTGATTGAATGTCTATTATTACATACAGTAATACAACTTCTTTGTGTGTACTATGTACATTGGTATCTTAAATGTTGTGCACACCTGCTGCCTATTGGTTCTGTGGTTTAGCTGACCAAAAACTGTAGAGGTAGAAGCCTTTAACTAACAGACCCTTCATCCTACTTCACTTGTAAACTATTTTTGCTTTTTAACACTAGATTCTGGTTACGTGTCAAAATACTATTTTTTCGCATTAAACTTCATAGTTCAATACTATCTTCTGATGAAAATATGGGCACAAGATTCCAACACTGTCTCTTTGGTGTCATCATTAAGCTCCATGGTCTCTTCAAATTAAAAGTAATATTGAAGAAGTGCAGCCCATAGCTGAACAAATGTCCTGGCTCCACTCCTATACACTGTAGTTGTTTACACATGCACACTTCACATTATCTCCATTTTGCTTCTGCTGGGCCAATGTACATAAAGTCTTCTGTAGGACTGTGGGGCCTGGTGTGCTATGGTCCATGGGTCACAAAACGTTGGACATGACTTAGTGACCAAACAACAATAATATCCCAGAAAAAAAAATATTTTCAAAATTTGTCTACACTCTGAAATATGAAATTTTAAGTGCTCGTTACAGTCACGTTTCCATCTTTCCTCTTCCTATGACATCTCGCAATACTTTCATATCCAGGTTTTGGAGTTCCCAATTCTTAACTTTCAGTAATCAGTTCTTCAAATTACTTACATTAATATTCACACATTTCAGTCTCTGGTAACAGTGTGTTAAAATTAGTAGGATAAAGGCAAGTTGCCAGCTATTTTAAAATAACAATAGAAACAGTTTTCCTTGCCATCCTGTCATAATATAGTTCCTTTTTTCTAGCAAAATGAACTTACTAAATGCAGTGATTTATGAAGATAATGTACAGCACAGTGAAATGCCATCTGTCTCTGCTGTTGTATTTTCATTTAATTTTGTGTTTGTTTAGACCAACTGAATATTCTTTGGTGATACAATATTCTTCAGAATGGTCTATAGTTTGGGAGGTAGAAAATCCCACTGTATCTTTAACCACTGTAATTATTATCACATTTTTTATAAGTAGTTTAATTTGTCACTATGCATTATATATCATTACTATTTTTATCTACCATGTTTAATCCAACTAATGTGGAATAGATAAGCAACTCACAGCATAGTTAAACCTGTCATAGAATTTAAACTATTCTTCAAGGTTGCTGAATAAATGAATATCTTATATATTTTAAACTCCAAAATTTGGCTTGGTAAATATCTACCAAAGTACCTCAGAAAGATCTTAGATTCCCTGAACAGAGATCACAAAAATAAATCTGGCAGCTCTTTTGGTAAACAGAAACCTTCCTAGCATTAGTTGTTATACAGTCTATAATGTAGCTGAAAAATAATCCCAATCACTTGGACAATATGGTTTTAAAGAATGGTGTCACTTTTTTGAAATATTTTGAAGTATTTCTACAAAATACTGAATCCCCAATGCTTTCACAGTTGTCTCTAAGATAACAAGACACAATGACTTTGATTTGAACAAATAAAACTGAATATTAAAGAATGTTTTAATCATAGAAAAAATACTTAGAAACAGCATCAGAATTATGCAGAGATTATCACTAGGGTCAGCTTGATTTATGAACTTGGGAACTGTAAATTATCATTAAACTAATATCATGTAAACTAATAGTCTCTACTCAGAATGCATCAGAATTTTCTTAACCCAACCCAAATTACTCAGAGAACTTTTCTCCATACATTTTCAGAGTGCTGCTTTGAATGGCCTCTGCTCTATCAGAAGATAGTATGTCAAATAATTGGTGGTGGTGGTTTTTTTTCAGAAATAGGCAGCTTTCCTGGCACATTCCTAACTGCTGATTCTTCACTTTCTTTTTATCAGTCTCTTCCAGAAAAACATTTACCCCTTCCCATTCTGTAAGATACACTCAGTTGGATAAGTAGATTTTAAAAATATGGATACAGATTTGCATAAAAAAAAAAAGGGATGGGGAAATTTAAACCATATATTTAATTTCACTTGATAAATCATTTTCTGTTAAATAATTGTTTTCTTCCAGTCTTTGACAATCAATACTACAGAAAGGAATTTTTCCTGACCTTTTGTCTCCTATAAATCAGGTTTATTCGATGTATATACAATTATATTAATAAATCTTACCATGTGGATATTGGTTATTTTTAATTATTTGGTACTGATATTTAAATAAGTTTGATTGCATAGACTTAAATGCATTTAATTAACTTGTAGATATCAAGTGTGGGGGTTGATATATGCAATTCAATACACAAAAAACAGCTTTCTCAAGATTGTATGAGTAGGATTAGAGAGTCTTACCCATTGCTCAGTAAAGACCACTGAGTCTTAGCCACTGCTCAATAAAGAAATCCAATTTAAATTATCCATGATAAACAGTCATTCTGCTTCTGCTTAACCTATCAACTGAAGGAGATCCCACATCCTTTTTGAATAACGACATTGGTCCCAATGTCATAATAACCGCTGTTACTAAGAGTTTTTTAAACAAAATGGAATCTGTCTTTCTAGAGCTTAAATCCATTAATCTGTGTCCTGAAGACTAGAAAATAAATTTGATTTTCAATGAAGTGCCTTCTCTGTTATTTTAAGAGTACTATCACATCATCCTTTGGTCTTCTTGTTTTGAAGACTAAACATTCCAAACTCCTTCACTTTTTTTTCATAACCCTTTTCATAACCCTAACCCTATATTCTGGCTTTTCTGGAGATCCTCCAGAACTTGGCTATCACAGGGAGAGTCCACAATTTTATCCTATGATTTAGTTTCTAGCCTGACATCCCTCTTTAAATCTATTCCAGTTCTTCTGAACCTTTCTTACTGAATTATGTCTAAACCTATATATTCAAAGTAAGGTATTCTGACATCTGTAGAATAAAATCAAACTATTTATGCAGCCACATCACACTGCTGGCTCATCTTTAATAATCAGCAACTATGTTAAAAACTTTTGCGCAAGGACTATTATCAAGGCTGTTACCTAATTGAAAGCTTTGCTCATGTCTTTGTTCTATTTCATTTTTCTATTTTTGACATAGTTCTCTAAATCACAATAATTTTGAATTTTGTTTCTCTTTTCTAAGATATTAAACAACTCACTCTTATAATGTCTGTATATTTGAAAAAGATTTCTCATTCTTTGTAAGCATTGATATTTTAATCATCCTCATACATATTTCTGACAAGGAAATCAAAGTCGCTATGTACCACCTGGGGTTCCCTTTATATATAGATAGGGCACCTGTAGAGACTTGGCAGAAAATATCCTACTTGGTTATCACATACAGTATCATCATATTTACTTGGTATGAAGGAAAACACCATTAAATAGTACATAACAATGGAATTCTGATTAAGTATCTTACGTTCTTGGAAAGATGTGAAGAGCATCTGGAATCGGCTGTTTCGACTGCCTTCATCTGCCCACATGCGGATTACTCCAAGACCTGTGCGCAGCATCACATCATTAGCAACAGTACTGCAAAACTTTGCTTTTAAATCCTCCACTGAGCTACTTCCATCATAGACAGCCACAAAGTTCCTTTTGCATTCATTAGAATTCTGCATTTCATAGTCCAAGAATCGTAAATATATCTATAAAAAAGAGAACAGTGAACATGACAGCACAGACTCTTTCGTTTCCACATCATTTTTTGCTTTTCAAATGATCTACAGCAAAACAATGAACATATTTATGTTACTGAATGGTAGCGTACAGGAAGAAAACAGGATCATGAATGGAACTGAGAACCTTTTTTCTAACAATTTATTTTTCCTTGGAAGAATTTTCTCATGTATGCTTATCACAAACTCATAATGATCAAGTCTATGTATGCACATAACAATAACCAAACGTCTTTATATTACTCAGAACAGAATAGAAAATGAATATGCTTCTTCATATAGTTTCATCACGTTACATTATTTACAGAAAAGGGAAAAAATGTAAGAAATATTTTGTCCTCTTTTCTCCTGTTTGTCCTTTCTTTTCTATTTGTCTCAAAACTAGTAGATTAGTTGTTTTAAAATCCAGGAATATTTAAGAGGAAAAAGGCTTTGACATTCTTCTCTTATTTCTTTAAGTAGTGAGAACATTACCTGCTTATTTTAAAATAATAAAGCAAAATAATTTAGAATTTGTTAACTTTTCTGTAATTTAATTGTGAAATATCAAAATTCCTATACAGAGGTTATCTCTTTTTGCACTTTAAACTTTAATGGTCCAGAGCAATGCATAGCAGAATCGATCAATGCTTAATGAAACCTAAGGCAGGATCAGCAATTAAAAGAATCAGTCCATAATAATGTAGTAAAACCCTTGTATCCAAAGGACAACTAATAGGCAATAGTTAAGTTTCTGAAGTTTGGGAAATGAGAAATTCTTCCATTGAAAAAAAATGTCTTTTACTGCTCACTCATTTAATTTCTTTATAAGTACAATAATCACAAATAGTTTCTAACATTCTGGAAAAAACACAAAAAACAACAAAGAGCTATCTTATTTTGCTCATCTTCTTGATTATACTCAGAAACGTTTAGGATGATAGGAAGACAAAGAAATATAGAAACTAATGGGACAGGAGCAAGGGAGGTATATCCCAAAGGAAAAACTGAAGGAACAGAACAGAAGATGTTGCAAGGAAAATATTTTTTTCCTTTTACACTACATTGTAAATATCAAAATTTCATACACAAGGATTTAATTCTTTCTAGAAATCAGTCGTTGCTCTACTGCTACAGAAATAAATGTCTCTTTTTTTTAAAATAACAAATTAAGCATATCAATCCAAATTCTTGCCACAACCTTTATGCATCCAGGTTCAAGACATCTAATAGCCTTTGGTGTGCACTGAGTGTATTTGGAAAATAGATCTTAATATTTCTATTGGACCATTTTCAGAACTAATTTATAGTACTTTATAAACAACTGAGCAAGGTCTTTAGCTTCAAAAAACCTTAAATCTGCAAGGAAACACTGCATTTCTAATTGAAAAGGAACTCAGTATTGCCGCAACACTGTATTGATGCTATGGGCCACGTACTCAGTCTTATTTTTGGCTCAAGAAAGATGAAAAATGACCCACAGATATTTGAAATGAATGTTCTTCTCAAGCCAATTTGTCCTAAAACAAATAGCAACATCATCAAAATAAAACAGTATAATTTGCTAGATCATCAGCAGTTTTAGGTGAGCGGACGTGCTGCAAGTTTCTTTTCTAATCAGTTAAGAAATGGCACCAAAATTTATTTTATTTCAGTCTTCTTGAATAGTAAAGCAAGACTGAAATTTTCTTCAAGTGGTCAAAATCTTCTGGCTGAATTTGGTGCTTGCTAATAGATGGGGCGTTGTCTTACCTGAACGCCTTTTCTCAGCATGACGATGGAGAATCCACCAATGGGTTTAGACTATCTTCCTGCCCAATAAGACTAAGTCTGTCAGAGTTAATACGCCTCCTGCTGGGCTGATGCTCCCCAGACACGACGAAGGCGAAGCTGCTGACGACAGTATGATGTGTTGACTCTCTTGTGCCCCTGACACAGGGCCTGGTAGGCCTAGATGGGGACGGGCGTGGATTCTCCATCGTCATGCTGAGAAAAGGCGTTCAGGTAAGACAACGCCCCTTCTCCAGCATGAGATGGAGAATCCACCAATGGGACATACCAAAGCAGTCCTGTCCCTATGGGAGGGAATCGGCCAGGACCTGTGTCCCACTGGATGACGCCACCTGCTGGAGCACCCTCCGGCCAAAGGATGCGTCTGCCGAGGCGAATTTGTCCAGCCTGTAATGCCTCACAAACGGGGTAGGCGAGGACCAGGTCGCCGCCCTGCAAATGTCCCCAATGGGTGCTTGCGTTGCCCACGCCGCCGATGTAGAGGCACTGCGGGTAGAATGAGCGGTGATGCGCCCTGGCAATGACAGAGACTGGGACTGATACGCTCTGGTAATGCAAGCCCTGATCCACCTGCCTATTGTAGAGGATGAGACCTTCCCTCCCATGGAAGAAGGCTGGAACGAGACAAAGAGCGCTTCTGATTTGCGGAAGGCTGAAGTCCTTTTGACATAGTGGCTCAACGCCCTTCTAACGTCCAACGTGTGCCACTGACGTTCTAGGCCGTGAGACGGCCGGGGACAAAAGTCTGGTAGGACCACCTCCTGTGACCTATGGAACAAGGAGTTCACCTTTGGAACAAAGGTCGGATCCAGTCGAAGGACCACCCTATCACTGTGAAAGACGCATAGGTCCTCTCTGACCGAGAGGGCCGCTAGTTCAGAGATGCGTCTGGCCGATGTGACCGCAACGAGAAAGGCCACCTTCATTGACAAGAACTGTAGAGAGCTGTTTTTAATGGGCTCGAACGGTGACGAAGTGAGGGATTGCAAGACCCGTGGGAGGTCCCAAGAGGGATACCGATGAACCACGGGCGGCCTGGTGTTAATTGCGCCCTTGATAAATGACCTCACCAGGGGGTGCTGAGCCAAGGGCGTCAGCGTGTCACACGTGAGCATTGTGGATAACGCCGCCAGTTGCCGGCGGATGGTATTGGGCGATAGGCCCTTGTTGAGTCCCTCGAGCAAATACTCCAGGATACTCGATATCGTGACAGCCGATAGGTCAAGGTGATTCCTTGAACACCAAGCACAGAAGTTTTTCCACGAGGAGTCGTAAATTCTGTTAGTGGAGGGGCGTCTGGAGGCCTGAATCATGGCAATTACGCCCGCAGAACACGACTCTCGGGCTAGGTACTGCCTTTCAAATGCCAGACGGCTAATTGGAGGCGCTGTGGGTCCGGGTGCCGTAGAGCCCCCTGGCTGAGAGCTACCTGTCCTGGAGGGATCTGCCACTGTGGGGAGATGGAAAGATCCACTAGGTCGGCAAACCACGGTCGCCGTGGCCAATGTGGCGCCACCACTATTACCTCCGCCCGCTCCAGTAGTACCTTCCTGATTAGGGCCGGGAGCAGGGGGAGAGGGGGAAAGGCATACAATAGCCCCTGGGGCCATGGGCTGCGGAGCGCGTCCGTCCGCTCCGCCCCTGGAGACTGGAACCTGGAGAAGAACCTCGGGAGCTGCGTATTCGCCGGTGAGGCGAACAAGTCCAACACCGGGAGTCCGAACCTCTCCGAGATTTCTCCAAATAGGTCGGGATGCAGGCGCCACTCTGAGTGGTCCACTGTCGACCGGCTCAGTGAGTCCGCCTGTTGGTTTGCTGCCCCCGATATGTGCTCCGCCCTGAGGGAGGAGAGATTGGTCTCTGCCCAAGTACCGAGTGACTGAGCCTCGGCCATAAGGCTCTTGGATCGGGTGCCCCCCTGTCTGTTGACATGGGCCTTTGCTGCCACATTGTCTGTGAGCACTAGGACATGTTGTCCCGCCACCTTGTCGCTGAAGCGTAACAGCGCCAGATGTATGGCCCTGAGCTCCAGCCAATTGATGTTGTGGCTGAGATCTGCCTGTGCCCATCGTCCCTGTGCTAGGTGAGAACCTAGGTGCGCTCCCCAACCGAACAGACTGGCATCGGTAGTTAGGATGAGCCTGTCCGGTTCCTTGAATAAGGATCCCCTGGTTATAGCTGGGGATATCCACCACCGGAAGGAGTCCAAAATTTGGGAAGTAACCCTGACCCTCAGATTGGATGCACTGGTGCCCTGCCTCTGGTAGGGTAGCAAGAACCATTGGAGGGTTCTGAAGTGTAGCCTGGACCAAGGTACTATCCCCATGCAAGAGACCATCTTGCCCAGTAGTTGGGAAAGTAAGGCCAATGTGACTGTCCGCCCCCTTCGTACCCGTCTGATCAGGGAACAAATACTGTCCCGGCGTTCCGGGGACAGGTAGACCATGCAGAGCTCGGTGTCTATAGTCGCTCCCAGGTGAAGGATGCGATGCGAGGGCTCTGTTAGGCTCTTCTGGAAGTTGACTGAAAAGCCGTGGGTCTGAAGGGTTCGGACAGTTAAGGTTATGTCTGATCGGGCCTGCTGAAGGGAGGAGGACAGTATGAGAATATCGTCCAGGTAACATTGAACCCGGATTGGGATCAATCTCAAGTGGGCGACCAGTGCAGCCAGGATCTTTGTGAAGACCCTCGGGGCGGACGATAGTCCGAATGGTAGGGCCCTGAACTGGTAGTGGTGGGACCCGGAACAGAACCTGAGGAATCTCCGATGGTCGGGAAAGATGGGGACATGGAGATACGCCTCTGTGAGGTCGATGGAAGCGAGGTAATCGTGCCTTCTGATGCTGGCCAGAATGGACCTTAGAGTCTGCATCTTGAACCTTTTGTAGACAAGATGCGAGTTTAGTCCTTTCAGATCGAGGATTGCTCTCCATCCCCCCGAAGGCTTTGGGACCACGAAGAGGATGGAATAGAATCCCCGATGTGTCTGGCCAGCCGGCACCGGCTCGATGGCCCTGATTACCAGCAAATGGTGGATGGCCTCGGTCAGAAGCTCCAACTTGGCTGGCTTTCTTGGCATGGGACAAGAGATGAAGCGGTCCCGTGGCCGGGACTGGAACTCTAGGACAAGGCCCCGCCTGATGGTGTTGAGCACCCAGGTGTCCGTGATGGTGGCTTCCCATTCCTGCGCAAATGCGGAAAGTCTGCCCCCAATGGGGAGGTCCGCCCTCAAGTCATTTGTTTCTTCGAAAGGGACGGCCTCCCGCGCCTCGAAAGGGCCGCTTGTTGTGGAACTGCTGTCTAGGTCTGGGAGCTGGACGGTCCGGCTGTCGTCCAGGTCTGGGGAAAAAGGGGCGAGACGAAGGAGACCACTCTGTCCCCGAGCCCTGGCGGAAAGATGGCCTCCGCGGGTATGGAGCGGATCGTCTGTCCGGCTTTCTGCCGAGGTGGGACAACACCTTGCGCTTGTCCCTACCTTCGACGAGGTAAGGATCTAGTGCCTCTCCAAAGAGGTGTCCGTCCCTGTAGGGAGCGGATGCCAGGCGCCACTTGGATTTTAGATCCGCTCGCCATTGTCTCAGCCACAGAAGTCTGCGTGCCGCAATGTTAGCGGCTATGGATCTCGATGAGAACCTGGCGGCATGAAGTGAAGTGTCCGCCATGTACTCGGCCGCGGCTATCAACTTACCCAGATTCTGGTGTGCACGAACCTGGTCCGGGGGGGTCATGGCCTGGAGCTCCCTAAGCCAGAGGATGGATGTCCTGGCGAAAAAGGAGGTGGATGTGGACGCCTTCACTGACCATGCCGATGCTAGGTGAGACCTACGCAAGGAGAATTCAGATTTCTTATCCTCCGCCCTCAAGGCCTCAGCCATATCACCTGGCACGGTGGAGGAGGAAAGAATGGGAGTTAGAGATGCGTCCACCTTTGGGACCTCCAGGAGGTCCGACAGGACCGGGGCAACAGTACACAGTTTCCGCTCTGCTCCCCCTGGTGCTGGGAGAGTGCCTGGATTCCCCCATTGTTTGCGGATGGTCTCTAGAAAAAATGGGGGGCAAGGGATGTGCCTCTCCGTAACCGTAGGTTCGGAGAAGAGCGGCTTTGGGTCTTGGCTCGTGGAGGGAGACGGCTGTGCATCCTGCTCTGGGCTAATGTTAGCCGATGTGGTGGCCTTGAGCAGGAGCGATTTAAACAGACTCAGGTCAAAAAGGCCAACGAAAGGAGAGGGGTCTGGTGCCGACTCCTCGTCGTCCGACAATTGGAAGCCCACCGACCCATATTCCTCGGGGCCTGAGTCCCGATCTTGGGGGGAGTAGTCGGAATAAACCGATTCCGGATACTCCGGCCTTGCCTCCTGTGATTGCAGTGGAACTGTGGCCCCCGGTCTAGGGTTCTGCAAGGAGGAGGCGGCCATGCCCTGGGCATATGCCTGGGCGAGTAACGCCTGGAGCTGTTCGGGCCCCACCCCTTGTGTCTCAGGGGGACGGAGGCCCGCCGCTGTGGGCGTGAATGTGGCCTCAGGAGCCGAGTGAACCCTTGCAGGGGGGGGCAATACCTGTGGGCTTAACCCACGGTCTGTAAACAGAGCCGTGCTCTGTATTGGTAGGCCCTGCGGAGACCAGGCCTGCTGAGCTGCTGGAGCAGGTGGGCCAAACAGCGGGATAGCAAGTGAGCTCTCCTGAGGGGCCAGGAGTACCTGTTCCCCCTCATTTAGCTGCTGAGCTCTGGAGAACTGCTTCTCAAGTGCAGTATGTCTCCTGCTAGCCTCCTTTTCAGCAGCCTTAGAGGTCCGCTTAGCAGAGATGGCCTTGGCCTTGGCCCTGATCTTTCCCGCTGCCTCCTGCTTGGAGGACCTGCGTTTGCTTGAAGCGGGAGTGCCGGGTGCGCCCTGCGCAGACTGAGGAACTGCGCTGTCAGCCATTATAGCCTGTGGCCAGTGGCCTTGGTGTATCAGGAGCAGGAGCCGAGCACCAGGCTAATGGTGCAACAGAGGTTGACGTGCCGTCAAGGCTCCGGGGCTGTGATCGCCTAAGCGCCCTTACGCCCCCGTTCAAGGCTCCAAACGGCTGACAATGCCCCCCAAGGTGCTGTGGCGCGCGGCTGGGCGTCTTGCAAGATATCTCTCAGTAGCGGTTGAACCGCAATCGGCGAGTGCCGGCACGCACTTTGGCCGATCAGTGGCGGCTATCACCTCAGTGATCTGTGCCTGCACACTCCTCTCCTTATGGTGGCGGCTGTCACCAGAGTGAACTGTGCCTGCACACGAAGCCTAGGTGGTGGCGGCGGTGCCAAGAGGCGTGCCAGCTCACGCTAATAGTGTCTGCCTGACTGAGGCTTGGGCTTGGATGCCCTGGGAAGGCGGATGCCGACCAGAATCTGGGTTAGCTGTGCCAGTGGAGGCCCTAAATAACTGGGCTGTAATGGCCGCCCTGTCCAGACACAAAATGGCTGCAGATTGACTGAGGCTGAGACAGTGTAATGGTTTGCCTGGCGTAAGGGCCTAATCAGATTTTTGGGCCCAAGTCCCAATAGCAGTCCCTTTATTCTTGCACGCTTTTGGCCTGTCTGTGGCCTTGAATCAAAGGCTGACAGTTACTGGGCCTTCCCTGTGAGGCCGATGCGTTTCAAAATGGCGGTCGCTATTTGCGCGCCAAACTCCAGTCCGTTAGAGCCCGTCAGATCTTGGCTCCGACTGTGTGCAGGAGAGGTCAAAAACAGCTGTCCTGGCCCGGCTGAGGCTCCCAGGGCCTGGTGCCTCTCCAAGGCTCGGGCTGAAGGTTTAATAGAGCGTGGCTCCAAGCCGACGCTCAGCTGTTTGGCGGCCGCGGCGAGTTCGCCCGCCGCCGGCTGCTCCCAGGCAGCGAGAAATTGCCTCCGAAGCTTCTTTGCTGTGCTAGCTGCTTCGCGGCAGCGCTGGGAACAGGGCAAAAACGAGCGGGCTGCGCGAGCCTAGGCTGTCCCTTCCTGCTCCCCCCTGCAGCCTCCGCTCAAGTTTAAATCTTCTCTCTTCGGCGGGCACGCCGATCGGCCCGCGAGCAGGCCCGGAGGCCGCCGCTCAGCTGTTCAGCGGGAGAGAGAAGGAAAGCCCGACGCTCAGCTGATTTATCGGCGATTTACGGGCTGTGAGTCTTTTTTCCATTTTTGATCTGGGGGATGCTAGGAGGAGAATTCACCAATGGATAGATACAACCTGCCTTCAGAGTCAACACGCGTCCTGTTTGGGCTGAAGACTAAGTCGTGTCTGGGGAGCATCAGCCCAGCAGGAGGCGTATTAACTCTGACAGACTTAGTCTTATTGGGCAGGAAGATAGTCTAAACCCATTGGTGGATTCTCCATCTCATGCTGGAGAAGAGTCCTTCTTCTCACCCCCCCCCCAAAAAGCAGAAAGATGTAGAGAGAACATGATGCTCCATATTCAAACTTGACAGATAGCAGACAGACAGACAGACATATAAAAAGAGGCATGCCTTTGATCATCCCATTAAGCTTACGCTAGATGCCCTATAGCAGTGATGGCGAACCTTTTAGAGACCGAGTGCCCAAACTGCAACCCCAAACCCACTTATGTATCGTCGAGTGCCGGGTGGGTATGGCCCATTGGCTGGGTGTGGCCCATTGGCTGGGTGTGGCCAATTGGGTGGGAATGGCCCATTGGGTGCGTGTGGCCCATTGGGTGGGCATGGCTGTGGTGGTAACGGCAGACTGGGTGGGACTAAAAAGTTCAATCAATCAATTCCAACTTTGCAAGATCTTTTTTTTCCCCGTGAGAAGTTGAAATTGACTGATTGAACCTTTTTTTTTTTTGCACACGGTGACGGAGGCCTAAAGTGAAAAGGTTTTATAAAACCCAGCTGAAGGCCTAGGACTGGAGCGACGGCGGCGTGCCCACAGAGAGGGCTCTGAGTGCCGCCTCTAGCACCCGTGCCACAGGTTCGCCATCACTGCCCTATAGATTACATTACAGTAAATGCAGATTTTTATTGTGAATCTCACATATGACTAATCAAATACAACTAACTCTAATATTGTGGCATTCCTAGTAATTTCATTCTCCTGAATAATTTCCTAATACATATACTATTTTACAAAGTAATCTAAATCACTTACGACATTTCATAACTATATTACATATCCGTAACAAACTCATTATATTCATGGCAACTAGTTACCTGTCATAATTACAACAGCCGTAACAACATTTCTTTAGATCACAACCTACTACTTGATAAGATAGAAAAATGTGGGTTAGACAGCATCACCACCAGATGGATTCGTAGCTGGCTGACCGGCCGTACTCAGCGTGTGGTCCTCAATGGAACCGCATCTACATGGAGGGAAGTGTGCAGTGGGGTGCCCCAGGGCTCTGTTCTGGGGCCAGTGCTCTTCAACATCTTCATCAACGATTTGGACAGGGGATAGATTGGGAACTCATCAAATTTGCGGATGACACCAAGCTGGCAGGATAGCCAACACTCCAGAAAGACAGGCTTAAGATGCAGGAGGACCTGGACAGACTTGAAACATTGGGCGCTATCTAACAAAATGAAATTCAATGTGAAAAAAGTAAGGTTCTACATTTAGGCAAGAAAAACCAATTGTACAGGTATAGTATAGGGGGTACCTTGCTCAATAGTAAACTGGACAGGATCTCCGGAGTCCTAGTGGACAATCACTTAATATGAGTCCAGCAGTGTGCTGCAGCTGCCAAAAAAGCAACCCGTGCTGGGCTGCATTACAGAGGGATGAATCAAGATCCGTGAAGTATTAATACCACTTTACAATGCCTTGGTAAGGCCACACTTGGAATACTGCATCCATTTTTGTCACCACGTGTAAAAAGATGTTGAACTCTAGAAAGATGCAGAAAGGGCAACAATGATGTTACTGGAGGCCTAAAGCATTCAAGACGTTTGCTGGATCGGGTATGTCTGGTTTAATGAAAAGAAGGCTAGGGGTGACTGATAGCAGTATTCCAATATCTCAGGGGTTGCCACAAATAAGAGGAGTCAGCTATTCTCAAGTCGCCTGAGGGCAGGACAAGAAGTAATTGATTGAAACTAGTCCGGAAAGAACCACCTGGAACTGAGGAGGAACTTCCTGACAGTTAGACAATTAACCAGTGGAAACAACTGCCTCCAGAAGCGGTGAATGCTCCAACACTGGAAGTTTTTAAGAAGAGACTGGACAGCCATTTGTCTGAAATGGTATAGGGTTTCCTGCCTGAGCAGGGGGTTGGACTCGATGACCTCCAAGGTCCCTTCCAACTTTATTATTATTATTATTTAACAAGGTTCAAAAACTTACAGAACTAGAAAAGGAAATAGAAAATATCTAAGCCAATTAATTGATTTATCATGTCACTAATTAACTTCACTCTTAATCAAGTATGTCTCCTTTATGTTTTAAAGTCATACATGGTGAAAGTGACATAGAAATTTAAAAAATAAATTAGAATAAGATCATATGATTTAAAAAAAAACCTACCTGATCTTGAAAGGTCATCCTATCAACTTAAGAAACTATGTCTCTTCACTTCTGAGTTGATCAGCTTTAAATTTGGCTATTTTAGCACTTATAATGAGATGAAGATTAATTATCCAAATCTAAAGTACTAGTTTCTGGAAAGAGACCTAAAAGCAATGGTTTGGTCTATAAATGGGATTGGTGTTAAATAATGGTTGATCTAGTAATGCATGTGATATAAAACAGCTTGCTAAAAGAGTTCAGTCTGAATGACTATCTTTAAAAATCCAATCCTTCCTCTATTGGTTCCTCTTATTTTGCTGAAGCCTGTAGAAGTATATAGTTCTCTTTTAGAGACCTGAATGGGATGCTTTAAATAGCAATACGTTTTCATTGGAGTATTTTTACTGGGTTCTTAAGAATTTTTTTCAGTCTTGATTTTATTTTCCGATTCCTTAGATAGAGACAATTTATCGCTTACAAATAGAAAACAGGGCTTTAGGGAGTTTTAACCTGGTTTTACTCAAATACTAACGGTGTGTACTGGGGGTCTTTAACTTTCCAGTCAAATAATTATTAGCTTCAAAGCAATTGTTGCTATATCCTATACAACAGGGAAGCAAAAACTTCTTTTACTGTTATTGTTTCTCTGTCAATAAGTCAGCTTTAAAAAAGTAATATTTTGTGTTTCATCTCAGTTATATTTTTAAATTAAAAAAAGCAAGTTTTAGGTTGCAGTTCTTTGTTTACCTGCATTATGATCAAGTTCCAGAAACTTAGAGAACTGGTAAAGAACATTTTCCTACTGGACAAGAAATGTAGAGTATGGTTTTCCTTGCACATGTTAGCTAGAGAAAAGAGACTAAGGCTGCATGTTTTTGCCACCAATTGAAGTGAAACCGAACATTTGTATGTGTGTGCATACAACATATATTTATTTTTATTTTGTTTGTTTGTATCCTGTCTTTATTGTTTTAGAAATAACTCAAGGCTGCAACACACCCTTCCTCCTCTTTTCTTCCACGCAACAACATCTCTGTGAGATGGGGGCTGAGAGAGAGAGGGAAAGAGACTGGCCCAAGATCATCCAGTCGGCTTTCATGGCAAAAGTGGGACTTGAACTCATAGTCTCCTGCTTTTTAGTCTGGTGCTTAAGCACTAAATCAATGGTGAAGGAAGAATAAACTGATAGCTGATACTCTTCTCTTAGGCTCCATCACTGAAGCAGCCATATATTTCTGTAACCATTTGGAAACAATACCAGCACAGAAAAGAGCACATGGGGGGAAATCTGCTTTAAAGTCTTTTTTTTTTAAAGGTAGAAAACATCAATTATTTTACAGATAAGGATTAGAGATACATCAATTTTGCAAAGTCTGTGTGCAATAAATCTATTTGTTGCCATTATTTTTGTATGAATGAAAATCATATTTTTATATACAGAGGAAATGAATTTAATTAAAGTTCTGTGTATTTTATTTATTATAGATTTTAACTTAATACTTTGCCTCATAAATGGTAAAGGTTTGAATTACTAAAGAGTAAAATCTGAGTTCTAAGGGATTCTTTTCTTCACCAATCCCTTTTTCTGGGATGCAGTCCTACTTTAAACTGCAGGCTGCAGTTCTGGTATTCCCCAAAATTCTCCTGTTCAAACTCTACAGCAGACTACACCTACATAACTACCAGGCCCAAACAAGGTAAGCCAGATGTTGTCATCACTTGGTCCCACCTATTTCTACACTGGATCCATAAAATAACTTTAGCATTTCGAGCGAGCCCATTGGTCCCCAAAGATCACTTACCCTGATTTTGGCATGATACGATCCCCTTGTAAATAACATCTCAATTATGCTTTCAGTTTCAAGGCTCAGCCTGAAAGACTGCTATATGATGAACTATAGTTATAAATGTGTAGCAACTGCACAACTTCAGTGGAATCTTTTGATTATAAATAAAGGTTTATCTGCCTGGAGTATTAGATGTTTCATTCTCTTGTAGAATTTATCACTGTTTATAATTCCTTATAATTTTTTCTTGCATTTGCTTAAGGAGAGACTAGCCAAAGCATTTGTTATAATAAAATAATGAGTCACCAATTCTTCTTTTATATTAGTTCAAGATAAATATAATAAATAATAATATTACTTAAGATTAACATTAGATAATCAAAAGATAATCAAACAACGAATCAGCGAACACCTAGAGGCAAACAAAGTCATTACTAAAAGCCAACATGGGTTTGTCAAAAACAGATCATGCCAGACAAATCTTATTGCATTCTTTGACCAAGTGACAAAATTACAAAATATGGGTTAGACAGCATCACCACCAGATGGATTCGAAACTGGCTGACTGGCCGTACTCAGCGTGTGGTCCTCAATGGAACTGCATTGAGTGTGTAGTGGGATGCCCCAGGGCTCTGTTCTAGGCCCAGTGCTTTTCAACATCTTTATCAACGATTTGGACGAGGGGATATATGGGGAAATCATCAAATTTGCAGACGATACCAAGCTGGCAGGAATAGCCAACACTGCAGACAGGCTTAAGATACAGGAGGATCTGGACAGACTTGAACACTGGGCGCTATCTAACAAAATGAAATTCAATGGTGAAAAAAGGTTCTACATTTAGGCAAGAAAAACCATACTACAGGTATAGTATAGATGGTACCTTGCTCAATAGTAGTAACTGTGAGAGGGATCTTGGAGTCCTAGTGGACAATCACTTAAATATGAGCCAGCAGTATGCTGCAGCTGCCAAAAAAGCCAACACAGTGCTAGGCTGCATTAACAGAGTGATCGAATCAAGATCACATGAAGTATTAATATCACTTTACAATGCCTTGGTAAGGCCACACTTGGAATACTGCATCCAGTTTTGGTCACCACGATGTAAAAAAGATGTTGAGACTCTAGAAAGAGTGCAGAGAAGAGCAACAAAGATGATTAGGGGACTGGAAGCTAAAACTATAAGGAACGGTTGCTGGAATAGGGTATGTCTAGTTTAATGAAAAAAAGGACTAGGAGTGACATGATAGCAGTATTCCAATATCTCAGGGGTTGCCACAAAGAAGAGGGAGTCAAGCTATTCTCCAAAGCGCCTGAAGGCAGGACAAGAAGCAACGGATGGAAACTAATCAAGGAGAGAAGCAATCTAGAACTAAGGAGAAACTTCCTGACAGCTAGAACAATTAACCAGTGGAACAACCTGCCTCCAGAATCGGTGAATGCTCCAACACTGGAAGTTTTTAAGAAGAGACTGGACAGCCATTTGTCTAAAATGGTATAGGGTTTCCTGCCTGAGCAGAGGGTTGGACTAGATGACCTCCAAGGTCCCTTCCAACTTTAGTAGTAGTAGTAGTAGTAGTAGTATAGTAATTACTAAACTGTTCCATTAAAAACAGAGTTGGTAGCATCATAATGACAACTCTTTTCTTCCACCACTGTATTTAAAAAAAGTTCTCACTGAAAATGTACAATTCTGAGATCTCAATCTTCCCTTTTAAATCACTAACAATTGCTAGCATTTTACAAAGATAATTTTCTAATTTTTCACTGTAATAGTGAATACGCGGGTGCACGCGTATGCCCACTAAAAATAACTAAATAGCTATTCCATTAGAGGACTTGAAAGAGACCTACCTATACATATTAGTTAAGATGCAAAAACTGTATAGGTAAATGTTTTATCCAATTATACACTATTATTTTCAATGATGAAATTTAAGCTATCATGTCTCCATTAGAAAAATGCTTTACTTATTCCTATTTATTTCCACACTAATGATACTCCAGAAGTTTTTTTAAAAAACTGGTTCTACTCCCAGGTCCTGGAGTTGAGTACCTGCTAGATCCCTGTTGGGCAGGGGTAGGCAACTGTATGACCAATGGACTTCAACTCCCTGTGTTGACTCAGGAATTCTGGGAGTTCAAATTCACGGATTGTAAAATGGCCACAGTTGCCTACCCCTGCTGTTGGTGTACCCGACCCAGTACATGGAGTGTATTATGTCTGGACACACATGGTTTGTTTTATCTGTTTTTTTAAATATTTTATAATGTAAGCCACAAAAATCTCTGGCCTTGCATCAAATAAATAAATGAATCCAGCAAGCATTTTTGTTTATTTGATATTACTTCAAATGGAGCAAGATGGCAGTTTTTATTTTAGAAACCTACACTTGTATGTCCTGCATTATAAATACTTCCATGAAACATTGTTATGTCATTGAAAGAAAAAATCCACACTGTTCTACGTTTTTGTTTTAAAATGTCAGAAAAATCCACTTTTTGAACCATTTGATCTTATTGTAATTTTGACCAAAACAAAGGACAGAATTTCAGAGGTGTTTCAGCTTTGGAATGTCACTACAAAATGGCAGAGCTGTTACCAAAAAGAATACAATAACCTCACTGCAGCCATGACATATGTAATTAATAGCCCCTGATTGCATTACAGTTTTAAATTACTGTCTTGACACTTTTAAGGCTGGCATTTTTTTAAAATGATAAAAAAGCAATGCCGATTGAACTGGAAAGGGTTGTTTTAATTTTAATTTGAACATAATAACCCTTGACCACATATATTAAGAGAAAATTAATTATCCCAAATTCTGAATAACATATAACTTCAGTAAAAAACTATCATAAGCTCCTCATAGTGAATCATTTTTGATAAATTCTGTTTCATCAATTATTGTAGATTTGCTTTGACAAGATTGATTGGGCAAGTCAGAAAACCATAATAAGAGCCTGTCTATATTCAAGCGAAGTTCACCAGTTTTGCACTTTCATCTGTAGCCAAAAAATCACACTGAAGCTAGCAAAAGCATATCTATTGGAAAAGTAATAAATTTCCCATCAAATATATTAAAGACTTTAAAATTTGACAAAAACAAAACCCCACAGTTAAGAAGGAGAAATGGTTTATTCGTTTCTAAATGAAGAGAGATTTATATGCTTATAAAGATTTGTTCCTGGTCTGGATAACCCTGCCCACCTTTCTTACATATTATGGTCCTGTTGTAATTTCCGGGCATGAGCAATAGATTTTATATAACCTCTATGATGCTCTTGGCATGACATAGTGTTGGAAAATGCAGCAAGTATGTTAAGCAAGTTTATTTATTTATTAAATTTATCTATTTTCAAGGAATGGGAGAAGAACAATTGGCATTCTTTCCTTCCTCTGCCATTCCAAGTTTGGAGCAGCAGCATTAAAAGTGGAAATGTGAACGAAAATCTCTGGGTGGCTTCGTCTCATATTCATATTCATGTTCATCAACTATTTGGATGAGGGGATAGATGGGGAACTCATCAACTTTGCAGACGACACCAAGTTTCTTATGATGTCCTCATTAATAAAATGATAATGATACAACTGTAGACATTTATAATTGACTGAAAGATGGTCCAGACAGTACTCTTAAATGGCTCTATATCAAATTAGATAATAGTACTGACTGGAGTGTCAAAGGTACTAAACTGAATTCTGTGCTGTTCAACATTTTTATTAATGAGATGATGATGATCATCACATCTGAAGAGGACACAAAATTAGGAGGACGGACCCATTTTTTTAAAAAAACCATAAGATTCAAAAATAGACTTGAACAAGGAAAATGAACAAAATATACTTAATAGAGAGAAATATGAAGTTCCACATCTGGGTAAAAATATGAAATAAATATGGGAAAACCTGGCTGTACATGTGAAAAGATTCTGGGTGTGTAAATATATCACAGGTTGAATGTGAACCAACAGCATAATACAGCTAGTAAAAAAGACATGCAATTTTACAATGTAGTAATAGGAGCACAGAATGAAGACCATGGGAACTAATTGTCCCATCTACTCTACCTAGATCAGGCACCCATCTGAATACCATATCCACTTCTGGGCACCACTAAAACAAATGTTGACAAATTGGAGTGTCTGCAGAAAACAATGAAAGTTGCATTTTAGCATACTGGGGGTGAGTAGAAGATGGTAGGGCAATTGGACAGTATGGATCTGCCTTTTCTGTCAAAACACTGTTCTTTAATTCTGGAAAAGTGGTACTTATATTACAGAATTAGTAATTGACAGTTTTTGAGTCCTCAAAAATATTAAATAATGATATATGTACTATAATATAAATTTATACATAGGAAAGGGCCCAAACCTAAAAGTTGCCTGGGCACCATAGGCTCTAAATCTACCATACTACTCAAAATATTTACACCGATAATTACTTTTTCTGCATAGCAAAGAATGTAAGTTTACATGTTCCATAGATACTGCTTATTAAACAAAACCCATTTATAGAAAGCAATAAATCCTGTATTAATATAATCACTTTCTTAAATTATTACCCCAAATCAAAGAATGGAACAGAACTGACCTTGGATCGTGGTGGTGCTCGGATGTACCATTTACAATCAACAGCCTCAGAATCAGAAGCTTTCCCTTCTTTTCCGATCTGCACCGATTCCACAATTCCTTCAGATCCTCCCATTTGAAACTCACAAACTGAATAACAACAAAACATAAAGATCAAGCAAGAAGAAAATCAGATCGAATACAAAGGCTTTGAAGTGCTATGGAAAACTGAACATACCGACCTGGCAATGGTTTCAAAACCCCAAGATCCTTGAATTCGGGATCTGAAAGTGAAACCAAAGAAGAAACAAATTAGCCTGTTTTCCCAACACTCTTAGAAACATTATAATCTAGCTTAATCTTAATTATGGGGATCTGAAGAGAACTATTAAGTTGAATTTTTAAAATGTGATTTGTTCTTTTAAAAAGCAAAGTTACCCTCAGGTGGTTAGTTTGCTAATTTACTGAATTTCTACTCTGTTTTTCCAACAAAGGGTAATGACTAACAAAAGCAAATACATTTAAGCACACAAGAAAAATTCAATTAAAATGACGCCCATAAAACAGACTAAATTCAACTAATTATAACTCATCTGAACAGCCAACCCAGCGGCTGCAGCTAAGGACTTATCCAACTCTATAATAGTTTTCTGGTGGCACAAGAAAGTAGCAAAGAAACTAGCCTCATTTCCTCTTTCACTAAACATGCATGTTATCTGCACTCTTAAAAAAGAAAAGGACTAATATAAAAGTTAAATGAGATTTAATCGCAATATACATTTTATTAAATGAAAATTACTTTAAATGTAGTTTAAGTGATTGCTCTCCATGAATTTAATGGTTTTTTCCTTCTGTCATGTTAAAACATTGCAATTTAGACGCCAGAGCTCTGGAGGCTTCTTTATCCAAGTCTTAATTTAACCAGCACTGGTGTAAAGTATTGTATATTAAGTCATTCTCTTTGTATGTTCTACCAGTATCACTCTAGCTCCCATTCATTTTATTGCTGCAATTCCTTGAAAAATAGGGTGCTTTTTTACTATAAATACGAAGAGCTAATACCTAAGACTCTTCTCTATTTCCCTGTTCCAAAAGCTTTTGTAGAATTATCTACCCTGATGCCTTTCAGTCCCAAGAACTATCAAGGAACTATTCAAATCTATCAGCCTGAACATGTAACAAATAGAGTTGTCAAAACAAGTAGAATTATATAGTATTTATTCACAGTTTGCTAAACAACTAAGGGTTTAATACACCAAATGGAGGATCCTTCTGCCCATATCTGCAAGACAACTAAATAATCCAGACATAAAAGAATACTACACCAGCACCTTTTTAAATTTATAAACCTTGGAACATGCTGCAAATGCTACATTTCCTGTGTCAAATATATTCCATAGCTAGGATTAAGGCAAGAATCAGTTTGGGTAGGTAGTTAAGGCATCAGACCAGAAACTTTATGCACAAAGCCAGCCTGGGTGACCTAGGAAGGCAGTGATGGCAAATCATTTCTGAAAAATCTTATCAAGTACACCACAGGGACTATAGTCAATCAATTGCCAGGAGTAGAAACCTGACTGGAAGCACATTCCCCCAAAACAAAGAATGAAATATAATGCATTAAATTCAGAGGAAGTAAACTAAGATTTTTAACCAACTGTGTTATTATGACTATTACTTTGGGTATCTAATTAATACTCAATGATGATTTTATTCTTGGATCTTTGAAATTGTTAGAAAATGTACCAGGAGGATATGGTACAATTAAAAAATGGAAGGAAATGGAAGATATACACTGAAATATTTACACACTATTTTATCCTTCTATTTTATTTGTATGCTAATACTATAATTAATACTGTGTTTAATATTATATATGATCTTCTATTTTAGTGTCACAGAAGAGTAGTAAAATTTGAAACTATAATTTATTATTTTTCTCATAAAATTATTTTAGTGCTTTTTACTTTTCTTTTGTTTGTTCTTTTTAGCTTTCTAAATATATATATATATATTTATTCAATGGTTTTACATAAACTTTAAATAAAAGTTTTTCTTAATTATATTTGTATTGCTGAATTTTTTGCTGAACTTTTTTTAAATTATTAGATTTAGAAAATGGCTAATTTCATTTGCACCTTTCTCTTCCAACAATGAACTCAGCTATTCACACATGAAGTAATGCCACTTTATCCTCACAGAATTTTATTATTATGTGGTTTGGACTTGACCTATATGTTATTATCCAGGCAAAGTAACATAAAGGCAAATACTGGCAATCACTACAGAGCAAATAACATGAGTGGTTATGTTCTGATTGTATCATTCTACTCAATATTTGCAACAGCACTTTGTTCAAATTTGGGCATGATCAACTGTAACCAAGGTATGTCACTGTTGTGTTTACTGTAATTTGGGTACAACAAAGTTAAATTAATACTTCTTTACAGTGCTTTTTTGTAAAAAAAAAAAAAAAAAAAAGGTGCCGGAACTCACACAGGTCATACAACCCGCCTTGCCTATCCTACAAGGTTCCATCCAAAAAAGGTGCCGGAACTCCGTTCTGGGCGTTCTATGAGAAAAAAAGCCCTGCTTCTTTATATATCTTTGTACTTTGCTTATCTTTGCTGTTGAACAAAGTTTCTAATAGGTCAGATACAATCACATTGTAATAATTATATGTTATAATAAATATAGTTATGTTACACTAAAAGAAAAATCAGGGATAATTGACCAATTACAAGGAAAGCATTTCAACCTCCTCCAGATAATTATTTTCTAGTTCAAAAAATACAATAATGAGTACCAGTACACCTTGCTTACCAACTGCCTCATGCATAAACCATTCAAAGTTACAGTGGTGCTGAAAACATAACTTTGCAGCCAGCATCTCTCTCTCTCTCTCTCTCTCTCTCTCTTAGTTACATGTTCACCATTACAGTTATAACAGTCAATTAGTAAGTACTATCCTGAGTCTGACCTGGTTTTTTACATCTTGCACAGCAGCGATATTGAAGAGAAAGGGATTACAAGAGGATAAACAGGCATAAGGTGGGCAATGCACATCAAAAGGAATTTGCTAGCTCTGGGTATTTGCCTAGTGTTTTTGGGCCTGGAAGACAACCCCAACAACAACAACCAAGCTCATAGAGCACCAAGGACTCCATGGTTCAACCCTGAACTACATATATTACCTTCTATTAAAATCGCCCATTGGTTTAGCTGGTAAGGACTGAATCTTGCACAGCCGAGATGTGGACTGGATCATACAGCATGAAATACAACCCCAAAATAGATCAAGTTTCAGAAAGATGGAGAAAATTTTTTTACATGAGACTTTCCCATAAACAGTTGTGGCTTTGCACAAATTTTGTAGGAACAGGAAAGTCGATTAAATATGTACTTTAATGTGTTAATTATATTTGTGTCATAATTTTGTAGGAACAGGAAAGTCGATTTAATATGTACTTTAATGTGTTAATTATATTTGTGTCATGAGCCATAGAAGTTGTTCCATTGATGTTCAAAAGCTAAAAAATGAAGTTATTTCAACCCAGAGGTAATGTGGGACTCAAATGAGATCCCCTTACCACTAATAATATTGTTTTTTGAGTTAGATACAGGGCGTCTTCAAGGATTGGCTGACAAAAAGCACACTGCAAGTCTTGAATCACTGGTCTGTTTCCTCCCAGGTGGGACACAGTGCTGTATCAACTGAATCTAATAAATGACTATCTCCTTTACTGAAATTATTTGGCCTGTTGAACTGGAGAATCCACAGACTGCAGAGACGTTCCTCAGGGATGCAGTCCCATCCAGAAGAGGTGCATCTCACACTTCCTGACATTCAGCCCCTGGAATCAATAAAAGTGTAGCCTTCGCTCTAAATACAGCTTCACTTTATTTTTTTAGTCCTTCATATTCATGTAAGCTCAAGTAGCATCTACCTGAGTTCTCAGAAAGAATAAATATAGCTAAGTATCATTAGCATATTAATGGAACTAGTCCCAGCCTGGAAATTATCCTTTGCAATACCTTCATGTTGATATCAATATCAAAACAGGATCTTGTGGGATAGTCTACTTTCCCAAGTAATCAAGCAGAAGTCTCTCAATATTACTTTGTAACCCAAAAAGAAAGGAATGGAACAACACATTTCTGATACTATAATGTGTCCATCTACCCATTGCCTACCTCCCTTTTTATTTCAAATAGAGATGATGGCATATACCGTATTGGAAGATGAACATATGAGTTAAGGAGTTGTGAATGAAAACAGAAGGACATTAAATATATTCCAGATAAGATATGTTCACAAATTTGGCATTTGTGTCTATCACATTCTAGTTGTGAGTCTGAATCTGTTTCTTACTGGCAAATAACAATTTTCAATTAAAAGTTGATAAACAAGTACTTACCTATATCAATGTCTAATGTATGTTATCAACCAAAATATGCCACAAGTACTCAATTATATATTTTAATAATGCTATTACTACAATTCCAGGTACTCAATTATATGTTTTAATAATGGTATTACTACAATTCCCGGTTAACAAGCAGCACATCATTTTATATTTCAGTTCTCTCATTCCTGGGTCTCAGACTGGGCTTCATTATTTTTTTCACTTTTTCTGTGAGTGCTGTAGACCAGAGGTCCCCAACCTTTCTAGGTTGGCGGCCCGGAGGGAAAGGAAGGGGTAGGCATGGGGCTGCGTGCGTGCACACAACACAAATGGGGGCAGTGCAAGTGCACATGTGATGCTGGGGGCGGAGCTAGCACCTGCGCAACACTGGGGTGGGGCTAGCACTCGTGTAACACTGGGAGCAGGGCTAGCGCCCGTGCATCACTCAGGACAGCGCTAGCACAAGTGGGGGGGAGTGCACACACACATGTGCACGCACTGGCCAGCCATTCACACAGCCCAGTAGTAGCTGTAGACTAATAAATATATTTCAGTTGTGACTCTCTGTCAGATAAGTAGATATACAGACCTTGGTTTCAGAGAACACAATTAGTCCCCTGGAACTTGGCAGTCGCCATTGGTAGCAGGAAATGATGGTGACAGAAGAGTTTTAATACATTGCATTCCCCACTGCTTTAAGGAGTGTTTCCCTATGCCAGTTTTGGAGAAAATTTTAATCATAAAATCCACTCACCTCCTCTCCAAACCAACAGTTCTTAAAACTGTTTGATCCAATCGCCTCTTTTCCCAGTCTAAAATAATGTCATTATCCCCCTGACCCCAAGAAATCAGACCCTGTTGTTTTACAAAAGCATTTCAAAAGATCCAAACTGGATCCTCAACTCACAAATAAGGAATTCTCCCATTTCTCTCAGGATATGCCCAAAATACCCTCTTTGAGATAATTACTCCACTTAATAACCACTATTTTTGAAAGACGAGGGACCTTATATGTACTTTTTGCTAAAAGAAGAAATAAATGAAATGGCATTTATGAATTTGAAGATAAAGAAACAAGTGGATTAAACAAGAGGGTGCAAGGACTGATATAACATCTAAAAGGGAGGAATGTTGTAATTATATATTGAAAAGAAGCCATTCATATATTTATTAACTTTAGGGGGGGGGGTTCTCTTTTTTGTTTCTGTCAGGTTCCCATTTTTTCCTTTTTTCTTTCAGTTTGTTTTTATTCTATGAAAAAAGTCTTAATATAAATAAAAAACATTACTCCAGGCAAAATGTTAGAAGGAGAACATGGAATTCTGCTCTTCTTGGGCCAGCCCTGGATTATCCTGTAGCATTTCATGATCTCAAAACTGTAAAGCAGAGAGTGGCATAAAAAGCCCTATACAACAGTGTCCCTTTGTTTGGAATGTGATCTAATGAAAGCAATGCAGGCTATTCCTTTTCTACATTTGACATAATAACACCATCTTATCCAAAAGGGCTATTTTGACAAAAGCATCCAGAGCAGTGGATGCTTGTGGCCCTGTGCCCTTTGGGAACTAAAGATTGTCAAAGCTCTGGATTAGTTCAGTCCTTTGTAAAGGTATCTTTCTATAGCTTATACAGCAGGAAGTGCTGTGAATCATTTCTGCTCCTCTTTACTGCTCAGCGGTTATCTTCCTTGTTACAATTGGTATCAATTATTCTCACAATGACATAATTTGTAATATTTTTAGTTGTCTCCACCTGCTTAGCTTTACCTTTATTTGTTTGACTGAACCTAACACATTCCAACTGCTTCTGCTTGATTCTGCTTCTTTCTCCCCCTGTGGGCCTTACAGAAAGGACTGGAGTGAGTTTAGGAAAAGAATGAAGGGGAAAGTATAGAACAAACCTGAGGCAAAATAATTAAATGACACAAGACCCAGGAGACCTAAAGCCCATCTGCAGTGCTTCAGGAATCCAGGTAAATATTTGAGCAGATACAAGAATAGACCAAAAAAAGAGTCTCAAGAATCTTTTAGCAAGTAGCTGAGGCTGGAAACTGACTACCATGCCAGCAGTGATAGGCAGTTAAGTTAGAAGGTCAGGCCAGCTGCAAAAGGAAGAAGGAAAAATGCTCTCCAAGGGAGATCAATTCAACATGGACACATCAATATTGTTTTATCAGCAACATTATGTATCTGTATATTTGCAAACTATCCCAGCCATACAACTCTGGGTAGCAGAAATGGTTTTTCACTGTCTCCCTTAATGACTATATTTAGACTTGCTTCTCTACTCTAAGCCTTGGAATTCTCTGGAGGTCTCCTTTCCATTTACTAACCAGTACTGAACTGCTTGGTTTCCTAGTTCAGAGAAGTTTGGCCAGATGCAGGTGCAGAAGGAAACACGTATTAAAAAACTCTTAACTCTTCTTTTACATGCCAGTCACTTACACTTGCAAATCTAACTCTATCAGCAATGAAAATATATGTTAAATTGCATATTGATGTCCTTTTCCTGCTTTAAGTCTTTTTCTGGTGGAAGGACCAGAATCTTAACCCAATCCACATATTGATCATGGGGCCTAATCATTTCTATTTCTTATTTTAAATACAGTAGAACAGTACATTTGTATCGATTAGGTTGGAATCAATTAGTTCCATATAATTAAAGCAGCAATAAGCAGTGAAGCCCCTTTCAGCACCCTCCAGTATAGTGTAAGTAGACATCATGAGGTGTTTGGATACCAATAATCAACAGCAGCATAAAATAGATTTATAATAATTTTCCACCAAGAATCTCCTTACTATGGCAGTCTTTAGCATCCTAAACATGAGTGCTGATAGTATAGAGCGGGAGTCTTCAAACTTGGCCCTTTTATGACTTGTGGACTTCAACTCCCAGAATTCCGCAGCCAGCATGCCTGGCTGAGGAATTCTGGGAGTTGAAGTCCACAAGTCATAAAAGGGCCAAGTTTGAAGACCCCTGGTATAGACAATACTGAGATGGAATTAATCAATTGTGCTAAATCTAATGAAATGCACATTCTTCGATCACTATGCCAGTAGTATAGATCAGGGAAGATTAAGTAACAAGGAAAGCAAAATTATTTTCAAATGTCTAAAACACAAAGGGCAAGAAATTAAAGGGAAGAAACCTAGTACAATAAAGAAGAAGGCTTTGAGATCACAAACACATTCATACCTAACTTGTTTCAAAAGCAGAGCTCTCTTGTGGATTCATTGAAAAATTAAAGTGCTTGAAGAAGTATGAAACATCTTAAATCAGACATGTCAAATTCAAGGCCTGCGGGCCGGATCCGTGGGCAGCCCCAGAGATAGTGAGGGACCGGTCCCCGCCGCCCCGCCCAGCCAGGCATCCCAACTGTGCGCGCATAGGAGGTGGCGAGTGGCGGGGAGCCGTTGGTGTCTGGCAACAGACACAGCCCACCAACCCTGGGCAGCCCATCGGCCGGTGCACCTTGGGGTCCCGAAGCCTGCGCAGTGCAGGAGGGTCGGAGCCCCGCAGCTGCCGGCCCGGCCCTCCAAGCAGCAGGTGAAGGTAGAGGCATGGGGGGAAGGCACATAATCCAGCCCACGCCAGGCGGCCGCCCGCCCACCCACCCCATCCCATGGCAGGCACAAGCAAACAAAGACAGACGGTGGGTCCGAGAGGGATGGCAAAGTCCTCTGGTGGACCAGGCCCTGGCGCCCACCCCAGTCCCACCTCCTTCCACCAGAGACCCTCAGATCCGTGTCACAGCCCCGCTTGGAACCCCACAGGTCCCCCCGACACAAGCGATGTCGAGCTGGCCGTGCCCATCTGGCCATGCCCACCCAGTCATGCCCCCCGACCCCCCAAGAGCAACCACAATACTGATGCGGCCCTCAATGAAATCGAGTTTGATATACCTGTCTTAAACTATTAATGAAATAACCAAACCAACCTTGCAAGATCTATTAACTTAAATTTTATCATAATAGAAGTAGCTTAATTTATCTACTTAACATTTTTTCAATGATTTTTTTTAAAAAAATTTATAAACAAAACCAATCTCCTAAGAATTAATTAATATTCAGTCATAACTACAAATAATTAGAAATAATTGCTACTGTTTAGCCCATTTCTATCCCCATCTGTTCCCTTTAAAAAAAATCTCCCTTTGCAGTGAAGCTATATATTTAGCATTGTTTTTGGTACTGCTCTCCTCCTCCTCCTCAATTCTGATATAAGATACTACTAAGTTTTTGCAATTCTCAAATGACCTAATCAGAGATCCTTGCCAGTCCTGTTTGTTGTTTCACAGCTTTCTGATCACAAAAATATAGAATAGGAGAAGAGTCAATCACTGCCAATGTTATGCTACTTCAGATAAATATTCTCAGCTTTTTTTTGACCACCCAATGGATTTCAAATGCAAGACTCATGTATAAAAATGCAAAATATATGTCTGACTAGCCTGCAACACAAAATATAACTCAGCTTGGACATTCAATTTTGGTTCACTTCACCTCAAGATGTGATAAAATATTCAAGGGCTGAAAAATCAACAAGAGGAGGATAGGTGAGGTTTGGTCACTTGTGTTATAAGCCTTAAAATGATAAATTATTATCACAACAGAACATTCAGAATGACAGAACATTCTAGTCTAGCTATTACAAATCTTCTTGAGTAAGGAATAATGCTCTTTTTTTTCTTGAAGCCTGAGAAATTCTGCAGCCAGGCGCTTATCTCATCAATAGTCTGTATGTCTGTCAAGATAACACTGAGAAGTTAAAGCGAAGGAAGACATGACAAGATCAACCTGCAAGAAACTACCCTGTCCTTGAAGTCACAAAACACACATCTCTCCTTACATGCTTTGCAAGCAGATCAAACACTCACAAATAATTCAGACAAATCATTCCAAACTAAACTGCTTAGTGTAATGGCAGCTTTCAACCATTCATAAATCATTCCTTATTTCAACTACAAAGGCAGTGTCCTACCAGAAAATTCTACCCAGTGTCAAAAACTGAATATGGTAGTACCAACTTTTGTGTTTTGTATTGTAGTATTGTTGTAGTGCCACCAATTTTGAATAGTGATTTTGTTAATTAAAATTATTGAATGCTGTTTTATTTACATCTGCTTTATTTACACATACCTGCATCCACTTTCAGGGCAGCTAATGGTAGGCAAAGGTATGTAAAAATAAATCTCACTGGAGAACTTTATACTTTACCAAATATGATATAGTTACTTAGGCACCTCTAAAATTAAAGCACATGACCAGCAGCTTGTTATAAAACCAGAAATCTTTTTGGGGGACTGTGTAAGGTTTAGATCCTCATTATTCTGTACATAAAGAATATCTAAAGTGTATGAATAGTTCTCCTGTCCCTGAAGAATGTTAGAAAGGTTTACCCCATAAAAACTGCTGATTAGAATGATTTCCTCTAAGCCAGATAAGATCACTGCAAAGATGACAAAAATGGAACATCACATTTACCATACATACTCACAGATATGCTGAAAAATGTAGGCCAAACTACAACCCAAAAATTGGGTTCAACTTATCTACAGAGGGGCTTATCCTATAGCATAATTTTTTCCCCTCAGCTTTATAAAAGTACCAGCACAACCTATACATGAAAAAGTGCCACTCGTGAACAAGCCAATTGTGAAACTTAAAAGATATGAAAATTTTGAAGGTCAGCTTATCCATAGATGGGCTTATATAATAAAAATACAGTGGTACCTTGCTACTCAACTGCTTTGAAACTCATTGAATTTGGTACTCAACACATTTTGATGCAAACATTTTGCCCCAGGACTCATTGTTCTTTGGTACTCAATGCACAAGCTAGAGCTTGTTGGTTTCAGCTGCTTTGTAACTCACTACATTATTCCATATGAGAAAAAAATGGTTTTGGTACTCCTCACGCCTCCTAGAACCAATTAACGAAGAGTAGTGAGGTAGTACTGTATACTATACATTATTTACTCCAAGGCAGATCTTTCTGTGTCTTCCTTATTACTTATTAAAATTACATATATTGTCCTTTCTAGGATAAAATTCTTGCTAAAACCTCTGAAATCTAAACAATCACATATAATAAATATTTGTGATAAAGAAGCTACACAGGGCAGGGTAGTAATGAACCTGGCATCCAGCCGAACAGACTTCATCTCCCATAATGAGTTCTGGGTAATCCGCACTACTAGCAGAAATGGCTGAACCATGGGCAAACTGAGTCTGCCAGTTGTGGGAATATGCTGCTGACAACCAAGCTCTAAATCAACATTGCAGTCTTGTCTGACTTGCCTTAACTTCATCTTGCTTCTCCCCTCATGGCAGGCAGAGAAGTTTTTGCCATCTTTTCTGCCTTCACATAGAAATCTATAGGGTCAGCTCCTGCTAGAGATGTGGTATTCAAAATGCAAAATGGGTGAATTGCTATGATCTTGCATTATAATGGTTCTCTTTTGAATGTAAGTTATTCTGCTTAATAATTTTGGTTTTGGTGATATCCATGCTGTTTTGAAATGTGTGTGTATAGATATAGATATAGATATAAAGATAGAGATACAAATAGATAGATAGACAGACAGACAGACAGACAGTCAGACAGATCAATCAAAGATCTGGAAACAGCAGGGGAAACAGCAGGGGAAACAGAAAGATTATTGCACAAATTCTTAGTAAAAAAAAAACCCCAAGGTTGGAAGGTTTGTTTATTTGTAATAATTAAATGGCCACCCATCTTTTAAAAAGGTGACTCTGGATGACTCACAGTGGCAATATGAAATTTTCTATAGTTGTAGCAATATTAGTCTACTGCAGCAAATTCAAAAGTATAACAGCACCTTAAAGTTCAATATAACTATTCAGATATGGGCATTACCATCTACTTCTGTGGACTGCATGAGGTGTCATGCAGTATTACAGGTTGGGGTAAAATGCAGGCAGTGATAATTATGTAATTAATGGTGGGTCTTTCCAAAGAGATTTTGGACTGTAACTCAGAACTCCTGAACCTGGTATGCTAATTAACACATTTAGTGTCATCCAACAGAAATGTTATCTATATTGAAGCCACAAGTGACAGAACTGTGAACTTCTTTTGTTCTTGGAGGATATACTGTATACAAATTTAACTGTAAATTACAGACTATGTAAATTACTGATAAACAGTAATGAATCACAAAGCAACATTTTCTCCCCTAGTTGAACAACACAGAAATCCACTAATACTTAAATAAATTAGAGCCATCTCATTATTAATCTAGAAAAAAAACCTAAATACAACAAAATGCAAGAAAAGCATGCCCTCCAATGAGCTCATCTCTTACATAACTATCAACAATACCAATCACAAAAAAACCACCAACACAGAGATAAGTCACCATACTAGCCAATAAATACTATAATCTAGTAACAAAGCATCAATCGCTTGCAAGACAACATCTGCCCAGACCACCATTACTTTCAAGCATTCATAAAGCAAGCAAGTGGGAAGGATATATAATATCTGCAAATCAGAGGAACTCAACTCTCAAAGCTCCAGCAATCCTGTGTTGGGTAATGAAATATATAACCAAAGCACAGGATGGAGAGCTCCAACAATACAACATTGATGGAACATAAAAACGTATTATCTTACTAGAAGATGAGCAGCTGAATAAACCTCTGTTGTTCTGAATGATAGCATTTTTCTGTATCGGCAAAATTATGGAATAGATAGGAAGGCTGCTCAAGATATAGTACAAAATAATCCTTTGTTGGTAGTAAATACCAGTTATCTATAAGCAAGTATTGGCCTTTCATCTAAAATATTACTATTCAAACTAATGACTTGTTTTGTGTGGTTTTAGCTGAAGGTTATTGGTATAAAGTGATTTTCTGTTTACTTTTCTAATCTGTTCTCTGCTGGATTATCCTTAAATACCATTTGACCTTATCCTCTTTTTAAACATTTCATTCAATGTATTTGAAGTAATGTTTAGAGTAATTCCTTACACTTAAAGAGACAAATTTGGACAGATATAGGCATAATGGCAGCATAGAATGGCTGAATAGCTTTCGTATGACTTTCAAGGTGAACTTGAAATATGATAAATATGAACGTACTTTTAATACAAAACAATGTTAGTATGTACTTTAATTCAGAGAATTATTCAAACAAATGTACAATTGAAACCTGAGCTTTTCTTTTAGGTTTGATAGATGAGCAGTTGGAGAAAATATATGGGACTTTGTTTTGATATATAACTGCAGCCAGACTTTTGTACACAGAGATGGAAAACCTTACAAATTCCCACAATGGAAGAATGAATGGTAAAGTTAATAAAACTGGATAAGATGGCAAAATTAGATTAAAGAAAAAAAGATATCTTTGTTTCTAGATGGAAAGCATTTTTGAACTTTTTACTATAAATTGAAAAAAATATTATATTTTGTGATGCAATGATTATGAATGTTTATGATTACAGAATAGGTATTACATTTTAGATCAAAAACTTAATGGATTTAAATTTGTAATTATCAAAGAAAGTTGGGAGATATTTTTATATTTTTTGTTTGTTTTTATTCCTTTGCATATTTCCTTCCTGTCTTTTTCCTTTTAATAATTTCTGTTTTTTATATATTTTAATAAAAAATTAATAAAGTATATTAAAAATATGTTTCTAGCTAAGTTTAGTGTTTAAAAAGAGAAACTATTGCTTGGATTGTTTATGGATAAACTAATGGTAAAATAAAACTCCAGGAAGAGTGAAGATAGGAGCCAAGACAGCTTTTGTAGGAGGCATGGTAGAACCTAGGGATAGAGTCAAAAAGAAATCAGCCTAGAATCTCTATGTAGCACAGACTAAATCCAATCCTTCTTGAATTCCACTGACCCTTATCTAACACCAATGTAGAGGGGAAATCTTTTGACACATTGGAGGAATGGACCTTTATGGTTTCACCCATGGTGAAAATGCTAGCAAACATCATCATATTCGCGATCACTCTCTCCAATTGGGTGGTAAGAGGGCCTGTGACTCTTGGGTATGGTTGAAGGCCCGTGCCCTCTCCCCCACCCCACCACAGGAAGATGGCATAGTTGCTTAATGATCATAACTGTGAGAACCGGGATTCCAGTCATTGAGAGAAGCATCTTGCTTAAACACTGCTTCCCGTAAACCAGAGGTCCCCAACCTTTTGGGCACCAGGGACCTTTTGGGTTCCATGGAGAGAGGTTTTCCCGCGGACTGGAGGGTGCGTGGTTTTGTGTGCTGCCTGCATCCTGCAGATGGGGCTTTGCTTGTTTGTGCAGACCAGTTTCTGGCATGCTGCGGCCCGGTACTGGTCCACGGACCGGGTGTTGGGGACTCCTGACTTAAACAATCAAGATTCAAGGTCCAATTGTGGTCATAAGTAGAGAACTATCTTTATGTAAAAACAAATTGATAGTTAGATGTAGCTGTAGCCTGATTACATTCTAGCTTAAGACAACATTTATAATTTTAGAGATAGAGTCAATGGATCTGAGAATGGAACCTCCTAAAGCAAAATATTTCATTTAAGATGGTACCAGTGTTTAAGTTTATGGAATATTTAGATTGCCATGCTTGTTTATTTATTTTGGGGGCTTTAGGTATGTTCCTGTTCGGGGATTATTATTTGGTAATAATAAAGATGAAAATTAAACAAGAAAATGAAATATTATTTATGGCTCCCTTGAGAAAATAATGGGATAAACATCTGCTAATCATAAGTAAAAATTATTTATGGTTACTGATTAGCCATATATATTTAGAATTGCAAATTAGAGCAAACAAACCCCTAATACATTAGAAATAAAATCAAAATAATACAGTACAACAAATAATTGGGGAAAGAGAAATATTAGTGTCATTCTAGTTCAACAAATTTTATTTCTGGGCTCTGAATCTTGAATTCAGAGCTTTTACTAATCAAATAAACCAGATCAGATCCAAATTTTATTAAGATCAGGAGTCATTTCAGTGTCCCTCACCCTTAGTAGCAAGATCTATTAGGTGTTATCATTCAAAACTCAAACAACGTAATGATACATACTGAATAATGCACTGTAATGTAATTGTTTTCAGCTTGTCAATTTCACCCTTGAGTCAAAATGGATGAAAGAAATAATGAGTAATATAACCATCTTGTTATCATGGAAACAATTTCAACTTTGATATAAATACGCTCAGTCTTCAGAATCTGGATAAGTACAAAATGAGTAGAACTACAAACAAGAGCAAATATTTGTTGGACTGATATCAATAAGCATGTTAATCATAGCAAAAATCTGTTGCCTCTGCTTTCCAAGCTCAAGAATATTTCCACTGACGGCAATATTACAAGATCTGTTTGTACGTACCTCTAATACTTCTGAATGAAGCCATATGGATAGTCCTGTGCATTATAGACTGCCAACCAGCATAGAAATATTTCTGACAGGCAAGAATAGATGAGCATTTAACACATGAATGGGCTCACAGATAAAATGAAAGCACATACACCACATGGAAGGTCTTTTTCATTCATTCTCTTCTTTATATGCTTTTCTCCCCTCTCGTTCTAAAAATAAAAATGTACTGGAGCCAAATTCATTACTGGAAACACTACTGCAGTGATAATTGCCCAATGGAATTGAATCCACTCATGATAGCACACGCAACCTGCTTATGTTTGAGTCATGTTTTGTGTCATAATGATTCATGAAATAACTCTAAAAATAAAAGAAAGAGGCCTACCTTATTTCTTTATAACAGCCTGATGATTCAAACACTTCTAAAGCTAGGCTAAGAAACTAAGTATACATGTATTCACAATAATGGTAGGAATCACAGAAATGGGAATGATAATTATATGCACTGAAGATAAGTTTTAATAAAGCCTAATTCCTGATTTATGTTGGCACTGTAACTTGCGGTTAGACAATTTCTGCAAAGAAGGATAAGTTCTCTAGTAACAGTTTCCTTTGCTAAAACCACTGAATTAATAATGTGAACAGAAGATCCATATAGATGAAGAAAGTTGAGGAGGTCAGTCTCTTTTCTTTACAAGAACAGCATAGAAACTTCACATAGTTCAGCCATTTTAATGTACAATGATCTTCTTTGTCACTAAGGAGAAATATGTTTAAATATTACATGCTGAATCTAAGTTCTAAAGATTTTGCTTTGGCTGTGGCATACCAATATATCATAGTAATAAAATACTTGTTCTGTACAATTATCACATTTAATAATCTTTTTATCTTATTATAGACATATAATGATGCTTTGATTTATTTCCCTGACACAGCAAAGTTGCTACTGTATTCAGGAGACTGCTAGTCTTGGAAGCAGAACAGAAACAATAATATTAACATTTCTTTCCTGCATCCATGCAGTACAAGAAACAGGAAAACAAGACTGCCTTTTCTAATTAAAAAAGCTAGCAGTTGTCTTTCAAATACACAGTGGCGAGTGGGATAGTTCCTGTTCTGTCAGATACGACCTATGAATGTCCAAGCTAGTTGCACACCATGTACTTACCAAGCACTAGAAATAGGTACAATTTAATCTAACTCATTCTTCTGATAAGTTGGACCATCAAGAGATTCCAGTAATACAGGCCAGATTGGGAAGTTAGGGGGGGGGGGGGGGACAGATGAAGACAACAGCAAATTCGTCTATATTGTTGCCTAAAAATGAAGATGCACATATGAGGTCATTACCTGTCATGTTCAACTTGAAGAAAGATATATTTTATGCAAACTAAGTAGATACTAGTCCACAGTAAGCAATTAGGACAGTAGGTAACTCATCTACTTGCGGTTTGTACTTACCCAGAGGGTCAATATAGCTAGAGAGCTATGTATGATGAAAGATTCTTTTAAATCACTGCAATTGTATACAGTTCTGTCACCAAAACCTGCTCCAGTTCAGGTCTGGGTTCATTTCTAAAACTAATATTTGCTTATTAAATAGCAGATAGCTATTTGTATATGATTTTAAAGAATTCTCCAGTAAACTAAATCAGAAGAAAGGAAGTCATGAAAGCATAGTTTCAGGTAGAAAAAACTTGGAACTCAGTAGAAGGCAAGAAAAGATCATGGGAAATTCCCAACACATTGATAGGGAGACGAGTAAACAGTAATATGTCCAGGTGCCAATATCTAAGGCACACAGTTTGCACAACAAACAAGGGCAACTAGAAATCCTAACACTGGGCATCATATATGATCTGATGAGTACAGGTAATCCTCCACTTATGACAACTGGAACAAAAACTTCCATCCCTAAGCGATGGACTCATTAAGGGAGTCATGCCCTATTATACAATCTTTTTGCCACAATTGTTAAGCAAAACACCATGGTCATTAAGCAAATCTGGTTTGTCCCACTGACTTTGCTTGTCAGAAGTTCCCCGAGAAGGTAGCAAATGGTGATCACATGACGCTGGGATACTGAATCATCATAAACACATGCCAATTACCCAAATTTTGATCGTATGATTGTAAAAATGCTGCAATGGTTGTAAGGGTGAGGACTAGTTATAAGTCACTTTTCCAGCACTGTCATAACATTGAAAAGTCATTAAATTAATGGTTGTAAGTTGAGGCCTATTTGTATCATAGAAGCCTGACTGAATGAGTCAGGACTGGAACACAAAATCAAAGATACAGATAGAATATAAAAAAGGAGATAATGTAACACTAAATATCAAAAGACTCTACATCTATAGAAGAAATCTATAAATATAACAACCTTTTTGAAAACATGAGGATAAAAAAAAAATCAATACCATTGTTAAGCTTACTATATGTTACTGAACCAGCTGCTGGAAACTCTCCTAGGTATATTTTCCTATATTAACTCACCACATTCTCAAAAGAGCAAGCTATACTAAAAGGAGACTTCAATACTTGCTAAGTTTTTCTTTTTCCCAAGTAAGAGGTCTAACAGATTTCTAATCACTCTTACTGCCAATTTCATTTTTCAAAATGTACTATAGAAAACAAGGATGAAGTTATCCTGGACATGTCAAACAACATGTCTGTAAGCACTTAGACAATATCACTACCATTATCAAGTACCAGCAATGTGAGATGTGAGAAAGTTTATTATGGTATTTTTGGAGAGAATATGAATAAATGTGCATTAGAGGATAATATGATTCTGTTGGTTCACAACTGGTTGAACAATTGGATCCAAATGATGGTTGAAATTTAGTTCTGGCTGTCCCAGAGAGAAGAATCAAATAGATCTTGTGGTATGAAGACATAGTATGAAGAGATAGTTTTCAAATGGCCATATGACAGGAAGCTTTTCAAAATAATTTCAACATGATCTGAACAGGATTGTTCATTGGGACAACTCCAAGGTGTTTGTGTTCAGTGTGCAATAATCTTCAATTAGTAAGTAAAACAAAATGGATAGTTTCAAGCTTGAAGAAACCTCCTTTGGCAATGGTTCACATGAGCAGAATCCAGAGATTCTTACGGGCAAATAGCAGTTAAATGAGCAGCAGCTAGAAATGTCTGTAAAATCTTGAATTAATTTACCAAAGCATTGCATCCAGTATGAGTATCTTTTTTTTTCTTTAAAAAATGCTACATTTTAAAAGGGAAAAGGAGAAGCTGGATTCAACACAGAGGAGAACCACTTAGGATAAAAAGGAACCCAGTAACAAAACTCTATGACAAAAAGTTAAAAGGGTTGGCTATGTCCAGTTTGCAAAAGGAAGATGGAGGGAAGATATCATAGCAGTTTACAGACGTCTAGAATGCTGCCACATGCGAGAATACAGCTATTCTCTTTGTGACTGAGGCCAGAACAATGTCCAAAGGGGTGAAATATAAGAAATGAGATTTGGGTTGAATATTAGGATGAATTCCCTAATATTAAGCAATGAAATACTCTTCCTAGAATCTATAATTTGGATCTTTTCAAACAGAGCCAGATGGCCATCTGTCAGGGATGCTTCACTGGTTTCCTGCACTGAACTGGGAGTTGAGTACAATCCCTGCAACTTTCCTTCCAACTCATACATTCAGTAATTCTATCATTCTAATCAGTCTAAGCTTGAAGTCAAGATGTGAATCATTAACAATGGAGGTGTCATAAATATAAATGATGTCTTTTTCTTAAATGGAGTAAGTGTTAGCCCTTAATAATTATCCACCTGAAAATTACAAAGCAAGATATGGCATAATCCAGTAATAAAATGGCTGAGATGTATTTCTCACAAGAAGATTTTAAAAAATCTTTTATTATTCCATAAACCTTCTGCAATTTTATAAATATGATGGGCGAAGAAATGTTGCCAGTTTGGATGATTAGATGGAAAAAGAAAAGCAAAATATCTTTATAGTATCTTTTGAGGCATAATTTGCACTGAGGAGTAGTATGCACATACATACACACACACACAGGGACCACAGAGATAGAAGTGTCCTGAAACAACAGTACATGAATTAATACAGAATTCAGACGCTAATGTCATCCTTTAAACTTCACTGTATTTGTTATTTGAGAAACTTTAATGATATGTATTGATTAAAATAGTTCAATAAAGCTATCATGGAAATTAACAGATGAACATTTCTGAAGATATAATCACATTTATACTTTCATTAAGCATATTTCTTGCAGCTTGACCCAATTCAAGGGCCAATCTCATTAGGATGAATGACGCTTAATTCCCAATAATTATGCTTAGGTTGGAAGCTTTAGCTACAGTGATTTAAAATGAATTTATCTGTAGAAAATTAGCTCATATTTAAATGTTTTCTGCAACCAAATTCAATGTTACATTTGTTGTACTTTTACATGACCAATACAAGAGCTGTATTAGAGGAGGTTTCTCAGCTGCAGATGTTGGTAATGAAAACACAAAGGCTAAAAAAAAAAGGATGTGGCTGGAGCGAAATGATAAGAGAGACAGGCTTATGCATCTGTAAACAGTTATTGATTCTACTGAACTCCCAATTTCTAACCCGATGCCTTAACCACTATACCAAATGGCTCCACTATCTTACACCTCTACATTAAACTTATGATGATCTAGACCTGACCCAGTCCTTCATGTCTTCTAATGGTACACCCATCACTGTGGTAATTTACTCCAACTTGAGGGGTCCTTGGTGCTCTGAGCTTGGTTGTTTTCTTGCAGATGTTTCATTAACCAAACTAGGTAACATCATTTGGGTAATGAAATATCTACAATAAAACAATAAAGTTCAGAGAGCATCAAGGACCCCTCATTTCAACCCTGAGCTACAAATATTCTCCTTTATTGAAGCTGACCTTTTCTCATCTTTCTGTCCCATCTTTCGCAGCATTATAACCTTCTCTAGAGACCTAGTTGTTCATATAAGGTATACAAAGTGGCATAGTTTGAGTCTGATTGTGTGTGCCACTAGTGATTTGTGGATCGGTCTGCTGAATGATCCATTGGTTTCTTTTCTTTAGCTGTCAATGGTATTCTCCATAGCAGAGTTAAGTTCCACATATTGTTGCATCTATCTTTCTGAGTGTATTAACTTATTTCTCTAGAATTTATTGAGATATTGTTTTTATAAGCTTTATAGCTATATATGTTCTACTATTGCTAACCACATTTTTATATTTAATATGGTACCTATTACAGTAAAAATTAATGTATAGGTTGTATCCTATGTGGACATTTGGGGAGAATTGAGAATAATCTTAGAATTATATGAATGTTGGCAAAGTGATGACCAGCAGACTATCAGTGTTTGCTATTTATCCCTTTTTTTTTGCCTTGAATAATGCTGGAAGTATATGTTATTCCTAACATGGTAACTTGTCTTTTTTCAACAGGAAAGTAGAAAATGTTCTCAAGTATCTTGCATCTTTACATTTAATGACAAATTTATACTGCTGCAGATATTCTCATGCAGTACTGTTGCTATAAGCAGTTAAGGATTATTTTTTTTCTGCAAACTTGCTTGGGAAGCAGCCTAGAACAAAAGATCATAGATATCACTTCTGCATCATCAGCACCCTTCCAAATATGAAATAGAACAGAAATATACCCTTGGGACATTTGCAAAGATGCAAAATGAGTGTTACACAAGTTATCATAGATCTACAGAAACATTTCCTCTAATTACACCAATATGTTACTATTGATTAATTAAGATTATGTAATTAAGGACAAATAACCTGTTCTTAGCCTTTTTTTTCTTGTTACACTTCTAATCTGCCAACAACCAAAGTTGTATCAGCAATTACAAAACAGTTTAAAAGAGCAAAAATAATGACATAATGCAACTTTTTGCTTTTCTAAATGGAATTATAGGTAAAACAATGACCTTTTTTTAAAAAAAGATATCTGCTCTCTGATGTATTTGATGTATTCTAAAACCCATAAAAGCAAAACCACATCCACTTATCAAATACCTAAGCGATTTTGCACATGAACTAGTATGACAGAAATATGTCAATAGGAGAATCCCAAGACAGATGTGAATAAAAATGAACGAGTTTATATCCCGCAAGCAGTTAATCCAATAATCCTAAACAAATATCAGCTTTGGAAATGCAAATCAAAACTAAGTAAAGCAAATTATTTAAATACCCAATATGTAATAACAAGCCTAAGAAGTAAATGCATGATATCTGCATCTAGCTCCACATGCACATGGAATAATTTCAATAATCATTGCACTTAGAAATATTAACAGTTTCATTATCCATTCTCATGTAAAAATTAGCACAGGGTTATTCCTAAACCACATGTGCGGGTTCTTTTCTGCAATATAACCCAAATTACATTTTTTTTAATTTACTGAATTTCAGCTGTTTCCCAGGTTCACTATCAACATTCTTCTGAGAATTCCAACAACTGCGACTGCAGTATTATTCAGAAACGTATACTAAAAAAGGTCACTTTTTTCTACTATCCAATTTTTTTCTAATCATCCAAACCAAAAACACAAGTGCATTTTTTTCTGTTTCATGGAAAAAGTCTGTACAGCTAGTCCTTGACTTATGACTACTCATTCAGTGATCATTCAAAATTATCATGGTGTTGCAAAAAAAATGGACTTATGACCTATGTCTAACATTATGGCTATTGCAGTGTCCCTGTGGTCACTTCAATTTCCTCCCCCCCCACACACACCTGTGTCCCTTTTGGCCTTCTGCTGCCCTGTCTTGCTGAGAGGCAAGAAGCCTCAGAACTGCACAAGCTTTGGGGCTATTTGCTATAATATACTCTATATGGGCTGCACTAAGAAACATTCAGAAGCTTCAACTTGTCCAAAACGTGGCAGTATGGGGAGTTTTTAGGTGTTCCATAATACACTCATATAATACTACTGTTCTACAAGATGCATTGGCATCCAGTGAACTAGATGCAATTCATGGTGCTGGTTTTCATCTGTAGAATCCTACATAGCACAGGGCCAGGTAATTTACAGGACTGCCGGTCTCCAATTGTTTCTGCTTACCCAACCAAAACCAACAGGATGGGCATATTCCAAGTCCATTAATCAATGCCAAGTTCTGGGACCCAAGAGTAATGTCTTCTCTGTTGTGATGTCAGCCCTAGAAATCTGCTAAAGACCTGGTTGTTCCTTCAAACATTTGAAGACTGTTAGATTAGTTTACGGTTGCTGCTATGTTTACTGACTGTACAATGCAATAATTCTTTGGACATGTTATATTGATTATGGTTGAAATGTTTTAATTAACTGAGTTATTCTACTATTTTCTAGTTTTAATTATTTATTTACTGCCCAGAGACACTATAGCAAAATGGGTGGCTATAGAACACACTTAAATAAAAACCAATCAATTTATTAATTAATACAAATAGAAGGCTCAATGCTAGACAATTATTTTTATTCAAAGGAACATGACCATGACCCAAAGTGATTAACTATAAAACGTTTTGGATAAAAATGATAAATGAATTGCTGCTCCTCCAAACTTCTACAGCGGATTCCAAAATGCAAAGCAGATACCCTAGTATACTCACTGCATGCCCAAAGAAGAGAACAACAACTACTATTAGCCTGGTTTCTTACAAGGTATGATATCTGATATAATGGTAAAATAGTGGTCCTTTACAAAAGTCATCTGAACTCATGACCAAGAAAGTAGAATGAATAATTCTGCCTTATCTGCCTTTAAAAAATTAGCTAAAACTGTTTTAAGTTAAAAAAAATTTAAAAGTATAAAATGCAGAAGATGGGAATATAGAGATACATATTTTCTTTTTAAAAAATTCTGCAAGCTATTTTTGTCTTGACTCATTATCTTTTTACATGCAGAATGTATGCACACACACAAAGGAAGAATATGTTTATGTTCATACCATTTCCTAGAAATTATTTCTCCCACCTTCCGGCTCCTTGTGTGCCACACACTCTTTCTGTTTTCAAAGACAGACAGCACATTGTTGTCATTCATATCAATGAAGCCAAATGCAAACACAGATGGTTTCCACCAGTGAATAGAACTGAATTTAATAGTGTGCCATCTGAGGCCACAGACTTACAGATTCCAAGAGGAGAAAACCAAGATAAAAAGAAATCTGATTATTCCAGATGAATCAAAGTGATCAGCTTAAAGCACAGCTTACTCTGTCTGGCCCTCTGTCTGCTGCACTACAAAATAAATTCAGTGCAGAAAACAGCTCTGAGCAACAGATGCCCTCAAACCATTTCTTTAGGAGTTAAGAGAAAACACCATTAAGTAGAAACTTACTGAATAATTTGTAAACACCTCACCAATGGGCCATTCCCCC
Source organism: Azemiops feae (assembly GCA_023970755.1). Lineage (NCBI taxonomy): Eukaryota > Metazoa > Chordata > Lepidosauria > Squamata > Viperidae > Azemiops > Azemiops feae. The sequence goes on along the minus strand of JALGBA010003987.1, from coordinate 5,219,057 downwards.
CCCCCCAAATGTGGGGAAACTGAATCAGCTTCATCATTCCTCCAATATTTCAAGTGGATAACATAGTACCTTTTTTTTTTATAGAAAATTACAAAAGTGAAAGGTATGCCATATGTACCATGTCATGAAATTCTGCTCCAAGTTAATCCATCATGCCTACTATTATCATCAAAGTAATAATCTGTTTCTCTAAATTTTTTACAAAGGAACAGGAGACAATTCAGAAATGTACAAGGTCAGCACTCCAATTCCTATTGTGGAAGAGCGACGTATCATACTTCTTTCCATTCTTTCATACACACACAATAAAAGACAAGGTTTCTTTAGGAAACCCATATGCTTACAACATAGAAATACATGCTTGTACAATAATCAGTGAAAACACCCCAAATCAAGCTGTTTGTACAATTTTACTACGGATAATCTGATTCATATTATGGTTGTTTGGGCTGTTAAAAGAAATAGATGCCCTATTGTAACTATACCAATCAAACCAAACTCCTGGAATACAGCAATCAATTTTGGTCACCATACTACAAAAAAGATGTTCAGATCTCGGAAAAAGTTCAAAGAGCAACTAAAATGATTCAAGGCCTGGAGACTAAAACATAGGAAGAACGGCTGCAGGACTTGGGTTTGGCTAGTCTAAAGAAAAGAAGAAATAGGGGTGACATGATAGCAGTATTCCAGTATTTGAGGGGCTGCCACAAAGAAGAGGGGGTCAAACTATTCTCCAAAGCACCAGAGGGCAAGACAAGAAAAAATGGTTGGAAACTGATCAGAGAGAAGCAACCTGGAATTAAGGAGAAACTTCCTAACAGTGAGGACAATTAACCAGTGGAACAGCTTGCCTCCAGAAATCGTGGGCGCTCCATCACTGGAGATTTTTAAGAAGAGACTGGACAGTCACTTGTCTGAAATGGTATCTGTTCTCCTGCTTGAGCAGGGGGCTGGACTAGAAGACCTCCAAGGTCCCTTCCAGCTCTATTCTATTCCTATTATTATTTTGGTTGCAGAAACTGAAAACCATCGTACAAAACACTACCTGTGTTTCCCTGAAAATAAGACCGGGTCTTATATTAATTTTTGCTCCAAAAAATGCATTAGGGCTTATTTTCCAGTTAGGTCTTATTTTGGGGAAAATACGGTACTAAATGCGTCCGTCTGGCTGATGATCTTAACTGGGGCTTATTTTGGGGGTAGGGCTTATATTACGAGCATCCTGAAAAATTATGCTAGGGCTTATTTTCCAGTTGGGTCTTATTTTGGGGAAAACACGGTACATCAAGTAGGCCTATGTAAAGTAAGATTTATTTATTCCAACAAAGCAATATAGGCCATGGAGGCACAATTGTTTGTTTTACCAAAGAAAGGAAACCACCTGAATTAGGCCATTCAAGACAGCCAATGACACATATCATGGATGCCCAGCCAATGACACATATCATGGATGCCCAACAATGTTCAGCATGTGCCAAGGGTACTCTATGCTTCCTTTAGCCTTGTTCTATATTGTGAATTCTGAAGAGAAGGCTGAATAGAGTTCCAACACAGAACAGGGAGAGAAAATTTTATTATTCCTCTTAGAAATGAAAGGATAGTGTTGTTGCATGAAACAGATTCAAAAGGGTTGAAGGTTCAGTTCACCAAAAGGAAGCACTCTTTGAAAGTTTCATTCAGCCTTACCATCAGATATCACCCCTTGGAATAGTAACTTACAGGCACTACAATTTTAAAAAATGGAGAAAACAAGCTTGGAGGAATTCCAATGTTTCCCATGCATGGGAAAGAAAAAAGGGGAAAAAATCAAGTCATTGGAGCTAATTAGAAAAAATAAAGTATCCTATTTCAATCTACATCTGCAGTAACTACCACTGTAATTATTTGCTACTGTAGTTATAAGTGTACCATGTACAGAATATGGAATCAGTTAAGCTTCTCACCTACATACACCCACCTTTACTAATTCTTGTCTTAGAATTATGGGAATTAAAATCCAAGCCACTTGTGAAAGATCACAGTGATTAGGACTCACTATATTATATCAAATGAGGTTGGTCAGGACTACTTCATAATGCACTGAAACTAAGTTTCCTAATACTGAATTTATTTACCAGTAAATCTTATTGGGAGCCATTTCCAGAACATTTTATATTTGAAGCATTAATGCCAGATGCATAAATTATTTCAACTAAAGCTAATCTAGGCACTCAATACTGCCAATGTACAAGAATATCTGGCATTCAGAAATTTGGTTGACATTATATATCCTTATTTCACATCAGAGAGAGAGATGGAGAGAAAGGGGAGGAAAGGGAGTGAGGGATGTACAAAGGGAAGGAGGGAGAGATTTATTTGTGTAGTGGTTAAGGCACCACCTGGAAACCTAATTCCACCTTAGGGAGGAAGCCTAAGGTGATCTTGGGTTAGTTACTTCATCTCAGTCTTAGAAAGAAGGCAATTGCAAACAATTCTAAAAATCTTGTCGAGGTAACTGAAGAACTTAGTCCAGGAAGGGAAAGATAGAAAAAGAGGTAATAACATAATGAAATATAGAATGATACATAATCTGTACTTCATAGTGGTAGATGAAATAAAAAACATCTAGTGATCATCAAAATTATAGCTTAAATAAGCCTAATGATAACACATGGTTCTACCATGGAAAAGCAATGAATCAAAATTTTATGAAAATAGCATACATTGTCAAAATTATTTTCTACCAATCTAATAGTAATATATACTATTCATATAAGTACATATACACATATATACTTATATACACACACACACACACACACTCATCTAACTGCTCCATTTCAGGGTAACACTGTACAAAGAAGTAATAAACAATAAGCCAAATGGATTAAATGAAATATAATCAAACTTAGTTACACCAGTAGTATCCATATCTTATTTCTCCATATCTTTCTATCCTAGCCACCATCCTTGCTTGTACCGTTCAATATACCAGTTCATACATTCTTTTTCTTCTTTAAACCTCTCAACTCTCACTTTTGAGGATGCCATCAACTCCAACTAGCTATGGATTGTCTGTCTTCTATTTCTCTCAATCCATTCATTTCTCCATCATATGGTTGTTTGGAAGTTCTGCCGTCATTCTTTCTCTGCATATGACCAAGCTATCTTAACAGACTCATTTCATACCCATCACTTGCTTTGCATTCAGACAGCATCTATTCATTTTTGACTCAACTTCTTATTTTGCCACACACACTGAAGCACACTATTCCCTTTTCTTTCAGTTTATGGTTTTCCCTACTGTATATAAACAATTATTCCGTTTCTCAGAGAACAACAAGGCCTCGATCATATATAAAAGGGGCGTTGTCTTACCTGAACGCCTTTTCTCAGCATGACGATGGAGAATTAGATATACATTCAAGTCTGCAATCATCTAATGTCTGATCATCACCAATTTTCCCTATACACTTAACTATAAATACATTTATTCCTTGTTCAGTGTTGAACCATTAACTAAGCATTCCATATACTAAACTATAAGTAACTCCAGAAGCAAACAAATTTTAATGCTTCTTAACCTGCATCTGCAGCCTTACCATTTTTTAATATTCTTACAGCATTTAGAACTTCCTTCATTTATTTTTTTCTTAAACATTTGTTTGTTATTTGTTATGGCTCTACCCAGCAATGTACCACTATTGTTCCTTGATAACATATTGCTTTCAGTGTTATTTCAGTTTCATCCAAAATGATTTCACCATTTTTATTCTTGATTCCATTCACTCTACTGGAGGCTCCTTATTTAGTCCTTTCACCAAATTCCAAAACAATTTTCCTTCTAGCATTTTCATTGCTGCTTTAAATTTTGGTTCTAGTTCTCTTTGACTACATTCTTTGGAAGTACATTTTTCTTTCTATACACATTTTGCAATATATTTCATTGTCATTTTTGCGCCCATCATTTTTCTATCTATGTTCTTTTTTTCCTCATTCATAGTCTTGTCCACTTCGTCTTCCAGCAGGAATCCTTTTTCCTACTATTGTGGCAGTCTGTAACTTTTCTTTTATTCTTTTCCAAGTAACTTCTACATGCTCTTTCCTTATGACTGCTTCCACTTATTGTTCTGTGATATTAATCTGTTTTTCCTTTGTTCCTTGCAGATTTACACTTTCTCTTCTTGCAGTCTACTTTTATTCTAGATTCTTTAACATCTTTTCTTCTCTTAGATGTCAAATTTATGCAAAAATTATTCTGTTAGAATCTCTCGTCTTTGTATCCTTTTTTAAGTCTTTAGTCTTTTATCATAAACTAAAATATACCATGCTCTTCAAAGCATTCCTTTTTCATCTGTAGATATCAACAGACAAGGTTTAACCATGTATTCCAAGGACACTTTTTCTTAAGCCAATATACACCAAATCATTAGACATTCATTATTGGGTGTCAAAATAGCCTAGTCATTTTTTCTTATTATGCATTCTTTTCTCATTCATTTCAGCTAACAAAAAACACTTTTCCCCTTGGTTCAAATTCATTCAGAAAGTTGTACATTTCTCTTCCCCTCCCCATCCATTTACCTTTATTTTTTTTTCCACTTTTCATTATAACAATTCACTGGCATTTAATATGAAACTAACACTAACCTATGGATTCTACCTTCACTCTCATCCACAATAATTATAGCTATTCATATTTTCTGACATATCTCTTAGTGCTTTTATTCATGGTTAATCCTCTACCTTCACTTCTCTGCCTGTACAGTATTTATTAACTCTATCTTTATTCAGCCCTATTGCACCTCTTCTTTTTCTTGGTTTCACAGATAACATATATTTTTTGAAAAAATCAATAATTTATTACTACCATCTTCTGTGGCATTGATAAAATTGAGGTTTTCAAATTTATGCCTTCTAATAGGACAGAAAGGGTATATACTAATCTTAATGATACCCATGCCATATACATTAGGGAATACCAGTCATTTTGGCTACAACTGGAATGAAAATCCAGTCTTACCTCTTATAAATAAATCTATCTATGCAAGCTAAAATCTTTATTCTAGATACTACCTTGGAAGCCAGCATATTGATGCTCACAGTTCTTTAACTATACGGAAGATATTGACATACATTCAGAATGGAGCACTTCTCATTCCATATAATGAATCTTTTAGCCATCTCTGAAAGCTTCTGCAAGTTACTGCAAAGTTTCATTGCACACCTGACTGCAGATATTTCTTTTGCTTTCAGAAATAAAATCAGACAATTTGAAGAAAGGCAGAATTGAAAGACGGAAATTAAGATTATTTCACAGAACTGCTTAATTGAATGCATCCTATGCTTTGGATCTTGGATTCCTCTGGCAAAACAATTTGCAGTTTAAGAGATGGGGGGGGGGGAAATCACTAGTTTCTATTTTTAATAAAAGACAATGTTCAAAGGAAAGAAGAACAGCAGGAGCTGAAATACATTTTTTCTTAGTAGAATGTTTTCTTGAGATGATGTTAAAACAAGCATATTTCCACTTCTTTTGTGGGGAATATTATTTCATTTACTGAAAACACATTCATATAATTGCATTTATAACTTCCTAGTTGACTGTGATGCTGACAAGATCTACATATACAAAAGGAATATGGTATAATGACGACACCAATACATAGTGAACATTTCAATTGTTTTCCTTCTGCGTGATCATAATTCTCCCAGCATAAAAATGTATATTGCACTCCATCAATGATTACTACCCAGATAAAATCATAGTACACTTAAACTTGCTTCAATGGACCATGCTTTAACAGGTGTAGGATTCTACGGTCATGTTTTTCATGTGGCTCCCAATTCCACTAAAAGATGTTTAAATTGACAGTCTGCTTGTTAAATGGACGTTTTACTGCAAATGATGCTTTTTATACCAATTATGTAATTATGTAAATTACTTACATTTGTAGTTAATGGACAACTGGAATTAATGGATATCCCCTCCTTCTCAATGGTTCATTATATCAGAATGTTACTGTAGGCTTCTGTTTTGCTTTTATTTTTTTTAATTCCAGTCACCAGATCATCTCTTAGATAACTGCAACAGCCTAGATAACTATCTCATCTTATACTACTTGCCCAGAATTTGCAACTATCATTGGAAATTTCTACTGTCATGAGCCTGGCACAATTTCAAATCTAAAATCTTCCCTTATTCTAGAATTGGCACCACTTAGCCAGTGTAGATTCTTTATTGCAGAGAAGAATGAAGCCAACTACAACAAAACACCTCCTTGCTGCAGCAGGGAGAGATCACGGCCTATATATGCCTCTGCTGCAGGGATTAAATGTGAAGCTTTTTCCTCCTGTCTTTCCAAGTTAATGGTTCTTTGGCTGTTGTCTTCAAGGTCATAAAAAAAAAAAAACACCTGAGATTTGTTGACATAATGATCATCACCAACCTAAGAGGTTTTGGACCCATAATGCCAGCTTTATTTCTAACATCTGTGCATCCAGGATTTCAAAGTTGTTAGGAACGCTGCAGTTATAAAATCACTTCCTAGATTGGGTTCACAATACTTCCTTTATTATGCTTCATTAGGCATCATAATTGTGGGTTTTCAAAAAGACTTTACCTGTAATGAAAGCTTTGGCTTCTATTTTTGTAGTTTTATTTTGCTTTATTGCTTTATTTATTTTTTTGTCTCACATTATGTATCACCATGAGTGGGATGATTTGTAACTATATCAGTTAACTAAATAAAATAAATATTTATAAATAGCCAGTTAACTAAATAAAATCACTCAGTATAAATGCAAAGCACAGATTAAATTCTAAAAAAAGATGCATCAATTTTCTGAAGAACAAACATTTTCTTTCCATTTCCAATATATTAAAAAATTGGCATTTTAATTTTACTATATTATTGCATAACTTTACAATATTTCTAAAGTCTATCATTATAAATACTAAAATATCTTCCTCTGAAATTATTAAAATTTACACTTACCAGGTGTGAAATTGTACTGTGCAGAAAATCCTACAGATTCAAGTTCACCATCAGCAAAAAATTTAATCCACAAGAATCTGCCACTGGATTTTATTTTAGGTGGATTTTGCTGTCCACAGAAACGACCAATTATTGGAGAAAATCCAAAAGGTCCATCTCGCACTTCAATATGATCAAATTTACACTCCCAAGAAGGCTCTATGGAATATTTCTCATCGAAGTGCAACTCAATACATTGTCTTGGGGCAGCTGAAAAATAAAACAAAGCCTTAGCATAATTTTATGCACTGAAATGTATTTGCTTCCAAATGTGCTGTTTCTAAACTTATGTACCACTGTATTTTATGGGGCTTGAGGTTTTGCTTAGGCAAATAACTTAAGTCTACTCAGAGCTATTATTTCTAAGCATAAACAGAAGGCTTTTCAATAATAATATCAGTTGGCTTTCCTGCTAAAATTATTTTTTTAATTTTTTGAACTGTTGGATTCTGTATTGTAGGACATGTAAAATAGGTAACAGAATGGCCTGGTTGCTAAAAAATGTGCATAGGCACTCAAGTCTTCCTTTGCTTCTTCTTTTCCTGCAATTATTATTTTTTCTTTAAAGAGATTTACAAAGCAAAGAAAATGCTAGCAAAGCACCAACGTTTATGTATATCTGTTTATTTGTAATGGCTGGCCTAAGTAGCAACTACATTCAGCAACATCTATGTGATTAGTTGTTCATTTTTCTGTTGTAGCAGTAGAGTCCTACAGTTTGTGAATCTTTTAGAACTACCTTTAGTCTTGCTATACTATGACCTTCAGTGTGATCTTGAGCCTCATCTAAATCTTATTCATGCATAAGAAATTCCGGTTAAACAAACAAGACACAAAACTATCCATTAAGATGTCATGTCTTCACTAAATTTCAAGTAGTTCTAAATGGCTCATAAACTCTGTTCCTTCCATGTAAGTATATATTACCACCATAGTACAGCACTGTTTTGTCAAATTCTGCTGAAATTTCCCAACTTACAGAATTTTCAGCATATTTTCTGATTTATTAAACAGCATAGGAATTGAAATCCTGTTCTGTGAAGGAAAAGTAGAAGTAATCTTGAAAGAAAACTCAAATACTGGCTCTTTAGCTGTTTTTAAAATTTTGTAGCTCAAATATAGCTGCCTAATGAGCTTGCTTTCACAAATTTGCATGCTTTCATGTTTAACCAAATGGAAACATTAAAAGTGATTAAAGAGATGTTAACTTGGTAACATTGTGGATTAGACTTATGCACTATTTCTGCTGCGGACTTGTAGAGAGAATTCTTCTCTTTATCTAAAGCTTAATGTAAAAAAGCAACATCTATTTTTGAACTGGCTGCATCCTATTCCCACATACAGGTTACATCTGTCATTTGTCAAATGCGGAAGCCAAAACCAGATTACATTCTTTATGATCTGGCTTTTGCAATCTCTTTGGTAATGAAAAACAAAGCAAAGGCACTGACATTTTGAGTCACTAATGAATCACGCAAATGTGCTTGCTAACAATGGAAGAATGTTCATACAATGGAAGACGTCCATATATGGAAATGCCATTTGTTCTCCTCATTCTCCTGCTTCCCTTTGTGACCCATTTGTTCTTGAGAATTAGGGAACCTCTAGAACAGCAAGGTACAGTACGTATCATTGGGAATCACAGCAGGATGTGGAAGCTTCATACTAGTTTCATACCAGCTTAAGTGTTCTGGTTTGTTCAGGAACAACTTCAGCCAATGGAAACAAAGTTTGCATTTAATACTTCAAATTAAAATTTTAATTTTTAATTTTAATTTCCAGGATTGTATCTCTGACAGCTAAGCAAAGCAGAAAGACTGCACATGCTAGTGTTCATTGAACAGGCAATCACAGAGCTACATTCTAGAAATGTTAACTATCAAAGTATTTCAACTTTCATGTGTAGAATCTGTTCAATTAATAAACTGGACTTCTGGATAAACAAAATATTGAATTACTGTGAAACACTAAACCTTCCAAGCTCTTGGTCAAGGAATAGGTTCGCACACCAAATTAAAAGCAAGGGACAGATAATATTAAGATTTGTTCTAGAAAGCTTTCCCTTTATCAAACAAATCTGGATTTTCATTAAAAAAAGTCACAAAAAGGATATCTATTTTAATGAGAACGATCATCTTTCTTCTTTGTATGCAAAATAATACTAGGCTCAAAATAATTATGTGATAATTAATGCAAGTCTTCAATAGTTAGTTGATTGCAGCAAAGTTGACATTCAGTGCTGTTTGGTGATTATGCTGATTGTGCAGTTCAGATATAGTAGCCTATCCCAAGAAATCTTGCTAGGTTTTACTCCCTGACCTTTCCTAATGTCATCTCTAGCTTCCCAAGAGCTATTTTACCACCCTGAAGGAGAATCACTGCAGATATTTGCACTCATCTGTAATATGGGCCAATATATACAAACACACACCTACACAAATGCTTATCTATTCATATTTATTCATCATTCCACTGGCCATATTGCAAGTGTCATCTCAGAAAAAAATATGGGATAGTTTCTTCTTTCTCTCTCTCTCTAGCAATAGTAAAAGCAAATATGCAAAAAAATGTTGCAAACTACAGTGGTCATGGGTCACAGCTGTTCTGCAATGAGCTTTTACTACTTGAACTCTTAGCAATCTTTTTAATTTAGGTTCTAATTACCTTTCTTCAAAGAGTCCTAATAACATGGAAAAGATTGCTTAATGCTGGCATGTCTTGTCATCTTTTTCATCTAATTATCTTATAGAAGTGCTGCCTTGAGGTTTTACATCTGCTTAAAAAGACTTGGGGTTCTAACAAGAAGCAGAGGAATAGAGGCAATGAAAGAGGCCCATACAATTAAGGCTTTAATTCTTACCAGCCTGTAATTTCATGTAGCTGACAGCTGAAGCTAAGCAAAAAAAAAAAAACCTATTTCATTTTAACAGAATGTCTGGAAATGAAAGATTGATCTAAACATCATTTCTGCGTAACTGGAAGCCAGTATCACACAAATGGACTGGAATAATCCTTGATAACTCCCATTAGTTAGCAGCGAGCAGCCTAATAAAAGGAATTTGGAATTTAAAATACTTCATTGCCAAATCAATCTTAAAATCTAAAACAGCAATAAAAATCCATTTTGATACAATTTAGATTAGCTACAATGGACAGAATTAAATTCTTTTTTTTTTTGCAACAGTCTGAAGTTAGAACCCAAGCTCTTTGACTTTTTAATGCATTCTAGGCAAATATGAAATTCTTATTTAGCATTACATGTGGGTATTACAGCAAAATTATACAGACTGCTACTCAACTTTGAAGTGGATAACAATGAAAGGTTAAAGTATAGGACAGTGGTGGTGAACCTATGGCACAGGTGCCAAAGGCGGCACTCAGAGCCCTCTCTGTGGGCACGCGTCTGTCGCCCCAGTCCTAGGCCTTCAGCTGGGTTTTATAAAACCTTTTTGCTTTAGGCCTCCGCCGCCGTGTGCAAAAAAAAAAAAAAAAGGTTCAATCAGTCAATTTCAACTTCTTGCGGAAAAAAGATCTTGCAAAGTTGGAATTGATTGATTGAACTTTTTAGTCCCACCCTGTCTGCCGTTACCACCGCAGCCACGCCCACCCAATTGGCCATGCCCACCCAATTGGCCACACCCAGCCAATGGGCCACACCCACCCGGCACTCGACGATGCATAAGTGGGTTTTGGGTTGCAGTTTGGGCACTCAGTCTCTAAAAGGTTCGCCATCACTGGTATAGGAAATAAAATTAGGAGCTAAATTGAGGAAAAGATATTTTTTTTCACTCTTTCAGGAGCCATATTTTCTTTGTTCCCAACATATAAAAAAAGCATCCTGGATCAAGTTATTTCTTCATATTACACATGATTTCAAATCATATAAGAAAAGGAGAACTTTTTTTAGAATGTATGTTATTGTAACATACTGTTGTCTTTAAATAGATATGACTAAGAACAAAACAATAAATCACCACCAATATTTCAGCTATGACTTTTAAAATTATTATTACTTTTTTAATTCTACATTTATTATTTTATAAGTAACTAAAGCTGCCAAACATACTTAACACTGCTCTGTCATCCTATTTTCCCCACAACCACTCAGCAAGGTTGGATTGAGAGTGAGTAACTAGCCCAAAGTCACCCAGCCAGCTTTCTGGCTAAGGTGGAACTAGAACTCACAGCTTCAAAGCAGAGGATTAATATATTTGCTATAAAGGGCTGAAATTCTTTGGCTGAAGTTGTTCAAGCCCAACTATAGAAATAAAGGAGAGAATCCAGTACTATAAAAAGGTGGATCCTAACACTTTGTGAAAAATGTAATTTATTAATTACAACCACAGTGGAGAAGATTTGTCCAATATACTTTGGAACAAGTTCATGTCTTTTTCAAATAGTCAATATATCTACTACCTAAAGAAATTCAGAAGCTCTGCCAATAAAAAATAAAAATAACTATATCTTCAATGTTACTATATGGATAATGTAACTGACTATACCCTACAGGTAGTCCTTGACTTACAACCAATATTTAGTGAACATTTAGTGACCATGGCACTGTAACATGTAACACAAAAAGTGACTTATGACTGGTTTTCACATTTACGACACTTGCAGCATCCCTACAATCACGTGTTCAAAATTTGGGCGCTTGGCAACTGGCATGTATTTATGACAGTTGCACTGCCCTGGGGTCATGTGATCACCATTTGTAACCTTCCCAGTTGGTTTCCAACAAGCAAATTCAATGGGGAAAGCCAGATTTGCTTAACAACTGCAGTAACTCACATAACTATGGCAAAAAAGGGCTTAAAATGGGGCACAGCTTACTTAACAACTGTCTTGTTAGCAACAGAAATTTTGGGCTCAAATTTGGGCTCAAGAACTACCTATAATAATTTTCAAATATATTATTTTTAAAAAATATATATAATTGAACAACAGGAGCCAAAATATTCTTTGTTTCAAAAAGGTTTGTTTCTCCCTTTATTTGGGAGAGGAATGAAGGAGTATTATCATTTAAGCAGATAATTTTATATACTGTATATGCATTTAGATTAACAAACCTCCATCATGATCTCAACAAATGTAATCGAATAAATACTATAAAAACATGATTTTCTGATAATTATATGTAGCTTCCAATCTATTAGGGGCCTCTATTTTGTAATGGTATCAGTATAAGGAGTTTAAAGCAGTCCATGTAAGGAAAAATAATGCTACATATCACATTAAAAAAAATAGTTTAAATGTTTTAGCAACCCTGGAACTATCTAATGTGAACATCATACAAACACATTTCTTACAAAGAATGATTTGGCTGCAACTTCCTGTTGATACACTTTGTGACTGACCTGGATTTGCTGCCAACAATTCTGAAATATTGCCAAAAGTCTAACCATATTATGAAACATCCCATTTCTTATAACTCAAAAAAGACTACAAAAATTAGAGTGATGTGCAACAGCATTAATCTTATTGTCAAATTACTGAGTCTAAAAATGGAAGAGAATGCTTTCTATTTAATTATCAGCTTGCAAGCTTCTGTGGACTCTTTCAGAAACGTATGCATTTTCTATGAATACAAAGTTTTCTTTCTTCACTTCCATTTTCTTCACAACTCAGGTATTAGCAAATAAGTCTTGTAATTTCACCCCCAGCAGCAAGGAGAGGAGTAAAGAAATATACTGGATGGTAGCCTAACCTTCTGAAAAGTAACTCTCAAAATAAAATCTTATTTTCTAAGACTAAATAGAGGGTATTACGGAGACTTTGCCTTTGATATGGCACAAACGACTGGGAGATCAAAGCCAACATGTACATGCAAAAGTGGGCAATTCCCCTGAATAGAAGATGCTAACCTGCCACAGTACAGCACTTCAAGATCTATGATTGTATCAATAGTTTTTCTGACCTGAAGTCCCTAGTGCTTTTAGCAGAGGAAGATAAACTGAAAAAAGAGCCAAAAGCTTTCTTATGTAGCTCTTTTCCTTATGATATGATTTATTTATTAGATGTTTATCCAGCCTTTAATGTTGATCAAATTGGTATACCTAATAAGAGTTCTTGGTGCTGAGTTTGGTTGTTTGCCTTACAGATATTTCATGACCCAACAAGGCAACATCACCAGTACAAGTAAGCTGGTCATGTCTGCAAGCAAACAATCAACCCCAGGAAGCGTCAAGAACTCCACTGAGCTATACAGTATATATTCTCCTCTATTGGAATTGCTTAATGTCCCTGTCCCCAATTTTCCCCACAACAACCCGGTGAGGTGAGCAGCGCTGAAAAACAGTGATTGGCTCAAAGTCATCCAAGTGGTTTCCATGTCTAAGGGAGGACTAGAATACACACACACACACACACACCCCAGGTCTAAAGTGCAGCACCTAAGCCACTACATCAAACTGGCTCTTTGTTCAAATATGAGGGTGCTACTAGTGCACTGGAAAATCAAGACAGAAGCAGCCATAGAACATAGTGATGTCCCTCTCCAAAAATAAAATGTTTATACGTTTTTACTAGATAAAGCTCGTTTTTGAAATGGTTAAGTTTAATAATCATTGCCAAAGGTACAACAATGAAAAAAAAAAAAAAGAGAGAGAAAGGAATGCATTAGATTACCTTCTATAATATAGACACATTCTCTGTCAGGAGGATATTTGTTGGGATAATTCGGGGAAGTGAAAATACCTCCTTCTGTGTATTTTGTCCACACTCCACACTGAACTGTCTTCTGTCCTTCTGAACTGCTTTGCTTTTCTGGAAAAGAAGGGGGAAAAGGGAAGATGAGATCATGCTTTGGCTTAAATACATAATGTGCAATCGCTTGCTTTCACCTGTAGCCTGTTATAACTTCTTACTTATAGCATGGGGTCAGGGTCTGAGTTTATTAATCCAACCCCAAAGATTTTAATCTTCTTTTTCCATAGTTACACGAGAGAGGAAATTCCAAACCTAAACTTTTGGAAATGCTTTGAGACGTTAAACAAGAGTTTGACAGTAGAGCCTGATAAGGGCAGTCAAAATTATACTGACTACCAGAAAGGGCGTTTCAAAGGAATTTGAGGTATTTGGTGCTCTCTGAGCTTGGTTGTTTTCCTGCAGACATTTCATTACAAAACTAGGTAATATCATCAGTGCTAGCACAGTGCCTACCACTGATGATATGACCTAGTTTGGTAATGAAACATCTCAAGAAAACCACCAAGCTCAGCACCAAGGACCCCACAGCTTAACAAATATTTTCTTCTATCAGCTATAAAGAAATACAAGATATCAAACAGAAATTTAAAACAATAATAACAACGATAGACTCTGCAAGAATAAAGGATAGGATGCTATATAGTTATAGCCTTATTTTTTTTTGCCAGAAAACAGTAGTGTGCATGTATAACAGGTGCAAAGTTATGGTATTTCTCGGGAAAAAATATCAATTTGAAGCAGCGGTTACTAATACTCTCACATATAACAAAGTATCAAGGGTTCATCATACTCCAGAAACTGGAACCATTGCATGTTAAAGAAGAAGGAACTGCATTATAATTAAAAAAATATCTCTACCTATATAAAATTGCCCAAAATAGCATGGCAACACTGCTGAAAGGATCTGATCTGATTACCAACCATCCGATCAGGAAAAGCTATGGATGACATTTTCCAAAATCAAATGAGAGAATGTTTTAATGGTAACGAGGAGATTTAATCACAATGTTATCTGGTAAGATGCAATTGCTACAGATGGATTTCCAGGAAAATCCTGTTTGGTTTTGGTTACAGGATATAAAAAGAAGAAAGCAATTGGATTTCTTTGATTTGATGTAATGTGATTTAACCAATAGGGAAAAAAAGTTAGTAATATGAAAGGATTTATTGGGGGAGGCAACCGTATGATGGTGGAGCATTTGACTTAAGAAATATAAAGTCAAGTCAAAAACATATTCCTTGGGCTGCAGGGAAAGGTGATTTGAATAAATTTAGAAAAAATGATAATAGACTGTTCTTGCATGAAAAATTAATAGAATAAAAGTTTGATATTAATGGAAGTTTCTAAAAAAGGAAATATTAAATATGCAATCATAAAAAATTCCAATTAGAGAGGAAAGGGGGAAATAAAGGAAGCCCATGCAGCTGCACAAAAAGCTTATAAGCAATCCAAAAAAAATGAGAAAGGACACACATAGAAGGGGAAGGAAAGAGTAATTATGAAAGAAAGGCAGAGACAAGAAACCCAGAATTGCAAAGATTAAAAGTGATGGTCAGAAAAAGTTGTCTTTACATATATGCAATTTAAAAAGGAGCAGAAAACTGATTGTGTAAGAAATAGACAAATTGTTCAGAGGTAATGTATTTTTTCTCTCTCAGAAAAGGATGTGTTTCCATTAAGCAAGCATGAGGTGATTGACAGAGAAAATCTTAGGGAGTATCTAAGAACTTTTGAGTAAGTTCATTTCTTTTGTTCCAAATGAATGACATCCTAGGCACTAAAGGAAGCGCTCATAGATTCTCAGATTGCATTTTGTATTTAGGAAAACCTGCAAAACATGAAATGCCAGAAGACAAAAAAGGAAGAAGAAATTATCCCTGTCTTCAAAAAGAGTGAAAGAGAAGATCCAGGAAATGGGTAGATCTGTATATCTGATGTCAGTATGCTGGAAAACTCCACGGCACGTAAAAAAATTCAGTTCCTAGAAATCCCACAGGAAACATGGGTTGTCAAAAAGAACTCCTTCCAGGTTAATTACAGTTAATCATGGGAAAGCTGTGGACATATCTTAAATATAGTAAAACATTTTATAACACACCTAACAATATTCTGACTAGTAATCTAGTTAACTCTGTTATGTGTGGCAGTAGTACTAGATAAATACACATAGGAAAAGAAACTACTCAAAATATGCTCAGGCAACAAGTAATGAAGGTAATTCATCCCTCCTTGTTCTAGCCCATATCTGTAGACAGGAAAGGAAGATGAGTTTACTTACTTTCAAGTTTTATACAGGTGGTCCTTTAGTTACAACCTATTCAGCCACCATTCAAACTTGTGACGGCATTGACCACAAGGTGGACTTATGGCATATCCTTGAAGTTCTGGCTGTCGCAACATCCCCAAATCATGTAAATTGTGATCTGAGCCTTCTGCACCTAGCTTGTGGTTATGTCTCAGTTTCTGACATTACCTGCCAGCTTCCCACAAGCAAAACCAATACAGAAGCTGGCAGGAAATCAAAAATTGTGTCCACATGTGGGCCTTAATAAGCCATGAAGTCCTTGCCTAATGATGGCAACAGAATGCTGGGACTGCTGTCTCTACGCAGTGAAGTCATGTGATTCATATTTTACTAATGGATCAATTAGCAACAGCAATCCTAGTTCTAATTGCTGTTGCATTCTGAGGACTATCTATAGCTATTTACCTTTTAAGTATTTAAGTATTTACCTTTCTTTTTTTCTTGGGCTGAGGTAGAAATTTGACTAGCTATATTTAATAGATCTCTGAGTTATATTTAATCAGAATTACATTAAATATTTAGGATTCCAAATGTTCTAAAATAGTATCAAACATGAAAATTATTTTTTCTATTACTTGTTAAGCTTCCTTCATATTTGTATATGTTTGTAATTTTTAATTCTGTCAGAATCATTTTTCAGCAATCCTATTATCTATCTTTAGGAATCTACTTTTTAGATGAGCTGATATGGGATATTGGTTATACAGTAATCAATATTTAAAGTTGGCTGAGTTCACTTCTCACATTAATCCAGAATATGGTACGTTTTGTTTTAATTGTGCACTGTAAACCCAGACTTTGCAAAGTAGGCTTTATAGTTGAGCATATGTTCTAAACCAGTCAATTGTTTCCTCCATAAACTTTGGTGGAACAAGATTTGGCTCAGTGAAATTTGTGAATCAGACCAGAAAATTCTTGTTACTATTACTTTATATTCCAGTCAACTACTAATATCATTTTTTTTTTAAAAAAGTTATCTGTGAGTTATGAATTCCATTTGTATTCTCTGCCAGAAAGGAACCGTTGGAGATGTAATGCTTGTTTTGCATTTGAAAGTAGCAGCAGCACCTGTTCATTCATATTTCCAAGCCAAGAAGCATAAATGTTTGCAATGTCACCAATCCATCTTTTTACAGAAATGTCTGCAAGCAAATAACCAAGCTCAGACAGTACCAAGGACTCCAGAGTTCAACCATAAGCTACAAATATTCTCTTCTCTTTGTACTAGATCACTTTATTTCTTCTGAGCTTGAAATTCATTGATTCCATAAGTGTAACCATACGTTTCTAAGTTTACCAACTTAATATAATTGTTGGCCAGGATGTGATTGAAATGATACTCTTATTTTAGGATCCAATTTTTAGGATTTTATTTTACCTGTTTTGGCCTCCTGATTCAAACAGAAACATGCTAGGCCTGCAGCTGCATTGGAATTCAGAAAATTTATTCATTAATTTTTGGTTAACATATTTCAGTGCTGGACTATAGTTGGAAATAAGATATGTGTTTTCAATATTAATTGTCATAGCCTGCTTTAAACCTGTTCAGCACACTAAGCACCACAATCCCATTACTAAATTGTTTGAGAAAAATGTAAATCATTTTAAGTTTTAATCATTTGTAAACAAAATCAGCTCATAGGAATATTTTCTTCTAAAAACATACCTGCTCCTTTTTTTGTTGTCCCAGCCCAGTGTAGGATGATAAAACTTGCTACAACTGGAAAATAAGAACATATTAGTTGAAATGACAAATTAGTTAGGACAACCCTATCCTTAATCTTAATCCAAAGTAGGAAATGCTAAAGAAAGAACAAACTGTATTTGTTGTGTGGCTGCAACTTATTTTTATAAGAACATAGTAATCCCAGAGTAGCTACATAATCATAGTAAAAGCTACCGTACATAGCAACAGGAATAAATAGACTTATCTTTTAAGTGTGAGACAGTTTGATTTATGACTGCTCAGAATTCAGTAAGAGAAACACTGAGGTGAGACCATTTAAATACTGCATACAGCCAGAGCTGCAATCCTATGCTACTTTCATAGCATAAGTCTCAGGAAAATCAATGGAACTTACTTCTGCATAAAACTACACTGCAGATTTGAAAAAATGAAACAAAACAAAACTGGATGATACTTTATGAGCTTTTGGTATTAACTATGTCAGTTATGTGCACACAGATGGACCTGGATCTAGGAAATAATCAACACTTCACTATAGGGATGGGAGATAACAGCTGCTCTGAAAAAGGCAATGGTTTACTTTCTTCCCAAGAAGCTTGCCCTGGACTCAGTGAATTAGGACCACTACCATCCCTTCTCTAATCTCCCTTTGGGAGAAGATTGTAAGAAGTTGGTGGAGCAACAGTTACAGAGAACTCTGGAAGAAATGGCTTGTCTGGACCCCACGAAGTCTAAATCCAGGCTGTTATGGACATGACCCACTATGGCAAATCTTGGATGATGTTCCCATCCAATATCTCAATATTTGTCCTGCTGAAAATCTGAGTGGCCATCCATGGTAGCCTTTTAGGCTATCAGCAATAGTTAGCAGTAGGAAGACACCATTTTACTTAAAAGTAGTTCCACTCTAGAAAGGCTGAGAAAGAAGAGATTGTCCCACTTCAGTATAGGATTAATCGTCTCTTCCATTTTATTCAACATTTGCTTTATATTAGACTGTCCTATTAGACAAATGATGGAAAATTCAGCTGGTACAGAATGCAGCTTTCCACTAGATACAATCCATAATTACCTCTACTACAAATAACTATGACTGGGAGTTGCAATCTAATAACTGGAGTCCTAACACTGAGTTTTCCAAACTAGAACGTTAACAATTGATTTAAAATCTTAATACAGATTTCAGTAAATCATACTCTCCAGTGTTATCTGTCTTTAATACTGTTTAAAAACAGACAACTATTTTTAGCTAGTTTGGCCACTATTTAATGACAAAACATTTATGAATATCTGGGAAGACACCTCAAGCCCTTCAAAATCTACTACTTGGCACAATTTAAACAGCCAGCTATCTTGAAGATCCAGTGTGACACGGTCTGTTAGGCATGTATGTTGTCTCATTCATATTACTGTTCGCAAGTGATAACAATTCCACATATTTGGTCATTCATACAAAGCATTTATTATATAATTTCCTACAATCAAAATTTGTAATAATCCTGTGAATGGATTAAATCTTTCTCTGGTTTACATTTTGGTATTTCTTCAAGGTCATCCAATTAATGGATTTAATAAACAGCCACTTGAATTCTGTTTCATCCAGCTAGTAGGCTTTTGAATACAATTAATAAATGCCTTGTCATAAAAGTTTCTGTGCTGTTTGCATTCCATGTTTTTCAGGCATCAAAAACATTATGTCATATACTTACAGTGGAATCAAGCTGGGTATTTAGAAAATTAAGTAAATAATAATAATGAACCTATTTTTCTAACATCTAGAGTCCACTGACATGTTACATCTCAGATGTGCCTTCACTGAGCATAATTTTGCCTTTCCCCATTCCCATTTATCAGCTGTGCCAATCAAGAAATGTGTGTACAAATACAAAATATGGTATATGCTGCTAAAGTTCAAAACTTATCTCTTATGTTCTGTACATATTAGGATCATAGCATATTTTGTTCTTGACCCATGTAAGCTACTTAAAAGCATAAGGAAACCTAGAGAAAATGTTCAGAATTTCTTCCCCTTTATATCCATTAGTGGCTTCAAAGAATTAGCTGCCCATAACTACTGGGAACTTAAGTGCATCATTTATTAATTTTCTTCAGTTACAATCTTAGAATCCCATTACCATTTTTCCCTGTACCTTCCTCTCAAGATACCTTGCAACAGATCAGCAAGCACTATTTAAAAGTCCTAGGAACTGCTAAGAAGGATAAGCAATGTATTTTCTATTGTTTTTATATCTTGTATGGCCATAGTAGGTACTCCACTAATTTCATTACCATTTACAAATATTAGTCATTGGAAACTTTTTATACTGATTAACTTTCTACAAGTAGTAGTTATAAATATGGCTTAATTGTAACTTGATGGTACCATAAAACTTACAAATTACTCCATTTGTTATATTAGAAGATATATAAATCACTGAGAAGAAGGGGTCAACCTATTCTCCACAAAGCACCTGAAGACAGGACAAGTACTAGATGGAAAATTGACAAGGAGAAGCAACCTAGAACTAAGGAGAAATTTCCTGTCAGTGAGAACAATTAATCAGTGGAATGGTTTGCCTTCAGAAGTTGTCAGGGCTTCATCACTGGAAATGCTTAAGAAGAGAAAGACAGCCATTTATCTGGAATGGTATAGTCTCTTCCTTGGGCAGGGGGTTGGACTACACCACCTCCAACATCCCTTTTAACTCTGTTTCAAAGTTATGTTGTTTTGGTTCTGAAGAAGTCCTGAGGCCTTGTTGTCCCTCAACTATCTTCTCTTGACATATTCCCTCAAGCCATTGTGGATACTTTTAGAATTCTAGCAACTTCTTTCTTGCTATTTTACAATTTAAAGCTTCACCTTTTCTTGTCTTCCCAGTTACCATAACCGATGGAGTAGTTTTCTACTTTAAAACAGACTTAGTTTATGCATAGTTAATTCTGGTCCACATATGGTCCTCAATAACCTCTGCTATTACTTACTATCTCTTGTTATTATATTTATTATCCTCCTCTTAAAATGCTGGAATCAAAACATTCTGTCATGCACAATTCTTGTGATTTTAATTCTGTTTCATAATCCTACACTGGTATTGTAGGGATTATAAAAAGATAATAAACTTATGCAGATAAGAAATACCTGTACACAGGTATCGCTTCCAGCCTGTTGCCAAATGTGGTTTTGGGAACAAAAGTATTCTAGGATTGAGACAATGTATGAATAAGCTAGAGAACTAATCAGTATTGTGACTAATCTTGGACGGGAACACCAGAGTTCTAAAACCTGTTTCCCCATAGTGGTCACTTGTAGACCTTGAAACCTGACCTTGTGAGTTTTGTACTCTGAAGCCCACCCAACTTCAAACTATTCCTTGAGCTTTTAGCCTCATATTGTGGAATTTCCCATGTGTGCCCAAGTCAGTGAACATAGTTCTGTTAGTTGTCAAAGAACTTTAGTTGAGAGAACATGATATTCTGAGTTAAATATTGTTTATTTTATATTTCATAATACCAACATAACCCACTTTTCTTTGAAAGAAAAGTTTTGTTTTGGAAGTCAGCAATATATTCTGAAAAAAATACCACTGTATAATAAATTGATTGAACAAAAAGGTGTCAAAAATATATTTAATAAGAAATACTGTAAGGGAAAACTCTGCTATTAGCTAAATGCATTATTCATCTTGGATTTCCAAAACACTTTAAAGAAATTTCCGGGTTTTGAAATTGTATCAGTACATTTAAGAAGCAGAGGAAGGAGAAAAAATTTGTATTTAGACAGAGGCCATGGTGCAGGGAATATACTTCAAATGTTGTCATTTTGTTTTCCGTTCCTGAACAATTCCTGCCACCATGGAATATACTAAGCATTTAAATTTTATTTTTAAATAGGCTAACTGAGCATGTATTTCAACAATTCCAAAACCAGAAGGAAAAAAACATGATTTATATGTTGTTCTTTCAAACACAGATTTTGACATTTATACTATGAATTGGGGAACTTCATAGAACTTTCTGTAGTACCAATCAAAAGCCATTTAGTTTTCCTACTCCCTTCTGCTTCTCTCTCCTTAATGAATGATTTGTAGCAAGAAAAGGAAGGAAGATGAGGTGAGAAAGCAAAGAAAGTCATAAACAAAATTCTATAAATATAATCCAGCACGTCTGGAAACATCCTTGTTGACACTCAAGCTACCTTCTGAAAACAAATCATAAACAATATTAAAATATGTATCCCTCTTTACTAAAGTAGGAAACCTGTGGTCAGTTATTCATGCCTAACTCCATTCACTGATATGAATCAAATTGTAGGCCATATAGTCAACCTGTTACATTCTTAATGTTTTGAAATCTCATCAGCAATAAGCATCATGGATTTGTAGCTCAAAACATTCAGAGAATCCCTGTTTGCTCCTTTAACAGATATTTAAATGAAGGTTTATGTTTGTATAATGAAAGTTGATTCAGTGTATGTACATGACATAAGATTTGTTTAGATGTTTATAAGAGAATCTGGTGAGTAGTTTGCTACTGAATCATGTACTGTATATCTGTAATCATACTATGCTATTCTTTGCAGGTTTACTTTGCAGAATGTTCTACCATGTTTGTTCCAAAGTGTTAACAGAATTTAACCCCAAATTTATGAATTAGAATTATTGAAATAACTACAATAAATCAAAGCCAGGAAGATATTCTTAAGCTTCATCTACTTCTGAAAAAATAGGTATAGTAATAACCAATACACTTTGGATGACTATTGATATGATGTAAATTAAAAGATATGGACACACCCCATTAAATTTAATGGCACAATTATTTAATTTTAATCAAATGGGCTTAATATTGTTTAATATATGAATCTATTTGCACATTATTGGAGAAATTATGAATCCTATTAGCTACTGAGCACTTGAATATTAACCAGATGGTTCTAACTACAGATAACTTTTTAACTTAATTTTCACTTGACTAGAAATGAATTAATGCTAAATCCCTTTTCCTTTCATCTGATTATTTTCTATGGCCTCCCATCAAATAAAGTTGTACAGAAAAGGAGAAAATTAACATCTTGCCTACCATCCTGACTCAAAAAATCCATTCACTATGCTTTGAGAGAAAGCAGAGTTTTCTTTTAAAGAATAGCACTGTCCATTTTCACATCCCATTCCCTTTAAGGTTTTTGATTCACATCCTCCTTCAAGATACTAATAATGCTGTCTGTACTGTATTCAGTGAGAACAGAAAAAATAAGTTGAAAACAAATTTATCTAGGGGTCCATCATTGACACTTCAAAAAAAATCTTTTTAGTAAAAAAAATAAATCAAGTATTAGACAGTTTTGTACCATGTTTGCTGAGATGCTTATTGAACATATTTAAATTCATTATTTAACCTGGGTTATAAAGATGTTATTATTTCTGAATTTGTTCAGTAAATTGTTATGGAATTGGACATAAAAGTACCATTAAATGAAAAAATTCTTCCAGTTCCACTAGTATGTGAAAGCATCTAGATTAGTAAAGGATTATACCATACGACTTGAGAATTTTAAATACTGAAAGAAACCTAAGGAAAACTCTAACTTTAGAATTGAGAGTAATCACGATCCAGTTACTTAACTGTAATAACAGAGCTTCCTGAAGGAGGAAGAAAAGAACTACTCAAATCCAGCACCTTTGTTTTAATCCTGAATAATGTCAGTAATTAATGAGTTTGGATTAATTTAGACAGCTGGCTCCAGGGATGGATATTTGCCATTCATTTGGTTAAAATCTCACCCTCACGCCTACCTGGGAGTCAATCAACATACAGAACTGAAGATGAGGGGAAGGACCAGAGCCATTCTGGTTTTCATCCTGGTTACACAGAAGTAAGTTCCAGTGAATTTCAGAGAAAGGTATTCCCAACGAGGGCAAGGAAATAGGCTGAATCAGCCCCTACTCCTACTCGGAATTGGCCAAATTCCAGAATGCACCGACTTTTGCGCGGTTTAAAACCTCTGTTAGCTTAACTGCACAAGGGTTTTTTTTTAAAAAAAGTGAAGAGAGTTTTAGTGGGCAATGTCTCCCAGCCCCATCCGCCCCCTTCCTCCTTCCGCAAATGGGTTTGGGGCAGATTTGCCTCCGACTGGATTCTTCTAGATCGCAACCCGGATCTAGAGCCAGGAGTTCCCTCACGGTTAGTTCAAGGTTTCAGGGTGTCCAGCCCCTCGATTCACGATTCCATGGGGACGATGAGTAGGTCTGGGGGGGGGGGAGAAGTGTCTGAAGCGGCAGCAGGGGAAGATTTACACCTACGCCATTAAGCTTTTCCGCAACTGATCTTTCTTCTAGTTGCAACCACCTTTCACCGGCGGGGAGAGGGGATGAAGAGGGGGAAAGGGGTTGGCCGACTCGACCGCCGTCAGATCGCGCGCGGTCTCGGTCCAACCCCGGGAGCGGGGAAGCGGTACTCACTGTGAAACAAGCTGCGTCCATGGATCATGTCTGTTCCTTACACAAGGGGCTTCGCTCTCCACTAATTCCATCTAGAGACGGGAGGGCTTCCACGGTGGAGAGCCGAGCAGCCCGGAGCCCACGCGCGCGGCACACGCTCAACCCAGAAGCTCGACGCCCCCCTCTGCACTCGCTCTCGCCCCGCCGTTTGGCAAGGAGCGACCATTTCCACCGCTCGGCTCCAGAGCAGCCAGCCTCGGGTGCTAGTAGCGGCCGCCGCAGCCGCTGGGAGTCTGCATAACCGGCCAAGAAGGGCGAGGGAATAAGAGACGCAAAAGCTCGACTCCGGGCGACGGCCGACGACCGCCAACAGGGAGCTCCCAGGCTCCGGTGCAGAAGGGAGGGGGGCTTCTCTCCTCCCGCTTTACTCGCCAGTTTCACACAGCAACCAGTATTTCGGAGAGAATTTGGAGGCCGAGCTCGTCCGGCCTTTAGAGTTATTACGGCGCACCAAAGGGAAGAAGCCGGGTGGGCCTGTCATCAGTTCCCGAGTGGGACGAGGTGGGAGAGACCCCAAAGTGGGAAGAAGGGCTTCTCCGAGGAGGCGGGGGGGGGAGAGAACAAGAGAAGAGGAGAGAGCAAAATGGGCTCACCCAGTAGGGGATTTAGTCATCTGGGGGGGGGGCGCCGCGCAATCCTAATTATTAAAGGTGAAGCCCTTTAGTCAGCCAAGCTCACGTCGCCCACCTCGTGGCAGCACATCCAGCCGAAGTAAAAGTGCGTCTCCTCCGGCCGGGGTAGTACGACCAGGAAGGGAGAGAGAGAGAGAAAAAGAGAAACAAATCACATTTGAACCCAGAAGCCGTTTAACCCGGAGAATCTCTCAAGCAGCGATCGGGAGCGAGGATCCCGGAGGGCCGCGCAGTCTTGGAGGTGTCGCCGCCGCCTTCCAAGCGCCCTTCAGTGTCTGCCCCCAAGCAAGAGATGGCGTCTCTTCCACCCTCGCCTCCGGCGTGGCCAACCTGCGAAGGATCTTCGCTCTGCGCGCTGCAGTCTTTCTGGGTCCAAGAGCAAGAGTGGGGCGGGCTGGCGACACTGCAATAAAAGTTTAGTGTCACGCCGGCGGCCGCGAATAATCTCTTTCCCTCAGTCCGGAGGTAGCAGGGGAATGGAGAGCCTCGTCCTCCCGGCTCCTCTTCTTCTCGACGTAGATCCCTTTTTCTTCCACCCTCAAGGGACAATCCGAGACTGGGCTGCGAAGGGAGAGAGAGAGAGAGAAAGATCGCAGAGTAGAAGGGAGGCGGAGCCGGGGATGGCGATCCTGAGCGCAGCAGCAGCGGGAAGAGGCAGATTCCTGAAACTGATTCAACTCTTTTTTTTTTCACTCGGCCGCTTCTGCGCTCAGTCTCCACCGCAGGCGCGCCAAGGACAAAGTCCGCAATACCGGCTGCTTTCACGTACAGGGGTTTCCCAGCCTGCAGCCGCTTCTTCTCTCGTGCGCTGTCAGAGGCATCCACGCAAAAAGAAGAGCCGCGTGGGGAGGAGGGGGGAGAGGCAAAGGAGGGAACTGGGCGGGGCTGGGTGAGCGAGGAGAAATAGACGCTGAATAAAGCAGGGCCGGTGGGGGGGGGGGATCTAATCGTAGCTTCTGAGAGTGATGTTGATGATTCTCCCCACCTGCTGCTTGCGAAGGTGATGCCGGAAGGAAAAGAGTAATATATACAAGCCGAAACAGGAAAAGAAAGTCCAGTAGCGCACCGCCCCTCCGGTACAGCCAAATCTATAAGGTTAAAAGAAAAACCCAGTGGAAAAATGACCAAACCTTTTGCAGCCTTCCCCACGAAGCAACTGGGCAGATCTATCTGCTTTTCATTGGGAAGCTCTGCGGCGTTAAGTATTTAGATGAGAGGTCGTCAGAAAACCTCGAGGCGGCTAGAAAATGGAGGGGGGGAAGTGTCCTGGGAGAAGAAACCCTAAACGATTTCCGTATTTGTTGCGAAGAAAATACATCGCCCGGAGTCGAGCTCGACAAAAAGAAGAGGGGGCGGAGACTGTCGTTTGATTAGCCCCACCAGTTACGGCGGAGATTCCCAAGTGAGCCAAAAGTGAGCCGCCTTGGCAGTAGTAATACGCGAAGCTTCATCCAAAGGATCATTCTCGGCGTGGTCCCAAAATAATTTCACGATGGATCCCATGCAGTGCCTTGCAGGAGCGTTTTCTAAAGGGAGGGAGGGGTCTTTGGGAAACAGGAAGCCACAAACAGCGAAAGCCACTTCTCCAAACCAGTAGCCCGACAGCTGCGATCCGCGGAGAGGAGAAACAGATTTCTTGGAAAAGGGATAAGGGAAACACAAAACGACGCATTTTATATAGATCTCACTTTTTGCCCGGGCTTTGTGAGCCGCTGCAAACACGTCAAACGCCGGACATAGCTAACCCGACGACGTGGAATTCGTGGATTTTAGGACAGATAGCCCATTAACTTGCAATTCCTGGTCCTGGACCCGCTTGTTTGTAATTTCCCGGTCACTGCCAAAGTTAGGCTTGCACCCCGCGCAGAAAACCTACGGTAGCCGCCGCAAATGGATTAGACTTTCTAGCTCCCGCTGGGCTCCCAAATCCTTTTCTTCTAAGGAAAGTGAGCCGCCTAATCTGCTTTCGCTTCAGATGAGACACAGGGCTTGTGGCTATTTCTAAACACAAAGGCGAGAAGCGTCAACCGTTCTTCTTGGGAGCTGGGATTAATATTCACGCCTCCGGTGGAAATACCCAATGCATTAACGGGAACCAAGCGCTTAGTCATAGCGATTGTAGGATCCACGCTCTCCACAATGATATTCAAGCAGGTGCAAGACGAGAACAGAGCTACCCATGTCAGCTTGGAGAGGACTCCCTTTTCTTTCATTTATATTCGCCTGAATTCTCTGCAACCAACGGCTCTTTTCTCAAAAACCCACCTTTTTCAAGGCACTTTCATTTTGTGTCTGCGGGTTGCCCTTTGGAGGGAGTTTTCTCGCAAATTCGGCCCCAGTTGTCACCACATGCAGCTCCACCATCTTCTACAAATGTAACAACGTCAAGATTCCCCCCCCCCTTTCATCACTAGGGTTAGAAATGAAGCAAAAGAAGAGATTTGTCTGCGGGAGAGTGCAGGTAATCACTGCACTGTAGGAAGGACCGTTTTGGAGTGATGGTTTCTTTGCAAAGTACTACTGTATAACTTTCTTTCAAGTGTAGTAGATTAGAAGAAAAGGAACTAACTTCTCTCTTCCATCTGGGTATGAAGAGCTGAAAATAAAGGCAACTAATTGGGGAATGGTTCAGAAGCAGAAAGGGATCTGGAAATATAGAAGTCCAGATCCCTATTTCTTGACAAGGTAGCCTTTGGTTACTTTTACTCGCCTGGATTCCCAAGCTATTGAATCCACAACTTTCTTATATTTACATTTACAAATATTCACTATACCTCTGACTTGCTGAAATATCCACGCTGAATGAGCATAAGCTTAATGGGATTACCTGGTTGGTACTTGGATGAGCAATTACCACGAGATACCAGAGCTGTAGGCTAGACTAGGAAGATGAAAATCATTCTGAAAGAAAGCAGTTGCAAATCTTTTATAGACTGTGCCAAGAATATCATTTATCTGTATCAGTGAAGTCGGAGCTGGATTTAGACAAAAGCTAAACAAGCTACAGCTTCATGGCTTCTCTGGATTATATTTGTGGTGAATGCATCAGGAACCCAAACTGGCCAAATATTTCTTAAAAAACATCCAGCCTCTATTTCTTTAAATACTTTGGGGAAGTTAAAGGCCACATCTGCTACTCCTCTTAGTGTGGGCATTATTGATTTGCAGGGTGGGAGCAAATCTGCATCAGGTTTAGGCTATTTAGTTTCATAACATCACTATGATGTTATGAGTACCCAATAATCCTGTCTGCTTTGTGGTAGGGGTTTTCTGGGGGAAAGTCAAACAGTCAAGTTGATGGCAATAATCTAGATCAAAACTATCATTTAACTGACTTTTTTTTCAACACACTATGGACAACTCTGTCTCAAGGGTTAATAATATTGTTAATACAGTGTTAATTATGAACTGAGAGCCAGTTTAGTGTGGTGGTTGAGGTACCAGGTTAGAAACCGGGAGATCATGAGTTCTAGTTCCTCCTTAGGCACAAAGCCAGTGAGTGACCCTGTGCCAGTCACCCTCTCAGCCCTGAGAAGGAGGCAATGGCAAACCACTTTGCGAAGAAATCTGCAGGGGTTTGTCCAGGCAGTCGCCAGTAGTCGAAAAATGGCTCAAAGGTCCAACCCCCCCCAAACCAAAACAAAAGAGAAATGTCATACAAATATCTGCCTGGACCTCTGTGAGTGCCAAACAAGGCAGCAGAGCCATGTTTTTATGCCTTTCCAGAAAAGGCCAGGAAAGTGGGGACCTGCCTCACTTCTGGGGGCATTAGGGGAGAAGGCTTTCTTCCTGAATTACTTTACTTTGTTGTAATTTTAGATATCATACTTAATATAATTTTAATGATTACATTATAATTTAACATACAACCTGGATCTCATTTATAAGATACCAGTTAAGTTATTTTATAACTGTATTTTAATTCTGTCTTGAATTGAATTGAATTCCAGTCATACTTCTTTAATTGATGGGGCCCACAACATATTATTTTCCCTGTCTGACTAGTTGGGATGGGCTGATGTAATGGATGGTTCTGTAAGCAACCTGATCCTATGCCATGTAGGTGTCATGGTTCCAATAGATGAGACCAGATAAATCAGAACTCTGAGGCTAGAGGCTTCCTCAAAGAACACGTTTATTAGTTACAAAGTATTGGCATGATCAAAAGTGAAACCAAGTCTGAAATTCCATCCAAAGAATTACACTATTACAAAGTTAAACTTCCCACCCCAATACTATGCAGTCAATTACGTGTCCCAGTAGAATAGATTGGCAGCCTTTCTAATAGTACACCCAACCTCCTCATCCGACTGTTTGAAATGACCTTGGTTCCCACAGGACAAATAATTGTTTAGACAAATGGAAACCCTCCACTTCCCCCTCACATTCCTGTGGCAACCTAGAACAAGCAAGATGGCTTCAGCCAGGTTCGTTGTTGAGTTAAGAGTAGGGCTTTAAAAGTCATAACCAACACCTTGAATTGGACCCAGAAGCAGACTGGCACCCAATGCATGTCATGTGCTGGGCCTGATATTATATGTGCCAGTCTTTGGGAACCCAAGACTGCTTGATTGGTCTCACTTTGTACCAGCTGAAGCTTCCATATATTTTTCAAGGATAGCCCCATGTAAAGTGCATTGAAATAGTCCAAATGGGAGACGACCAGGGCATAAATGACCAAGTGGAAAGCCTCCATATCCAGGAAAGGGTGTAACTGGCTCACAACACAAAGTTGAGCAAAGAATGTCCTAGCCATGACTGCCACCTAATCTTTGAGTAGGAGCTGTGAATCTAGTAGAATCCTCTGATTATACAGGGAGTAGTTCAAAGATATTAAATTCCTGGATGCAGATTGGCATATTATATTTAAGTAATATACATATAGTTAATAGCCTATGATGTAGGTGGGCTGATCTTGAATTGTAACTCACATCACCTCTGACTACTAATTATAATGGGTCAGCTAAAATACAGATTACCTACTTCTTTTATATAAAAATGACCTCATGAGCTTTTTCATTACAATAATAATGAGATAAATACGAGGGCAATTCGAAATAAACCTCTTAGGTTTGGTTATCAATGACAGACACTCGCAGATACAGAACTTTTATTATACACATTAGAAAACTACAACATTACATTACTTTTCGACATAATCGTCATTCAACTTGTGGCACTTGTCATAATGTCTTACAAAGTTTGAAATTCCTTAGTGGTAGTCATTTGGCAACAAATCTGGGCTATGGCTGAGAAAGAAATAAAAAAATTGCCATGAAACGTATAGATTCTATAGATTGACCTCCCTTTTTTTTCTTACATTCTTTTGTTTTTACTTATTTTCATTCAATGAACCTTTGGCTTACCAATTGTCTCTATACTTTATACATTTAGCCAGCATGAATTATTTCTGAGAGACACTTAATTTCATATATTCATAAACAATGTTTATAATGTTCATAAAAGTGTTAACACCAATATTAACACTATTAATTCAAATAGTTATTTAACATTATCATTATTAAAGAGGGCAGAAGAAGTAAAGACTCTGTCTAACTGCAATCCCACGGAGCAGACTCAAAACTCATTTAAGTTATATAATCCATTTAATGCAGTGTTGGCTTTATTATTTATTTGATATAGTTTAGAGACTGCCCAACTCTAGAAGGATCTGGCAGGCTTACAATAAACAAAAGGATAAGTATAATTAAAGAAAGGAAAAAAGGGCATAAGCATCCAGAAGGCTCTATGTAAGAACAAATGCCCTTGAGGGGCTCAGCCATCACTCTGCTCAAGGCCTGGGAGGAAAGCCAAGTTTTCAGTGACTCTGAACATCATCAGGGTGGGAGCTATATGGATTGTTTTGGAGTAGGGGGTGATGCTATTTCAGCAGGAGATAAAGATAAAGAAAATACAATTCCTAGGTACCAATTTATGGCACTGTTGGAGGGACCCAAAATGTGTTCAATGTGACCGATTTCACCAGATGACCATAAAGAACTAGAGATGTAGGTAATCCTTCAAATAGCCAAGTCGTGTATCAAGGCCTGTGGCTTTAGTCTTACTTGTACATAACATATAAACACTACAACATGTCAACTTGTTTGGAAAGAAATCAATTGCAGGCCTATCCTATTTGGACTGCAACTTTCTGGATAATCACTAGACAGTAACAAAGTGTTTTCCATACATCTTGGCTACCCTGAAATTCCTTTGCAAGATGTCGCAGTCTAGATCTGATAGCCCTAACATTTTCAGCAGAATCCAACTAGGATTAGTATTTGGGAAAGCAGTCATTCAAATATTGTTCAAAAGAAATATAAAAACTAATGAGAAGATTTATAGAAAGAAGATAAGCAATAAAAGGACAAATTACCCCAAGTGGTAACGAAACCAGATAATATAGCTTGGGGGGGGAAAGGCCCATAAAATAAATCCTAACTTAGTCACAAGGAACTGTTCCTGCTCACCTTGATTCCAATCTGTAATAAAATCAGAATGCCCTCTCTTCAGAACTGATAAAAAAGAAAAAGCAACTAAACTCTCATGGGAGTGATTAGTGCAAACCGGTATTTTATTGAGTTGTTGTTTCTCACTAGTTACAAAGACACAAAAGGCAAGAATGACAGGATGCTCAAGTAACATTAGGAAAGAAATTGGGAGTGCTCATACAATATCCCTGCTATATGTAGTACCTACATATCTCTCAAAGATGCTTCAAGTGGGGATTGTATATACCTAATGAAAGCTGCTGCTGAAGGCAATCAGGCTAAGTTGCTGTTCAAAGTCTTAAGGAATTGTCACCAGGACAGAAAAAGAAGTATATTGGCTTCCGGTTCCGTATCGTGGCGCCAGCGGACGTGCGGGGAGAGCCCTCTCTCCGCTGTCCGGTTTTCCTTCGTCGGAAGACCCTGGAAAGGGTCGAAAGTCGCCCTGAGGAGGATCCTCGCTAGATCGCAGAAGGTCGGTAGCCCTTCTGTTTGATCCGAGGCAGCTCCTTTGGATCAACGAAGAAAAGATCGGCCATTAACATGGCCGATCACTTAGCCGTACCAGCCAAAAGCCAAAAGCACTACTAAGCACAACGAAGCACCGCAGAAGATCTGGGTGAGACCCTTCCTTACCTTTCTTTTACCCTAACTACCTTCCTATGAAAGCCTCCTGAAATTTCTTCCCCACTCTTAATACAGCGGCGTTTGCTCACTTTGGGAATTTAAGCTTTGGAAAGAAAAGAAAAGAATAATTAATCTCAACAACTAAATAACTGGATTTTTATTTTTTGGATACTTTGGGGTCCCAAAAAGTTCCTATTATAGAGACTTGTCATCTTATCTATTTATAAAGTTCAAAAAATATCTTTTTTTTTCTTTTGTTTTAACTGGATAAAAGCCTAATCGGCATCTGGAAAAAGATTTCATAGCCTACTGGGGACATCTTGTGGCGAAGCCTGGTACAGCAACTGAATTTTTCTGACTGTGAGGCTGGTTGACTCCCTTGATTTGTCCTTCAAATTATCAAAAAAAAGAAGAAGATAAGAATTGGAAACAGCTGGGTGGCGAAAACAATTTCTAGAAATTGTGGAAGTGGACATTGGCTGACTCTTACTAAACATAGCCTCCACTAAAAAACTATCTTTAATCACCATAGAAATGGAGGAATTTTACCCACAACTTAACTATAAACTTATACTTGAAAAAATCCTTGAAGCCACTGAGCGAATGAACTCCAGAGTGAAAGCCAAAGATGTTACCCCAAAACTACAAATTGAATCCCAGACTCCAACTGATCAACTTACAAGCCAAAAAACAACAGAAGAGGAACAAGATCAACATCAAAGAGGATTCTACACAACAACACGCACAACCTATTCAGAACTTTGATAATCAAACACTGACTTTAACTAAAGTACCTGTAACTCCAAAAGCAACAGGAATTGATCAAAAAACACAATATATTGAGAACTTAGACAATTTTGACAATCAAATAACAATTACAACACCGGACATGATCTTTTATTCTAGTCAGGCGAAACTGGAAGAAGAAGAAGATCAGACTGAACTGATGATAAACATTCCAAACCAAACATGGAGATTTGAATTATTAGGGCAACAACCTAATAACTACAAAGGGGCCAGTTCTTTTGAAAAATTAATAACTGGATGTTCTCCCTTGATTCAAACGACATGTGTAGGAATGAAGGGAGACTCATCTGAGGATTTAAAGGCTCTGGTATGGAAGCCTGCTTGGCACAAAAAAAAAAGCCAGAGTTAGATTTAAAAATGGGACTTAAAATTTCACTTAATGGGTTAAGGAGATTTTTAGAGATTTTGATTGATTTAATATTTAGGGTCCAGATTTATAATGAAAATGGAAATTAACTGTTAGATTATAGCTTTGAATTGTAATATGGAAATGGGTTTGTGACAATGAAAGATATTTTATCAGTAAATGAGGAGCTACTAGGATGAGAAATAGAATATATTTGTGAAATAAAGTAAGAATGTAACTTTCAGAACAATATGTGTATTCTAGATACGAAAATTATCTTGTAATGAAATGAAGGAAATTAGGGTTACCCGAAGTTTAAACATTATGGTTATTAAAGGCTAAATTAGAATACGGTAATTGGAATTAAGTAAAACTTAAAAACAGGACTTGGATATGCATAAGTAAAATTTTATTGATAAATGTATTGATTGATTGAGCTTTATCTAGAAATGTATTAACTTGAATATGATATAATAATTAAGGAAAATAGAGAGGGAACCTTTAATGATCTAACCTGAGATATATATGAATGATTTTGTTATTGGACTATTGATTACCCTATCACCACGCTGCTTCCTAATTACTTGGATGTAAAAATTGAAAAATTAATAAAACTTGTTATAAAAAAAGAAAAAGAAAGAAAAAGAAGTATATTGAATTTCAAAAACAGTCCATTAATGTGTTGCAGGAAACAAACTATCTTTACACTCTAACACGGGTGTCAAATCGCAACGTCACATGACGTGTCGCGATGTATCGTGACTTTTTTTCCATTGCCTGAAAATGGGGTGGACACAGTTTCACTATGATGCATCCGGACTGCGGGCCGGCAGTTTGACACCTCTGCTCTAACAGATTTTTGTGCTTATGTTTATGCCATGTTAATTGTTTTCTTGTTGTTGTTTTCCTCAAGTGCCAAAACACGCCATTTAAAACAAAGAAAAGTGATTTCTTACCTTTCGATCTCTATGGTCTTTTAGGATTAATGCCCACTTTCATACCAAGAGGGGCTGCGATGGCTCAGCAGTTAAAGACACTGACAGCCCAGGTTTGAGACCCGAGTGCTGTGCAATGGGGTGAGCTCCCATTACTTCGCCCAGCTCCTGAAACTTAGCAGTTTGAAAGCATGCAAATGCAAGTAGATAAATAGGTACCACTTTGGTGGGAAGATAATAGCATTCCATGCTCCTCAGCATACAGTCATGCTGGCCATAGGACCATGGAAGGGTCTTCGGACAACACTGGCTTCCTTGGCTAAGAAACAGAGATGAGCACCATTCTCTAGAGTCAGACATGACTGGACAGGGAAACCTTTACCTTTACCTTTTCAATATCAAGAGGGACAATACTTTCATTTAATTAATATTTAAACAGCTTGAACAATTCCTCCACCAAAGTCAATGAATCATCATTTTTTCTGAGAAATGTACATTTCTTGTAGACCCTTCAGAACCAACTAATAAATCAGGTTCCTCAGTTCCATTTAGGATTTACTAAATTAGGTTTTGGGTTTTTTTGTTTTGTTTTGTTTTTTGCACAACTTTCCTAAGCTCCATGTGGCCCCTTGGCTGTCTTTTTAGAGTCAGCACTTCACTTTCTTTTTGAATGACCTAAAATAGTTACGATCATTCTTTTTCTTGTTACCAAAAAATCCCCAAAAATCAAGAGTAGTAAATAGAAGGAAAAAACTGCACAAGAATAAATCTAATAACCGAGGAGAAGAGCACTAATTCAGGGAGGCTGAAAAGAGTAAAGATGGTAGCCATAACTGTATAATTAAAGCCCTTCCTCTTTTTAATATGTTATATGTCCACATATAAAAATTGGGGGTGGCCCTTTGGTGATACAGTCAACGTCACTATTTTACTTCACCAAAGGATATCCATCTAATAGTAAAGAAAAGAGCAATTTTAAAACTGTAGAATATTAAACTAATGTTGAAAACTAGACCATATAGAATTATATACCACAATGAACATGCTCCAAGACAATTATTACCTTGCAAATACTTGAATGGACTTGCCAAAAGATCAATCTAGTCCATTCTACTCCCAGCCATCAAACTCCCAGCCAAGCCCTGGTTCCTGAACTTGTCACCACACCACCTCTTCCTCAACCATTACCTCTAATGTATTGCTTTTCCCCAGTCTGGGTAGCAAAGGGACACATTACATATCTCTCTTTTCCACTTTAGAGATGGGCACCCATCGTTTAGTTTTTCCTCCTGGAACAACTGGGCTATGGTTCTTTGTCTTCGTCAAGATGCTGTATATGGCAATAGGTTAGCAAAAAAAATGGCCTGTTTTGTTATAATTCATTCTAATTCCTGTGAGAGACTTCCAAAATATGTCTGTCCTTCAAAACTGACATACCTGTATTTTAGATTACCCAGTAAAATATCCCTAGTGAAAAGTGAAACCCATGCAGTTGCTAGTTAGTGTGCCTTCAGCAAAAAATTTTTACTTTGGTGCTCTTTATGAATGAAGGTTTATCTTTTTGGTCAAAGAGAACTTCTACACATACAGTAATTATTGAGATTTCTTTTGGGTCATCTGCAAATGGTGCTAAAGGCACTTACAATGCAGTTTCCTTCTAAGGTTTAAAAATATGACCACAAATTAACATATTTTTTTTCATACACAACCATGTTCCTAAAGTTGTTGGGGGAAAAAATATATTCTTTAACTGTGCAACTGAGCTGCTACTATGTGTGTCTCTACTGTATCTGTGTTAAGATGTACTCTGTGCATTGAAGGTATATCTCTTGGCATTACAAGCTGCTATTTGTGGCATAATTAAACTACAGTTTGCATTAACTTTTAATGACGATTCTACAACTAGTTTTTGTTTTCTTCCCTTTGTTCAATACTCATATGTGCTTATTTCCATTTTGGATTTCATGTTTAAGTGAACAGCATGGAGGTTGATTAAAAGAGAGCTCATCCCACTCAGCATCCACTTGTAAAACAGGAGCAGCTGCCAGTCGAACCGTTAGGCAATTTGAGACACATCAACGGGGTGTTAGTAAAACCTCCAGCCCATTCCAAGAATATTTAACAGCATGATTCTGAGAAAGTTGCAAATTAAATGGAAAAAACTGTTAAAAAGAGAAAATGCAGAGAATTTGAATATACAGCTTAGTATAAACATGATGGATTTTTAAGAGAAGCCTCATGGTTTGAAGGAGCAGGGGTCCCCAATCCCCAGTCTATGGACCAGTACTGGGCTGTGGCATGCACAAACAAGCAAAGCCCCATCCATGGGATGCAGGCACCACACAAAACGACGCACCCTCCAGTCCATGGAAAAACCACTCTCCATGGAACTGGTCCCTGGTGCCCAAAAGGTTGGGGATCTCTGACATAGAGTGTAAGCATATACTAAAAATTCCATGTGCAGAACAACTTCTGTGTACAAGTTCTGAGGATTTTATTAATTCCTTTCTCTCTTTCCAATAAGCCTATAGCATTTTTTAATGTACTGCAACTTTTGGCCTCTAGGCCTTTTTATTTATTTTGTGACTTTGAGTCTTTAGTTTGCCATTGTCTCCCTTCTGAGAAAGAGTGACTAGCTCAAGGTCACCAGCTGATTTTGTGCCTAAGTCAAGACTAGAACTCACAATCTCCCAATTTCTAGCTTAGTGCTTTAATCACTAGATCAAATGGGCTCTTCTATACCCACTTTAGAGTGATTGTTCCATATGTCATAAGTCTATCTTATGTACAGGTAGTCCTCAAATTACAACAGTTCATTTAGTGACCATTCAAAGTTACAACAGCACTTATAACTGTTGCAATATTCCCATGGTCACATGATCAAAATTGGCCACTGACTCATATTTATGATGGTTGCAGTGTCCCAGAGTCATGTGATCACCTTTTGCAACTTTCTTACAAGCAAAGTGTCATGCCTCCGTCGGAGCCTGAATCTGCTGAGGAAAATGAGCTGGAACTGGACCCTATGGAGGTCGAGGCAGAGGTATCTGTGGCTTCAGAGGAATGTGGGGAAGAGCAGGTCGAGGCAGGCCAGGGCCTTTCAGGATTGAGACAGGATGAACATGAGAGACAGAGCTCAGGCGATGAGCAAGGGCCACCCCCTCCTGATCCTAGAGCATGGAGAGTGGAGAGAAGGAGGGAACAATGCAGGCAGGCTCAACTACTTGGGAGGAGAGTGCCCTGCCCCTCTCCACAAGGCACACCTGGAGACTGACACTTAAAGAGACGCTGTGGGGAGAGGCATTTGTTGGGAACAAACGCTGATTTCTTGGAGTTTTGTGTGCTGTTGCTGATCTTGGAAACAACTCTCTGATCTCTTGTTCTGTGTTGATTTCTGCTCGGAAACCCTGAAACTCTGACCATTGGACTGGCTGACAGACTTGATTTGGTGTTCAAAGACCTCGGATTGTATTTTGGCTTCTCTTCTGAAACTGCTCAGGCAAGCTTGTATTTCCACAGACTCGTTAGATTTTGGATGTATATTTCATTCCTTATTATCTATGTGGCTTTGAGTAAATTACTCTTCTAATCTAACTGTATGTGAAACTACTTGCAGCCAGAGGCTGCTGAAGGTGTGTGTGTCTTACTTTGTTCTGGGGCTTGCCAGAAACGTGGGAGCATTTGGGGAAAATTGGAGCAAATAAAGGGCGGTTTGAACTGCCAGTTGACTGTTTTGCCTCTGTGCTGTGCCCTGGGTCATCACACAAAGTCAATGGGGAAGCCAAATTCACTTACCAACCATGTTACTAACTTAACAATAGTGATTCACTTAACAACTGTGGCAAGAAAAGTCATAAAATGGGGCAAAACTCACTTAAAAACTGTCTCACTTAGCGACAGAAATTTTAAGCTCAGTTGTGATTGTAAGCCGAGAACTACCTGTAAATGTGACATAGCTCAGAAAAAGCTTGTATTTCTATATTTATTGTCACACGAGGGAGCATGGGGCTAATTCATTTATGGATGCAAACCAAATAAAAGTGGAGACTATTGTTCATATGGTTGGAATATTGTGATATAAGGATGAAAAAGCATAGTATAAATTAGGTTTATTTGTGTAGAAATGTGCTAACTTGAGTCAAATTAGGCATTTTCCAAATTTTTTACATGCTGAGCCTAAACGGTTAGCCATCACTGGTTTAGAAAAAGTTCTTTTTTAAAAAAAAAAATACGTTGTTTAATAGAATGATTTTTTAAAAAATATTTTGCTGGTTTGGTGAAAGACTGAAAGAATTAGTGAAGAGTAATGAGAGCTTCTGTAAGAAGGAGGATGAGTATTTTTCTGGCAATGTCAGAATGGAGGTTTTCTTTTAAAAAAAGGAAGAAAAATGAAAGAAAGTAGAATGAAGGTAGAATCATTTCAAGATGAGTAAGTATCAGTCCTGTATGAAAAAGTATAGAAGATAGATTAAAAGATCTCCCAGCAGAATAGATGAAAAATGGTTATAATGAAAAATCCTGTAGAAACTGAGAATGAAAGGAATGTTATAAAGAGCTGCTGAAATGGGTGGAGCTATTCTAATGAAAAGGGGTGCTTGAGGGAACGATAAAATGAATGGATGGATAAGGGGAAAATTAACATGAGAAACTGGTGAAAAAATTACAATGAGAGATTATTATTTAATGTGCACAGACAATAAATGATAACTGCAAAGAATGCAGTCACTAAAAGGAAGAAATGGTTCAATTATAAAGAGGCACAAAAATTCTGAATGGTTTTGATGGAAAAAAGATACTGATTCTGAAGTGGGTAAAAAGAGCTAAATAAGGTACCTCTAATCCAGAGGTCCCCAACCTTTTGGGCACCAGGGACCGGTTCTGCGGAGAAAGGTTTTTCCGCCGACCGAAGAGTGCGTGGTTTTGTGTGCTGCCTGCATCCCATGGGTGGGGCTTGGCTTGTTTGTGTGGACCGGTTGCTGGCATGCTTTGGCCCAGTACCAGTCCATGGACCAGGGGTTGGGGACCCCTGCTCTAACTGAGTGAATGGAATTAAGGACAGAAGCAGTGGAATTATTTGGAATAAAAGTAAAGAAAAACTATGAGGAGTATTGTAGTGATTTGGGGGGGGGATGTCACATGTTGAAGAACATAATTTAAATCAGGGGTGTCAAACTGCTGGCCTGCGGGCCGGATGCGTCATCTGGAAGCTGAGCCCAGCTCATTGCTGGCAATGGCAAAAAAGTCCCAATACGTCTCGCGACATCACGTGACGTCACGAATTTGACATGTCTGATTTAAATGAATGCTATTAATAATGATGTTGAAGAAAAACTGATGAAAAGGAAGTCATCTTGGAAGATGTAAATGGTATAACTGGAGAAATGCTAAAATATGTATGTGGTCTGTCTACTGAATGGTTATATAAGGAAAAATAAGGAATCCATGTTTGTGAAGAAAGTAGACCAATTATAGAACAAATAAAACTAGAGTTCTCACTCAAGGTGCAAATAATTAGGTTCAAATCATAGTTTGGACATGTTATGTAAATGTCTTGAGAACTCCATAGAAAAATTGAAAGGAGGAGGAGGAGGAGGAGAAGGAAGAAGAAGAAGAAGAAGAAGAAGAAGAAGAAGAAGAAGAAGAAGAAGAAGAAGAAGAAGAAGAAGAAGAAGAAGAAGAAGAAGAAGAAGAAGAAGAAGAAGAAGAAGAAGAAGAAGAAGAAGAAGAAGAAGAAGAAGAAGAAGAAGAAGAAGAAGGAAGAAAGAAGAAAGAAGAAAGAAGAAAGAAGAAAGAAGAAGAAGACTAACAGGAAAATGAATTCCAAAGGTAGCAATGCATATCTGAGAGGTCTAAAAGAGTTGGTTGGGGTAGCAATCTATTATGGGGTAGATCATAAATATATTGTATTTTTGCATTCATTGTTATGCATGGGAGCATGGAACTAGGGCATTTATTAATGCATGGTAGCCAAATAGCTAAACCTAAATAAAACTCTGGAATATTGGACTTCCGGTTTGCGCTGATGGTAAAGAATGAACAAACAATTCAGATAACAGAATGTGAACTAGAAAAAAATGACTTAACTGGTGAAGTTACAAATGAAGGGAATTATAACTTAATACAAACAAGAAAAAACTTACAAGACTTGGATACAACAATAAATATGGAAAAGATACCTTATGCATTAGAACATCAAAATAAACCTGAGAAGAAAGAAGACTTAACAAAATGGACATTGCCAGGAGAATCATTGTTTGGGAGACAAAAAGCATACATCTTATCTACTATGTATCCTCTACTCCTAACAATAACTACAAAAATACAAGAGCTGGATAAGTTGAAAATATTAATTTGGAAAATAATTTGGCAAAGGAAGAAGATTAGAGATGGGCTGAAGAGACTTGATTCGCCCTACCAGATGGAATATTATTTGAGTAAACACTTGTTTGAATATGGCTAAATAAACAAATAATTTTGGCCATA
Source organism: Azemiops feae (assembly GCA_023970755.1). Lineage (NCBI taxonomy): Eukaryota > Metazoa > Chordata > Lepidosauria > Squamata > Viperidae > Azemiops > Azemiops feae. Next base: position 5,178,525 of record JALGBA010003987.1, on the reverse strand, counting down.
AAGGGACTTTAGAATAAGTGGGATAAGCGATATAAGTAATATAGTATTTCTTGATAAGATACAAAATGTAAAAAGATTAGGATGTTGTAAGTGAAGGAAAAGTTTGAATTTTAAAGACAAATTAAGTTTGAAAAGATTTAGGATTAAGGAATGATTGAAATATTGAGGGGAAATTAGGCTTAATAAGAACTCTGGAAAAAAGGATATATAGTGATTTAACTAATTTTTAAAAATAGAAGTGAAATATAAATTGACTAGAAAGATGTTATGGATAGCTGTTATGATAGATAAGTAGTATAGTATCTCTATAATATATGATATATGAAAATACTGGGGTGATATATTTAAATGGAAAATTTGGATATTTAGATGTTAAATACTGGGAAAAATATGATTGACAAGAATTGTTTGAGTATTATGGAGAAATTGAGCTTAAACAAGATTTATGAAAATAAGATACATGGTGAATCAATAAGATGACTCTTACGAAAATAACATAAGCTGATAAGAAAAAATGCTATATATGGACACTACTATTGTTGGTATAAATATAGAAGAAAATGTTTTTATTTAATCATTTAAATATGGAAAATATCAAATATTAGAAATTATGTTTGTTTAATATTGTAGAAGGAGAATACTACTGGATGAAGAGAAGATCAAGGAAATATATTATTAATTGATATACTAATTATGGAAATATAAAAATTAATTATTATTGTTTATTAATTATTATTAATTGTATATTCTTTTCTAAATAATTTATGAACCAAGACAACATGCTGTACACCAGGTACTAAGATTATTATTGTAAAAAATCAATAAAACTTTTACAAAAAAAACCCAACTCTGGAATATTGTTCATATGATTGGAGTATTGGATTATAAAGATGAAAAAGTATAGTATAAATTAGGTATATTTTTATGGAAATGTACTCCTCAGTACTGAGAAAAAATTGAAAGCAAAACCCAAATTTAGTTAATTAAGTTTCCTACATATTATATTTTGCTGTTCTTTAAAAAAAAAACGCTGAAGTTTCACATTTGCCTAGATGCCTGATATAGGAGAAATTCACCTTCAATTTCCAAGTAGCCCTCTCTAAAGGATGCCCTTCTGCATCAGGTACCTGAACAAATAGTAAAATGATGCATTATTGAAATGCTTGTAATAAAAATAATCACAGGTTAAAGTAGGAAGATTGTGCAAAGGAAAAAAGCAATGAAAACAAAAACAAAAATATTTTACCAGTGTTGCACCATTTTGCATTTGTAATATATCTTGCTGTATGTGTATTTGTGTATATTTGTGTACACACAAAAACATAAAAGTATGCATATTTGTATTTTATAAACTGATAAGTTTAATAAAATGTTATTATAAAAAAACAAAATCATGAAGACTTATACACAGGAATAAAAAATGAACATTCAAATGTACCATTCAAAAGAGAGAATAAATAAAGCTTAAAAAGGAAACAACAACAACAACAAAAAACCCAGAACATCTCTTCTCCAGCAATCAACACCTGGATAAGCAGGGAATACACCTGTATTAATACCAGACAATCAAGCAGTAGCCCTAATCAAAGAACAACCAACTCAGACAAACAATCACGCAGTAAATAACAACCTACTCAAGGAACTACCAACATTCCCACCAACACTGACAGGCAAGCCACTGAATTTAAACAGAGAGCAAACCTAGTACTGAAGATGTTACCTAGTCTGGTAATGAAACGTCTGCAAGCAAACATGCAGGCTCAGCGTTCCAAGATACCCACAGTCCAACCCTGGACTACATATAAGTTCTCTTCCATCAATAGGAAACAGCTTGATCTTTCATTCCGAGATTTTTCTGTAGGTGCTTAGAAACTTATAACAAGGAAGAGCTGATTATTCATTTCTACAGAAGCAGGATGCAGGATGCAGGATGCATTTCAAATCATCTGGAAGTGGAAAAAAAGGATGATACCATATCTTTGGACCTAATCAGGATAAAAAAATAGAGATAGAGGTTTCTTTGTTTTTATTAAAAAGCTAGACTTCTTCTTTGTATGACCATAAAAAAGGAACAAAATCTTGTAAAGAAACACCTGAAGATTTTCAACAATTTTAGTTGGCTGTAACTTTTGCAAAGTAGCAGGTGCTATTCCTTCTGTTTTTGTTATTAAAGTAGAAAGCCCAGTTTCATTATATTCCTAATTCATTTCTGATCTCTGCCACTGGAAGTATTGGCCTAATTCAAAATTATATGAAGATTTCCAGATACTTGCTTTGATTCCTAATCCTTTATGTGTATTAGACAAGATACAATTGACTTCAGGAATGGGAAGGGGAAGCAGACATTTCCGTAGGGTTCTCCAATATCTTCTTCAGTTCATACTATTATTGCAACATGATGATGATGGTGATGATAGAGTTGGAAGGGACCTTGGAGGTCATCTAGTCCAACCCCCTGCTCAGGCAGGAAACCCTATACTATTTCAGACAAATGATTGTCCAGTCTCTTCTTAAAAACGTCCAGGGTTGGAACATTCACAGCTTCTGGAGGCAGGTTGTTCCACTGATTAGTTGTTCTAACTGTCAGGAAATTTCTCCTTAGTTCTAGGTTGCTTCTCTCTTTGGTTAGTTTCCATCCATTAGTTTCATTCCATTAGTTGACCTTGGCTGTTCTCAAAATAGCTAAACAAGATCATAGTTGATCTTGGGGGAGCAACTTTCAAGAAATCCCAGGTCTGAAGATTAAACTAGGAATTTGAGTAAACATCCTAGAAGAAAGAAATGCAAATTTCCAAATTGTTGCCAAGAAAACAATACGGGTATGTCTATATAGTTAGCAGAAAGCAAATTCTACTTTTGAGAATGTGTTCAGATTACATACATTGAGCTGCATCAAGTTAATATCCATCAATATTACAAGAATAAATTTCATCCTCCCACCAATACTCCTTACATCCAAACCTAATCTGTTCTGGCATTGGACAGGCCTTCCAAAACAAATCCGAACTTTAAAAAAGAGATGTCTCTTTTTACCAAACATGAAGTTAAGAGTTAAAGTGGTTCAGATTTGAAGAAGAGTTTGTTCCTTCTCAGACTATATCTCATATAATTTGCTTTACTGGCTATTTTACAACTATTGTTCAAGTAAGCATCGAAAACATCTAGGTTGTAGGATTATACCCCGCATTAAATGACTAAATGCTCTTTTCCTACAATGCAAATTCATGCTTTAAAATTACAAGAATAAAGATGGCCAAGTGCTGTCTTCTTTTTAATCCTCCAACAAAACGTGAGTTTTGAAGTTTAATAACAGTGTGATCTTGTTTTGTTTTGGGTTTTTTTTTTTGCAGAAATTGGAGGTTGACAGCTTTTGATGTTCCAAGTGCTTGAACTTCTGGTTCAGGTTTTCTTGACAGATTGCCAAATCTCACAGGAAAAAAAATGCCATAGTCTAGCAATTTCTTGACTGACATTTGGGCATTTTTCACAGGTCTCACAAAATGTTAAGATGGTCTTGTGAGAGCTTAGTCAATTACATTCATTTGCATTAATTATGTTGTTTAATTTGGGTTAACAAGCACTATTTCCAAGGCAACAAGCATCCTAGCATCCATTGGCCCTAGTTCTTAATGCACAATGTTGCCATGGATTATCTTGATTCTGACCCAAAACAATCTTTGGTTGATTTTAAAATATCAAATAGATACTTCCTTACCTACATGGGAGAAGAGCAGGAAACGATATAACTGAAGTTTACACATAGTTTTCATATAACATAATTGGTGTAATATAGAAGGAAGGAATTGTCAGCCCATTCAAAAAGATTGTGACCTGAACTGGTGAGTTCTCATTTGCTAGACTTCTTCAGAGATCTAAATCCTGAAGTGACTTTTGGCAGTAATTAGCTCAAAGGCCCCTTTCCAACACTTTGATTCTATGTGTAATAGCCAAACAGTGTATCTGAGTAAAATAAAAGTGGCTAGTTTCATGATTATCTGCTTATATCAAAGACGGTGAAACTACTGGACCATGATCAAACTTCATGAATTAGAACAGAGTGATTGCTCAAACGTATTTCCAAATTTGTTATTCAGTTTGGTATATGTAGTAAAGATTTATAGCAAATATCTTTCAACTTATGGTGTCATTTAAGGAATAAGTAAATTGTCATAAAGCTATTAATAAAACTTGACATCTTCCTACAAGGTTAAAGAATGTTATATTGCTGAATACAACTTCCATGCAGGTAAATCTATTAATTTTTTTGCTGAATAATAGAAGCTATTTTAGCAGTGATGCTTCAGACATTGACCTATGTTCTTACAAGTCACTAAAGTATTCAAAGTCTGTTCAAATAAATTTTAAGTAGATTTCAAAAATGCATGCTTGTGCTTGAAATCAGACCGGAGTGCTGGCAATTTTGTACAGGAATCCAATTATCTTGTACATTAATTTTAAACTTCTTGTTATGAGTCTGTCAATTAAATATTAAATCGTTTTGACCCAGAAAAGGAAACCTGGGAAAAATGAGTACATAATGTCAAAGAGGTTTCTTAAATCAATTGAGAATGGTTGATGTATTAGAGAAATCTAATGCAATGAAATTAGTAGTCTATAAATGTACTTATACTTGCACACATATATCAATATGTAGTTTCTATGATCTTTCTGGATAAATAATACTTGTATATGCAGTTTTCATGATAATATTGTATGTGGTATGATAACTTTGTACCACATAATACCGAGTTTCAGAAATAAGTTCCATTGATTTCAATAGCCCTTAGTACCAATTAGGTGTGATCATAATTCCAGTTTCCTTTTGTATTTTATAACTGTTTAATCATATTTAAAAGGATATTTTTCATTTTTAAAGTAGGCAAATTGTTCCATCAGAAATATATTTTAATTGTTAATTAACTGTATACTGAAATCCTTTGATTAAGAGTGCTCTATAATTTTTTTATATTAATAAATCTACCATTTGCCTTCATATTTCTGTGAACAAAAGTAAAGTTTTAAAAAACATATTACTTAAAAACAAAAATAGAAAGGCAATGAAAAATGTCTCTTAAATTTTAATTGTTTCTGAATGTATTGTTTCAATTACAAAAAAACCCCCAAACCCTTATTTTATTGCGTAATAGCTTTTGCAGAAAATATAGGATTGGTGTATGGAGACATCAGTAAGTGGTAGAATTGAATCTCAAATGCAAATTGACAAATACATATGTCCCCACATATCCACATCTAACCCAGTAAAACAACTGAAGGGCAGATTGTGTTTATTAACAATGGCTTGAAAATCTTCAGTTTAATAATATAGGGCACTTTAGCTCTACAAAGTCATTCAGCCCTTTGTGAGATAATTCACTGATTTTTTTTAAGTAAGTTTGTTTCCTTTTTGTATTGATTTATTAATATTGGCCTGAAACTCTTTAGTTTAATAATATAAAGCATTTTCAATACCCTTTTCTCAGTTGGTTCTCCAGTACAATGTCTTCTCATATGATAGAATTATTCTAGAATCTTCTTCATTTTTTTGTCCTAATCCAGCAAAGAACTGATTTCTGGATGTACCCTGCAAATAGATATTCTGGTCTAGGAACTTTTAATAAAAATAATATGACCAGCATTATTATGGTATGTGTCAATACATTACATATTTCCCCAGCTTGGTGAGATAAGGACAACAGTGTGTTAGTATGCAAGATAGGACTAGACTAGGCTAGGCTAGGCTAGGCTAGGCTAGGCTAGGCTAGGCTAGGCTAGGCTAGGCTAGAATAGAATAGAATAGAATAGAATAGAATAGAATAGAATAGAATAGAATAGAATAGAATAGAATAGAATAGAATAGAATAGAATTCTTTATTGGCTAAGTGTGATTGGACACACAAGGAATTTGTTTCCGATGCATAAGTTTAAGTGTACACACATACAACAACAAAGTGATAGGTCATAGATCATAAATCATAGTTGTAATTATTAATCGTAAGATACAAATATCAAATGATACTTGTTGTTTAAAAATCCTAGTTTGCACAAAGCATGCTTTAGTAAAACCAAGCTTATGATAAACACAAAAAATATACTCAACCTGAGCACATAGGATAGGTAAGAATATAATATGGATACAATTAAGAATGATAACCTACTTTGACCTTTTCAATCATCCTAGAACAATCTTAGTTATATAAAAGAATCAATCGACAGAAAACATGGTGGATGGTTTCTACAGCTTGCTCTTTAATGAACAGTTTCCTGAACATTTATCAAACTTGAAACCTACTGTTACACAATGTATTTTTATGAAGTTGAAGTGATAGGTAGCATTAAAGCGAAATTGTCTGGGTAGAATTAATTACCAAAGCTCACTTAATGGCTTATTTCTATTTACTATTTTAAGTACTACTTTATTTTCATCACTTGTAAAACAGTAAGAATGTGATTCTCTCTGTGTTCATTTGTGTATGTGTGTGTTTCTTATTAGGAAGACAGAATGTTGTGATTGCCATCATAGTTCAATATTACCAGAGACTTATAGTAAATCTTTCATCAATGGATTATATGAAACTGCTACACTTTGAGTAAAGATGCCTCATAGCCTCCTCGGCAATTACAAAGAATGAGTAATTACCTTTTAAACCATTTTACAGCCACATTAAACATAAGCCTTCAGGGAAAAAATAATTCAGTGAAATGCCTGAGTAGAAATAATAGGAAAATCTCTCAAATTCAGTGCTTCATAGCCATAAATTGTATCGTTCAAAATTGTTCTCTTATTTACAGCACTGTATTCCTTCCTATAAAATCGAAGAATTTAGCTTTCCTCCAATATTAAGTAAGAACACAGAATTTGATGATTATTGCAATCCTTAGATTCAGAGCTGAAATTATAAAAAAAATAGGAAGTTTTATTTGAACACAATTGGACTTTTCTTGGAACTGAATAGCTTTGCAAACCTGTATTTTAGATTTTAGGTTCACTGAACAGGTAAAACTTGTTAGACGCTCCTCTCTAGTTCACGCATACTGAAATGTTTTATCTGAAACTGTGATGGATAGTATCCTTATAGGAAAAAAAAATCTCAAAATATTTATTATAGCTAGAAGTCCAAACAATTTCTTCTATTAATGACAGGGTTGGAATGCAATGTCTTTTCTTTTCTTTGTGCCCTTTCAGTGGAAAAATAAGTTGTAAGCTCTGATTGGAGCAAATTAATTTTATAGCATTTAAAGCTTCTGTAGGTTGTAGAACTTGGCTAACTTTACCTTAGCTCAGAAGCTAATAAGACTGTTGCCAGGCTAGTATTTAGATGAGAAATTATCAACTCAAAGAGATTGTATGTCTTAAGTTATGCTTATTTTTACATTCAGAGCAGTGTGAATTTTGGTGACTTTCAATGCTGGGTATTTAAAATGTTATTTCTCTGTTTTGTTGAAGACTTTAGCCCTCTTCAGATAACGTAGCTAAAATTCATTTGGTGACTAGTGACTTTGCCCATCCAGACATTAATCTGGTAGAGTGCCCATACGTTCAGTGGAGGTGTTTGTAACTCTGCTAGCAAAAGGTTTTAGAAAAAGCTGGTAGTCTAAGTAATGCAGCATTTGAATCTACAATTGCCGATGATAAAAGCTCCTTTACCATTAAATTTCTATATTTTTCCAGATTGGATTCTGCACATGTTATTCAGAGTATTATCTTTGGAGTTGCAGACTGAGTTTTTAAGCTCCTTTAATGCCTGACAAGTTATTTTTGTTTTGTTTTGTTTTGTTTACAAAAAGCCTGTAATGGTGAAAAAAGCCTTCCCTGTATTTTACCAATGACCTAATGTAGAAAAATCAAGATCTGTTTACATACGCTTTCTTCCAGAGGTATGTATCCTACACTTGAATACTATTGACAGACATTCCAGGCACTGATCTGTACAACACTGGATGTTTTGTAGTATGGTGTTGCTTACATTGTCTTGGATTAATTTTGTAAACTGTCTGGTTATCTTTTTCCCTTTGAGCTGGTTTATATACAATCTAAATAACATATAGCACAATATGGATAAGGAAAATCTGTATGTATGAATTTGTATGCTTAATTGACTATTCAAAGTTTATATTATGTAATAATGCATACCCCTTTAAAGTTTTCAGTTTTTATTGACATTAATTTCTTGGCCTATCTCTGTAACCATGCCATAGATAACTATATAAATCCAACTTGGATCAGCTTGCTGTGAAATCATTTTTATATGCCAAGAAGAGATTTTCTTTTGGTATTGTCAGCATTCTGCATAACTGCTGAGCCAAAGCTAAGGATAAAAGTGTAAACAAATTCAACAGTTGAATTCTTCTTTTTAGGTAAGATGAACAATTGGAACAAAAGTTTCCCAAATACTGTGGAGTGTCATAAGCATCATTTAATTAAAATGCCTAGAAGCTTAGCATGACTTCAACATTTATAGAATACAAGAGAATATTACTTCAGCTATCTATAGAAATAGAAGTTCTTACATTAATAATTCCTAACGTCTGACTCTATGTGCTTTCTTATGCTGGAGCATGACAAAGTCAAGACACCACAATTATTTTACCAGAACAATCAGAGGCACTAAATCTGCTCATGTGCTTCTTGATGTTACTCCAATGTAGAAAAGAAAATGGGACCACAATTATAATACCATTCACCCTTCACTGAATACAAAAAAAAAAACACACCTGATGGTAAAAACCTTTGTGTGAATTCTCATTAAAGTTTCTATCAATAGGTATGTATACAACTTTTTTATGTTTTCTTTTTCCTACATTCTGGAAAGGGGCTTGGTATAATCAGTTGAGGCCACAGCTGAATAGCTGTAAGAGAGCCTAATTATGCTATAGACATGGGTGTACTCTCAATTAAATGAGTTATATGGAAAAATCCAATCATACTGTGGATGCAAATGTCATCTACATTAGATTGATTATACAGAATATGTCCAATCATAATATGAAGAAAAATATCATCTAGATTAATTTGATCTAATGGACTAAGTTCAAGCATAATGTGAAAGTGTGAAGTTTATAATGACTTTCACTAGCAGAAATAGCAGACAGCAAATGAACACATGTAAAATAGCAGATTTTCCTTTGGCTTCATGCAGGCAATCTGAATATATACTAACAAATTGGATGATTAGAATTAAAACCTTTCCCAATAATTATAAGGAGAAGTTTTCTCCTACCACTTTGATCAAGATCTCTACTTAGTTTCTATATGAGTAAAAATATAAATTTGCTCAATTATAAAATGGATTAACGACAGAGAAACTGTGAAAATTTTCTTTTCAAGTATATTTCTTAAAGTTTGGAAATACATTAATAACAGTTATAAAAATGTATTCTAAACAGAAAGACCTGTAAACAAGTGCCAGATTTTTCCAATAATCAAAATCCTTTCTCCTTGCTTTATCAGGCAGATAAAATAAAATTGAGAAACTAAATAATGGAGAAAGGTGAGGAGGAGTGTATGTAATTATAAGAAAGGAAGTAATCCAGGATCAATAAAAGTACTTACTTTAAAATATTTTTATTAATTTAAATTACATCTCACTTTTTTAGATGTTTTAGTGCCAAGTATCTCTTCAAGAACAAATTGGTTAATTTTAAGCAATTTGAATGATGGTATGTTAGCCTTAGAGTTAATGTTTAGCATTTAGTAGCTGCAAGTTAGCATTTAGTGATAACATCTGTACAATTATTTATATCAGTAGGAAACTTAATTACTTCAATTATTAAAATTGTTAGTTTCCTTTCTTATTGAAATTTCCTTGATTGCAATTAATCCTGGATTGGTCTATTATTATTGCTATTTTCGGGTAACATTGTCATTTCAGGAAACCCTTCCATTTCTTTTCAGATGAACATTTTTTTCCCTTTTCATGTGGCCTTGCCTAGTATTTGGACTCTTCTCTTTAACATCTGATTGAACCCCAAATTTATTTATAGTTTTGCAATCTAACTTCTTCCTTGTCCCAGGAAGAAACTGGTCACTTTCACTTAAATAAAAATGAAAGTAGATCTTGAGAACTATATTTCCCCAGCCCACTAAATAAGTTCCCTCTGACTATGTACTTGCATTCAACCAAGCATGTTCATTGTTCATGCTGTTTTGTGCAGACTATGCCAATTGCAACTATCCTTTCAGGGTAAACAAAGTTACATATGGGACAGGTAATTAAATTGCTATCATCTGTTATTTGAAGGGAAAGGCCCATTTCCCTTTCCCATGTTTGTTCCCATGTGGATTGGGACAGAACAGGAATTTTCCCTATCTCAAATATATTTAAATGTATGCTCCACCCCTTCCCCCATACACAAATACTTTTAAATAGGGTTCTTAGGCCTAGTGTTTTGATCTATAAGATCTATATGTCCCTATATGTTCTTTAAGCAATGATTGGAACTGAAGAACAAAAAAGAAGCAGTTCTGAGTTCAGATTAATGAAATGAATTAGGAAAAAGGTTATGATTGCCATGAAGATTCATTTTACTTGGCTTTTGAGTTCTACAGTCTAAATACATCTTTTAATCTTAGTATATTTTATTGGTCTTCACACAGTGTTCCCCAGTTTTTCTATGAGGGTTCCAGCAATCAGGTTCCAAACACCAGCTATGTCCCTCATCTGTCACTGGTGAAGTAAAACCCTTGGTTGGCTGCCTTTAACAAGGAATGTGTGAATCTGTGCAGATCAAATGATATGTAAGACAATACCATCACATTCTTAGGCCACTCTGAGCTAAATTTAATTTTCCAAAGGCTGACAATTCACAGGAATTTTCTAGAGGAAAATAATCATTGGAATTTTCCCTACAACTATTGAGTGCCTAGTCTTAAGATGTTGAAGAAAAGCAGGGCATAAATTAAGCACATTTCCCCTGCTCTTTCTAAAGCTTAAATGTAATATTCCCAAGACAGAAGATATGCTTATGCTGTAGTAAAATGACAATATTCAAAGTACTAATTAGCATAACATTTCAGATGCTCCTTGAAACAATTGCTTTTAATAGGCAATTAATTCTCAAGTGAAGCTATGGCTGTTAATAGCAATTGAAACACAATAACAAGAATATAAGTAGGACCATTCCACTGATTATGTAAACTTCTCTAAATTTGTAGCAATGGTGATTGAATTTTATAGCATTGGATTTGGATGAATCAATTCCTATACACACAAACACACACACACACACACACACACACAGAGAGAGAGAGAGAGAGAGAGAAAGAGAGAGAGAGAGAGAGATCTTAAACTTTTGAGAAGCAAAGAGAAAATATTGCTTCTGAGACAGGTAGGCTTACATATGAATATAATACTAATGTAGTATGAAAGTCAACTGATGTAAAAGTTTATGTTAACTGTTAATTTTGCTTTCTTGAGAGTTGACTCCCATGTTCAAGTCTTCATGTCTAGACAAATTGGCTTGCAAAAAAAGGGTTTTCGTTTTAATTGAGAGGAAAAAATAGGGAGAAAAATCAAAATATGAGCTCAATACTTAATGTTGAGTAGCCAACATTTATTTAGATGATTTAGAGACAATTAAATTAACCTTTTTTCCTTTCTTCTTTTTTGAATTAGGTGAAAGGTAAAAGCTTTCCCCTGACCAGCCATGTCTGACTCTAATGAGGGAGCCATCATTGTCTAAAGACACTTCTGAGGTCATGTGGTCAGTATGTAGCCAGCATGACTATATAACGAGGCACACTGAACATTGCTACCTTGCCATCAAAGTGGTATTTACTCACATTGACATGCTTTCAAACTGCTAGGTGGGCAGGAGCTGGGGCAAGTAATGGGAGCTCACCCTGTCACATGGTGGTCTTGAATCCGAGCTGTCATCTTTCTAGCTGGTAAGCTCAGAGTCTGATAAGCAATCGCACCCCCTTTGAATATAGTTTTAAATTCTTCCTTTCTTCAATGTATTGCATGGGATTATTTTTCACAAAAAGTTGTGCCCAAGATCTGTTGCTAGTAGGTGAGACACTAGGGATTCATGCCCAGCTCCCCCATTTAATTTTAGCAAGTTGCCATGATGTATAACTGGGCTGGTAGGACTACACTGCACTTGTTTGCTATAATTGCTGTAGAGAATTATCAGCTGGGTATTGATTCTCATAACAAGGAAGTGGCTAGTTTAGGTCTTGTCCTACCTAGATTGTATCTGCAGGATATTTTAAATTTGACAGAACTATTACTCCCCCTGCAGTCTAAATAATAACAGTCTAATGAAAGTAGCAGCACATAGTTCTGCTGATTTAAGAGTGCTATTCTTCATAGGAACATCTACTTTTCTAATTACCTTAAAATCTCCGCTAGTTGGCTTTCTACAGATAGTAGGCTTTTATGCCAAACAGTAAAAGAACAAAGTATAAAACCTTTCCCCAACCATGTTATACTTGGGGTTCAAGAATAAGTATAAACCATAAGAATCCTATCTCAAACAGAGACCATGCAATGAAAAAAAACTTAAGAATCTATCAAACAGTTTGAAAATTATAGATGCTTGCACATACATGTGTAGAAGCCGGATAATATTCCAAATGGCTGGAGTGTAAAGATTTGTACAAAGCTTTAGGTTTTGTTTTTCTTCTTTATCTGATGGCAGGGAAATGTTTGTTTTTTGTAGGATAAAATAAATGAACTGTCATCAAAGGTTCTAATATGATTGCAGCTTGATTCTGTCTCTGTTTTACATATAGATTATGTTTCATTGAAATGTGAAAATCCATCATCATGCTTTCAGCACACTTGCAACGCTGACACTATGTAGCCATTAAAGTAAAAAGAGAAGCAATGAAATCAGAAAGAATTCCATTCTCATTTCCTATCAATGTGCAAAATGTTGAATAGACAAAACTTTTTGAGTTGAATAAACCAATCCAATTGTACCAAAAGCGGTCAACTTTGAAATGGGATGTTCTGATTTCCTTAGCAATCTGAGAATATTTAACCAGAAGACCTTCTGCACACATTTTCATTTCCTTCCAAGAAACCTTATTTTATCTGTCTTACAATGTAGAATATAAATGATATAAACATGTACTCTCCCAGAATGTTTACAATTTAATAATAAGCTAATAGCTGTCCAAAATGTAAAAACAACCCAGCACCCATCTCTAGATATTAAAAAAGTAAGAAATGAAGTACAAAATCTTGCATGCCCCATCATCAAAGATGTTCCTTCACTAGCATTTAAATAAAAACCTTTCAGTAGGCCTGTATATTGTCCTGAAGATTTATTTCAGTTTGTTGTTCTCATTTATAATTGATTTGGGTTGTTGAAACCCACTAAAATGTTTTGCCAAGATTTCTCTTCTTTCTTCTTAGAAGAAAAAGATTTTGGCCAGGTCATGTGCAAAGAGAGACCAAGAGGGTTATTCTCCTAAGTCAAGAGTGATCTTTTGTACACATCACACCAAACTATCATTTGAGAAAACATTGTTTGTGGAATATAGTGCACAAATATGATTTTCTTTAGCTTTCAAGCCATAATGGTTAGGTTTGCAACACATACTAATCCAAAATCAATGAAATCAGACTAGTGCTCATCAGTGTCTGTGAAACCAGTCAGTACCTATGAAATTTAGCAGTGGAAAACCTCTGCCCTATGAATCAACGGTATGGTTGCTGGAATTGGGTATGTCTAGTTTAATGAAAAGAAGGACTAGGGGTGACATGATAGCAGTGTTCCAATATCTCAGAGGTTGCCACAAAGAAGAGGGAGTCACGCTATTCTCCAAAGCACCTGAAGGCAGGACAAGAAGTAATGGATGGAAACTAATCAAGGAGAGAAGCAACCTAGAACTAGGGAGAAATTTCCTGACAGTTAGAACAATTAACCAGTGGAACAACTTGCCTCCAGAAGTTGTGAATGCTCCAACACTGGAAGATTTTAAGAAAAGATTGAACAACCATTTGTCTGAAATGGTATAGGGTTTCTTGCCTGAGCAGGGGGTTGGACTATAAGACCTCCAAGGTCCCTTCCAACTCTGTTATCCTATTCTATTCTAATCACAAGCCCATTCTTTCTGTTCATGAAATGTCATAAAGCCCTCTCAACCACAGAAAGCAAGAACTTCAAGATGCTTCCAGCACTTTGAAATGATGAGTTCTTGAGATTTTACCTGCTTCCCATCTCCAACCCCCCTCCATTTTCTCATTAAGATAGCCAAAAGAAGCATTTGAGTTGGCTGCCAGAATCTTCAATTCAAGAAAGTGATTATATGGTTCTGATATGATGATGGTGATGTTGTTATGCCTGGCCAGGCATTTATCTTCATTTTCTCTTCTATTGACATTTCTTTTTTCTATGAGCAGATATAATAATGACTAGCTAGGCAAAGTCAAATGTTACAAATGAGATAATTGTAAGACAGTAAAGTGAAGGTAGGGTGACTTTTGGAACATTCATCAATGATTAACATGCAATAATTTGTTGTTTTTCCAACCTCAATTTTTATCAGACCCCACTCAGCAATATTGTCACTTACTACAGGGTCCAGCCTATTGTGTTCAATTCTGCTGAAATAACAGGCAATTCCTTTCCTGATGGGTAAGCAATCCCCCATGGGTGTTTCTGAGCCAGCTGCATTTAGGATAGATAATTTCCAAGAACAAAAACAGAGGCTCAATTCTGCTTATGCTCAGATTATGCTAAGATTATGCTAATCTTAGTTGCATTGGAGCTGGCCAAATCACAGGACTCTGTTTTGAACCATCTTCTATGGACACAAGTACATTATTGCTATTTGTAATATTAAGCTGTCACCCACAGTCTGCCAAAGGCTTTAAGATGACATGACTTCTGGCCTCTGAGCTTCTTATCTATGCCAGTCTGGTGTAAAGGATGCTGGGAAGACTGTACTGAAACAGACAAAGACTAGTGAATGGGCAGGGAGGCAGAGAAGGTAAAGCCAGAGTTGGACATAAGAGTCTACAAATGAAAGTGAATATATGTGTCCCAGGATAATGTTGCAGGATCCAATCTGGGTTGGTCACTGAGACCAGAAGTTTTGCGTTCTGAACTTTTGGAGTTCTGCTGGAGCCCATCTTCAGAGGTTCCCTGAAGATGGGCTCTAGCACAAGTCTGAAAGCTGGGAAGACAAAACCCCTGGTCCTGGTGACCGACCCAGATTGGATCCTATAAGAGTCTACCCTGTCTATGTTGCTCAGAACTGTGAACTTGAAATTGCACGTACATCATGGAGCTCTTCAGTCATCAAAAATGTCAGTATGATTTAAGATTTCATTTCTCATTTGATATCCAGCAGACCTTAAAATATGTTCCTGATTATTATCAGATACAGAAATAAAGCAAAGTTCTCATGAGAGGCAATTTTGTTCCACCCGTCAGACTGTGGCATTCCTAGCCAAGAGAGTCATATCTAATCCAGTATGTGATGATCTTTCATCAGTAGCCGTATATAGTTATATTTAGTCAGTATTCTGACATTAAAGTATTACTATTATAAATTATACATTAATTTCATTCCTTTTATTTGTAGATGTAGATCTCACCTTTCCTCCAAGAGATCAAGGCAAAATATGTAGCATCTGCCTTATGAGAAATCTTAATGATTATACTACTTTTATGTTTGATCTGGATGTTTATGGTGTTGGTTGCATTTTACTGCATTTGTATTGTTGTTCATAACCTTGTACCAGTGAAGGGAAAAGTGTGATACATTTCCTGTGAATAAATTAATGAATAAATAAGGAATGCTAATTTGATCAAACAAGCAAGTGGAGGCCAGAACAAACGTAGCAGCTTTTGCGAGATCAAATATTAAAGGCTGACTTAGATACAGAAGAACTTGAGACAAGACATAACAAATATGATTTTGATTATGGCCACAAGTCTTCAGATTGTGATTTAATCTGACAAAAGAACCCTATATACTTCTAGGTCAGGTATGTGTGCTTTGGTAATTAGCAGATATGTTTTCATATTCTCTCATTTCATCTTTGGTCAGCTCCTATGTCTTTGAGTAAGGTAACCTGAAAAATGAAAGCTCTGCCCAACGTACTACTGAAACCAAAAGCAGTATCCCAAAGTTGGGCCAAAGTTGGCATATTTCTTTGGTTCAGCTATGAAAAAAGTATGCATTGAATACTAAGTTATAGATGATTGTCATGCTTTTGATGCCTCTTCAAAATAAAATACATCAGAATCATAAGCCTCCTGAAGAATGAAGATTTAACATATATCTGAAATGGTATTAATGGGAGAAAATGGCAAGGTAACAAGCAGCAGAAAGAAAGTCGAACTGCTTAACTCATTTTTTTGCATCTGTTTTATACAAAATGAAAAAAAACCACCAATCCAACACATTTAAAAAAAAAATACTGAAAAAATGCAGATTAGAAATACAAGTCAAAATAAGCAAGAAAATGGTAAGAGAATACCATTCAACCCATTCTAGACACATTCAAATCATCAGGACCAGATGGATTACACTCAAAGTTCTGAAGGAATTGGCAGACATGATCTGAGAACCACTGGACCATATCTTTCAAAGATCCTAGAGTACGGGTATCAAACTTGATCGTGTTACATGACGTATCATGACAAATCGCAATGTTTTTTGCCTTTGTGGAGCTGGGGTGGACGTGGCCTGCACATGACACCCCTGTTCTAGAGCATCAGGGCTCCAAATGACTGGAAAAGGGCTATTGTAATTCCCATCTTCAAAAAAGGAGGAAAAAATCGATCCAGAAACTATAAATCTATCAGCCTGACATCAATACCTGGAAAGATTCTGGAAAAGCAATGAATCTGTGAACACCTAGAGGCAAATCAAATCATAACCAGAAGCCAACATGGGTATGGCCAACATGCCAGACAAATCCTATTGCATTCTTTGACAAAGTGACAAAATTAGTGGACCAATGAAATGCTGAGGATATAATTTATTTGGACTTCAGTAAGGCATTTGATAAAAGAGACCACAACCTATTACTTGATAAGACAGACAAATGTAGGTTAGACAGCATCACCACCAGATGGATGTTTAACTGGCTGACCAATTGCACTTAAGATGTAGACCTTAATGGAACTGCATCTACATGGAGGGAAGTATGCAGTGGGGTATGCAATATTCTTCAATATCTTCATCAATGATTTGGATGAGGGGATAGAAGGGGAATTCATCACATTTGCAGACAACACCAAACTGGCAGGAATAGCCAACGCTCCTGAAGATAGGCTCAAGATACAGAAGGATCTTGACAGACCTGAATACTGGGCCCTATCTAAACAAAATGAAACAAAATGGTGATAAAAGTAAGGTTCTAATTTAGGCAAGAAAAACCAAATGCACAGATATAGAATAGGTAGTATCAGGCTCAATAGTAGTAACTGTGAGAGGGATCTTGGGGTCCTAGTGGACAATAACTTAGATATGAGCCAGCAGTGTGCTGCAACTGCCAAAAAAGCAAAAGCAGTCCTAGACTGCATTAACAGAAAGATAAAATCAAGATCACATGAAGTGTTAATATCATGCAAAAAATGGCCGAAGGAATTGGGTATGTCTAATTTAATGAAAATAAGGACTAGGGGTGACATGATAGCAGTGTTCCAATGTCTAAAGGGTTGCCATAAAGAAGACAGGGTCAGCCTGTTCTCCAAAGCTTCTGAAGACAGGACAAGAAGCAATGGATGGAAACTAATCAAGGAGAGAAGCAACCTAGAACTAGGGAGAAATTTCCTGACAGTTAGAACAATTAATCAGTGGAACAACTTGCCTCCAGAAATTGTGAGTGCTTCAACACTGGAAGTTTTTTTAAATAAGAGATTGGACAACAATTTGTCTGAAATGGAATAGGGTTTCCTGCTTGAGCAAGGGGTGAACTAGAAGACCTCCAAGGTCCCTTCCAATTCTGTTATTCGGTATAAGACATTATGATAAACAATGAATTACATAAAGCATGATATCAACAAGACTCACCTAGCATGAATGTAAAGGACAGTTCCATTTGTTTAAGAAGACAAAGCCAAAACTATGTTCTGATTTTCTATATGATAGAATGAAATGCTTAAAATTTTGCTTGTACATATGTGTTACCAAATAGGATGAACTATCTCAAAAATTATATTAATGTTTTATCTCTGAACATAAACCAAACCCCTACATCTTCATCACATAAAAAGTAATGACAATTAAAACTGGTGCTTGAGAATTTTGCAAGGAATAATGAATGGATAAATAGCTTTTTTTTATGTCAAAGAATATAGAAGCACATTCTATGGGCTTTATAAGGTGGAACAATTGGGGCCATCTATACTGTATGTTAGATTCTATCTTCCATTTATTAATTAATTCCTTATTTAAAATATTACTAAGCTGTCTTACAGATAAACTCCCTACTAAGGTAGCTTATACAAACAAATTCAAAAGAATAGAGATTATATATGATATAGAAAGCCACACTTTCTCCTAATGGAGGGGATTATTTCATGTACATTTTACATACTTATTAGGGAAAGAATCATAAGATTCCCCAAAGTTGTATATCCAAGAAAGCAAAATGTTGAATTAGTGTAGTGAGGCCACAATTCCAAATGCCACGAACATGTTCAACCGATGGGTCAGGAGGCTTCATGTCACATCTTCTCAGAAATGTGCATTCTGTTCCAATCTATTTTACAAGGAAGAAAAGAAAGAATTCAGTATAAAAACCCAGGGTCATTTACAAAGTTTATTACTGCTAGGAATGCTGAGCTGTTTAACTGAATGCAGTGTTGAATAGTGAGGTTTATAAAAATCACTTAAGAGCTTTTTGTGAAAATATCAACTTTTCCTACCATGCAAGCAAACTTAAAAATATATGGCTACATAAATAAAGAGAACAGCATTTGATAATGGTATCATAATCAGTCTGGTTTGAAAAACATCATAAAGCATTGTTAACATTCACCTTTAATTCTTATCTTTCTTTCCTTGGGTCCTTGCAAGATTAAAATTTCTGCACCAAAATTATAGAGCTGAACAGTTATTCATTTCGTATTATTTATAACTATTAACAAGAGGGCCACTTCTGTTGGGATAGTTATTTTGCTGAATTTGATTGACTAGGTGTGCAACACAAAGAAACACATCAGATAAGGGCATTAAAAAAGATCATGGAATGCATCTCAGTGTTATGTAATTCTTAAATATGCATAAGAATTAAGGAAACTGAGATTTAGTGTGTCATCAGGGAGGTATTATAATAGTACACACAGAGACACATACATAAATTACAGCCAGGGTTGTTATGCAGAATACCAATATTGGGCACAGAATAATAATCTTACAGAAATGGAGTTTTCAGTGAAACACAAGGAACGAGTCTTAAATTAGGATAATGTCAATTCTTGTCCCACAAAATATTCAAACAGAATGTTCGAGATGTTTTAAACTGGATATTGTCAATGAACAGAGACAATAACCCTTCTTATTTTATAATTCTATAAAGTAAAAATGTTTATGTGTGTATAAAGTAAAATTTATATAAAATATATACAATTTTATAAATACAGTATATAAAATTATATTTATAATTTTAATTCTAAAATTAAGGAAGACAGAGCGTTTACTGTCCTGTTTTATCAATGGTTGACTAATTCTTCTCAATGAACATTTATGTTCTCCTTTATACTCAGTCCTTCAGTTGGATAATAAATGATAGCTCTCTTATAGCTGCTGAGGGTCTTCTAATAAGGAATGCACGAATAGACTAGAAAACAAATAAGCAGTTTCAGTAGTATTTGGACAAAATGGAGAAGTCATACTATGCTTTATTTAACCATTCTCATGGGCTGTGTACTTCTGTTTTAAAGCCCCAGAAATTAATTTGGATCTAGTTCCCCAAAGATCATAATCTGCCACATCTACTAGGACAAGCTGCTTGAGGAATTTTAGCAGCATCTTTAACAGTAAGATAGAAGACAGTGAATGTTCAACAGGAGGATTAAAAATGCAGGCTCCTTTGTCTGGACAGCATCTTAAATTGAAAGCACTCTCAGGGTAGAAAGGTTAATTAGTGTTATTTACAGAAAGTAATTTGAGAATCTATTTAACTTCAGCATCATGTGGAGATGAATCTGACCGACTAAGTTAATAAATACATGAGGCAGAAGCCAAGCACATAATATACAGCTCCTTCCCCAAATATTTAATTCCAATAAAGGTGCTAGGAAGCAGTGAAAAATTAGGCTTCTGTCAGAAAAGAAGCTAGTAATTTTAATTCAGCAGAACTAATGGTAACGATCATTTCCTCAATAAATAATAGAAATCATTTTCCTACGGTGTTCAAATCTAGACTTTTAAGAGTACACTTAAGCTGTATTTGTAGATGGACAAGTTTGTTTTGCTTTGCTCCATTTTTTGAATAAAAAAGCAAATAATGCAAAAGAAATTTGCAAATATGCAAATATGGGGAATTTTACCTGAAACCAAATAAAAACCCCATAACTGTTTCTCATTTTTTCTCTTTCCTCATGCATTAGTTTTCTCCAGGTTCCTGTCACCTATGATATCCAGCAAGTAACTCCCTAGAGGATTTGCCCATATACTGATCTTTAATGGAGGTACTTCAGAGCTTTCATTTTTGGTCTACAAGAAAGGAATACAGCAATATAGAGTGCAGCTGTTTTATCAGACCCAAGCCCAAGACACAGCAAAATCCAATCAAGTTCAGTCCTTTATTTACTTATTTCTAATGGGCAGAATCTCGCCAAGCTAAAACTTCTAACCTTCTAGATGTGCAGTATATCTTCTAGATATATCCTGAAAAATTCTAGAGTGTGGTTATGTCGAATTTCTTCCCACATCCCTGATGTAGATTTACACAACATTTCCTCTTAACCTTAGCCTCTCTCTCTTAGAAAATTCTGTGTTACCAAAATTCTCCTCCACTGCTCCTGCAGGTACACGTTTTCAGGTAAAGCAAATACAATTAAATGAATGAATTAGCATATTACTTAGCATTCTATAACATTTCAAATATGAAAGCAAAGAGAGATGCTTATCTTTGAAGAAGAGAGAATCTGTATAGTGAGGGTGAAGGTTTGTTCTCCGAGCTTGTGGGTTGGTTTCCAACGTTTCATTACCAGGCTAGGTAACATCTTCAGTGGAGTTTAGGGGGTGTCATCCCCTAAACTCCGCTGAAGCTGTTACCTAACCTATTAACGAAACTTTCAGAAACCAGCCCACAAGCTCGGAGAATGAATCTTCACCCTCATCCTACACCCAAGCTACAGATATTCGCCACTATTGCAAATCTGTACAGTAATGAACTCATGACAATTTAAGATGACTTAGAACATGGTTAATTGCTGAAAGAAGCAAAGTGGCTTCCAACAGGCCAATTTTTCCCAACCTTGGTAACTTTAAGATGTGTGGACTTCAATTCCCAGAATTGAAGTCCACATGTCTTAAAGCAGGGGTGTCAAACTTGCAGCGTCACGTGACATGTCACGACGTATCATGACTTTTTTGCCATTGCCGGCAATGGGGTGGGCATCACTATGATGCATCCGGCCCACAGGCCAGCAGATTGATTCCCCTGTCTTAAAGTTATCAAGGTTGAAAAACATTTGCTTTCAGGAGATCATGCAGCTTGCCTCTGTTCTCAAACACGTGAACAACATCAAAGCTGCTGGGCATCTGAGATAGATACTGATTAGATTGCACATATCAAAAAGAAACTTAATTAACTGGGGCAACAGGTCAGAGAGATGAACAAGAAAGAAGCAGAGTGTGTGCATCGTCTTTGGAAATCAAGCCATTCCAATCTTGCTAATTGTAATAGAAACAAAATGTCAGGTTATCAGCTTGTCATATCATTACAGAATAATATTTGGGGGTGGAGTAGAGAATTACAAGATGATTTTCTTTTAGGGACAAAAAGCTTACTGCGCTCAGAATGAATTTGGGGAACAGTATCTATGATCTAAAATTGATGGGCAACCCCAGGGAACAGTTTCACATGGAGTTAAGCCACAGTAGGTGGGATGCAGATCCATTTTTTCTTGCAATTTGGAAGCTATGCTACTCTAATGCGACTTGGCTCAAGTTGATTATGGCTATCCATGATAGCTAGTTCATTGTTCATATTGTTAGTATTATTCATTGTTGGTGTTACTTAATGCACTATCCAACATTAAATCCTATCTTCATTTTATCTGTTGTATCAGGAATTCTGTTTCCCTAAAACAAGAGGAAGAAGCATGTTATAGTTATCTTATATTTTTTGAGAAATCAGAAGCATGCATTTCATTGGCCAAATTCTTGCAGCACTTATTGCTTATTAAGTTTATAATCTCTCTTCAGAGACTAAATCTAAACTTCACCCTCCATGACTATCATACCTAGCTTAGCTTTTATATTTTATTTTCTATATTGAGTTAACTGTTAGATTCCCCCCCCCCCCAACATTTCCTCCAGAAGTTGAACTGGTAGACCATGTGTCCTTACAGTAACTGCTTTCTGTGAAACATTGTGGGAAGCAGGAAGGGGAGGAGGGCTTGAGCTGCTGAAATAAGAGGTAGTGCAACCCAGATGCACAGGTCATGAGAAGAAAACATTTCAAGGAGACCCCACCTTAAAGTCCAAGAAATTCTGATATTAAGAAATTCAGGTATCTTAGGTTTATATTTTATTTCGAAAACATTTTTCTCAAACTTCCCGAAGAGTTGCTGCCAGATCAGCTTTAGGAGCCAAACAGTGCAAGTCTAAAATAAATCCTATTGAAGGCAAAGTACTATTCACAAAATAGAAGCCCCACAACAGGACACTTTTGCAAAGCAAGATAAGACTTCTGCAACAATGTTCAACAGCAAGCATATGAAAAATAATCTCTGACTACATTCTGATCATTTTGACTGCATGATATTTCTTGATGGAACAAATCATTCTGAACTTGTTGAGTCAGAGTTTTTATTGATCTGCCGGGAAAGTCAAATACTGTCCACATTCTCTGAATGTATAGCTATATTGACATATTTATGAAATGGATATCTTTGTGAAAAGCAAATAGAAGTGCAGGAACATGTAAAGATAATGGAATATCCTTTCTGTTAATACAATATATCTCATGTTGACCAGTTTAAAAAATAATAATGAGAATGGTGGCAATTAAATGAAGAATAAATTTTATAATGCCTGCACTTGAATGGGAAATTGAGAATATCTACATCTCTATTTCACACTTCCTGAGCCTAAATTTAAATCAAAATATAGGTAAACATTGGCAATGATTTGTTGAATAAATCACAAAGCTAAGTCATAAACTATGGTTTAGAAATAATTGTGGCTAAATTCATATATCACACTAAGCCATGCAGTGTCAATTGACTTTATAAAAACCCTGAATTTGAATTGGTGAGATATATGGTAACGAAAGTATACAGATAGGCACTAGGAGTAAAATCTTGAAAATTGCTTGTAAAGTGGGAAAAAGAATCTTGAAGCAACAAAAATCTCTTGCCCATCTTTTGCCCTGAATACCACATATGCAAGATTTTGCCAAAGATAAAACAGTTCCAATAATCCAGAGCTATATTTTAAAATGAAATCATCAGGGTGATGCATGGTTGTCTAAGAAGCCAACAAATATAAGAATCAAGGATTACATCTAGAGATTTCATAGACATATTTTAATATAGTTCATAAACATGCTTTTTCCTGTAAGGTGTTAATTTTCTCTTGCAACTCAATTAGATATCGGCTTGTTAAATGTTAATGAAGTGATAATCAATTTAACCTCACTCCTTGTGTCTCAGTGCACCTCAGGCTCAGAAAATAACAATCCATCACTGCATGCTTGGCATGTCCTATTACTTAAGCAAATTAATTTTGATTTCTTTGGGGATTCTGCAGGATGATAGGTTCAAACAGAACTTTGTACAGACCTGTGCTCTACTTGAAGAATATCAGTAGCTCTTCCTGTTACTTTAATAGTTCTTGTTCACAGAGTCGTGTTGTGACATGTACATCTGATAGACTTCTTTCTGATTATAAATTAGATGAGAAGTAACTTTTAAACAAATTATTGTTAGTCTATGATCAACCCATTGTTGATTTTCTTCCTTGATTTCCATTTTTAAAGCATAATCTTATTTGCAGGCAATAATCTTTTGAAGCCACATAAATACCAGCTAAAAAGAATAAATAAAGTTGTGTAAGGAATAGGTTTTCCCATTTCCAAGACTCATCATTTAAATAAAAGATAATATAAGAGCAGAACCCCTAACATATTATTAGTTTTTTGCTTTCTTCCACTGCACAAAATACTTTACTGCCTTCATTTCATTTATTTATTTTGCAAATAACCAGCTAAGCCTATGATTGGAAAGGTCTTCATTTTTGCTCTCTTGGAAAGTTTGGAAGTTGTCTTTTTAATCATTGGTTAGTACACATCTTTCAATTCAAGACACTTCCAGACAAGAATCAATTTCACAAGTCTTCTGAAACCAGTATAAAATATGCACAAGATAGAATTAGTTTTTTTCTTACTATTTCCAGATTTATTCTTATATCAGAACACTGTCTGCCTGGGGCATATTGTGAGTATACAGCGGTCATAAATAACTAATAGTTAATAGGTCTTTAGACTTTCTAGTCAATATTGAGGACCAAAAATATTAGCCAATAGAGCTTTGTTTGCTGACTAGATAATAACCAACTCTTTCCTTCAAACTACCCAGGAAAGGGTCTAAACCAAGCATGTCCAAACTTTTGGTTTGCCTTGCATTGAGTGAAGAGGAATTGTTTTGGGTGCAAATAAAATATATAATATAGATAATGTATCTAAATAACAAATAACAAACTTCCTTCATTTTTATTATGATCTTGTGTGGTTGCATTACTAACTGTCCGGGGCTGCATGAGGCCAATGGGCTGGGGATTGGCCTAAATAAACATAATTTCCTTCTCTTCATAAAAATCAAAGAGGATAAATTCCATGGTGTTTCTGTGCTCACTGTTGTCGAAAGTCTCAATTGCCTTATCTTTAAAAATCCTGTTTGTGGCCTTCTGCATTTGGGCCAACTTACTGCAATCAAGATATAAAGCAGAACAATCCCAGAACATAATCCAATGAAAGCTCAGAGCAGTACCATACTGCCATTTCAGAAGAGGCTTATATGGATTTGAACGTCTATTCCCATCCACAGGTAGAATGCCACTAACAAACGGAAATCTAAACATTGCACATTGTTTGAATGTCCACTGATAAATATCTGCATTAAACAGATTTTGGAGCCTCCTTTGATGCTTTAGACATTAACAAAATTATTTGGCAAAAAAGAAAAGATTAATGAAGTTAGCTCACCCACAATAACTGCTGTAATAAATAGACTTTAATAATAATAATAATAATAATAATAATAATAATAATAATAATAATAATAATAATAATAATAATAATAATAATAATAATAATAATAATAATAATAATAATAATAATAATAATAATAATAATAGTAGTTGGAAGGGACCTTGGAGGTCAACTAGTCCAACCCCTTGCTCAGGCAGGAAACCCTATACCATTTCAGGCAAATGGCTGTCCAGTCTCCTCTTAAAAACTTCCAGTGTTGTAGCATTCACCTCTTCTGAAGGCAGGTTGTTCCACTGGTTAATTGTTCTAATTGTCAGGAAGTTTCTCCTTAGTTCTAGGTTGCTTCTCTCCTTGATTAGTTTCCATCCGTTGCTTCTTGTCCTGCCTTCAGGTGCTTTGGAGAATAGCTTGACTCCCTCTTCTTTGTGGCAGCCCCTGAGATATTGAAACACTGCTATCATGTCTCCCCTCGTCCTTCTCTTCATTAAACTAGACATACCCAATTCCAGCAACCGTTCCTTATATGTTTTAGCCTCCAGTCCCCTAATCATCTTTGTTGCTCTTCTCTGTACTCTCTCTAGAGTCTCAACATCTTTTTTACATTGTGGTGACCAAAACTGGATGACCAAAACTTCTCTTAATACTGTAGAAAGAAACAACCTGACCAAAGAACAACAGCAATACTTTCCCTACAAGTCTCAAAAGGTGGAAAGGGATTTGTAGCTGGAAGTGTGGTATACATTTTATAGGTAACAGACTATAGTATGTAGGGCTTTAAGGATGCCAATATTTTGAATTGGTTCTAGAAGCTGAATTGAACCAAATTAGAAGTGCTATAGTCTTTTGGGTTCTAATGCAAAAGAAGAACTACATTTTGGTAGGCAGTAGGTTAGGCTTTTTATTTTATAGTTTTGTTCATATTACAGTTTTCATGTGTTGCCACTTCAAAATTGAGAAATGAAGGCTATGATTTTCAGTAATCAATTGTATTTGGGCCAATAATTATACAGTACTGTCTTCATCCATTTTCTGTTA
Source organism: Azemiops feae (assembly GCA_023970755.1). Taxonomy (NCBI): domain Eukaryota; kingdom Metazoa; phylum Chordata; class Lepidosauria; order Squamata; family Viperidae; genus Azemiops; species Azemiops feae. The sequence goes on along the minus strand of JALGBA010003987.1, from coordinate 5,152,135 downwards.
TTGGGAGTCTATACTTCTTTACGAGGCTGTCACCTACAGACCTTCTGCCTGGTGCATGCTCAGAAATATGAGAAATAGCCCTGTTCACCACCATGACTGGAATATACAGATTTGGTAAATAGAACTTCAGAATCAATAATAGAAAATAAAAGATTGACTGTCTCATATATTGTGATTTTTTCCAAAGAAAAAATAAGCAGAGGAGGTGGTGGCTTCATGAATGCAAAGCAAATAATTTTAAGATAATCATTTGGCTTTTTGAAATTATATGTATGATGTTTTGCTAGTGGCGGAAAAATAGCAATCAAACTGAAAGCTTATCTTGGACAAATGTATGTCATTTCCTGCAAATATATGGTATGATAAGTTATTTGAAGAGATTTATTAACCTTTCACTTATTAAAAAACCATTTGGAGCTGGAGCTAAAAATTGACATTTTTAATCATGAAAATATATAGTATTTGGATATTCCCCTAGAAGAGACTGCCTGCAAAAGAATATGAATGGTTCAAAATCTCCAGGTCAATAATCCATTATAGTGTGGGAACAGACAATAGAAACGCAATGATGAAAAGAAAATGGAATATTCTGAATTAATCAAACTAGATTCTTAGCTAATTTGATCCTGGAATTAATTTATGCAGTAGTGCATATGGTGGATAGAAGATTATTTTACTTCCTAAAATTGTCTGATTTTTGAAGAAAAAATATGATTAAAGTGAAAAATTGTATATCACTACAAATCTTATGATAGTCAACTAGTACAGGTCTTCATTCTATCTGTTCTGAAGTGGATCACTTTGTTCTAAAAAACAGGGCATAGAAGCTAGAAAGGCGCTTTTTAAATCCAGCTTTGCACTTTGATTTCCAAAATGTAGTAACGTTATATCACCTCTGGAAACAAAACTGACCCATTGCGGATTTAAACTTAGCACCTTTAACATAAGATGCTCTCTTGTGGACTGATAACTGGTTGTACAATGTAGAAATTAATGAACAATTAATAGCAAGATGTTCAAAGATGGGCCCACATGGATTGCTGCTGGGAGTGGTAAATTTTAATTAATTTAGAACTGAGGTAAACATTGAGGTAGTCAGGTGTGCTGTTGTTAATCACAATGTGCAGTACATTAAAATAAAAAAGATAAGGAAAGCATACAGATCATGGCTTTTGCATTTTTTTCCAGTCGCATAAGGATACTTTATGCAATATAGAATGAGGTCATCATCTCTACTCAAATATCCACATAGTATTGATAGGTTCATAATAGTCCATTGCTTCATCAGCTGTTAAGTCAAACAGAAAAAGAAAACTGAATAAACATCTTTATCAGAAACAAAGTAGGACTCTCATCATTATGCTATTATCTTTCTCTTAATCTACTATAGTGTGCTCAATATTTTATTTGGATTCCACTTCCTTCGTCCATTGAGTTCATGCCAAGATAGTGCAAATTAAAGCTAATTTCTCCTTAATTGTGTATAATAGTAGGCTTTTCTAGGATGTAAAGCTAATTCATCAGTGTTCTTTCCACATTATTTGACAAATGCTATTCTGTGTACAGCAAGTGTTGTTACTGTCAAGCATGCCTTCATCCAACTGATCATAGGATCAATTGCTGTAGAGAATAATAAAGATGACCTTGATATAAATATGCAAGAACTGTTACCTAGGGGGAAAGCCCTGAAACATTTTTTTAAGTCCAGAGCAATGACATAGCATTTGGAGGTGAATCAAAGAGACACCACCCAGATTCAGTAGAATATACAGCACAATCAGATTTGTAAGATTCTTTTTTAAAAAAATATTTTTATTAAGGATTACAATAGTAAAAGCAAATACAAACTAAACTCAAAGAGAGAGGAATAGAGAGAGAAACAGAGAGACAAATAGAGAATAAAAAGTTCAAAGAAAGTAAGATGAAGAAAATATTTTTTAAAAAAATAAGTTACTTCCAAATTTCATCACAAGTGATGTCATAACATCACAGCAGGTATAAGTAAAAGTAATAACTCATCATTTCTGATAAGGTTACAAATATCTCTTCTTTCTATAATCCCTCTCTTATCTCTATGCAATCAATAAATAAAATCAAATTTTATCAAAAAGTCCATAAAGGGTTACACAAACTTTATAGAAACATGTCTTATTTTACCCTTATTTTCAAACAAACCAAAGCTATATTTCCTCCTGTTACTTCTAACAATTTTGATCTTTAATTCATTAAGATGTTGTCATAAGATTTGATCTCGCTTCAATTTTACTTATTCCCATCCCAAAGCCTTTAGCAAACCTCTTTTTTAAAACCTGTAAAAAGTCATTATCCATGTCATTCTCTTGGCTTATCATTTGTTTTTCCACTTTTATTTTCAAAGCTTTAAGCAACTTTTTCCAGTAGAAAGTCCCTATCTGGATCATTCTCTTGGCTTGTCATTTGTGTTTCTACCTCAGCTGCCTTCTCTGTCTTATAATCCACATTTTTTTTATTATTATTATCCAGTATTTCTGCTTCTAATATTTCTACATTGGGCAATATTTATTTATATCTGTCATACTTCCATTAACGTCTATGGAAGACTGGAAGGACCAGGTTGAGGACAGATTGTGTTAGAGAAAATTTACCTTTATTGTCACTAAGAGTCAACACCAACTTAAATGCACTTAATCAGTCAAAGATGGCCTAGTTTATAATCAGAGGCATTATGTAAAAAAAAAAGTCAAGATGCAGCCAAGACCATGTGATCCTTTGGTTTGTTGGATTTACTTTAATTATTTGAAACCCTAATTTATTTCCAGATTATCTTTTTTATCCCAACCTCCAGAAAGTTAGCCACAGCTGTAATAAAACAAACAGATAAGCCTTATTAAAGAATTAACAAGGACTAATAGTATTCTTACAGCATAAGCTTTTTGTTAACCAGTTTTACAGCATTACATTTATCTCACAATAAATTATTTAAGCTGTAAAATAGCATTAACTTTTCTGTTGTCTTTTTCCTCCCTTGTAATTACTTTATTTAGCAAATTGGAAGTTCCTTTATATCAGAACATGGAAATTTAAATACCCACAAGTTGCCGTGGCCCTGGGATATCATTTTTGTATGAACTTCTCTTCTAGAATCCCCTCAGTCTTTCCATTTGATGAGGGAAACCTAAGAATTTGAGTAAGCATTAGCAAGAGCCATTTCAATATGAAGAAAATATCATATAAATTTATTTTTTTATATAGTTGTATTTATATAGTTTATATTTAGCCTAGTTAGTTTTAAGCAGAGTTGTTTATTTAAAATTTAGAGACATCACTTTCTAAAAATGTAATATATTTTTTTCTTTATTGTGATAGCATGCATGCTAAGTGAATTATTCCCAGATGAAAAGGACCCTTCATTGTGATCCAGTAGTAGTTTGATCATAATTAAAACAGGCAAAGTTGTTTTTAATTACATCTCCTTTCTTCCACCATTCCACCATTGTTGAATTTGTCCCTACTGATGTTGCCTTCAAAGATACCTAATACTCAGAAGTAGATTTCTGTAGGAATAGAAGACACTATTGGTGGAGAGATGTATCTTTGCTTTCATAAGAAGCATGGTCTCGCAGAATTTATTTCAGTCTTGCAAGAACCAAAGGCTGTGTTAATGTTCTCTCAGTCTCCCAGTTTTATCATTACAATAATCCCATGCAATAGCTTGGGCTGAGATATAAAGATTTGTAGAAAGAGGGGAATTGGGTATCAGCACTCTAATCCCTACAGAAGTCCATTTGGGGAGCTGATTTCTCCAGCAGGGACATCTGCACTCAGAAAACTCAAGATGTTATCATAACGACATGAGCAAAGCCCACTCTTTTTTTTATGAGTGTCATTCTTCAATCCAAACTGCCATCCTGACTTTTTAAACACCCCCCTTGCCCCTGATGCCCCTGATCCTCTAGAAAAATCTTCAACCCAAATGGGGCTCTTAGGGGCAGTTTTCCTTCTTTTTGGACTATGCAGTAACAAAAACACCCTATCTTTGGGTGTGAACTTTTTGCAGATTTTACTTATTCTGTTAAGGAGGACCATACAGACACAAGACTAGTATTGTATAACAAAAATACAATTGTAATTTTAAACAATATCCAACGATTAAACTAAATGAATAAGTCATCCTATTATAAAGTAGCCTCAGTCACTCTTTTTTCTTGGGAGGGAATTCTTAATTCTTCCTCTTTTAAGGGTTAGTCCTCTTCTCATCTGAATCCAGTCTGCTTCTCTCTGCTTAGCAAGTCTCCACAGATGATCCATAGATGACTTTCTCATGGATGATGCTTGTCAGCTTCTCCTTGTCCATATTTAGCCAAATTGCCAACTGATGTTGCTGAATTATTTTCACTTTACCCCCAAGCTGCAGAGAGCTGAAATTGAGCAGGACAAAGAGTTGTCATGAGAAAAGCTTCATGTCTCTGTCTCATAAGTAGTCTTTCTGTCAGCAAATGGGAATAACCCCTTGATCTGATGGTTCCAGATAATCTTCTTTTCCTCTTCTATTTCCATTGCAAAATCTATGATCTGTTAAATGTCTGAACTAACTCTTGGCCTATTAACAAATTAGCTTCTTTTCTTTTAAAGTACTGATTCCATTTTGTCTACAAGCAGCTCCTATTCCCTCTCACAATCCCTGCCTCTATTTACCCATAATCTCCAAAAATCCTATGCCCAGCATCCCACAGTTTATCTATTTAATTTAACAACTTTAATCTTACCTTTTATTCAAACAATGGGGTTGAACCAGTTTTAGTCCTCAGCTTTAAAGGTGCACCACATCGATGCTGGAGAAGTTACTTATAGAGTATCTGGAGCTAAATCAAATGCCACTTGATACATTGATCTTTAAAACTTCATTTTGTTAGTGAATATTTTTTTTTTTAAAAAAAAGAATCCACAAATGGAAAACCCTTAAACTTGCCTTGGCCAGAGCAATTGCAATATTAGGCACAGGTGTATAAGTCATGAATTGTCTTATAACGTGAACAGAAATGTTTAATTTCATGCATCATTTGCAACTTGTTCTATTAATTCAACAAACTCAGAAGGTGTTTATAAAAGCTAATGAGAAACTAAATAACTATATTTTGTGTTTCTTAGGAAATGTTTGAAGAGATACCCATTACATCTTATTCAAATTCCCATGCTTTTGTCCTCTTTGCTGATGAAAAAGAAATCATGAAACAAAATCTTGCTAGTAATGTAATCTATATACTACTCTCATTGTTATGACCCTTACCTGAAACAGTGCATTGTATTTTTTGAACCAATTGTCCAAATCTATCACTCCTGGGTGACATCTTGCAAACCCTCTCTTTTCCTTCCACTTTACTGTCTGCTGGGAAGAGAGGGAAAGGAACATCCAGTGCTTCCTGCCAGATTCCCACAAGGAAACTCAATGGAGAAGATGGCAGAAAGTTGGAAGTCGTTCCTGTTCCCACTGCTTTTTTTGCCTGTATTTGATCATTCTATTTTTCTGTTTAGACATGAAAATTTGTCTGAAACAATGACCCAATGGGCACAAGTTATCTAGTGGTATCTAAGACCTAAGAGTATGCAGTTTAGGATATCTATAACTATTTGAGCTATCTTTTCTATCACTACCTAGGTCAAGCACTAATTTTAAATCCATGTTTTACTTATGGTTTTCCAACTATGGATATAGTATTTGCAGGTTTAGATATGTTACAATACATATTTTATTTTTATTTACACAATAGATACCTACACAGTTTTTGGCATCTTATGCTTGTCCTAACTCTGCATATCTGAATGCATAATAAGCCACTTTGAGATACAATAATTTTTAGGTGACTGATTATATAGCCATGAAGAGGTTAACATAGCAATCTTGTAGTTTATTTCCACTAACTATCAAGGAAAATATTTTATTTCATTAGAACCACGTATGCCTCTCTTATCAATAAAAAATATATACGCTAATATTTAATTTGATATAATTTCCGAATAATCATGACTGACAGTATTTAGAGTAGAGATATTTCCTCTCATAAAGACAGACAATAAAGTCAAGATTTTAAATTGTTCAGTAATCTTCTTTTCACTGAGAGAAATACATTTGGATTTGTCCTCTCTTTTTTATTTATTTATGTTTTGGATACTCATTGTTGCTACTCCTTGCCAACCATTAAGAAATACCACATTTCTCTCCAGCAAACTGAACTTTGCAGGATTATATGTGAAATACTGCATTTTGTGAATTCTGTCTTTTAACAGGATCAACTCAACCCAGCAAAAGCCAGACCTAATCTGGACATTATGATTGAAACACAAGGTTTGCGTGATAAAGGCTAGCATTTTTTTAACTCTACAAAATAATAAGAATCTTCCCTGACAAGCTGTTCAAATGATATTAAGAGAGGAAGCAACAGTGGGTGAGTTAATGTGATTATAGCAATCCATGAGTTTTGGAAGTGGAATCTTGAAAAAAGATAGAAACACCAATAGATAGAAACATCAGTGCCACTCCAATAAAAATAAGATTGATTTAATAAACCTAGGGTGAAATTTGGACACAACGAATTATGAAAGCATTTTTTCAATTCTACTTGATTTTCATAGCTAGCACACTTTAGGAAGAAAATAGTTCATTTGCACTAACATTACATGCATTTGCAAATGATATTATAATGAAACACCTTTTAAGTCAAAATATTAAGAAAAGTGTCTTCTTTAGGAAACAGAATAACAGAATAACAGAGTTGAAAGGAACCTTGGAGGTCTTCTAATCCAACCCCATGCTCAGAAAAGAAACCCTATATCATTTCAGACAAATGGTTGTCCAATCTCTTCTTAAAATCTTCCAATGTTGGAGCATTCACAACTTCTGGAGGCAAGTTGTTTCACTGATTAATTGTTCTGTCAGAAACTTTCTGCCATTATTATTATTATTATTATTATTATTATTATTATTATTATTATTATTATTATTATTATTATTATTATTATTATTATTATTATTATTATTATTATTATTGTTGTTGTTGTTGTTGTTGTTGTTGTTGTTGTTGTTGTTGTTATATAGGTAGTTCTTGACCCACAACCATTCGTTTAGTGACTGTTTGAAGTTACAACAGCACTGAAAAATTATGACAATTTTTCACATTTATGACTAGTACAGCATCCCCATGGTCACATGATCAAAATTCAGGGCTTGGCAACTGGCTCGTATTTATGATGGTTGCAGTGTCCCAGGGTCATGTAATCACTTTTGTAACCTTCTGACAAGTAAAATCAATGGGGAATCCAGATTCACTTAACAACCAAGTTACTAACTTAATAACTGCAGTGATTCTCTTAACAACTATGTCAAGAAAGGTCATAAAATGGGACAAAACTCACTTAACAACTGTCTTATATAGCAGTGGAAATTTTGGACCCAGTTGTAATCCTATGTCGAGGACTACCTGTACATAGGCAATTGATCCCCAAAAGGCTGGTTCATCTTCCAGAATTATAATAGTTGCTCTGTGAATGAGACGGGCAGTCTCTAGATTTGATAAATAAAATAATAACATTCCTCCATTTTCTTTCAAGCTTGATCAGCACAGATACTTATAGCTGAAAGTAAATAAAGTAAATGATCTTCCATCTCCTATCATACAAATAGAGGAATAAGAAGGAAATGCACAGTCTGAGTTGTCATTTTTATTTGGACTGCATTGTACCAAAAATTTTAAGGGGTACAATGTTTTCTAAAAGATTCCAGCAAAAAGTGGATGCCAGGCTGAATTAATGGAATTTTCAAATTCCTAGGTTTAAAAACATTTCAAATTTTTATAAAATGGATGAGGTTACATGTTACACACATTGGAGCAAGTATTATGTCACAAGTGAAAACACATCTGGCGGGACTCAGGGACTATGAGAGAGAGATGGGGAGGGGGAAGGAGGGAGTGGGAGAGTGAATATAACAGGCTTGAAGCAATATGGAAGTAGAGGGAGCTGTGCCATTACATGGTAGTGGACAACAATTTCCATTATTATGATTTGTTGACTATTATAAATATTTTCTGGATAAATATGTTTAAGCAGAAATCTTTGAAGCAACTCAACTGTGAAAAATGGTATGCATTTTTCAAAAGACAGAAGAAATCACTCAAAAGCTTACATTTGGGACTCATCAACCTCATCAACCTGGACATACTTTTTATTGTTTTTGTTCTTGTGCTTATTGTGCCAATGACATCAAAAACTAGTTGATTCTAAGGGTTCTGACATTTCTTCTACCTTAAACAGGGGAGAAAATAATAAAATGACTATCTAGATCAGAGGTCTTCAAACTTGGCCCTTTTATGACTTGTGGACTTCAACTCCCAGAATTCCTCAGCCAGCGTGCCTAGTTGAAGAATTCTGGGAGTTGAAGTCCACAAGTCATAAAAGGGCCAAGTTTGAAGACCCCTGATCTAGATCTCTGCCTTCATTGCAACTTCATTAATAGAAACAAACTTGTAATTTGTCTATCATTCCTAGATGAAGGAAATTTGTGTCACAGAGACATACATTTTAAAAATATTTTCTTACAGACTGTTGAGGACTTCAGCAGGCAGGGTAGTACTTAATTTCACAGGGAGTGGTGAATTAATACATTTTATGGATGCCTCAAGTTTATTGGAGATTCAACTCACCTAATATCCTTCATTTCCAAGGACAGTAGTTAAACTGTCATTACTGTCCTTGGAAATGAAGGATACTAGGTGATATTGTGCAACAATGCACTGGGATTGTGGAGGATCACATAAATGGAGTCTATGTGGGCTATATGTAGTTGCCTGTTTTACCCTAAATTCACAATATAACAAATCAAGTCAGAGTTCTCCCTTGAGGTATAAATGACTAGACTCAAATTATTCAATTTCTAACACATTATCTGAAGACCTAGCCTCAGGAGAAAACTAATGCTGGGAAAGGTGGAAGGAAACAGAAGAAGAGGATCACCAGTAGCAAGGTGAATGGACTATGTTACAACTGTAATAAGGACCTGAATTGTATCTGACACAAATGTCCTTCATTCCAGTAATGACTGCCTCAGTTGAACTGAACTGAAGAAGCTTCTTGAATGAAAAAAAAAGCCAAGAAAGTCCTGTTGCCTTTTGAAAAGCACCTTTGGGACAACCATGCCTGTCTGTAATCTGTCTGTGAATGACTGAGAATCTCCATAGACAGATTAGAGACAGATCACCATGGAGAAAATCTATCCCTGTGGTCACTAAGAGTTGCAAAAACTTGGTGGCACATAATCAATTTAGAAACAAGCAAGCATACTGTCAACTCTACAAATAAGCATGGCTGCAGCCATTTTCCCTATTCATTTTCAGTTGCCACATAGAAGGGAGGGAGGGAGTCTAGTCTAGTCTAAATAATCTTTTGTCCTGTGGGAACCAAGGTCATTGGCTGCTCCTGAGATTGCAGGCTGGGCGTTGCGTAAAAAGCCCACCAAGAAGATATATTGGAAAATGTAGTTGCTTGCATAGTTTTAGGGGTGGGATTTTTAAACTTTGTATTGGGGAATTGTTACATGTGTCTCCAGACTTGGTTTCACTTTTGATGTGCCAATACTTTGTAACTAATAATCATGTTCTTTGAGGAATTTGCAAGCCTCAGAATTCTGCTTTATTCGTTTCTGTCTGTCGGAACCATGACACATACAAACCTGTATTTACAAGACATGCATATAGAGAATTTAGTATCTCTCTATCTTCACACAATTTTAGTTTATCCTTAGAAGACATTCCTGATATTGGACTTCTAGGGAAGAAATGGCAGATTGAAGATGGCTCCATGAAACGCGGGGCTGATGACTATTACAGAATGAAAAGCCAGCAAATAGACTAAATCTTTTATAATTCCCCTCTGGAAGGACACATGATTTGAGATTTCCCCCAACTGGTACATAGTTTTTTCTTTCTGGCAAGATTGTAAGACAGCAGTCGCAAATGGGTTTAGAGATCTGGGAGCCAAAGGAATAGCCATTTTGCTCTAACTGCAGTCAGAAACTTTGAAAGGATACTGGGTTGACATACTTCCTTTTCTAATCACTTTTGAGAATTACTTTTTAATTTCTTTTCAATTATTAAAAATGTTTGGATCAACAAGTTTTACAGCAGTGGGTAAGTTACTCAATCTTTAGGAAAAGAAGTTTTAAATGCAAGTTTATGTTATTATTATCAGTATCAGTATTAGTATTATTTTGGAATAAATAGGAAAAGGGTGATTAGAACTTTGATTTTAGAAATGGACTGAGGGTCCAGATAAGTTTGAAATAAGATTTTTGAATTAATTAAAAAGAATCCTTCCTATGGGAAAATGCTTTTGTTTTAAATTCTTTTAAAAAAAATAAGATAAGATTTTAAAAATTGGACACTAGAGGTAACTAGAAGAAACTAAAGATTACAGTTCAACAACAATACATTTGACTTACAAATAAAGAATGTAGTGAAATATTTTAACATTGGACATATTGAAGAATATTTTTGAACAATGATCCCAGAAGTTAATATTAAGAGTGTCTTCCTCTATAGATAGACTGTGTTTAAAAAATGTTAAAATGGGGAACAAGTTTTTACCTGATAAGATTGAAGCTGATTGGAAAGTGGATTGGAAAATGACAAGCTACAAGAATGACATAGAAAACGATGTTATACTAGACAAATCAAATTATATTATTTGAAGAGATTAATGGTTAAGATTGTTTGAAGTAAAAGATGGAATGTAAAGCTGGTTTATTTGATCAAGGTTAAAATAGAGATATTATTTCTGATAATGTTTAATGAGCTTTTGTTGAGATTATGATTTAAATAACAAACCTTTAAGGATTTGTTTATAGAGAAGAGATGAAATATGGTAAGAAGAGATCATTTGTTCTATTCTAGGAGAAATTTAAGTTATTAAAGTTTAGATTATTAAACTTTATAGTTTATAGTTGCTGTGATGAAGTGGGAAGTCACTTATTTATATACTTTTTTTTCCTTTACTATATTTTTTCTTTCTATTTTTCTTTTTTTTCTTTTCTGCACTTTCTATTCATTTATGTATTTTAGTTTGTATTAGTTTTTATTATTGTAACTGCTATTTTAGTAAGATTACTATAAAAAACATTTCTGACATTAATGCTAATGTACATTTATACAAAGGAAAATGACTTATACTTCTATCCTTAGAAATCTCTGTCTCTCTTTCTTACCTTTATAACCATTTTTGTTGATAGAACTCCAAGCTGTACTGCAAAGATCCCCAGAGATTGTCCAAGAACTGTCCAGTTTGCTTAGTACAACAAACTAGTTGTGTCACAAACCTTGGGATACAACCTTGAAACATTGCAGTGTGTCAGAATATTCATTGGCACAAATGAGCAAATCCTATTTTATTAGGAAGGCCCTTCCGTTGGCTCACGCCTATTCCTGTTATGTGCAGTTGCAATGTTCTTGTCACTATTTTTACATGATTATGGCTTTGCGATAATAGTGTACTATCTTGTATCCCATTTTAAAAAGGGTAATTTAAAATGTAGTGATTCAGTGTTTAGCGATTACCTTAATGATAAATTGGTTGAGATGAATATATTAAATAAAACTTCACTCTCCTTTGCAAGCCCTGCTTTCCTGAAGCAGGTATAATGCACAGCTGTATTTACAGTATTATTAGAAAATTGTAAAGGCAGTATATGTACAAGATAAAACTTGGACAGATTCTAGAACATGCTATTCAGGAATCATGGTCTATTTTGAATGCTTTCCTTTGAAAGATGTTGCTTGAAAGGGCCATAATTTTCTGGTAATCACATTTTCTCAGAGTGTTATATCTGGTGGCAGCAACATTTTAGCAGATGATTGTTGGCAGCTGCATGCAAATTACTCAGGAAGCTGTTGATTTCCTGAGTATGCAAATTGCACAGCTCAGACTGAGTAGGCACTTTGTTTTCCATTTTTATTTGTGGGTGCTTCTCATAAAAGCATTCTGTATCCAAAATACATCTGATTCAGAAGCAACTAAAAAGTCTCTTCTCTGGCAAACTGCTGGTTGCATCCTTTGGAATCATACCCCCACCCTTTCACTCTAAGCTAAATACTTTTAAAAATAGTCTTTTTAAGCTTATGATTAATATACTTGGTTTTCTTTTTCATTCAAGAATCCATTTCTTTTTGAATTAATATGTTTTATTAAAATACAGAGTAGGCAAATTATGCTGGCTAGAAATGAACTTTACACTAGATGCTCCTATTAAAATCTTAATTTAACAATGACCCAGCTGTGTAATTTTGAACAAGCTTTTATCCTGTACCTCCAGCTGCTCCAGTGTACTCTAAATCTGTAACAGGGAGTCCGTAATTTTCACACTGTAATTTCACGCTGTAATTGTGAGAATCACTAAATTGATATTTTTCAGTTTCACAATACCAAGTATAAACTTACTAAATGAATGATTACCTGAAAATATCATTAAAAGGGTCTATTTATTTATTTATAAGATAAGATAGATGCAATAACCTTTATTGTCATATTTTACTGTGGGCACACTGGCACTCATTAAAAATGAAAAATCTGTATATATTAATCACTGTCGATTTTGAATACATAGTGGAAAGAGGTAGCTTGAGAGTTCACAAGGTTGATGCTGTATGGAACAAAACCGACTCTAGATGTTTGGCTGGTTGTAGGTCTACAAACCCCGTCAGAATCCTGCACAGCCAACCAGAGATAGCACCGATCCTCAACCAACCCACGCAAACCCCCTCACCAGGAATTCCCATCCCAGTGACCCTGACCTGATGTAACCCCCCCTTCACAAGACCCATCACAAGACCCTCGACATACCCACCCCTGAAGCCCTAATAAACAGAAGAACACTGACACCAACATCCCCTAAACTCCGCTGAAGATGTCACCCAGCCTGGTAATGAAACATCCGGAAACCAACCCACAAGCTCGGAGAACGAACCTTCACCCTCAAAAAAAAAGACCTACTTGGGGAAAGAATTTGCTTAATGACCAAGTGGTTCGCTTAACAACTCTGTGATTGGCAAACCACCACAGTAATCCATTTTCAACCATATAAAACATTGTAAAATCCAGTCCAATTACATGGTGCCTCGATTTATCACCACATGCCAATTTAAATTCCAGCCTCTCATTATGGTCGTAGCACTGAAAAGAAGCATGTGTTATGTAGAATGACAAACAAACCCAGCTCATACAGGATGAAAAGTGAGAAAGGGAGTTCACTCCTCTTCTACCAGAATGCTTTTTCGTTTGTATACATATAGGCCTGCCTTGGTGCAGCTTCTGGATTACATACTTTACCTCAGCCAGCATCTATCTTGGACAGGAGAGCAATGTCATGTTCTGGCTGCCTCTATTTTATGAGAAGGGTAGGACATTTCACAGCTTGAGCTTACTTACATTCCTGAAAGTGAGCAAAATCACCATCATCATCATCATAATGTTATGTAGCATCATCTCCTGGCACTAGTAACTCTGAGACACATTACACAAGGAAATAGCTTACTCTATCCTTTTCAGAAAAGTAGAAGAATCCAAACCACAGTTTTATATTCTTTTTTTTTAAATCAAATTTATTCAAAATAAGACAAAGGAAAATTCCCTTTTAACTTTAGATCTTCTGATGCCCCAAACAATCACAAGCATACAAAATAAGGTATCTAGCACTGATAATATCATAAAATATCAATCACCCCAAAAACGTCTTGAGGAGACTGGGCTCAGATCTATAATAGATGAGATTTGAGGCTCAAAAAACTTGACCTGGAACAAAATACTATAAATGCCCAAATTGCACAAAATAAATTCAAAAATCAAAGGCAAATTTAGAAGCAAAAATCAGAGGTAAATTAGCAGACACATTCTGAGTACTAGATCCCATAAAACAAACATGCTCACAGAAAATAAGCATAAACCACTTCACTCTTTGCCCCAAATCTCTGCTGAACTGGACTCATGCCCTCTGCCTTTTTTTAAGGGTTGCCTTTCTCCCTAGCTTGAGAGACCAGTTCTCTAGGATGTTCTTCAAACCCCATTTCTTCTTCTCCAGAGGATAATTCCATTTCTCTGCTCTCACTCACACTGATCACAATTTCTCAACTTGCCATCCCTTTAGATCTCTGCTTGTTTTTTTTCTTCTCCTCCTTTGAATTGGCATCATGTTTTAAACACCAAAGGCAAAACTCAGGGAAATTATTTTTGGACTTGTTCTGGGAAGACTCACTTTCCCCCAAATGACCAAATCTTTGTTCTCTGAAGCCAAATGGGAGGGGTCATGGATCATCCTACTGGCTTGTATGTTGTCAGGCATGTTTTACTAGAAATCAGGTTTGTGGAGATATTCTCCTTCTCCCTTCTGCTTGCTTAGTGAGATTTGGATTATTAGGTTCCAGAATAAATATGGTGAAAGATTTGCTTACCTTATCTAGCTCAGTAGCACATGTCTGAGTGCATAGGACTTGCCCATTTACTGCACAAAGTGACAACCAAATTTACAAAGGTGACACTGTTGTTAAACTAGGACTCTAAGTATTCACTATGTTGTATGATAGAGTTCAACTGTAAAGAATTAAGAAGATAGCCTTGGAGAATACTATGTGACAGCAGTTTAAAAAAGCAAGAGTTAAATCCAGGACACAGGAAGAAAATATTAGAAAGAAACAGAGACTAGCGTAAGTCTCTTGAGTATAAGAGGTTAGGAAAAAAATGCTGTCTTTCAGGTTTTTGTTACTCTAATCTATATCAATAGAGTTCCAGTTGTAAGGGGTGAGCAAATGAAAGGAACAAAACAATTGCCATGTTATTATTATGTCTGACCTTTCAGAAAGAAAATATAGTTGTTTTTTTATCAGCCAAGTAAGTTGATAAGGAAGGCAGAGAATTCGGAACAGGATGTACTAGATAGAATGTGATAAGCTAAGCCCAGGAAAGTGATAAAAAGATTTAAGAAATATCTATGGAGATTCTCAGTGATCCGGATCATGGTTGTCCCAAAAGTGCTTTTTCAAAAGGCAACCGGACTTTGCTTTTCCTTGAAGACTTTTCTCTTCTCATCCAAGAAGCTTCTTCAGTTCTTTCAGAAGACATTTCTTGGATGAGAAGCAAAACATCTTCAAGGAAAAACAAAGTCCAGTTGCCTTTTGAAAAAGCACCTTTGGGACAGATTTAAAGAAGGCGCCAGATTTGATCATACAGGTTGCTAGGAATCTAAAGTCAGTATGCATTAGACGTTGATTTTACTCAGATTATATCTGTATAATATGTTTGCTTCTGACTTTTGCCTTCCTCTTTTTCTTTTGTACTAGGGAGAATAAAACCATCCACTTTAGTTTGGCTCATTGACTCTTTGGGTCAAAAAGACCCAACCAAATTATCCAGGCTAACTGCCCCCTCTGTAGGATGAGATGAAATTCACTAATTCCTTTGTTTAGATAAAAAGGGAGGGGTCTGGAAATCTATTCATCTAGCTTTGTCCTTAACAGTCATTCTTGTGGCATTCCTAAGATAGACTACCATTGAAGGGCAGACATCAACTATATTATGCAAAGCAATCAGTTCAGCCAATGCAGTGGTTATCGTCCATGTTATTTGCACCTTAAAAAGACAAAACATCTTTAATTCCAGTCAAATTCCAAGAAATCCTTCTCTGTTAAGAAAGAGGAAAAGAGCTTCTGGAACACTAAAGATCTCATGAGGGATAGGGATGTGATGAGGATCTCGCTCCCCCCTCGAGACCTTTTCAAAGTTCTTGCTGAACTTCCAATTGTATTATTATAACTTTGTTATTCTGATGCCTTCTGTCATTTTTAACGGGAGAGAATGAGAAAAGTGTTGCAGACCTACAGTACATTTAATTAATCCCATTTTCATTCTTACTCAATTTAAAGCAAAATAAACCAACCAGAGTTAAATCTGGGTGGTGAGTGGATGGGTTACTTACATCTTTTTTCCCCCTAGTTCTGCTCAATTTGGGGAAATGGCTTTCAATAGGCCCCTGAACCCATGTTCAGGGCTATGGGTTCCCCAAAAGTTAGCTTTAGACATGAAAAGATTGCATAGAAATGGTGGAGGATGAGAGGGAGAAAGAAAATTATTATCATGACCATTAGAAATGTGCCAGCAGCTCATAGGTGTTAAGTATTGTTTTGCATTCCTTTATGCCATGTCTCATTACAGCTCAGTACTTCTGACATCCACTTTAACCTTTCTCGAAGCAGCCCTGTCTTACATTGAAGGAGAACATTAGTAAGAATATATGACTGACTGAGACATTTACTGTTTCAGAGCTGACATTTTCATCTTCTGCTACAAGAGGAAACAGACAAAAGATTAAAGGAGTAACTTTAATTGATTCTCCTTTATTGATTTTTTTTTCTGTGCAGCCAAGCAACATTATGATGTGGAGCTGTTGTCTCTCACGTGCAGGGGACAGAGCCACTGTTAAAATGAATACTTACTATTTGATAAATGCAATGCAACACTGTTTCCACTATATAGTTCTCATTTGCAATAGTTGTTCAAAAGAAAAGAAAAGAAGACAAATAACATACGAGCACTAATGATGGTCATTAAAAAAAGATTGCTCTTCTTGCTACCATTTTTTTTAAAATTGCATGAGTCTTTATGTATGTATCTAAAGCCAATGGAATATTTGCAATTTTGTAAAGTTCTAAACAACTAAAACGTGTATTGATGGCTGAGTTTGGGTTTAACTGTATACTGCTGTTTTCTCTGGAGGGGAAAAAAACACCTCTTTAAATCTTTCTCCCTAAGAATAAAAAGAAATAACTACTGTCAGAGCAGTGGACTCAAGACCAAATAAGACAATCCATTAAATGTGCTACCACTTAAATGCAGGTATATTTGGGAGCTATCCTGGAATGACGATTGTATCCCAGATTGAAAAAGAGCCTCTGAAATATTGTTATTTTATCACCTTGAACTGCAAAACTGTTCATTCTGTCACACAAAAAGCCATTCCTTGGAGTTTTGTAAATATATATATTTTGAGCAACTACGTACAACTTTGATCATTGAATGTTTAGAACCTGCTAGCAAATTGTATATAATAAAAGTTGATGTGATGTAAGAGTCATCCTGGTATGTTCATGCAATGGAGTGTAAAAAAAATATTAAAAGATGGAAAGCTGATGCTTATCCTCTAGAATACAATTCTTTATTTTAAAAACTTAGTGGGAGAGGTGCACTTTTGAGTCAGTGTTGATTCTTGCCCAGGCAAGTCCCTGCGGGTTTCTTGACAAGATTTTGAAAGTAGTTTGTCATTGCTTCCTTCCTAAGGCTGAGAGTGTGACCAGCCCAAGATCACCTAGCTGAGGGATCCCCAACCCCCGGTCCATGGACCGGCACCGGGCCGTGGCATGCCAGAAACTGGTCTGCACAAACAAGCAAAGCCCCATCCGTGGGATGCAGACAGTACATGAAACCACACCCCCTCTGGTCCACGGAAAAACCTCTCTCCACGGAACCAGTCCCCGATGCCCAAAAGATTGGGGACCTCTGACCTAGCTGGCTTTGTGCCTAAGATGGAACTGGAACTCACACTCTGCTAGTTTCTAGCCTGTTGTCTTAACCACTACACCAAACGGGCTCTCCAATAATTATTAGGATCCTATTTTTTTCTTCCTTGAAGAAAAGGGTTGCATTTGTTCTTTCCCTGTCCTCTGTCACTTTCCTATTGTCTGGGAGTCTTCAATAATAATTGATAGGCGTTCTGATAGCTCTTCAGGCTGCCCTTTAGTATTCTAGGTGGATTTCATCAAAGCCTGCATTTCTATGTTTGGGAATGGCAAAGAACGGTGCAGGTTACTACAGATGTAGCCAAGATTCTTTTAACTCATTTGAATGCTTTCAGATCTCAGCGGGACAGAATGTATTACCAAGGAATTAGCTGTGAGGATGGAATAACAAAACAGGAATGAAAATTACTTGGCATTAAAAATCTTGATGGATAAGGGGTTCATGGGTTAGACATATTTAGCTACATAGATTCACAGATTTTATTTCCCTCAGATGTGTATACTATATATGTCCTCTTTGTAATAACTCTACCTTTCCTCCATTAAAAGAATATTATAGTATGTGGAAGGCAGGTTATTAGACAGGCTGGTTATTAAACAGTATATCTTGATGTATGAACTTGACACCTCAGTCTGGTCCTTGCACAGCCTATTAGTCTCTAAGTTGAATTTAATGTATCAGCTTAGAACAATTGCTACCTACAGAGGTATAGCAGAGGACAGATTTCCGTTATTCCAAGCTGTATACATTGACAACTTTATCTGCAACTTGCAAGCTGGATGCATTCATTCAAGCATTCATTCATTCAGTTAATTAATTAGTTAATGCATCAGCAAAGTCATTAATATTCTTCAAGAACTAACTGGCCTCATTTAACCAGTTAGAAAAAGCATTCTCAGTTAAAAAGAATTTTAAAAGCAATCAATGCAGGAAACAAATGCAGATTTGACATAATTTTCTGTTGCCATATGTGAGAAAATTCATTGTGGTTAGTTCTGTCTCCTAGTCAAGTTTTCACAGAGGTAGAATCTATAAAACATTAAATTTAACGATAACATTAAATTATTTGGACCAGGTTATCATAAAGTTTAAAAACCATCATTTTAAACTTGATCTGCAACCACATTATTACATGCTGAACTGGTTGAAGCTTCTGGACTGTCTTCCAAAGCAGCTTACATTGAAGTGGATAGTGCTCAAATTCAGATGAAGTAAACTGATTAATCATACAAAATTGTCTGCAGCATTTTTAGTCCAGTGTCATTTCTATTTCCATCTCTATCTCTAGAGAGTGAACAGAATTCTCAAACTGTTATTTAGTCTTAGAGGGGAAACTAGAGTCTTTTCCAAAACTACATTTCTAGATGCTGGCTGAGAATTCTGGGAGTTGAAGCCCACATGCCTTAAAGTTACTAAGATTGAGAAATACTGATCTAGATGAACCTTTGAAGTGTTTTCCCTTTTCTATCCCAAACCTCCTTCAAGAATTATCTGGGATTTATAGGTGGGAAAAAAAGGTTAGAGCCAAGTGCTGTCTTCATATTGCTGACACCTTAGCTTAAACTTCCCAATTACTTCTTTTGTGTTAATTTTAAAAGGATTCAGGTTAAGATGGAAGATTAAAACACTCCAAAAATCAACTGTCATGTCACAATATTAATATCACAGCCATTCAAAAGAGATAGTAAAAAACCGAGGAAGAAAATAAAAAGATTAGAACACATTTAATATCAGACTATCATTAAAACATATTCCTTCCAGCAACAAACACTCAGATCAGCCAGTATCAACATTAGGCAAATGATCAAGCACAAAACAATACTTGAATCAAGAAACCTCCAAGGAGGAAACCACACCCCCACTGAAACAAGCAGGACAAGCTACAAAAAGGCAGCAAATTCCACAGTCATTTGCACTGATGATATTACCTAAGTAGGTAATGAAATGTCCACAAGTAAATAAAATATTTTCTACAGTTAATCTTATTTCTACAAATAATCTACTGTACTACAGCATTTATAGAATATACTATTAAATATATGATACTAAAATATGTAAACAAATTTTGAGATGCTACAGCCAGGATCAGCATACAATAGCTGAAATGAAGGCTGCAGTCACAGAGATGGCCATCAATTCAAAAACTGTATCCTTGCTGAAATTGGACTTTTCAAATGCTCCTGATTTATGGAGATAACAATGGATGAATGATTTCTCAGGACATGATGACCCCATTTTGGTGACACTAACATCATTGGGAAGAGTTTCCTCATGATATCTTCCATTAGGAGTTAATGGAAATGTTGGAAGCCTAGAAGGGATAATTATACAATGACAATGAAAAGCAGGACATTAAGTCATATCAATAGCTAATTAAATAAGCATAATGAGTCCACATTCTACCTCATGAAAATTCCTTTGGAATTCTAAGGCAGACAATACCTTTTTTTTTTTGTCTTGCCAGACCCTTAAGTAAGAACTCTATGTTTCAGCCATGGCAGGGTTGTGAGCACTGGATTCACCACAGACAAATCAAGATTATTCGCCTGGACAATTGCTCTTCCTCATGATTCCACTAATTGTTCCATACATTCAAAGTATACTAGAAGCTGAAATTTTCTGAAATCATCACTGCCCTCACTGATAAGTGTATCTTTCCTTTGAAATATTGAAATGTTTTCCTCTATTTAACCTCGTGCAATGTCCATTGTAAAATGTACATTGGAGCATCGTTGGCCAAATAGCTTGGATTTCAAGCTGTACCCCTTATGTATCTTGGGGATACAATGGAAACTGGTGGGAAATAAATTTCATTTAATTGTTATAGGTTTTCATGCAATGAAACCCTTGTTTAATCATACCACCTAAGTCTTTTTATTGATAAGCAGCTCTCACAATAAAAAAAAATAGAAAAAATCAAAAGGTGCAGTTGGCTTGTTGGAACTAACTGTATTGAATAAACTTATTTGGTATTCAGAGTATCTTTAATGTGAGACTTTTAAGATTTAGAGTGCACAAAACAGAACTTTTTTCTTACAGCTGACTTATATTAAAAACTTAAGAGAGACATCCATTTTCAGTTGCTACCATATTCTTTTATCTCATGTTTTCCATTTGCAACAATAAATCTTAGTGAGATCTATGGAATGAACTAAAAACCTTGGGCAAAACCAAAAAAATGGGTCCTTGATATCCTTGAGAAAATTCAATATACTTTGACCAAACTCTAGCATAACATTAATGCCGGGACGGATAGTTGCCAATGCAAATGATTGTTCCAGTTGCGTGTTTTTAGGTGGGATACTTTTGAATCATTTTATTTTTCATTGCAAAACTCATAGAGAAGGAGAAAATAATGAGGAAGAACTGTATCTCTTCTGACTTTGATTGACATAGCAGACAGCAACCAAAGAGAAGCAGGCATGAAAATAATGGCAAAGGCTTTGAGTTGTGGGATAAAATGGTGACCAGCTGTTTCATTTTTTTCACCTCCTGGGCATTGCAGTTGAACTGTACTCTTCACAGTGATTATTGTGCATATGCATTCATTGAGTGCTATTAAAAAGGCTTTTCATATGTTGAGGGCAGGATCAAGCCCTCCATTACTAGAAGAAGCTTCCTATCATTGCCAAAATTAAAAAGCAGCAGACATGAAAGGCATGGAAATAGTTGAATATTTGTCAAGAAGGAGCATGTGTTGTCTGCATAGCTGATTGTTCTCCAGACCTTAGATTATATAATAAATCTTTCCCAAAACCCATGCAGAAAACACATAGGAGATTCTGTGTCATTTGACCTTCAAGTTACCTTCAAGTAATGGTTCTGCAGAGACATTTTAACACAGATGTTAGTAACAGATAATGCTCTGCACAGATTTGCTTCTAAGGTATTCAGCCAGCCTCAAGCCTTTGGTTCTAATTTAATGCTTTGATGCATGCTTGCATCTGTGCAAACACACTTTTTTTCTGAACTAAATCAACTCATCAAATCAAACTGATTTTATTACTCCATATGAACAGATGATTCATACTGAATCCAATACTTTGGTGGAATTGGATTAATTATGCAAATAGAATCCTCTGGATTGAATTTGGTCATTCAAATAGGGTTTGATGATTTGCTCTGTGCAGTTCTAGTAAGTGATGGTAATATGCATGGCAGCAAGTTGTGTTTGTACTACATATTACCTGAGCTAGACTTTGACCCTACTTCCATCCTATTGTAGAGATGGACAGTCTTTTTGCCACTATAGATATATAATTGATATAATGAAATCATTAAGAGACACAACAGAATTTTCAGCTATTTACATTTTATTATGCTTGTAACAAAAATAGGTATACACCAAGTTTCCTGGAAGCTTAATGCCTATAGTATCTCTAGTTTGCTGTGAGAAATCAACATGCACTCATCATGGTTACCAATATGGAGTTGTTTGCAACCCACAAACTGGACTGAGAGTAGGAGATTGCAAAGAAAGTTTTAAAGACCATCATCAGCCACAAATTGTTCATTCCAGGTTCTGTTGTCATAATTCTGACTCTTTCCCCCAAAATCTATCCTGGTAATTTCACCTTGTTCAGGTCTTAAACAGTTGCTCAGTGCAAATCGTCCTTACTTTGTGATGAAATATGAGATCTGAAAATATGATTGCTAAGTGGTCTTGCATAATAATATGCTTCTTATACAACAGTGTTTCTTAGCCTCAGCAACTTTATGATGTTGTGCACTTTAAGCTTGCTGGATGGAAAATTCTGGGAGTTGAAGTTCATATATCTTAATGTTGCTGAAATTGGGAAACAGTACTATTCAGTATACGTATTTTGGCAATTATTTACACTTGTTATCTACATCTAAACTAGTCACATTATACCTCTAGTTAACTTCCTTTAATTGCTTTGCCTTACTATTTCAGGCATGAGAAGGAAGGACTCACTGGAGAAGAGCCTAATGCTGGGAAAGATTGAGGGCAATAGAAGAAGGGGACGACAGAGAATGAGGTGGCTGGATGGAGTCACTGAAGCAGTAGGAGTGAGCTTAAATGGACTCCAGAAGATGATAGAGGACAGGAAGACCTGGAGGAACATTGTCCATGGGGTCGCGATGGGTCGGACATGACTTCGCAACTAACAACAACAACAACTATTCCAGGCTTCTTTTCGGTGCTTTCCATAATGTGACTTACTCCTAAATGGAATAATGCAAAGGCATGCCCTGTACGTGTATTAGACTTTTAAAAACAATTGAATAGTCCACTCTTTCTTGTCTCTCTTCCCTTTCACTTTCTACTGCAATGGAACTCATATTTGAACTATTTTCTTGAAAAGAGGATTATTCCTTAAGAATGGAAAGCTGAGGTGCCCAGTTCTATTCCTAACAAGTTAATCAGCTTTGGATCTGCTGGTTTCAGGTCTCCCTCATTACATCCCTGTTGTTGGTAGTAGCTGATATCACTTTAGGACTAGAACAAGGGCTACCAGCAGAATTATTCAAAGGGAATATCTACCTCCTTCTATTCTAATTGGATAATTTTGGGATTTCTGTCCATCACAGGTTCTTTTAAGTATACCCAAGTCAGTATACACCAAAGCACAAGAGAGCCAACATAACACAGGTCCCTAGGCAACATGCACACAAGTATTCACAGGCTAGTGCTCACTGCTCACCACTTCACTCTTCCCCACTGCAACTACAGCACCTACTACTGTTCTTCCAACTACCACTCCTTCTAAGTTCTACTACTGGGAAAAAAGTATCTCTTTCTAGCTGCTTTAGGTTGCTTCATTGCCACACATCAACCCCCTAATTCCCTCTCGGCACAGCTTTTATAGCCAACATTGCTGTGCTGGCTGAGGAGTAGGCTTAAAGAGTCAGGACAATAGTTGCACAGATGCTGGCCATTTTCTAGCCTGCCCACTCACATTGTTTTTTTCTAATGCATTTTATTCCAAAATATAAAAGTTAGCTTTACTTCTCTCATCCCACTGGTAACAAATTTCAGTCTTAAACAGTTTTGCATTTGTTTGCATTTCATTTTTCATTCTGTGCTAAAGGAAAAACCTCTGACACATTGGTTTTTCTATCAGCTCTCAAAAACAAATTGTACAAAATCACATTTTTCCAAACAAGGTAATCTTAAAATTCAGCACTAATATTTATGTTTCCATCAGGAATAACACACAAGAAACTTCCAAGAAATCAAAAGGAGTCTGGCAGCACTTTTTCCGAATTAACACATGTTATTCAATGCATACATTTTTGTGAATTGAAGCTCAGGTGAGTTGCAGCTCATAAAAGTTTATGGCGTTTATAAAATGTGTTCATCAGAAAAGCTGATTAACTCCTCCTGATTTTGTGCTACTGTAGAACAGGGGTGTCAAACTGCCGGCCCGCAGTCCGGATCCGTCACCAGGAAACCGTGCCCACCCCATTGCCGGCAATGGGAAAAAAGCTCCGATACGTCGCGTGACGTCGTGAGTTTGACATGTCTGCTGTAGACTAACACAGCTCTCCTCTTGTAAGATTCTTTCATGGAGGCCTTCACAGGTCCAACTGGAAACACCAGAAATTGAATCAGGATCTGCATCTGAAGCTACCAGAGAAATAAGGTCTAGCTCACAAGAGAAGAATCCATTTTCTCTTCCGGGATATCAAATATAAATGTAATACAAATATAAATACAAATATAAAATACAGAGGTACAAGAAAAAAATGAAAATAAGGGAGGAAAAGGGGAAGACAGAAAAGCATAGGGTAAGGAGAAAAGAAAAAAGAAAAAAAGCATTAGCTTCTGACTCCTTTTGGTGAAGTAGAATAAGGTACTAACATAAAACCTCAACTTTTTACTTTTATATGAAAATATATTTCAGCCATTTCTATAACAACAAACCTATTTAATCAGCAAAATCCAAAATCTAAGTTTCATTTTTTTCCACCTGAAGCACAATGTCCAAAAGAGGTTTCCAAGTAGAAACAAAATTAATTGTGTTCATTTCTTTAATCAAAGCAGTCAAGTTAGCCATCTCTGCTAACTCCCATCAACTTTTGCAGCTATTTGTCTATTGTGGGAATCAAAGTATCCTTCCATTTTTGTGCATAAAGTATTCTTGCTGCCATCAACATACATAACATCATTTCCTCTTCCAAAGTAAGTGGGAGCACAGAGGAAGTCATCTGTTGTGTTTGTTTTATTAGGATTTTTATTTGTTCAGTTTCTCAAAACAAGAATTTACCCTGCAAAATGTGTTATCAAATTGGCCAGTATTCTTGCTAAATATAATTAAATATTTGACAACTTCATGCTTGAATAGTAGTACCTACTATTAATGAAAACCACAGGTAGAAGTCAAAATTAGTTTTGAAGAATATAACTATAATGTACCAAGTATCAAGCACCATCCATCTAATTTTGAGCTAGTTTTGGGGCAACAGTATAGGGAACAAATTAAATAAAAAGGAGATAGCATTGGTTACAAAGTTAGTCCTGGTGAAAGCGCACCTATGAAAACAAATAAGGCTTTAGTGGGTCCTTACTACATTTTATCATTGTTTCCAATGAGCCAACTCATTTGGATCTGGGCCATAGGTTTCATGTATATATTATCACTATGTACTGGTTGTTCAAATTTTTATTCGTCTGTGCACTGAATAAAAATGTAAATGTTATCCACTGGTACATATAATATTGTATAATATATTATACAAATACAATTATCTTAAATAAAAGATTATAAACACCAATTAAGGTGAGTTTTCTGGCTAGGCTTACACCTAGAAGAACTGGCTTTTCATCTTCTTTGACAAGAAACAAAATATAATTATTATTATTTTTTTTTAAGTGTTTCTATAAGGTAGGTTTAATATGACAGTAAAAATGTACCAGGTAACATTTTAATTACCATCAATAAAACCTTCTAAATAGCACACTATTAACACACGTCCTACATCAAGCCGTGGTGGTGCAGTGGTTAGAATGCAGCACTGCAAGCTAACTCACTGCTCACTCCAGGAGTTTGATTCTGAGTGACTCAGCCTTCCATCCTTCTGAAGTCGGTAAAATGAGGACCCAGATTGTTGAGGGCAATATGCTGACTCTGTAAACTGCTGAGAGAGGGCTGTAAAGTACGGTGAAGCGGTATTTAAGTCTAAGTGCTATTGCTATCAAACACCTCTTGTACTCAACTACAAAGCAGAAAACTTATATTGTTTAGTCATTCAAAAACCCCAGAGATGCTGGTAAAAATTTTAACTACATAGAAGGTGGTTATAAATTAAGAAAGTTAAGCAAGTCTGCTAGCTGTTAAGCGTATCAGTTTTATTATTTATTTCATTCATATCCCACCTTTATTACTTATTATAAATAACTCAAGACAGCAAACCTACCTAATTCTCCTTGCTCCTCCTGTTTTCCCCATAGCAACAACACTGTGAGGTGGGTTCGGATGAGAGAGAGTGACTGGCCCAAAGTCACTCAGTTGACTTTCATGCCCAAAGCAGGACTAGAACTTACAGTTTCCCTGTTTCTAGCCTGGTGCTTAACCACTAGACCAGGCATGTCAAACTCGCGACGTCATGTGATATCACGTGACATATCATGACTTTTTCCCCATTGCTGGCAATGGGGTGGGTGTGGTTTCAGTATGATGCATCCGGCCTCTGGGCCAGCAGTTTGACATGCCTGCACTAGACCAAACTGGTTCTCAGTGTTAGAGACATACTCTACCCTTCCAAACCTAGATGATGCTGAGAAGTCAAAATGTGCAAGGTTGACATCACAATTCAAGTTTTACCTTTTTGTAGTTTTATTGCAACTTCACATGTAAGAATGTAAGGGAGTGAATTTATGCCACAAAGTCATAAAGCACAGGTCATTATTTTCCTCCCTTCTACAAATACTTATGTTTATAGGCCACTCATGTGCATGTTGAAAACAAGAAGAGCTTGCATTATGACATAGGATCCACCATCTTCCAATTTTGAAGTCCCACTTCCCACCCTTGGACACTGTTGCACTGATCCAGCTGCTACATCCATTGTCTGTACTATGCAGGGAATTACAGCAGTCTTAGATTTAATTCAGTGTGGATCAATATTGTAATCTCCTGTTTCAATAGTGTGAATAAGTAAACCCTCCTATGATCTGAGTAGATACTTGTATGGCCTTATGCCCCAGAGAGTTGATGATATACATAGTCTACTCACGTTATGAGTATTATCTATAGAAACTGCGGCAGTACAAAATGACTATTTATCAACCTCATCAAGTTTGAGGCTCTTACAAAATAAAGGAAAACACAGTTTGTCAAATGTGATTATAAATGACTTTAATTACAATAGTCTCTTGAATATCACACACAAGATCTGTGGCTGTTCTTTGATGGATTGTGTAAATTCATGTTCTCACACCAATATCACCTACTAATATAACATATGATTCAGTGATATGCATGTCTATCTATTAGTTTAAACTAATCTCTCTCTCTCTCTCTCTCTCTCTCTCTCTCTCTCTCTCTCTCTCTCTCTCTCTGATGCTCTCTGATGCTCTCTGAGCTTGCTTGTTTTCTTGCAGACATTTCATTACTCAAATTAGGTAACATCATCAGTGCTTTGACCACATCAGTTTAAATACTTTCAGGAATTCTGGAGGACAGTGCAACAGTTTACAACATAATCTTATTTGGATTCCCTTTTTATCTTTAAACAATGTTTTCTTTTCTCTTGAGCACAGCAGAGAAGACAACATAAATGTGATCCTTCTTAAAGACCTTCAGCAGATGATGTTCTCTAGATATCCAACTGTCTCTTCTGCCTCTGTGAAGAATATCATGAGAAACAAGCCATAGCCAGATGTTGTTTGTATATTTGTTCTTGCCTACACTTTTTATACTATGTTTGGCTTGAAGTGACAGTTTCAACCAAACATAAAGGTCGAGTCTTGGGAGCATACAACAACTTACTGCTTTGTCATTTCAAAGTGACTTATTTTCAATGTTAATGGGCAAGGGCTGTTTCATTTAAAGTCATTTTCAATTTATAGAACTTTGTTTCCATTTCTAGCCTGGGTGATGTCATTATTTTATTTCATTCATCATTTTTCTCTGAGCTAGAAGCAAAGTAATTGTAATAATAAGCAAACTGTGTTTTTCTTACCATTAATAAATTAATGACATGAAATAAATGTGGCCTGCTGATTTGAAAATAAACAGGTCTGCTGCACTTTGGTATTACTGCTGGCAGGTGATTATTAACAACTCACATAAGACACTATCATTTGAATATGAGACATGCCTACTAGAAAATTATGTATCTACCTCATCTATCTCCCATTTAAATTGTTACACTAATTTGTTCCTTGCAGGCAAGGTGCGCTGCTGCAGCTTTCTATTTCTGGCACTATAATTTGGAGAATGGAGGTTGAAATATAAAGCCGGAGCAGGGATTAGTAAAAGTAAGGAGAGCAAAAATCTTATACTGTACATTTACAGCAGTCTTGTACCAGCTGACCTTGATGGATCTCAAGAAGTTCAGCAGAGTTGGATCTGATTAATATTTAGATAGCAGACCATGAATTTCCAAAGCTGCGGGCTAGCCGTGGACATAGATGGCAATGACAAACAACTTCTATGTTGCTCCCAGGAAAACTATAATGAGATATCTATGAAATGCATTCCAAGGAGATTTTACCTTTATCTTTAACCCAAGGGTGGGCAAATTAAAGTCCATGGATCATATGTAACTTTTCACACAAACACATATTTAGAGTCCCTGAGGTTCCCTTGAGATCCCATCACAGAGGTTTGATTGGAAATAACTGAGTAAGAGCATAATAATGATGCTCAAAATTATAATTCTTTTTTTTTTTAGGTTTCAAAGTCTATAAAGTGGAAGAAGGGGCTAAAAGTACTACTATTCCCCCTTCTCTATTACATCACTGGAGAAGAAAAGCATAGCTATAGAAGCTTGTCAGCCCTTACAATCCAAATTTGTTCCTAAATTGTTCCACAGAATTGAATTAGTAAATAGAATTGGCAGATAAAACTTGTTAAAAAGAGATTGCAACATACACACTTCAGATCATTTCCTCTTCTTTTGCAATTTCTATGATACTATGATAAGCACCCTTCAGATCTTTACCAAGCTGTATTTCTCAAGATACCTCTTATTTAATTGGTTGATCCATTACTGTCACAGTGTTTTTAGGTAAATGTCTACTT
Organism: Azemiops feae; assembly: GCA_023970755.1. NCBI lineage: Eukaryota > Metazoa > Chordata > Lepidosauria > Squamata > Viperidae > Azemiops > Azemiops feae. The sequence continues at coordinate 5,123,339 of JALGBA010003987.1, read as the reverse complement.
TCCTAAGTAAGTGGAAATACTTCCTAAGTGGAAGCACTTAATTTTGATATATTAAAATAGCACCTTGTTGGCTGTTACTTTGGGTTGAAGAGGCAACCTGCAACACACAGAATATGCACTTCACTTCATGGAACTGCTTACTGTCTTGCTGAGGCATTTCAGGTGACTCCAAAGCCTGGGAATTTCAAAACAAAACAATACCAAAAAACCACAGATGGTATGCTTTTGAAATCACATTCGTATTATATTTGTAGACTAACAGAGAAATCCCAGGACTGTGTCTAGACTGGATACAATCTGGATCTAGATTACAAACTGGATCTGGATTAAAGCATTCTGCAAAGATAGCAATGGCAACTGATATACCTTGCTAAGGAAGCAATATGGATGCATTCATGGGGTCACCAGGAGCCAAGTTCAATTCAAGGGTATCTTTGCTCAGATAAGTAGCAAAGCCTAGGCAACCTTAGCTTTTCTCAAAAACGTTAAGCAAGGTCACTCCAATTTATTACTTGGGCAGGAGAGTCCACGATGAAGTGTATACCTGAAGATCAAAATATCTTCCCAAACTGCATGTCGATTGTCCCAAGAAAACTGTATGGACATATCTGTGTATTCAAAGGAGATTATAATGTTCATGTTTTATATAGATTTCTTTTCTAAATGCATAGCCACTCCTTATGCCTATCCATTCCTCAAAAAAGATGACATAAGAATTCCTTATGGCTGCCTATAAACCAACTTGGGTGTGTCGATGTGATCACACCTGTGACACCATTATTCCAGGTATATTAAGAGAGGAAAGACCTTAGCACTTTCTCAGATGAAGAACTAAAAGTACATGGTTGTCAAATTAATAACCAGGCACACAAATTATAAGGAAACAAATTTTATCTAAACATAATAACATGTAGATGGTTTCACTCTTTTTGGATGAACTCCTTTGAAATATTTGTTGATGGAATCAAGGTATATTAGTAACCCTACCAAATCTTGTGTCTCTTATATCCTAATGATGTATCCTTTAGACTCCATAATATAATCTTAATAGATAAGGTTGAGTTTCTAGTGATTTGTATCCTGTTGTACCTAGCATCTAACCACAAGAAGTGGAACTCCAATTCCAAGAGCATCTGTCAGTACAATTACATTATTTAGTTCAGACACTTTTGGAAGGACATAGGTTCTCCAACCCAGTATATATATATATATATATATATTTCAATCTGAGAGTCTCTTCATATCTCCCATGGTCTTTTCCTGATTTTCCTTTTTCTAGATTCCTGCTAGGCTCTTCTGCCTACCAATGCAAGCATAAAGTGGGTTCACTTAACACTAAGACATTGCTCACCACCATGGTTTATGGAATATATCATAATTTGAAAGGTCAATCAACAAGCTAATATATATCTATTATGGATTACAAATTGCAGCAGTTGAATTTACAAATCATGCAAAGAAAACCCAAACAAAATACATCAGTCCTTAGCAACACACACACCAATGCTTCTACCACCTATTTTTCTTATTGGTCTATAAACTCACAGGGACTTGTGCTTTACATAGCAGAAAAATAGGTAGGTATTTTTCCTGTTCCTTGATCACTACCTGCTTTGAATTTGACTAATATAATTATACCCTAGTGCAGCTGACTAATGAATCATATAGTTTTAATCCTTCATTGCCCTCAACATGATTACTTCCAAGAGACTCATAAAGCAGGGATTCTAAAAAAGTAAAATGGTCCCTTATGTGGATTATGATGATCTTATCACTGTCTATAAGATTAAATGCATGTCATCCCAATGACTGCCCAGCATGCATGAGGTTATGCTATGAAGCTACATTTACCTGCACAGGAAAAATTTAATTCTCAATCTTATAACATTAAGGCATTATTAATTCCCAACTTGTGACATATTATCAAATATTAATTCCCCATTTAAGTAAATAATGCAATCCGGGCTTTCTAAAATCATTTGTTTACCTGATGAATCTATACTCCGGGTGAAATAGGGATCAACACAGTGGACAATATGGCTAATTAAACAGCAAATTGGAAGTGAAACAATTACACATTTCTGAAGTCATTTGTTTTGAACCCATCAAGATAAGAGAGCTTTGCTGTTATTCCAGAGCCACTCAATTTAAAGGGGGTTTCCCTACTTACAGGTTTCATAAAAATAACTAGCTTTGACCCTCAGCAACTCAGACATAAGGAATGTATTTATAAGCTTATGGCCATTCACCACCATTATAGCAAACTATTACCTATTATACTCCTGAGCTTAGATACAGTTCTCAGCTGTATTACTATACCAATTCCTTCACAAGGTTAGACAAGCCAGATGTTTGAGACTGTGATAGCCATGCTTGTGAACATTACGGAAATAGTCAGTATAAGAGGTAGTGTCAAAAAGCAAAATACACAACAGAGCTCATAAAACCATTCGACCCGTATAGGTGTCCAGTAAAAGCTACCATGACATCATACACATTGTGATGCTAAAATGTCATTATATTAGTAGCATTATTTGTGTGATGATGGTATGACACATGTGATGTTTGTTGCCCCCTTTGCCCACTTCATGAGTGGAGTCAGCATCTGAGGCACAACTCTCAATGGCTATTTATCAACAAAGAGTGGCTCATTTCTTTTAATGCATTTTCTTATTTTGCCCTCTGTCATCCAGATTTATTTAGCAAGTGTTTGACACCCTGGATTTTATTGTGTCTGAAGTTACTTGGTTAATAGACAGTTGCAGGCAAGAGTATTCACCTTACAAAAATAACACACACCTGTATTTATATTCAGACTAAGGTAAGGTCATAATGATGACTACTATTAACCAGTTAAGAAGGAAATGCATTTCAACTTTGCAAGAGTTTATCCTTTCATCACCTCACAACCATCTTTTTAAAAGCCCAGCTACACGTATTCAGTTCCATGCAAACCAACTTAATATATTCAAATAAAAACTACTAATAAGTGTTTGGGCAGCTGGTTTGGATTCAGTTGATTTCTTTTCCTTTAACACCTGCTGGATAATGAGCAAATTCCCATAAGGAGTTTTCACTGGAAAAGCTTGGGAGAGTTGCTGTAAACAGACAGATGGCAAGTGATAGCTCTGTGCATAGGTGTCTGCTGCTTTCATTGGTTTCATAGTGAATGGAAATGGTGGGAGGGTTGATGCAATCTTGAAAGGAAGAAAGGCAAGGAAGGGAGATCAAAACCAGACAAAGTAGCATACTTGCAGCAAAATACTTGAAAGCTGGAATGAAACATCTGAGCCAGGTGTGCCCTTTAGGGCACATTGTGAGAAGGCAAGTGAAAAATAGTTTAGAATATAGCAGCATAGTCAACAAGACATGTTATACTAATTTGTCACTGATTGTGACTATCAGTTCTTGGTGCTGATTTTTGTCTATACAGTCTTTTATACTTTAGCACAAATAATTTACAAGACTGTCTTACAATTAAATATCAACTGATTTGCTCATGGGGGGGGAAGACTTGTGACTCCCCACTTTGTTAAAGTGAGGTGCTGCTTCTCAGTGGGGCAAGCAATGCTACAGAATTTTTTTGGCTGAGAATTAGATTAGCTGCCATATGAATAGCTTTCTGTAAGTTTTGAAAGACTGTTTTTTTTCATGCATCCTAATGAAATGATACTATTGGCTTATTATGGTTGCTTAATTTTGATTTTATTTTATGTTTCTTTAAATTGACATTGTGGCTGCTTCATAGTATTTTTATTCTGATTTTATTGTGTTGTTGACTGCTACATAGTTATTACTAACTGCCAAGAGTCTGTGGGTCGTTGTAAGGACAAAGCTAATAAATACAAATGAACAAACAAGGTGCTGCAACACTGAAAAGCAGATGAATTTCACAAATTGATGACAGCTCATGTTTATGGGAGTGTTTAATTTTTAAAACTGTGTGTAATTTTAAGCATAATTTATCACAATTGTGACTCCAGGGTAGGATTGCAAAATTTAGAGATGTTTTTGCTTCATACAAGGAGTGTTGGTTAGGTCATGGGCCAAACAAATTTCTCCTCATTCATAAAAATATCCTCCCTTAAGGCTGTAGTCTTTTATCCACTCGTGGAAATCAGCTCCACAATCACAATTGTTCTTACTGTCACTTCCAATCTTCTACATGCTAAGTAAACAAATAAAATGCAATTATTTCTTTTCATGGCACCCTTGATAATCTTGGCCCAAAGACATCAAGAAATGGGGCATTTTTTCACTTGCTTCCTAGATTAAGAAGAGTTGGGAGTTGAGGCTCGATATACCTCCAAAGAAAGAATTGCACAGAAGGTTACTACAGAGAAGGCCTATCATCTTCTGTACACCACATCTGCACTGTATGGATGGGAGATTCGTAGGAGGTCCTATTTAGATGAATGGATCAGACAGGCAAATTCTGTTCTGACAAGATGGGAACCTCTGGGGCAACTGGGTGATGCAGCATTAGATCTTTAAAGTTAACAATCAACATTTTCAACTGAGCCCCAAAATCTAGAGACAACCAATACAGCTTTAAAATATTCTGTGGAACACACTGGCTTTCAATGATTTTAAGTACATGGAAATAATATTGATTTATTTTTATTACAACATTTATATCCTACCATGTTGAAAAACACTCAGTGATATTTCTGATGAATCCTTAATTTCAGACCTAATTTGATCTTCTTCTTCTTCTTCTGCCATATCCGTTATCGGACGTTGGCGATCATGTTGGCGATCCTGTTTTTATCAGCAGCCGCATGAAAAAGTGCTGCTGAGTTTTGTCCAAACCAGTCCCTTAGATTTTGAAGCCATGATGTTCTTCTTCTGCCTGGACCTCATTTGCCTTCAATCTTTCCTTGGAGGATTAAATGGAGTATGCCATATTTTTCTGGGTGTCGCATCACATGTCCGAAATATTCTAACTTTCATTTTTTAATTGTTTTGATGATTTCCCTTGGCTTTCCCAGGCGGCTTATCACCTCCTCATTTCTCAGACCTAATTTGATGGAGAGGTAATATTATTACTGCAAGATAACCAAAAGGGAAAAAAAAGAGTTCATTTTGGGAACATATTGCATGCTTAATGGGAAGCACACTATATGTTCCCATATATTAAGCATATCCAGTCTTTCACAAACGGATGCCTTCAATTTCCAGCCATCACTAAGCACCAAACAAACATCCTACATATTACCCTCCAGGCTAAATAATGACTGTGTCCTTCTTTTGTAAAATGAAAGGTTTATACAGGGGGGGAAATGAAACTGAAAAGAAAAATGAAGCATCTGAAGAGACATGGGTCTTCTCCAAAGACACATGAAAAAAATGAGCCAATGGAGTGGAATGGAGGCTATGCAGCTTTACCCTTTTCTAAAAGCAACAATTAGGTGTACGTGTGATTTATAGCATATCACAGATCTCAAACTATCTGGCAGCTTAAACAATCCTCTCCTGTCATTCAGTGTATAACTTGTCGCTTATAATGTACAGATTTCAGTCACTGTACATTTATTCATAGGCAAAATAAAATTGCTTTAGTGAACTGCAGTTGACTTGCCTGCCCTTCTCTCCCCCCAAATATCACCCACTGTGAGTGGCAGGGTTGAGCTTTCAGGCCTCAGCTGAAATATACATAATATTATTTCAAAACTAATTATTTGTCAGATTAATGAAATACACTGATCCTTGGAAGGCTAAGTGTATGAGAATTGTGAGATATACAACATAATAGCTATAAATGGAATGGTTTAGGGATTCTCTGTCTTTAAGGCAAAATGGCAATATTCATCATGACGGCCTAAATAAAGGACCATCGGGTGGTCTATAGTTTCTACCCATTTTTAATATTTTACCAAGTTGGATCAGAGTTACAAGAGCAAAATGAAAAAGAAATTCTTTCACAATCCACTGAAGTACATAGTTTGCTTGTTTATACTTTAGGAAGGAACCTCCATGCATTCTTTTTAATGAAATACATACCTAATCTTAAAACAAGGCTCCTTTGAGTTACATGGACATGTCTGTGTAGTTTTTTTGGCTGAGGACCCAGTTTGCATTGTTTTCTTTGGGCTGAGATTTCCCAGTCTACTTCACAAGGCTGGAATTCCTTGAAATACTTCCATCCAAGTAACAATCAAGCCTGATCCTGCTGCACCTCAAATAAAGTTAGCCTTATGCTGTCACCTCTTGAGGCATAGAGATTGTTGGTTTAGGATTTAAATATTTATTCCAGTCACGTGTAGGTATCAAAGGAATCCACAGCCAAATCTTGTTCCAAAACAGCATTGGTAGTTTTGAAATTCCAAAGTGAGATTCATATCTGGAATAACCTGGGGCACTTTCCCATTTGCCATTAAAGCTCCTGGGCTCCAGCTGACTTGCTTATCAAACAGCATAAGAAAATTTTCTTCAGACAGATAAACTGGCAACAGCTTACAAGGTATTCAGTTCAGACCGCAAGATAGTCCTCCCATTGGATAATTCTTTGCTACTGTCCCCTCCCTTCCTTTCGCTTCCAGGAAAACAATGGCCAATCACTTTCCATTCAATGGGAAGGTCTGCCTGGAAGTGCATAGCTTTAAAAGTGTCTGTCGGTCACTGTCTATTTCTGTCTCTCTCTTGTCTTGTAAATGGAAGATTGTTCATTCGAAACCTAGCTAAAACTTTTTAAAAAACAAAAACAAAAAAAATCTTTCACTGATCTTTCTATTTCTCCTGTCCTCTTTTAAAGAAAAAAAAATAACTATTTTTACAGTAGCCTAAGCTAAAAGAATCTCATCCCCACTTCCCAAACAGGCCACAGTTTGCACATTTTTAGGATTCTCTGATAGCTGATGATGAAACTACTCATGATAGTCACTATGGAAATAATAATTTAGAGTAGCTGGAGTTTCTAAGTTTTCAAAGATAGCAGAAGGGAAGGGACCTTGGAGATCTTTTAGTCCAACCCCCTGTCAAAACAGGAAACTCTATAACATTTCAGACAAATGGTTGTCCAATCTCTTCTTAAAAACCTCTAGTGTTGGAATACCCACTTCTGGAGGCAAGTCTTTTCACTAATTAATTTTCTAACTGTCAGGAAATCTCTCCTTAGTTTTATGTTGCTTCTCTCCTTAATTAGTGTCCATCTGTTGCTTCTTGTCCTGCCTTTAGGTGCATAATAGGTTGATACTCCCCACCCCCCCATTTGTGGCAACCCCTGAGACATTGGAACACTGCTATCATGTCACCCCTAGTCCTTCTTTTCATTAAACTAGACATACCCAATTCCTGCAACTGTTCTTCGTACGTTTTAACCTCCAGTCCCGTAATCATCTTTGTCGCTCTTCTCTGCACTCTTTCACATATTAGACACTACAGAAATATAGTCTGAATAAGAGTATAGATCTGATTTCATCAACAATCTAAGCCATAATGTGACCTGTGTCACACTTTCAGATTAGTACATTGCATAAACCAGTCATTATGGTTTACAAAGCATAGTTTATAATTTAACATCTTGTACAAATAAACAGCCAAGAATCAATAAAGCGAATGGTGGCTTAGCATGATAAATGAATCAGATCATAAAATTATTACATTTTGTGGTGTTTTGAATATTTCTTTTTAAAACAAACATATCCATGATAACACATTACATAATTGATGTATGATTCTAAGAGAAGTTAAACTCTCCAGCATTTCATCATATATTTTATTTTTTAATCATTTTTAAATCTATTTTTGTTTTTCAAAAGTTTATTCTATACAGTATTCAATTCAAAGTGTTGCAGTTTAGAACAATACAGTAGAAAGTCCTAGTAAGCATACAGAGAAGCAAGCAAAGCAGCAATGATACATTCAAGGACAATGACATTGGCTTCTAAATTACAAGCAATTTAAGATTTATTGTAAGAAGAGCAGTTCAGTCATAGTTTCTGTGGTAACCAAATATCAATGCTATTTGCATTCAAATATCGTTTAGTATTAGCATCAGGGTACATTAATACCCCTTATCAAAATGTCTGTCATGACTTAAAAAAATAAAATAACATGATGGCAAGATTAATGAAATTAGGAGAAAGTGCTGGCTTCACATAAAGTTGCTCCCAATCATGATTATTATGGTATGCCCCCAACCATATCAAGATTTTTATGGTGTCAGTAAGAACTGAAAAAAAATCATCTTGTGTTCATCCTCCATACTAAGATGATTGAAAGAGGTTTGTTTGCATTCTTGTAAATAATTGGAAGTTAATCTAAGACAACTGTGATATGAGGAATGGAATAGAAAAAAAAATTGGGTTTATTTCAGAACTGAGTTTTTGTCCCTTCAATAGGATTCCATAAGAGCAATAAACCCAGAATCTAAAACATCTTTATCACCAATATCAGAGACTTTGAAAAGAAAGTCCTTGAACAGCATCATCAGTTCACAGTATAATGCAACCTTAAATTATACCTACTTTGATTTGATAGTTATGACCTCAATGATTTATAAAACTTGTTATTATTTAATAAAGTAAATACAGCACACAATGGAATGTGGGAAGGAAATTATGTACTGTGGCTCAGGATTGTCCATCGGCAGGATACTCTGAAAACTGAACAAAATAGAGTCCAATTTAGTATGGTGGGAAAAACCATTAAAGATGGCTACAGCATGAGGCTGAAGAGTAAAACATTCCAGAAAATTTTTTCCCCCAATGTTCAGGATGTAGCCAAGTGTCCTATTCTAATCCATCCTCCCCACTTATTTGTGGGATATAGGCAGCTTGCATAGTCATAAACACATGTTTTTATTGTCCATGTTGATTCTAAAAAAAGGCAAGCATTGATACCACAAAAACAAATTGCACTTTGTATTTTCCATAATTTCATGGCAGTAAAAACTAACTGTATTTTTTGAATACTAAAAGCTCACAGATGATTCACATTTGCATCAACATATTGCCCTTGAAAATTGTATCCTTCCTTAGCATGGTGTAGCTATTTGGAGGAGGAGGAGTAGAGGAAAGGGCAGAGGAATGAAAGCCTGTAGGTGGCAGGTGTCAAGGGCCTGGGAAATCAGGAGATTCAGGCAGTTCAAATGAGTATAGAGATTTATTGCAAGCTTAAGCTCGCTACAAGAATCTGTCCAACTAGCGGTCAAGGGAAATGAGCGGGAGATAAGAGAGGCATTCAAGGTGGGCTGGACTTAGATCTCTCGCAGGGACTTGTGACTTATGAGAGGTGTTTGACCCCTCCCTTGGGCTCAGCCTGGTCATCTCCTACAGCAGGTTTTATTTAGTAGCTTTTATTTAAAAGAACAAGAAAATAAACACCTCACAAAAATGATGTAAATGTAGCCCGTTTCTTCCTTCACTGACATGTTGAGTTCTTAACATTTAAAAAGTATATTGCATTGTTTCCAAGTAATCAATGTTAACTCCTTTTATATTGAAAAAAGATACAAGAATTATTTTTCCCTGGTATCAAGCCTTTTATTGTAGCTGTTCCAAACATACATTTCAGGTACAATTCAGCTAGTTTAAAGGTTGAGGGGAGGGGGGAAAATTAAGTCTCTATTAAATGTGGCAGCAGTAATAGATTTGAGGCAACACACATGAAAGCTATTTTTAGTGTTAACTATTTTATGTGATCACAGCACAACCTTCATTGACTTTAATTTTCAAATTAGATTCTCATTATAGTAAGACTTGAAGGAGTCAAATCGTTAAAATAAATGAATATTTCATTCATGTGTGACATGATATTTGCTAAACATTCACTGAATGAGGGTCAGTAGCAATAAAGATTCAGTCTGACCATACATTAATATAGTTCATTAGTTCATTTAGAACCAACAAGAAAGAGCAAATTGATTCCAACAGAAAGGAGGTTTCATTCCTTCTACACTTAAAATACCTTTAGAAGAAACAGTTGTATTTGAACCTAGGAAGGAATTGAAGGCTTCTGCATGCATCTCTTAACCACCTACATTGCCAGTTGGGTCAGCAACCATAAGAGCCATGGTGGCGCAGTGGTTACAATGCAGTATTGCAGGCTAATTCTGCTGACTGCCAGCAGTTCGGCAGTTCAATTCTCACCGGCTCAAGGTTGACTCAGCTTTCCATCCTTCCAAGGTTGGTAAAATGAGGAACCAGATCCGTTGGGGACAATATGCTGACCTAGAGAAGGCTGTAAAGCATAGTGAGGTGGTATTGCTGTTTTTGAAGGGCTGAAAGAAAAAAAAATGCTGCCCTCTATCCCCTTCCTACATTCTATTAATGTAAACTCATGCTACATTTTCCTGCACCTTTGTTCAAGTAATACTTTTCCTCCTCTGCTACTAAGAGTATCAAATTGAAAGTTTCATATAGATTTTCAGAAACCTAAAAAAAAGTAAAGCTTCTTTCACATCAGGCTCAGTTACTGGTGAGACATATGGAAGTGGTATGCCATTGCTCTCTTTGGGGATATTTTCTCAACTTTTTAGTATGACCTACAGCAGAGGTCTCCAAACTTTCCAGGCTCGCGGCCTAGAGGGAAGGAGAGCAACTTCCAAATTGGTGCGTGTGTGAGTGCGCACACAAATGGTGCCACGTGCACCAGTGCAGCAGTAGCGACCCCATTTGCACATGCACAAATGGGCTGCCCACACCTGCCTGGCACTAGCTGCCCCATTCACGCATGCGCAAATGGGCCGTGCACACCCACCTGGTGCTAGCGGCCCCATTTACACCCGCACGCATGCACAAATGGGGCCGTGGGAGCTAGCCTGAATGGGGGGAAGTGCATGCACACACGTGCACATACCGGCCAGCCATTTCTGAGGCCCGCTAGCCAAGAGGCTGCAGCCCGGTAGTGGGCCGTGGCCCATAGGTTGGGGACCCCTGACCTACAGTCCCTGATATTGTTTAACTGGCTTAGCTTCAAGGATGGCTGGATGCTGCTATTTGCTGAAATAGTATATATCTTCTGTTGATAATATATGCATATCTAATTCTAATGGTACATTAAATTTACCAGAACAAAGTACTGTGGATAATAGTAATTAAAGTTACTTAATGACAATCAATTAGGACAGATGTAATTCCTTGAAGAATAAAAAGATGATCTAATGCTCATGATTATCTAATTATATGAGGTTTTCTCTCTGTGACCTATGAGTTTCTAACAGGAGTTATTCCTATTATCTGTAAAGGCAAATAACTTCCCCGAAATCTTGTTTAACTAACTGTGATCATTATTAGTAATAGTCAGGGCAGGTTGGGTTATTCACTCTCTTAGCTCAATGCTGCATAGATAAAATTAGCATGTAAGCAACCTTGAACTCCTGCAGGAAAGACAGGATTTAAATGCGATAAAAATACTGCTGCTGAGGTTGATGCTGAGGGATGGCAATACATGAATAGTTAAGTTCCAATTTAAATTTAGCAACCAGAGAATGCCTGATTCAATTTTAATTCTTGATTCAAAGGCAACACAATTTGGTTCAAATCAATTTCAGACTCCAGATTTATACATAGATATATAGATGAAGATATACTGTGTACATGATATAAATAATATAGATAATGATACACACAGAGAGAGAGAGAGAGAGAGAGAGAGAGAGAGAGAGAGAGAGAGACAGAGACAGAGACAGAGACAGAGACAGAGACAGAGACAGAGACAGACAGATGATGATATAGGTACAGATATAGGTGTAGATACAGATAGATATGGTAGATATGGATGAATATAGATATAGTTTCAACAATGAGCTATAATGAGAAACTATTTAAATGATATTTCCTCCTATCCCCCCTTTTCTTTTCCAGAATGGGTTGAAAACAACAGAGATAATAAGTTCTGTAGACCTTATCCCAGCAAAGTCTCCACTAGAAACATTCAAGGGTTTTACTGAGGTAAACCTTTGAAACATTCCACTTACAACTCTTGTAAAGCAAAAAGCCAGAATAAGGAAAGGGCACCAGAGTAGTTTTCAAACTGCATATCAAATAATCTATAGAGACGTTTTATAGAATCAGTACAGAATATATGCTACTCCAATGTTAAAATAACTTTCAAAAATAAAGTTTTTGAACTTTTGCTAAAGTTTGCTTTTGCTAAAGTTCAAGCAGTCCTTCACTCTCTACCATTGCTTTTCTGGTCTGACTGCCTTGTTTATAAGTCTCAATGGCAAGGCTCACTGAAATGATCTCTCTCTCTCTCTCTCTCTCTCTCTCTCTCTCTCTCTCATTCTCCCTCCCTCCCTCCTGTCTGAAACTCCTGGGAGCCAGAGAGGATAGATGCAGAGTTTCAAAAGCCCTTGTGGGTTTATTTTTTTAAAAAAAGAATGTCAGGGTTAGCTACAGGAATGTGGTCACTGAAATGGACATATTAGAAATGGCTTATTAGCATTCAAAATGACAAGTTTAAACAAGACACAATTACAAGGCAATTGCTGTACTGTTTCCAGTCATTACAAGTTTATAAAAAAGATAGAAAGCAGCATGGGAATGAAAACAGAACAAACTGTGTCAAATTGGCTCTTTCCCTCAGACATAACACAAATCTTATGAATTCTTTTATTGCCACAGCTTCTGAAGTGCTATTTGGGGAGTTTCCCAATGAGTTTCTCCCATAATTAGTCATTAGAAATGATTACTGAATTATTTAGACAATGTATAGTCTAAACTTTCAAGATTGCAAACAGATTATCTTTCAAAATGCATTGAACTGAACTGAAATCATATGAGAATCACAGAACATGTTCCATAATGAGCACGAGGATAGCTGAAGCCAATCTTTAATAACTCGTTATAGCCTTTAAATCTGTGAGCATAAAAGCAGCAAGATGATATGTGGGAATTTAGTTTTTTTGGAACCAAGAATGCTACAAATATCTGACTAAGCAAATAGGACTCTTTCTTCCACATTAGCATCAATCAATCAATCAATTTGTTCAGTAGTTCCAAGTTCCTTTCAGCAGTTCCAAGAATGTTCCATACCCATTTGCACTCTGATTCAAGTGACACCGAGGGTACAGATAAAACCCTAGTGGCCTCAACGACTCTCAGAGAGCTAATGACCAACCTTCTGAGTACTAAGGACCAGTTGACTGCAAGGAATATAAATCCTTCCATTCCCCACTATTCAGTCAGAACAGAAGAAGTTTCTTGGATGAGAAGTGAAATGTTTTCAAGTAAAGAACAAAGAAAGTCAGTTGCCTTTTGAAAAGCATCTTTGGGACAATTACTTTAGTAATTCATTTTTATTCCAGATCTTATTTATCTAAAATTAAAGTAAGATCATACAATCTGGAAATATTTTAATTTTTAGCATGCTTTCTCTGAGTGACATTTCCTAGCCTGCCTTATCATAGTTGTGTTTTCAGTATTGTTTGAATCATGGAGAAGGTAGAAGACACATTAGACTAACATTCTTTGAAATTTGTATAAGGTGATTCATTGTTTATTTATTTTAAAAAGAAGTAACTTCATTGTAATGCATACATCTTAGTCAGGCAGGGTAACTTAAAAAAAAATTAACACTGTACACATTCACCTCCTAAATCATAAAGTTGGAAAGCAAACCCTTAATCATAATCATATGATTTTCTACAAATATTCATTAAAGTTAAAAATAATATGCATATTAAGTCTACACGAGGCTCAACATAGCTATTTATTTATTTTTTAAAAAAAACCAAACAGGGAAGGAAATTGGGGACCTTTGCTGACTTAACTTTAAAATCCCAGCTACATCCTCTGAAATCAAACACAGCTTGCTTCTGTTCTTTTGTATAAAAATGGGATCTTGTCTAAAGACATATCCTTACTAATGACAACCATTGTTCTATAGGGAGTGATATGAGAGGAAGGTGTTTTAAATAAAGATACTTTATTTAACAACTAAACATCCCAGAGTAGAAGCCTTGAAGTTCCTGAATGGCTGTCCTATTGCTGAGGAATGAATGACATTATTATATTACTGTTTTGCTTGATCTGAACATCTTGATTTAGCGTTCCAAAAAGATGCACAAAGACAAAGCTCTGAAGGGAGTAAGTTCAGCTCCAGGAAGGCCCAGCCACCTCCTTAGGACTGTAGCTGCGGAAAAAGAATACCGAAAGGACTCTGTTTGTCTTTTAATCTGAAGGCTGATTTAGAGCTGCCCACAACCATCCGTAGCCATCACCACATATCTATGCTCCAAAGGGGTTGATGGATAAGCATAGGTTGCAGATAGCCGCAGACAGGTTGATGCAAACATCTTCCAAATCCCAATTGTGCATTGTGTGGAGGTGCATATTTTGCCTGCTGACTGGTTGACCAACTTCCTGTTCTGTGCTTTCCTGTTTGAGTGCCCCCTAATCAGAACATTAAAATTCGCAGATGTATGAATGCAACAGCTATGCAACGGTCTACAAACAATAGACATAAATGTTCCTTCACATGCAGTACCAGAGAAGTCTACTTGACCCTCTTTACTGATTAGACTCAGACTGAATTCCTTAAGCAGACTGAGCTTCTAATAGCTCAAAGAATTTTTCTCCCAAAGAAACTTGAAAGCAGGAGAGTGGCAGATCTCAGAGCTGCCCATCAACTCTGTATCTCTCCTTGAGTGACTTCAGGTATTGATCTATTGTTGGAAAGAAAGATTCAAAATGAGGTTTTTCTTCTATATGTGTGCCCAGTGTTGATTATTCAGCAAAGTTCTGAATCATCCTCTCACCTAAGAAAAGTTCACAAAAGGCTTTCCAGTTCTGGTTATCTTAAAAATGATTTTCTTTAAAATAATTTAAATCTCACCTTAAGGGCAACGGGCTTTGATGAGATTTGCATTCCAATCATCCTTTCATTAGGATACCTGCATTGTTGCTCCAGCTCTTCACAATGGAAGTTTTAGTAGGCAAATTGGCATATCACCTGAGCAAAAGCCTCATCTCAAAATAGGAGGGATGTAAGAAAAGAAGATTCCTAATAAGCATTAGCGCATATCTCTTCATACCCACCAAAATATTCTTCTTTATCAGCGTAAAAGGGCAAGGTTGTTAGAACTGCAGGTGAAATACTCTCAGGACAAACGAGAAAGTGGTTTGAGTGGAAAGTGGGTACTTCATTTACACCATGAGGAACTGTTAAGGCTCTGTGGAACCACAAATTCATTTTTCTTTCCATTTGAGTATGAAAAAAACAATGGGATAGGCAAGAGTATGAAGGATATTTAATTGGAGAATAAGATTGGGAGAATGGCTGGAACTTTTACTGGTTAGGATAGTATATAAATATGAATACACTCAGGAAAAAGGAAGAAAAGCTTCTGGGTTTTGTTTTTAAGCAGAAGAGTGATGTTGAAATGCTACTTTCCTGAAAACCATCACACGCTCTCTAAGCAATTGATTTAAGGAGCTCAAATAGAAGTAGGAATGATATCAATCCCTTCATTAGCGATGCAAAGACAATAAGCTTCCTTAGCAAAAGAAGATATTTTTTAAAATTCCATGATTGTATTGCAGCATCCATACTGTAAAAATGAATAACTAATAACTGTAATGGTCAATATTCCATGAAAAATGGTCATTATTTGCTTTGCCTGTGACAGATCAAAAGCACATAACTTAGGAGGGGAAAGAGTGCGTTTACTCAAGTGGAATGATTCAGTTTGAAAAGGTAATGTGAAAACTACTTACCAGTATAGGTGCCTCACAAGGCAGATACTTTATTTCACAGGCACTTTAACTGCAAAAATATATATCAACAATACTTAGAGTCAAATGAATCATAATATGAGGTTTTTTTTCCTAGTATAAGAAAAGAAAAAAAATGGCCCAAATCCATCAGTATTACTGATTGAGTGATCTAGGGTTTTGGGTTTTTTTGCATTATCAGAAAAGGTCATCACATATCTAATTAATCTAATCTTGGTGGGTGTGCTGCTCTGCACTTGTACCTCGATATTTATGTTTTACTTTCAAGGAGTCCACTGATACCAGCTTCTTATTCCCTTAATGAGATTCTGGATGGGGCTGACCTTGAAACCAATGCAGTGCTATGGATGTGTTATCAGTATTATCAATGCCATCAGCATTATCAGCAGTTGTCTCAAGACACCGAAGTCTGAGCTATAACCAAAAGATTGAGAGCTGACAGCTAATTTATACATACCTGCCCTGCATCCTTGCAGAGACTGTAATTTGTTAATAATATAAATAGTTGCTGATTTATCATGCATATATCTTAGAGGACATTAACTGTTTCTGTGATGCAGTCTTACTGCATTTGTTGCATAATTCAATGCGCCAAGAGAATGGCGACGCTAACAGAGCTCAGTCACAGAGCCCTGAATTCCAGATGTTTCCTTATGAATGATCTTACATACATATAAATAGGAGTCTTGTGGGTATGTCATCTCTTTGGGGCAGGTAGTGTTCAAGAAACAAGGCACAGCGGGATCCAAGAATGATTTTTATTGTAGGGTGGGACTAACCAAAATCAGGGTGGGGTTATTCTGAGTTTATTTCTTATGCTTTACTCTTTCTCAGAGCTGTAATCTTTGCTGGAAGTCTTCCTTTAATGGCCCACTCCCTCCCTCCTCCCTTTCTTCCTTCTCCTCAGGGTGAGCTCTATATTCCTTCAGAGTGGGAGAGAGTCATGCAACCAAAACTGCCAGCATGTTGTTGTATGCACTGCTTTTCTATTCATTTCTATATTTGGTTTCTTTCAGCAATGGAAGCTGTACACTGGTCTTTCACAAGATAGTAGACAAATCTAAGAAGGATCTGCCTTCTTTTTTTCCCAGGCCTCCAATTTCTTTCCCTTTTTTTTCCTGTTATATTAACAGCAGCACCACATTCATCAATATTTTACCCCAAGGATCCGTTCACAAAATCAGACATTTAGGATAAAATGGGCATGAAGACTATCTTTATAATTATCTAGAGAAGGAAAAATCTAGCCACCTTCTGCGATGCCTTAATCTGAGAAAGAAACTTTCATGGAAATATGTATATGTATATGTATATATTTCTTATAATAGGGAAATGGTCATACACTTATCCTTACACCGAGGCAGACCATAGACTTACCTAATCTAATATTGTCTATTCTGAAGAGCAGCGTCTCTCCAAGAAAGTGGGCAGAATATTTTATAATTCCTCAAGCCTAAAATAATTTAAAATTAGGAACAGTGACAAAGGGCATCTATATCAAAAATTCACAATCTATGCCATATCTTTTTATTACTCTAGAGTTTAGGATATGAACCCAGAATCTCTCCAAGGTTGTTTCTGACCAGATATTTTTATCTAATTTCATTCATGCTGACTTTGTCCATTGTTATCCTAGGCAACCTGTTCTACCTCAGAATAAATACTATTCCACTTAAAATATATTCAATAATATTTCAGAGTAAGATTTTTTTTATTGAGGAAGGTGTTAGCAGTTGATTGGGATTTACTGGATTCATTTTTAAAAAATAAAAATATTTGGCAGTTTTCTAGAATACTGGTATAAATGTAATATACCCAGACATGTCATTGTATTAGCATGAACAAATACAGTAAACAATTATTATAGTAAGAAAGTATATGATTACAGAAGACTGGGATTATTTTGGCATTGTGCTTAACCAATTGCAAAGTCAAATAGAAGTCCAACAATGAAAACATTGGGCAAATGGCCATAGCTCAGTAGTAGAACAAATGCTTTGTATGCAGAAAATTCTGTGAAGTGGTTATGCGGAGTCCACTTCTAACAGTGAGTGGCCACATGCTTTACAGGCCAACAGAAGAGCCTGGCAGCAGAGTAACTACTTCATCAAGGCAGGTTAACTCACCAAGATGCAGCAGTGCAGCTTTATAGACAAAAGACAAAGTGTTGTCTTACTAAGGCTTTATAGACCGGTACTAATACTTCATGTGATCTTGATTCTATCCCTCTATTAATGCAAGCTAGGATTGTGTTGGCACACTGCTGGCTCGTATTTAAGTGATTGTCCATTAGGACGCCAAGATCCCTCTCATAGTTACTGCTATTGAGCCAAATTTCACCTAATCTGTACAGGTACATTAGGTTTTTCTTGTCTAACTGTAAAACTTACAGTTATGTTTTATACCACACACACCATACATATATAACAGTGGCTCTCAATCTCTTTAGCTCATCAACCCCTTCATGAACTTTCAGATTGTTCATTAATTCCCAAATATTTATTTTATGAAAATAATTTAATATATGCTACTTTAAATAATAATAATAATAATAATAATAATAATAATAATAATAATAATAATAATAATAATAATAATAATAATAATAATAATAATAATAATAATAATAATAATAATAATAATAATAATAATAATAGAGACAACTCAAGGCTGCTTTTACTGATGGCTCTTCATCCAGTCCTGGGTAACACTAACTTGCCTCTACCCATTTCACCATCAGAACTAGGGACTTCTTTCTGAAAACTTTTTAAAGTGTTGCTCTTGGATTGCTTCTGCTCAACAGAAATTGCTACTAACTGACATTTCCCCTTCAAAATAGAAATGGGAAGGTGCTGAAGCTTACAGGGTCAATAATGTCCTTCCTATGACCTTGAAAAATGCTTCAGGAGAGTTCATTAGCATGTCTGTTTCAAAAGGTTATTTTTTCCACAAGTCTAATCTGACTATTACTGCTTTGACAGGCTTTTCAGAATGTAGACTCCTTCCAGTTGAGTCACTCTTGATTTTATTATGAAACTAAGCATAAGCAATACTTATGGGGGAGAAATTTTAAATGAAAAGGTATGTGAATTTTGTAATTTAATTTTCCCTTCTGGTTATGTTTCTTCTACTGTTGATATCTTTTGACATGAGTGATCGGGAGAAAGAAGGCCAGTGCAAAGCAGGAGGTGCTAAGCAGCCAAAGAGAAGACATCTGATTGCTGTTGGAGACCCATGAGAGAAGATCAGAAGGAACCTGCAGCTCCACTTTCTGATTGCTACAGCTATTGCTGCTGCTGCTGGAGTTTGTGAATCTATATTTGGCTAGCTGCATCCAAGGCAACCCCACAACTTCCCATCAGATTTTAATTCAACAGTGGTCCATTGGGGGTTTTCTATTCTAGTTTACATTTTATGAAAATCAGAAAGATGGGTAATGGAAGAGAGAAGGAGTCTCTGCCATCCGTTTCAATTCACAGCATTTCAAGATTAATGGGATATGCCCCATGCCCACATACACCAATTAATCAATTCTTCTTATTAAGAGTTCTGTTTGTAATGGAAATGATAGACTGCATGTGGACATTAAACAGGCTTTTTGAATAATAGTGGGTACAACCTCACCTGTAATTCTGTAAAATTAGTATATACTGTAGAGAGTGTAAAGAATGACCTTGACAGGGAAAGAGAAGATTCATTGTCAAGGGAATGAACAGATAAACTAGGATTAACCCATGTGAGAGAGCTAGTTTAGCATAGTAGTTTAGGTACCAGGCTAGAAACAAGAGACAGGAGCTCTAGTCCTGCCTTAGCCATGAAGCTAGCTGGGTTATCTTGGCCAGTTCCTCTCTCTCTCAGTCCTAGGAAGTAGACAATAGCAAATCATTTCTGTAATCTTGCCAAGAAAACCACAGAGATTAATCCAGGCAATCACTAAGAGTCAGTATAGATTCAAAGGCACCACCCCCTCAAAAAAAAAGAGAGAAATTTATGAAAATATCTCATCCAGGCACACACACACACCAGTTTAATAAAAGAGGGGGGAAAGAAAGCATATTAAGATTTACAAGACTCTGTTACTATAGCTATTCAAATAAAAATCATTTTAGGCTTACATGACATCTGTTTCTTCATCTAGTCTATCTTTAGGGCCAACATACACTTGGTTTTAAAGTTTCTCCCATGCCGCTTCCTCTAGTTTGAGATATATTAGATAGGTCAGCGTATTCCCCCTTTTAAAGCCCCTTTGACTTAGCAAGCCATGAGAGGGAGACCTAATGGAGCAATTGGATGGAAGAGGATTGTCAGCAGAAGGGACAAGTCAAGGGAGAGGAAGGTGACTGCTTCAAGAGACTTAATTCTAGCAATATGCCTATCCTGTAAAATAACAATGGTTCTGCCAGCTAGCATTGAGTGAGTGAGGTTGAGTCCAATGTTGTAGTACAAGATTGAATTATTCTCCTCTTTCTTCCTATGAAAGACTAATATGAAGCAAAGCAGATTCAGACTCCTAGCTATATTCACAGCTACCAAGAAATAATTAGTAAGACAAAACAGACACTTCTTCTTGGTATTAGCATGTGTGACAAAAAAATTCCTTAATTCCCCAAAGCTTATTGCTTCACATTCAGTATCTCCATGGATATCATTTCGAGGATGTGTCTTTCTATTTGACTAGCAGCAACAAGGTGTTTTGCTCTGACTAATTAGAATTGCAGGAGCAACCAAAACCTTTTTCTTTCCATCACATTGAAAGGACAAAGCACAGGTATTATTATCAGTAATTTTCTTCCCCAAAAAGTGATTAGAACCTGTTCATTCACTACACTACAACTACACTCTGGCAGTAGGAATAAGCTTGCTTCTATTTGTATTCTGCTGTCACAATGAAGCATATGGCTTCTCTTGAAAAATGCATCTGCCATTAAGAGGTATATTAATACCTAGTATGAACGCCAGAAATTTTGTACAAAGTTCAAAGAGGATTTCAACTAACTTGCCTATCTACTTGTATTACATTGCATTGATAAAATACAGTCATACATCTAAATGTCTACTCTTTGGTCACTGTTTGTAATAAAATGTTCTCCCTTACTCTACCTGCCTATCAATTGGTTGAAATACCTGATAGCTGTGTAGCACCTGTTAAGGATAAAGTTACATCCTTTAGACCAGTGGTCCCCAACCTTTTGGGCACCAGGAACCAGTTCCACGGAGAGAGGTTTTTCCGCGGACCAGAGGGGACGTGGTTTCACGTGTTGCCTGCATCCACTTTCTAGCATGCCGCAGAGCAGTGCCATTCCATGGACCAGGGGTTGGGGATCCCTGCTTTAGATAGGAGAAGAGACACAAGGCATGGCATTAAAGGCAGAAATAGGCAGATATCCCAAATGATTATGGGATGTTCAAATGAAAAGACCACATAGAAATTCTTTGTCCCCAATCAAGCTATAGGGAAGAGAATCAAAACATTAGAGGCCCAAAGGATAGATAAAGATATAGGACAGATGAAGCAAAATATAGACCTCTTTTACAAATATCTCATAATCATCATGTTGGTTCCAAAGAATAAATGCAATCATTCAATCATTAACAAAAGGACAGAAAATCAAAAACTATCATGCCATGGACTATTATGATCTTTCTAAATGCTTATCCTTTTCCATAAAAAGCATAGGTAACTGTAGAAATACTACTATTCCATATTATATCACAACCCCACCAAACAACTTCTGTGAACTTTTATAAGCTTTATCCAGTCATTTCAGTAATCTGCAAATTTAATCCTAGTCTGTAAAAAAAGGAAGGGAGGGAGGGAGGGGAAAACAAAAGGGAAAAGGGAAAAGGCAAAAGAAAAAAGAAAAAAGAAAAAAGAAAAAGAAAGAAAAAAGAAAAAGAAAGAAAAAAGAAAAAAGAAAAAAGAAAAAAAAGAAAAGAGAAAAGAGAAAAGAGAAAAGAGAAAAGAGAAAAGAGAAAAGAGAAAAGAGAAAAGAGAAAAGAGAAAAGAGAAAAGAGAAAAGAAAAGAAATATACGGTCATATTTCCCAAGCCAAAATATCAATTCAGTTTATTTTTTTTAATATTACTCCAGAGCTGAATTAGTGTGCATTATCTACAGAGCATGCCAAATTGGATCAAATTCTTTTTGAGACCTGCTGACCTGGACTTAGTTATCTTTACACAGTCCTGTTTTCCGTCTGAGGAACTTGAGAATTATAACTTTGTGAGGAAAGAATGCATGAGCTATGTTAAAATATAAATTCTCTTTTATAATTTGTGTGGTGTAGAGATAGCTTTCAACCTATTTAAATGTTAACCAAGGTTAGGTTTATGCCATCACTGAAATCCTTGCTTTTATTCAGTACTGAAGTTTCAGTGGCTTATTACATCTTGCAACTTCTGTTTTATTGGATATGGAAGTTTGATGATTTCCTATGGTATAATTATTCTTTCAGAGCTTTCCAATCATACACTAATGTCCTGTAATTATATGGGTATACTTCACTGAATCTTTCTTCTTCTTTTATGTGGCCTTTACAGTTTGCACACTAATTGCAGCTGTATAGAGCATAAAATATTATATTAAGCAAATTCATTAAAAATGAGAAAAAGAATACTTACCTGAGAGAAGTATTTATATAAATTCCTAGGATTTATTTTGAACATCTGATTTTTATCTTTCCTTTCTTGAAGGTTTTATAAATCAAAGGAAGGCTTTCAGTCAAATAGTTGGGGAAAATCCAACAATTCATGATTTTTTAAAATTTTAGACATGGGATAGTAATGATATATTTTCTAGGATGATGGTGGTGATTGGAACAACTATGTTGGCAGCTGCATCAAACAATTTTTTGATATTGATAGTCTTTGCACAGAAATAAAAGTAACAAAGAAGAAAATTGGTTTTTACAAACCTTTAATGAAGAAACATAGAAGATGAAATATGCAGTTTTGCCAAACCATGAGAATAGAAAATATCCATACTGTTATACCAGTATCTGAATTTGAGAGATGTACTTTTCTGATGTTAAAGGCAATAACAAGTCTTCATTCTTCAGTTGTTTATCCTTCATAAAAATGTCAAAACTCAGAATTAAATAGTTTCTAAATGAAAAACTGGCCATCATTACAGCTTGTGATAATAATTTCCCTACTTTAACTTTATATTATTCTGGTATCAAAGGAGCAGTCCTAGCTATCTATTTTTTTTTTTACACTATCACAATTATTTTCCCCTGAAAGTATATTTATACCTCTGCTCAGCTCTCATTTTCTCTTAAGAGCTAGTTGATTATTCCCTTGATCATTTTGGATGCTTTTTCTAAAACTTCACCATTTCTATAAGAAAGAGTACCTTTTCTGCATGTCTCTGTTTTTTATGTCTTATCAAATTAAGCCATTCAGGTTGTAATCTACTGCCCAACGAAGATAATGAATCACCATTTACACATGTGTGTTCAACATTCAATTATTCCAGTTTGTGTGCACTACTTACACTTGTTTTTGAGATTATCTTCCTAGTGAAGAATTCACATGTTTTTTTGAAATAAGAGAAATGCAGTCCATTTCATAAATCAGTAGTCAGAGGACAGGAAGAGCAATTATTCTTGCTTTGCCTCAGCGTACCAGCGTGAAATGATATGGCAACATGCAATTCACTGAACTGAAAATTTCTATCTTCAAATTGTCTGGATTACAGGTTTCATTATCAAAAGATTTAGCCTTTTTAGAAATATATATGTTCTTCCTCTTCTTTCACCCCAGATGTTTCTGATAGGCAAAAATAAATAAATAAATAAATAAATAAATAAATAAATAAATAAATAAATAAATAAATAAATAAATAAATAAATAAATAAATAAATAAATAAATAAATATTACACATTTTATAGCATTATGATTAGTAAATGCTAATAAAGATGTTGCTGAACCAGAGATATGGGAGACATGCACTTCGGAAGAAGAAGGAAAGGGGGGGGAAGATAAATTAGACGCAGGCAATATTGTAAAGTAATCAAAAGTGATTTACTTGAATAAGAATGAGAATGAGAATTAACAGGGGAAGGAACTTGTGCTGAAAGATAGGAATACCAAATTCATATTTTGATTATGTATCGTACAAGTACAGTGAAACGCCAGTTTTTATAGACTGCTCTTCAGCATATTTTGTATGCACTGTGACTAATAAAAACTGACTTGGAAAATTGGAAATCCAGTTTTCCAATTTTGTATAAAAAAGATACAGTTTTCCAATTTTGTGTAAAATTATATACAGTATACATACTATAAATTATATGGTTACATATGGCATAAATTTTATGAACATTATGTTTAGATTTACGTTTAACAGACATTCGGAGTCAATGGACGCACGTTTCTTCAAATGATCTATTAAATCAAAGTTTACTGTATTAATAAACTACATTATTAGAATTAACAGTTAAAAACAGCCCTGCTGTTCTGGGACTTTGAAATATACATAATATGAAATCTATTTCCTATTTAATTGGTGCTGTTTGTTAGTGGCTGTAAATGTAATTGCTTAAATTATCTTCTCATTTAGCAGTAAACTGATTAGGGCCTTAACATTGTTCAAATAATAAACAGTACATCACTTATGGTGTTGCTTTATATTTATTCTAAATTTTAGAAAAAGCCGACCTTGGGTACCACGATCACATCTCTATTAAACAAGTGTAAATAGAAGAATCCTAACATATAATTCTTCTAGGATATAAGAGGGGGTTCAATTCCCTACTAAAATCACATTTGAAAAACAGGGATAGCTATATAGTCATGTATTATTCTCTGCCTTATTTCACAAGATCATTACTTCATCTCATCAGGATGGCACCAATGTTGGGAAGGCTGATCTGAACAAACTGTTGGATGGAAATATCAAGGAAATAATAGGTATTTGCAGCTTCAGACATACAGGGAATAGAGGTCATGCCAGTCCAAAGAAATGCAGAGGCGTTTTGGTATGTGTGTATGTATGGAGCAATTAAAGATACAGGCTGTGACCACGCAACCATTTTTATATATATTATATATGCCACACATGTAAAAAGATGTGGGGCCTTAATGATAGGTTTCCAGCCTATGTCTTCACTTTTCTTACTATCTTTCTCAGTAAGAAAGACTTACCTGAATGACTCTGATACTTATAAAAGAAGGGATAAGAGGAAGGGCAATAATTGGTTATGTTCTTAATTAAAGAAAACATGTTGTGAGATAATTACATGAGATAGATAGATAGATAGACAGATAGACAGACAGACAGACAGACAGACAGACAGACATGAAAAGAGATACATAAAGCCTCTGTGTGTGTCATTTTTTAAAACTGGAACTTACCCCAGTGAGAAGATTGTAGCATTGTGTCTGGACTAATTCTTTTTTGTGGGAGAGGTTGGCTGTTTGGGCGATATCACGGTACAATAATTCAAAATCCCAGGTAGCAAAAAGTGGTTTGATTGTTTTGCAACAGCTGCAACAAGTGTTCTGCATGCCATAGTTAACACAGTACATGAGGAAAGGTTTGCACAAATGATTATTGGGAGCACCAGACAATGAGGTTGAAGGCAAAAAGGGCATGACAAGAAGACTGCTTTATGAAACAGATCTGAGAAATGTTTCAGTCAAGCTGTTATTGAAGTGAAACATCCCTTGAAGAAATACAGCTCCATTAAAGACATTTTGAAAAGTTTTTACCCACTAAATTTTTGGTTCTATGTTACTATTCTCTCCAAACAGTTGATTGGATAGCTGTTAATTTCATTGCATTTGTGGGGATCAAATTCCCCATAGAAACAATTTCATACTTAGGATCCAGTACTATAAAGGTGCTATCCTGAGTTACTCCATCATGGAAGGGACTATGAACAAGGCTTTATTTCTCCACTGTATCCCAATTGGTTGATCAGCTCTTAGTGGGAAAACCCTCTTTTAACTACCTTCATAATTATATCCATGCTTCAACATAAAAGCTAGAACTGTTGCCTGCATGACTGGGACTCTTTTGAATTGAAAACAATATTCACTTCCCTTTAACAAAATAAAATGAACTACATATAAGCTTAACTATGAAAATAACTACTGCACCCTGACAGTAAAAGACACTTTTCTTCACATATAATTATTTCTTCTGAATAAGCATAGAGTAGACCATAGAAATATAGAGCTGGAAGGGACCTCGGAGATCTTCTAGTCCAATACCCCCACCACCACCACCCACTCAAGGAAGGAGGCCTTATACCATCCCAGCAAGTGGTTGTCCAGTCTATTTTTGAAAACCTCCTGTGATGAAGCACCCACAATTCCAGGAGGCAAGCTATTCCATTGATTAATTGTTTTCACTGTCAGAAAAAATCTCCTTACTTCTAGCTTGGATCTCTCTTTAATAAGCTACCACTCATTACTTCTAGTCCTATCCTCAGTTGCTTTGGAGGATAAATGAATTCCCCTCCAGCCCCTTAAGTACTGGAAGACAGTTATCATGTCCCTCTAATCCTTCTCTTGGATAGGCTAGACATACCTAGCTCCCTCAACATTCATTTAGCTCCCTGACCCTTTATCACCTTTTTGCTCTTTCCTGCATGCTTTCTAGGATTTCAGCATCTTTTTTGTACCATGGTGATCAGAACTTATGCAATATTCCAAGTGTGGCCTCACTAGGGCAGTATAAAGTGGTATTATCACTTCTCATGATCTTAATGTTATTATCCCTCTGTTGATGCAGCCTAAGACTGCATTGACTTTTTTTGGCAGTTGCAGGAAATTGCTGGCTCATACTTACATTTTTTTCACATTTCTATAGAAAATATGTGTATATGCATACATGCATAAGGAAGTAACCATGATTTTAGCAGAAAAAAGAATTTAGGTTTTAATCTATTAGCATTAACATCTCTGCCTTTGGTTGAAAAAGGGTGTGCAGCAAGTTTTAAATTTTGTCCATAATATTTCTCTGTACTATATGAATTAGTTTAAAAGCCTCAGAATTGCACAACTGTTTTTTTCTGAACAAAGAAAAGGAATGCTTTGTCAAAAATCTTAGTGAGTGATGGGAAAAAATTAGTAGTCTTCCAACTTCCCAATCTTTTCATTAGTGAAACTAAAATTCAATTTGTTTTGAGGCTTGTCAAAGAAATCTCAAGTGACTATAATAATATGATGTTTGATAATAGCACATTGAAATCTGTCTTCAAAATTACTGAAAAGTTTTCTTTCATATGAAAAGGTCTTTTGTTTTTTTAGTCTCATTCCCTTCAGAATTATTTTTTCTTTGTTTAAAGAATAATCTTATACACAGTTCACAGGATTTAGTTGATTTTTTTAAAAAAAAGCTATTGCTAATTTTTTGCTACATATCTGTCCTCCCTATGATAATTGAATGGGGGAAGTCTTTCATGATCTTATCTGCTGGGATGGGAATATGGGAAACCAGGAAGCATTGCATACCACTAGAGAGCTTACCAAATGACTAACAAAAAGATACATTTGGGTTATTGCAGAACTAAGAACAAACTCTGCTGTGAGAATTTTCCCCAATACTTCTGTCAACTTAAACAATGAATGCAATTTCTTCTCCCCCCACTCAGCAACAAGGAATTGACTCATAAGGCACATACATAATGCTCCACCCTCCTATTTTTCTTCACAGCAAACCTATGAGGTAGGTTGGGGTGAAAGTCACCAAGTGAGCTATTGTGGCTGCAGATGAATTAGAAACTGGATCTCTCTGGGGCCAGTCAAATACATTATCCACTGTACCTTAGTCCTTGCCCATCATGTTTCATTTTTCAACTGTTTCTACTCTAAAAATAAAAGTTGATCAGCCCTTCCATCAGCCATCAGAGATCAGGTAGAACAGTCCTGCAATAGGCCTCAGGTGATCACAGATTCTATTTTTAAACTGTCTTTGACAGTTGTCTTTGACAACTCAATGGAGAAGCCAGCAAAGATTCTAAATTGTTCTGAGGTGAGAGGGGCAATGTACAACATTGTATTAAATTAAATTAAATTAAATTAAATTAAATTAAATTAAATTAAATTAAATTAAATTAAATTAAATTAAATTAAATTAAATTAAATTAAATTAAATTAAATTAAATTAAATTAAATTAAATTAAATTATCATCCATATAATTATTCCACATGAAAATAGAAGGGGATGTCATGGTTAAGAGAAGATACTAAATGTTGTTAAAATATGGAAAGGCAAAAGAAAAATGAAGAAATAGAAGATGAAAGGGCTGCATGTCTGCAAAATCACAAAGAAAAGTACAGAATGAGGAAGCAAGAAAAGATGGAGAAGAAAAGGGAAGTTCAACTCAAGAACATGTGGCAAACACTAATTAATTAAGAGCCGTGGTGGCGCAATGGTTAGAATGCAGTATTGCAGGCTAATTCTGCTGACTGCAGACTGCCAGCAATTCGGCAGTTCGAGTCTCACCAGCTCAAGGTTGACTCAGCCTTCATCCTTCTGAGGTCGGTAAAATGAGGACCCAGATTGTTGGGAGCAATACGCTGACTCTGTAAACTGCTTAGAGAGGATTGTAAAGCACTGTGAAGTGGTATATAAGTCTAACTGCTAGTGCTAGTGCTAGTGCTAACGCAATAGTTCCTCAACATGATAGTTCCTACATTCAACAGCAAGACCTCAACAGAAGCAAAATACACAATTTGCATAATGGAATATTTCTGCTAATGTTGATGCCATGGCCAAAGCTTGCCCTCACTATCACATGTTCCTATTTCCTGAAGAAGTTGCCAATGCCTGCTGTATGAAGGGTAAGGTCAGGATAGGCAGTCTAATATATATGGTTCTATCAGCAAGAATGATGGAAGGATGCATAGATTTCATCTACCTAACATTTAACAATCATACAGAATTGATCTTAGAGAATTCTATCTTTGTTCCTTTCAATGAAATGATGGGGAAAATAAAATCTACCTGCATTAGACACTTCCCTGGAATGAGGAAAGAATATTGTTCTTTCAATGCTGTCAGTACAAGTGCTAACACTACCCATTTTCTAACAGAATTTTTTGATTCAATTGAACTCTCTGGATTGCTACCACATAAACTTAAATTAAAGATAGAATCTCCTAGCATTTTAATGAGGAAATTGGATCTTTCAAGGCTTGCAATGGAGTGCAAATGATCATTGAAGAATTCCACTAGAATCTCATTGTAGTAAATATAAACATTGGTGTATTAGAAAATGACATTGTCATGATTCCAAGAATTATGCTTAATTTATCAGAAGGTGAAGATATATATATAAGCAAAAACATTGTTAAAGAATGGCAGATCAACCAAAAATGTTGTCATCAAAGGCAAAAAAACCCCTACATATGACTTGCTACGTATCTTTCTTCTTTAATTAAATGATATTTTCTTCTTTAATTTTAAAACCCAACACTAGCAATCCATTCATGATCATTCTGTTTCTCTACTACGGTAAAGAAATATCTCTAAAAGTTTAACCAAAAGGATCACAAGTTGTTTAGTATTCACGTTAGAAGTAAGCTGAATATTGGAAACCAAATCCAAAAATTATGGGATAAAACTGGATCAATTCAGGGTAAAACTTTATTAAAGCTTTGTGTGATAATCAGGTTTATGACATACAAATAGACAGGAACCAATAATTCAGGGACATGTGCAAGGTAAGTCAAGAAAGTTAAAGTTAAGGAACCAGCTATCAAGAAACATATTGCAAATTAGCATTTAGTAGAATAACATAAAGGCCTAGGAAAAGATAGTCAGACGCTGTGACAAATCTGTCCTTATAAAGATCAAAATCATGTGGCAATGGCTTTCTTTGTGACACTCCATGGAAGCGAAAGTTGGACTTTGAAGAAGGCTAGTGAAAATATTGATACTTTTGAGCTGTGGTGTTAGAGAAAATTCTTTGGCATGTCATGGACAGTCAAGTGGACAAATGAATCATAGGATAAATCAATGTAGAGAAATGTCAAGGAATAAAAAACCAAACTCAGATTATCATGTTTTAATTCTTTGACTAATAACCACCTCCCTTGAGAACTCTGGAATGATGGAAAAGGTAGAGGAAAAGAGATGAAGAGGAGTGAAGTGGATTGATCCAATTAAAGTGGAAGACCTGAAGGACAGTTCACACCCAGGACTATTAGCTGGAAGGGACCTAATAATAACCTCCACTAATACTGAAATATGTAATGCCTGGGAGATCCATGTTCCTGGATTTGGTTGCATTCTGTCTGAAGGAGCAGATGAATACTTTAGGTGTCCTCACAGAGCCATTAATGACACTCAAGTCTTCAAATGATATATCCAGTATGTGTGTTTTTACACAGAGGTGTCTTAGTCACAATGGCTCAAGTACTAATAATCTCATGACTTAATTACAGCACTGTAAAAAATTGTCAATAGGGCTGTCAATTCGCATGATCTGCAGTGGCAACAAGGTGCTGTGTGACACACTGTTCTGTGCTCTTTGTTAGTAAGCTTAGTTTAAGATTCTGGCATTAGACAATAATGTTTTAAACAGCTTTTAATCAAGATGCTGGAGACCATGCTTTGTGACATAAATCTGTCTGATGGCATTGTTCATCTTCAGAGTCCTTTCCACTCATGCCTTCTCCTGCTGATATCCAATCTGCTTCTGTCTGAAAGTCAGATTTTGTCAAAATGCCTGTTGTTTATAATGCTTATTTTCCCCCTCCCCCCAAACAGAGTCATATTTGTTGCAATCCAAGCAAATGTTGAAGACATTCTTATTCACATCCACATTTAATTAATTAAACAAACTAGATGACCCATGATCTGTGGGGTCATCATTTCAGAGATATTTCCTTACCTAAACAGAATGACCACAGGTATGCAAAGAAATCAGTGACAGCAGGAGCAACTCTAACTTCCTGCTGACTTTCCCTTTGAGCTTCCTTGTGGGAAGCTAGCAGGGAGAATGGGGAACCCTCCCTCCCTCCCTCCCACCTTCATTGAAGAACCTTAGTTTCTGTTTCAAGACTGCTCTAGCACTGAGATATCCCAGCTTTTAGTTATGTCTGGAATTTGCCAAAATCCAGAAATGTCTATGGAGTTTCTCAGTCATCCAGTTCATAGTTGTCCCAAGGGTGCTTTTTTCAAAAAACAACTGGACTTTCTTTGTTTTTCCTTGAAGACATTTCGCTTCTCATTCCAAGAAGCTTCTTGGATGAGAAGTGAAATGTCTTCAAGGAAAAACAAAGAAAGTCCCATTGCCTTTTTAAAAAGCACCTTTGGGACAAAAACCCAGGAACCTTTTAAAAACATTATAGGTCCAGTTATTAAAACTATTTTTGATACTTGGAATTTAAATTTCAACATCCTGTCTTTTCATCACACTCATCCATTCATAAAGATTTCTCTGCCCTGCCGATGCAGAGCCAGTGTTCAACTTAATGAAGAATTAATTGTGAATGTGAATAAGAATAAGAATATCTTCAATATTTACTTGGACATTGGAGGATCCCATTGAAATAATTGGGATAGACATAATTAGCTTCACTGCAGTTGATCTGTTTTAACTATGATTGTGATCTGAGCTCATCCACTGTTTCTACATAATGCAAACACTCTTTCTAATTGGGATTGTTACTATTTTAAATAAAATAGCATGCTTCTAATTAATCTATGCCAATTTATCTTGGCTTTGGTATGCTAATTAGATTTTAATGCAGCTTATATAGTCACAAGTTAATTAATATTTCAAGTTCTGACTAACTTTGTAAAGGTAAAAAAATATATGAATTGCAATACAGCAATATAGATTTTTGAACAGCAAGGATGTTATAGGCCCAATTTTCAAAAGCCAGCTAAAATGCTTAATTTCCACAGATAAAAAGTATATTTGTCTAACCTATTGTTATGTGCTGATAAGAGTGGGCAGAAGGAAAAAGTCTCATAGTACTTTAGGAAGACATTATAACCAAAAATGTATGTGAATCAGCCTTGAAAAGAGCTTGAAATAATATGAGTAACCTGATGATTCATACTGCTAACAGCTAAAGAATACAACAGGGGAAAAAAAGAGCTGTGAAGCTTTACAACCTTTCTGTCCTTTGAAAATAAGCAGAGAATTTTAAAATCAATAGAGCTTTTTACAGGGACCAGCAGCAAGAGGATTTTGAATTGAAGCAATGTAGG
This sequence comes from Azemiops feae, assembly GCA_023970755.1. Lineage (NCBI taxonomy): Eukaryota > Metazoa > Chordata > Lepidosauria > Squamata > Viperidae > Azemiops > Azemiops feae. Next base: position 5,091,481 of record JALGBA010003987.1, on the reverse strand, counting down.
AAATATCCGCAGCTCAAGCTGAAAGATTAGAAATGCTGAAATACAAAAAGGGAAAATGCAGCCTTCCTGGAAATAACAAAATGATTCAGAATGCCAAGAAATGTAAGGCATAAGCATCTCCCCCTTAAGTTAGATAGAGAGATAGAAATAATACTAAGAGCCATTGTTAGTGGTTGTAAATTCTGGAGCCATTAATAACTTCACCCTGGGTTATACTTTTATGCAATGTAGTGGAAGCCAGTACAGAGAATGTAGTGGCCCATTAAAAGCTGACGAATCCCAAAGAGAATGGGTAATAGAGAATTGTTGGGCAGCTGTAATCAGTTTCTGTGACTTTATAGTCTAAGCAGATTTCATTTCTGAGTTTCTGTCAAATTGATTTCTGTGGCCCTAGGAAATAGATTCTGTGAGTATATGCCTCTACCTAAATGCAAAATAACAGAGCTATTAAGCAGACTTAATAAAACAAAGAAAGGGAAGATCTTTCTGCAAACAAAAACTATATTTCTACCTCATGTATGTTTAATAAAATGCCATTCAGCATCTAAATATTCTTGAACCACTTCCATTTTTCAGCCATATAAACTAGAATCATAGCATCTATTTTTTTAGTACTATTACCAGAATAAAATAAGATAAACCAATACAACTAATTTTAGATAAGAGAGATATATCATGTTGTAAAATATGAGTTTCTTGAAAAATATAAAAATATATAACATCAACACTGTATCTTTTATCACCTTGAATAATTTTCTGTACTTAGCAATATCCCACATACTTTTACAGTTTAATATCCTAAGTTTTACGATCTAGCAAAACCAAAGTTAAAATAAAAGTGTATTTATACCATTCTAGACATTTAGATAATATTATTATAGATACATAAATATATAAGGGATAAATACATGTAGGTGTAGTTAAATATAATATACTTAAGTCAGTAATTGAACAAATATTTAGAAACAGAATCCTCCAAATTAAAACAAACAAAAACTAAATAGAAAATGAAAATTGTGACTTCAAAGGGAATAAGATAACTACCTACCTTTTCCACCACCAACCCAAATTAGAAAGAAATAAGAAAGAAAAAATAGAATTGGGAAACATAAATATATTGAAGAAACTTTTTTAAAAAATCAGCACAGTCCAGCAGAAGGCTAAAAACATAAAATGAAAAGAAGAAATAAAAAGACAGGAGTCAAACCAGTTTTGTCTAGCTGGGTATCAACACTCTTATTTGCAGAAAAACATTTAATCAGAAGCAGAAAAATATTTAATCTGGTCCTAAATTTAAAAGCAAATAATTGCTAGAAACAATAACAAATTAATTTTCTTTTCTTTTGCTAACCATTCATAAGCATAAACTAGTTTTTCAATGACATCGCTGCAGGTAGATCTAATAATTTGATGAAATAATTTGCAGTCGATTATATTTCAAAGTAGAAATCTCATGCGTTTTTCTTAAGATCATGTCCCAAACTGCAATTCTGGCCATTCAAAGAAGATTGACACTTCTTGGGACATTCAGAGCATAATCATTAAGCCTTCTTTGTGTTCTGTTCAAACATCTGTCTATCCTTCAATTTTTTTAAGGATTTTTTCCTTTTTTTAAAAAAAAAGACTCAAAAAAGTTCCTGTGCACAGTCACCTAAGATCTGAAGGAAAGATGTATCTAGTACTCATTTCCAAAGGTTCTTAGTTTTCAAGTTCATATTCAAAAACAGTTAAAGCACAGGAAATATATATATATATTTCAAGTCACCCATCCTGATGAACATGACAAAGAATGGGACTGCCATTTTAACTTTTTCATCTTCTCATAAATGCCCCTAATTACTTTTTTAAAGACCCAAAGAAATACTGTACACCTTGAATGATGAATTGCCCTCATTATTTTGGCAACTTTAATTTTGTTTTAGCTAGGATTGAAAATCAGATTATCACTGTAACTATTTAGTAAAGGATGAAGAGCAACTCAGTTTTCAAACCGTACCTGCTGACAATTTTATCTACACTTAGAAGGCTAACCTTTTTTCTTAGAGTTAATTATTCCTTTTCCAAACGTTGAATGTTGTGACAGCCAATTCCTTTATAAAAAATTGTAAATGTCTAAAGAAAGTCTTATATATTACACATAAGCCAGAGAGCATAGTTATTTTTCTCCAACCATCTATAAAATGATGAGATGAGACCGCAGGGATTTCACCTCCCTCTGATATGGGAAAGTCACTTTTCCTAAGGCAGTGTTTCTCTACGCAATACAAAGTGATTCGAAGAGTTTTGCTGCCTAAAACAGACAGTCAAGAAACATTGTTCTTTGTGAGCATGAAAACACTTTATTCAAATTATTATTATTTAAATATAATAACCAATAAAGGAGAATATTTGTAGCTCAGGGTTGAAATGAGGGGTCCTTGGTGCTCTCTGAGCTTGGTTGTTTTCTTGAAGACATTTCATTACCCAAGCTAGATAACATCATCAGTGCTACTAGCTATTAGCTATCTAGTTTGGGTAATGAAATGTCTTCAAGAAAACAACCAAGCTCAAAGAGCACCAAGAACCCTTCAAATGCAATAATAACCCTCGTGCATTGGAAGAGTCTGGATCTATGCATTACTTTTTCTGTTAGCTGCAGGAAGGAAGAAGGAAGGAAGAATTTGAAATTAATCTTTGAGCCATCTAATTTACGAAAAGAAATGGTGCAAAGATAGAAAAGAAGGGAACAGATGTTAGATGTTCCATGCATAGAACACATGAGAACAAAGTTTACAAGTCCATGTACACATGTTAGTTTTCTGTCATTATGTTCTTTTTAACAGCTGGCACAAAAGAAGCTTTTCTATGTAATTTGAGACTAGGCAACTATATCACCCTACTAAGGTCACTCAGAAAAGCACCTGTCAATTCCTGTCTTTTATTTTCTCTCCAATTCTAATCTAACAAATTATTTTCATTGTCAGTTAAATATTTCTTTAATATTACTAGTGGTTTCCCCCGAACCTACTCTTTATGGAATGCTATTTCAAATTTAGCAATACAGGTAGTCCTCAACTATACAGCCCTTCATTTAGTGATCGTAAAGGTACTACAGTGATCGTAAAGGTACTGAAAAATGTGACATGACTGTTTTTCACACTTACAACCATTGCAGCATCACTGTGGTCCTGTGATTGAAATTTGGACGCTTGGCAACTGGCATGTATTTGTGATGGTTGCAGTGTCCTAGATTACCTTTTGTGACCTTCTGACAAGCAAAATCAATGGAAAAGCCAGATTAATTTAACAGCTGTGTTACTTACTTAACAACTGAAGTGATTCACTTAACAACTGTGGCAAGAAAGATCATAAAATAGGACAAAACTCATTTAACAACTTTCTTGCTTAGAAATGGAAATTTTGGGTTTGGTTGTGGTTGTACGTTGAGGGTTACCTATAACATCTTGCAAATATGTTGAAAATTATGACCATAAGTCAAATTGTTTCAAAGTCTCTTTGTAAACAACTTTTTTTTCTTAGTATTACATACATTTTCTAAAATAACCCTCACAAATATTAAATATAGTCTTTTGCATTAGCAGTAATAAAATTACACTTTCAATGTTTAACTGCAGCTTGCTTCAGTGACTAATTTCTAATGCTACATTCATAGATCATTAAACACTTCTGCAGCAGAAATATCTTCATTACAGTGAGTAGAGAAATGAATGACATGTATGGCTGGTCCAATCCTTTTTTTCTCAGTTGTGGAATTCATTCCTTAAAATATTGGTTCCCATGTTGTAAAGGGGCAGAATAGGTGGTATTAATTGCAACTTGCATATATTCTCCCACTAGTTCCTTATACCTTTCAAAATATCTCTGGAGAAATTTTCAGAACAGTACATAAGACAATATTGGATGCTGAAGAAAAGAAGAATCAGAGAAAATACTTTTCTTTGTCTTCATCCATATGGGTCCTTGCCATCTATTTCCATAAATTAATTTTCTCTGCGCATAGAGAATCAGCTCCTGGATCCAATCTCATCTTATCTGGAAATTTGTTCATGTGTCTATGTTTGACTATTTGTCTTGTTCATACAACGGTCTATGCTATTTCCAAACTGCTCACATACACTCTCCCTAGTATTGATTTTTTTTTCTTTTTACAACCCTGTAATCCCTTTATTCGAGGTTGAGTTGGGGCAACTGAATGGAGCTGACTGTTTACTGGCCAGATGCTCTTCCTGATGCCTTGGAGGAGTTGCACCCTGATAGAGACACGTCTGCCGCTGTCTAGGATTGAACTCTCAACCTTTCAAGTGAGAGGCAAGCATCTTCACCTAGAGGCCACCATGCCGCTCATCTCCCTAACATTAATATAATTCCTAAATTTGCATTTACCCCAATGATCTTATAACTGCTTTGGATGCCTAGGTGAGAAGTATGTCTTGCTACCTAACGCCCATGTACCTCTGTTACCTAGACATAAACAGTACTGGTTCCTTTGTACTAGATTCTTCAGCTATGTGCATTTGATAAAGACCTCATTCTCTCCTTTAGTCTTAAGAGAGAATATCTACATTGGCTGTACAAGTTTAACAAAGGAACTGACTTGTCAACTGTAGTAATTTATCTCATTAACTTCTACACTAACCGTCAAGTTTGGGCATTGTTTTTTGACTCTGACACCCACCATTATAACTGATCAGCATAGTCTACAAATAATCAGTAAACAAATACTGGGCCATTTTATAATAGCTTGCAAGTTAAACAAACTGTAAAAAACAGTAGCTCCAAAGAAGAGAGTGAGCTTTCATTTTGTGAAATATTGTGCAGCGGAGCATAACTGAAATGATAAAAGAGGAACCATAGCATTATGAATGGGCAATTATGCAGTGATAGTTTTATTCCAACATTTTGGCATTTTCTTCAGAGGGGGGTTTGTTTGGAAACTCATTATGTGAGGTCTTTGTTAAGGTCCATGGATTTTACTAGCATTTGGATGATAATCCTTTTGTTTTACTACTTACTTCTCTCAATAAGTTCTATGCACATATAACACTTTAGATTCTTTTAATTTGTCACTGCACTACTGAAACTGTTTAAGCTGAAGGGTTTTTTTTCTCCATAATGATTTATAGTGCCTAAGAGGCTGAGCCAATAGAAAGATATGACTCCTGTGTATATATTTAATTATATTTTCCTCCTACCTAAAAATTAAAATACAATAGCAAAATTAGAATTTGGGGGCAAAATCTAAGGCTTTTGAGGGTACATAGATACAATGTTCATATTGTTTACCAATGGCATAGAGAGAAGGAATAGCTGACAAGGTGATCCAATGTATTTCTATTCAGCTGCCTTTTATCAAGATTCCATCTTGTATCACATATTTTCCGACATTTATTGGCACCTAAGTTGTCTGTGTATAGGTGTTTCATTTGAAAATAGGGTACTTACTAGAATTCTTTCATTCTAATTTTAATCTTCATTCTAATAAATCCAATTAATCAGATCTCTTAGATTCTTATTCCTAGGAGGTGTTTTTTTTAGAATTTTTATCCCATCGTTATGACTTCGTAAGTAACTCAAGGTGATGAGCATGCATAATACAGGCATTCCTCAACTTACAACCATTTGCTTTGAAATTACAGCATTTAAAGAAGTGACTTATGATCATTTTTCACACTTACAACCATTGCAGAATTCCCCATAATCAGAATTCAGACACTTAGCAACTCGCATGTATTTATGACGGTTGCAGTATCCCAGGGTCATTGATCACCTTTTGCAACCTTTAGAGAAACAGAGTCAATGGGGAAGCCAGATTCACAACCATATCACTCATTTAACAACTGCAGGAATTCACTTAACAACTGTGGCAAGAATGGTCATAAAATTGGACAAAACTCAACAACTATCTTGCTTAAGCAATGGAAATTTTGAGCTCATTTGTGGTCATAAGTCAAGGACTACCTTTACTTTTTTCCCCTCCTATTTTCTGCAGAACACCAACCCTGTGTGGTGGGTTGCATTGAGAAGAGTTACTGGCCCAAAGTCGGCTTTCATGCCTAAGGCGGGACTAAAACTCACTTTAACCACTATACCAAAGTGGCAGGGTTTTTTGTAGCTATTTCCACACTAGATTGCAAGGAAAGAAATCTATCACACAGCAGAAGCATGTGTGTAACTATCTATTGATTCAGATAGATATGTGCAACTGATTCAGGATGGAACTGTAGTTTTCCTAAAAGTAAACCACAGCCTGGAAGTTTTCCTTGTCTTCTTGATTATCATGAAGATATAAAAATTGTACCTTAAAAAAAATCTTGGAAACTTTTTTTATTCTGATTCATCTCTTATGACCTTGTCTATGGAGGTCAGGTCATATTTCAATAACACATCTCCTTTAATGTGGTCGATAAAAGTTGCTCTTAAAATTAAAATGGATGCAGAATGCAGGATTAGATGTTTATAGGAGATCAGCATTCAGATTAAAACTTATCTGGTGTCATACTATTTGCTAGCTTGCTTCTGAGCTCAATTTATATATAAGTATTAACCTTTAAGGATTTAATCATTTGGGATCAATTTATCTGAAAGCCCATCTACCGTTATACAAGATGAAGTCTAGTTTTAAGATCAGTATCTGAAATCTTGTTATTTGATGCACTATCAAAAGCTGAGAGATTGCCAGACTATGAACAATGTATTATCTATGGCAGTGTATTAGTGTATTAGCAGTGAATTATTCTCAGTTTTGGAATAATTTCCTTGAAAGTGTGCATCACATCTTTTATAGCTTCTATGGCCTTTGGGGGGACTTTGAAGTTTTATTTATCCCAGGCTGCAGTTAGAGATTTAAGTGCATAGTGTTTATATTGCTTATTTTATTTACTGTTACTATGTTTTTATATAGTTGTGTTTGAAAGTTATTTCTTTTAGGATAGTTTAATCATAATCTGTTCTGTGAGACCTTTAAACTTCTAAATGGCACCAACGATGTTAAATCCAGATATTTGCAAGACTTGCAAATCTATACTGGTTAATTTAATAACAGGCATCCTTAACTCTTCTTGCAATAATGATACATTACTGTATTAGAAATCAAAGAATATTTAATGCTGTAGGTAGCACAGTACTCTCTTAAGCTCAATAGTGTTAATCAGAATTAAGTGCCTGTAGCTAAGGGCTGGATTCCAACTTTAATTATTTTAAATACCTTCAGTTCTCACATACAATCTTGTACCTTAAATATGGACTCTGAACTATTAGTAAAATTAAAGTTGCCATTTTTAATGGAAAAAAGGTATATGCAATCGACTGTAATGAATATGACTAGCATGAAGTTACTTTTGTTAAGATCTATTTCTCCCTCTTTTGCTTTCTAGGACAGTCATTGTATTTTAATTCAAAGGGTTGTAAAGTCTTCGTCAAAACGTAACTTCTTGGACTAATGATTCTCTTCTTGTTATATTGCTTGACCAATAATGTTCGCCTTAGTTGAAGTATTTGTAATTGTTATTAAATTTATATAGTAAAAGTCCATGATGATAAAAGTCTCTTTTTCATACTGGGTCATTTTTCCTATTAATAGTTCATTCCTTGTGATAATTTCTCATGTGTAATGCAATGTTCCGTTAAACAGATAGAGTTTTATACTTTTACTGAAATGGAAAAATTAAACCATGTTATAATAGACTTATCTACTTACTTATAGTAAATGCAATTTCTCCACACACCTGGATTCTTAAAATAGTTTGGGTTCTCCAAAGATAATTCAAACGGACCCAATGAGCCGATCCAGAGTGAAATTCAGAAAATTCAGCTTCATTCTGCCAATATGTAAAAATCTCAAGTGGCTGTGCCTTGTGTTTTTTAGCAGAGTGATATAAAATTGGAATAGATGGCAACTGGATTAGGTCATTCCATGAGGAAATTAAGTGTACAAAATTTCATAAACATCAATGCCAAGGATGCATTTTGCAAACAATACTGGAAGTTTGTGTTTTTGTTTGTCATTTTGTTCTGGCTGTTGCTGTACCATGCTTTCTAACAAAAGGCAACTACAGAGAGGCAGATCAAGAAAGGAGATTTGTGAAGAGTTGGAACCAGAATAGAGCACATATTGAGATCTTTTTTATTTCATCCAGATAAATGAAAAGCTGTTGTGAATTAATTCCACACCATAAACTAGTTTTCTGCCAAATCCAGTGCACAAGCTTAATTAAAAAATAGTGTGCTGACCTCAAAAACGTATCATGGATGACTGTAATATATTTGAACTGTTTTGTCTCCCTTTTTTCTAGTAGCTCAATAACATGCTTAATAATTCTTCCCTTAATGCTCAAAAATTGCTCAAGTATTGCGAATTCTGCATGATCTTATCCTTCCCCCAGCCTTTCATTTTATTGGAGAAAACTAAACTACATCAAAGCCTATTTTTGCCATGTAAAAATAACAGCAGTAATAAAAGAGCCAATCAGTTCAAGATATACAAAGCCTCTGCCATCTTAACATGTGGAAAACCCTTGATCATCCAGCAAGATATCACCCTATAGTTCTGTTGAGTATCTGCTATAAGCTTCTGGAATGATTATAACAGAATATGGGGATCTTTCCAGTGTTCAAAACATCTGTATAAAATTGTTGTAGCCATCTTCTAGCATGTTGTCCTAAATGTTTAATAAACTCTGGGAACATCTCATCAAGCCTGGCGGCCTTACTTACTTTGAGATTTTTTTTTATAGCTCTTTCCAACTTGTCTTCTGAAAATGGCAAAGAAGTGAATCTTCTATGGTTTGTTCTTTAATACACGTGTTTGTTTTTTGTACCTCTTTTTTCAAAGTGTGGATCTAAAGGAAGGTTTTCTGCCTGATTCTTTACATAGAGAGCTATCTGAGATGATAATATTTGGAGGTTCTGAGTAAAAATTAAAGCTGCCATTCCTAGTTTCTGGAATAGGGACCATGCTTTCTGGCTAGGTTTTCAGTTATTTCTGTCCATCTTTCTTTAGGCTTGTTGTCAATGGAGCATTGTATTTCTTCTCAGATTCGGGTCACCTATTCTTCAGTATTCTTCATAAAAGTTTTCTGTGGTGTGGCTCCAACAAGGAATGTATTCTTTTCTGTACCCACAAGGTATATTACGTTTTGTTGCTTTGATTATAACTCTCACAGATCAAGGTGTTGGAGTTCACCTCTTTAGTGTATTGTTTCCAGTTTCCTTTCTAGAAGTTCCACCTCAGTTTCTGGGTTGATCTTATTAGAGGCAATTGTAGTCCTGCAGTAAGTATGCTTGGTCCATGTTGGATATTCAGAAAACCCAGTAGAACTTTCCTGGTATAGCAGATGATCTAGGCAAAGATCTGGATTTGTTTCATTTTGTCACCTTGCAGAATGGAAAATTTTCAAATCTTTGGCATCATAAGCTAGGTAAAACTCATTATGCTCTATCCAGTTTGCTAATATTTCCCCATGTGGGGTCTCTCTCTCTCTCCCCCCCCCTTAGGAAGGAAATGGAAACCACTCCTGAAAATGTTGTCAGGAAAATTGCAAGGGCTTGTCCAGGCAGTCACCAGGAGTCAAAAATTGACTAGAAAGTACATACAGAGAGAAAAGGAACACTTAGTAAAGTTTCGTTGTATGCTGGCTTACTCTTTTCTAATCTCTTCCTCTCTAATGAATGTAAATACAAACATTAATTCCTTTTTGTTAATCATGCAACTCTGGGGCAAGTGTTCCTGAAGGGGAGGAATGATTAGGAAGCAAACAATAGCTGAATGAACTGAATAAGCTTCTTGGATAAGAAGCAAACCATCTTCAAGGAAACACAAAGTCCAGTTGTCTTTTGAAAAAAAAACATCTTTGAAACAACCATAGAATAGAATAATAACTTTATTGTCACTTTGAATGTACACTAATTGGCATACAGTAAAATGAAATTGTGCTGCAACCATGAACTGGATGACTGAGAATCTCCATAGATAAATAGCTGAAGATGTGAACTTGATTCCAGTTTTGATCTGGAAAACACAGTCATGATCATATGATATCCCACTTAGTGACTGCTTTCCTTAGAGGCCTAGTAGCTGGTCTCAGTTATGATTGCTGAATGAGAACTATCTGTACAGAAATTTTATAAAAAGTGTTATTGTTATTCACAAACAAGAAAAACCCAATTTATTTGTTGAATAAGAGTTTAGTTGTTTTTTTTTTTAAGTGTGATCTGGTTCAAGTTGTTGATACTTTTTCTGGAATGGTTGAAGGTATCTAATATTATGCATTTTCATAATAGTTAGATTATTTTTTTTAGCAAGTTAATGCAAAATGGCTAATTTAAGCATAAATGTGAACATATTATTCTCATGTCATTTCTTTTCAGTTTGTACTGATGAATGATTTTACATTATGATATTTACTATAAGCATTAAAGTTTTAAATGATATCCTCATTACAAATTAATTACATCTATTGAATTTTATGTAATGTTTAAAATTAAATATCTTGCTATACTGCTATTATTTGTAACATAAAAATAACATAATTAGATAGTAAATTGAAACACATTAAATAAATATGTAGTACAACATCTTTATGCTACCATATTTATCTTTTCAGGATAATTATTAGTTAGATTCTCTAAAAAAATCTCCATATACAGTATGTGCTGTTGTCTTGATGAAAATCCCCTAAAGGTTAACTATAATAATAATTTGACTAACATTAGGGGGGAAAAAAGCTATTGAAACCTGATTTATCTATCTTCTTTTGGAAGCTCAATCCTGATTCCTCAACTACAGATTCCTCAGTGAGGGAAATTCAACACTGGATCAACACTGGACAGTGGCTGGGCAATTCTGGGAGTTGAAATCCACAAATCTTAAAGTTGCCAAGTTCGGAGACCTCTGCATTAATGTATAAGTCATATTTACTACTCTTTCTTTTAGATGTGTGGGATGGTATTAGGTGGACATTTTTATATTATTGCTAAAAATTTCTGAGTACCATAAATTTTACATTATTAAGATGAAAACCAGGTTGATACATTGAATGCTAAAATCTCAATGCAAGCTTACTAGAATTAATCTCATTGACAAATAGTGTCTTTAAAAGGGAAGGGTAAGGGAGACAGACAGATGAAAGCAGCATTGTGTGGCATTGCAGTACAAATTCTGTCCTTTTTTATGTACATCATTAAAATCTTGAGGTGTAATACTGCAGATACTGCTGCAATTAACTTCAACGGAATTTATTTCTGAGAAATAAATTAGTGGATTGTACTTTTCTTAGTGAAAGAATATATTATATTGACAGAAAATCAAAACAGTTGTCATTTGTTCATATATGAGAAGCAGGGAAAAGAAAACATGGTTTACAGCCACTAAACCATGATGGTCATGACTTACTTCCAACTAGCCAACTATCATTACTTTTAGTTGTGCATATATCTATGATACTGTATGTCCCACTCTGAAACCTTAGAAAAAAGCTTTTTAATAAACCTGAGAAAAATAACAAGATGAAAATTGAAGCAAACAAATAGATATTTGTTCGTCCTAAGAAGGAGGCAATGACAAACCACTTGTGAAAAACCTTGCTGACAAAACCTCTCCAGGAAGTCTCTGAGAATCAAACGCAACTGAATAAAAGGAGAAAACAAAATTATACAACCTAGGTGGTGCCTCTCTCTATTTCCTCCACAGAAAACTTTCAAAAATTTATATTACTTAGAATATTCTCTCTGAATATCAATTGGTTAAAATTTTAATCTGAGTAACAATGTCTGTCCCACATTTCTGGATAATTTAGTCTATTCATTCATTCCAATAAATATGCAGCAGGCAGCATCTTACCTTTTTTGTTTAGAATTACTTATCAGCCAATCTTTATTATTACAGACAAGGGCCAGAAGTAAAATATAGGAGAAGTGTTGTATATTACAAGTATACAAACATAGCAATTAAAAAGTACAGTAAGGTAGAATAAGAAGTCGGAGGTAAAATTATTACGTTTAAATCACAACAAAAGTCAAATGGTGCATATGAAAACACAAAAACCAAACAGTCTTACAGGACCTGTCAGGTTAGGAAAAAAAGAGTGACAGATAAAAGTCATGCTTTCTGCTTGGGTATCTCATGACGAGGAGATGGATAAAAAGAATCTGAGTTTCTCTGTGATGAGAGAAGAAAAGAAGGACACCCTGGTTTCTTTTCAGATCATGTAAATTCGTTTCAAATAATCTCAAGAGCAGGAAGCATTTTTTAAAATTCCTTTTTAATGGTGACTCTGTCGCTCCATGAAATGAACAGTGTGAATCTTAGCAACTCCAGGCTAGTCTGGTGCATCACACTCTCTTTGGGTGTGCCTTTCAAAGGCAATTCAAAAGTGCAACTAATTCAGAATACTGGGATAGATTAGTGACAGGACCCAAAGAAATTAAATCTAAACCACCAGTATAAGGGGGGGGGAATCATTGATAGTATTGGTTTCCATCATTAAAGTTATATAATTCTTTGTACCCTGGTTGTAAGCCACCTAGAGTTGTCTCTACGTGAAATGGGTGGCATATACATTCAATAAATAAATAAATAATCCAAGTATTAATTGCATTGTATCTTCCACTACTAATATACACTCTCACTGAGATCACTTTTCTCTAGATGTCTGTCTCACTTGAACTATGGTAGATGACAGCTAAAAAAAACACTTTTCTGTCATAGTTTCTCTCCTCTACAGAAGGCGCCCCCATGTTTTTATCCCTACTATATCAGGGGGGGAAATCTCTATTTAAGTATTTAGGTATCTTTAAAATGTGACATCTGCATGGCATAGCAAGCATTTTGCTTTGGTAAAAAATAAGTTACTGGATCTTACATAGCAAGTTTACTACAAGTCTATGAGTTTATCAATCTGTTCAGAATTATAGGAAACAAATCATTATTAAATTATATTTATAGTTTATAAATTATTAAATATAAAAGTATTAATTTGGCTAAAATATCTCAAAAAGTCACAGGAAACAACCACATATTCTACATTTTAATCAATGGTTTCTGACAATATTTGGCTATTGTAGAAACAGAAACATTATTACAACATAGATGTTGCACAAATTGTTAATAGGCAATAAACATGGATGACTTTATCCTATACTGGAATTTATACTGCAGTTACTGTATATTCTGCTTCATAAGCTTTATTTATTTGTTGATTGATGAGCCCTAATTTAAAATAAAATGGTGAGATCTATTTTTGCATAAACCATAAGTCACAGTTATATACCCCTTGGGAAGCTGTTTCTAAATACTTATAGCTCATTGTACTTCTAAGACAAAAGAAAATCACACATAAATATTTATTAAATTATTTGTTTAGAGACAATTGGTACTCTAAGCCACTAGGTAAAAGTATAATTTTCACTGACAAAAGCCTATCCATGCTAAAATTTTAATGGTACAGTAAATTATGTTGCTGGCTAATAAGGCTCTTCTGAAGACTGTGAAGAAGTAATACAGCTCTTATGAAGACAGATAAAAATCAAAGCACTCCAGAGTTATAGATTGGTGCTTTTGCATGACAAGCACCAAGTACTACTTCTCCATTATAGCTCCAGGCAGGCAATAGGTAGGATCTTTTTCAAAAGGCTGACAAATTTCCTTTTTTGATAGTTGTGGAACAGCAAAGATAAGTAAAGATTCAGAATTTAGAAATCAATAGGTGGGCAGTTTTGGTGACAAATGCTGGGAGAGTGATGGAGGAAAGATGGCATTTGAAATATTAGTATGGCCTAATCCCATCAATTGGTATGAATGTCATCACAGCTGTTACTCATTTTGGCACACAGGTCAGGTGTGCCTCGGAGATAAAACTGACAACAAACTAAAATGTTTTAAAGTCTGAACAATTAAACCATTGGAACACCTACATTGGCAGGAAAAACAGAAAACCTGCAGGCAATAATATTAACATAGGAAGATTATTACCACATAATGTTAGCACAGGCACATGCAATGCAACTAAATCCAAGGAGAGCTTTGACTACACCATCATGGCTGCCATTTTGACCATACCTCTGCTCAATCTTCTCACCTTCCCACTCAGCTTAGTAATAAAAAGTTTTAGAGACAGACAGAAAGACAATGTTTAATATATAGAGAAGTTTGACAAGTGAACAGAGTAGAGGAGACATTGCATTTGTGACAGTCAGATAAAGGATACAAGACTGGAGGCTGAAGAGCTGTCATGCCCCAGGTGACATTTTCTGAGTCCTGGTATTTAATTCTAGCAGGAGTCAAGCAGCTAAAAAAATTGTCCTTAACAGGATGGCATCATTCTATTTTATCAGCAAGGAGTGTTCTCTAAATTCATTATGCTGAAACAGCAGTATTCTTTAAACTCCTAGTTGTGATACTTTCTGGAAAAATTGCATTTGTCAACCAATCAATCAATCAAACAAACAAACTGCAAGAGGAGAGAGACAGAAGTTAGCAGCAGGTTAAAGCAGAATATCTCATGTGGATTCAAAGGCATATTTTACCAAGGAACTTAAGGGTCAAATTGTACATTATATTTGTCTGTCTTCAGCATATGGGAAAGGATGGTTAAATATTCCTTCTATTACCAAAATTCTGACAATTTGGCAATTAAACCAAGAAAAGTAATTCCTACTGGTTTCAATCTGAAGATTCTTTTTCTTAACTTTAATCATTATATTGATGCAATCTTTGACAGTAACAAACAATAAACCCTGTGATTTACAAACTTGCATCTGACACAAGGATGAAAGCTTTGGGTTTGTATCGTGACTTCACAATGCAGATTTGGCTTTCTCATCATCACAGTTTGCAGAAAAATAAAAAGAGAAAAATAGTGTGGAAGAAAGAATTACTCTTCTCTGTTTTAGTAGCTGAGACCTCATCCACTGTTTGTAATCCCTGTTTATTATCATTCTTCAAGAAAAGCTTTATAAGAACTAGAAGGTGGGAAGACAGAAAACCAGAGAGAGATTGCCCTTCCACAGAAAGTTGGCTTTTTAATGGTTTCTAGCTCAATAATTGAATACACTCATATATGACATTTTTATGTTAACATAACAATTCTATTTTTTCCAATTGACTTATAATGGGAGAAAAAAATCAGGATCTGGCATTCTTTCAAAGGAGGTGGATTTCAGAATTGATACGTTTGTCGGACATGGTACTTGCATTCTGCACCCGTGATTAGAAAAAAGGGGGGGGGTGGCTTTTTTGGTTTGGTTTTGTTGTTTTGATGGGGATTTGGTCTACTCAGAATGAGAAGAGAAAGGAATATTATAACCGAGCACAGCTTTGCTTTTAAATTGCTCCATTGTACAAATAAGCCATTGCTAATGAAACTGCAAACATGTATTTTTTAACCCAGCAGGAATAAGTCATAGGATATATTAACTGAGCTGCTGAAATAACCAATTACTTTAAACAGGAATTGAATTCTACGGATGACAAAGAATAGCTGAATAGATACTTCTTTATGATATCTTTTTTTAAAAAAATGTTGATATCTGAGAGCCAAAATATTTTTCTCAGTAGAAATTTACATACAGGTACATGAAGACATAATGGTGTCCAAATCCTCTAAAAAGAAATTAAACATGGCCATCCCTTTAGCACAGCCACAATTGCTGTATACTGTATTAGTTACAATGTAAGCACTGAACCATTCCCATACCCAAATTGGAAAGGTCTGTTTGATGATTGCCAAATATCTGCAAAATGCAGCAGTGACAATGCTTCATGTATTCTATTAATGCACATCCATTTTAATTTCTTTTCTCAAGCTTGGTTGCATTTGTTATTCCTTCACTCAGCCTTTTGGTGTGCACTTTGCTTTCATGTTTAGGAAGGAAAATGACTACTTATCTAGATAATAAGCCTCTTTTTATAGCACGCCAAGTGCAATGTACGATATGTACACATGACAGTTCTGTAAGCGAGTACATAGTAGATCAAGCCCTGCTTGTAGGAAATCCCTGTTGTCTTATCACAATTGCAAAGTAAACAAGTCACCTCAAAATTAAGAAAATGAAAAAATAACCTATATTCAATCTTTGTTCCATTTATTTCATCATCATCTCTGGGTGGAGGTAAAATGAGACTTCTATGCAAATAAATATGTATTCAAATAGACCTTCCACAGGTTTTGGAGTCTGGTTGCTAATCTTCTTTCCTCAGCCTATAATTTACTCTGTAAAATGAAGAATATTATAGGTGGTTAGAAATTCTATTCCTTTTTACATTTTAAGTCAAATTTGGATCTAGCTGAATCTCGGATTCTGTTCAAAGCTTACTCAATGATTATAATTTGACTTTCTGATGCTCATTATCCTCTCTTTCTAACTGAAACTCTCTTAAACTTCATATTGGTAGGAGGCATTAAGCAGAAATGACCTGGGAGAGAGGTCACTCTGGGGAGCAATTTCAATGTTCCTTTCTATCATTTTTCTATTTCCATTCAGTCACAACAAATGCAAATGCCATAGAGGAGGAGGAAGAGGTAGAGTAAGAGTAGAAAAGAGAAGTATTCATTTCCACTGCAAAGGATTGCTACCTATGAACAGCACTATTGTGATACTTTCTGGAAAAATTGCATTTGTCAACCAATCGATCAATCAAACAAACTGCAAGAGGAGAGAGAGACAGACGTTAGCAGCAGGTTAAAGCAGAATATCTCATGTGGATTCAAAGGCATATTTTACCAAGGACGTTAAGGGTCAAACTGTACATTATATTTGTCTATCTTCAGCATATGGGAAAATATGATTAAATATTCCTTCTACTATTAAAATTCTGACAATCTGGCAATTAAACCAAGAAAAGTAATTCCCATTGGTTTCAATCTGAAGATTCTTTTTCTTAACTTTAATCATTATATTGATGCAATCTTTGATGGGTGAAGGCAAGTTTGAAAGTGTCTTCTTTGGACTGTTGTCATTACCCATCTGATCCTGAATCTCTACACTATGCATTTACTTTTAAATTTTAAAAAAACAGGACCCATGTACTCTGTATAAAGAATATTGTGATCAGGACTGAGATGCCAGCCAGTACAATATTTGTCCAGTCCGTCCCCCAATAGTATAAAACATGGGAGCAATTATCGATAAGATTAAACTATAAATAAATAAATAAATAATAACTCACCCAACTCAGGCTAATCCAAATCAATCTAGAACTTTAAAATATATACAGTTAAATATAAACATTCTTCTTCAGCAGAAGAAATAAAAATATCACAGTGCTAAAGATCATACCCATCTCGTGTTCTCTTATAATAAATATTCCATACAAAATTCTTATTATAGTATATAGCCCAATTGACAACTTGTCATTCTTCTCAATGTCATCATTGTAAGAAAAGGAAAGTAGATTGCTAAGCATTTTAGAGTCTTGAATTAAAATAGTTTGCAGAAATATGTTAGCGTTTATCCAGTTTGATCCTCTTTCATATGTATATTCAGCTCCTTATTTATATAATTCAGTGGCATAATATAAATGTTTATTCTTTTGCATATTGTTTATTTTGCCAAGAGTGTAGTCAAAAAATTGCTTTTCCTTGTATTTAATTTGGTTCCATGCACTTATTATTACTTGCTTACCTAGTTCTAAGTATTTATTCAATGATCTAAGTTTATTCTGTTATTACTTGGTTATTCATCCCTTTTCGTAGGCTACGCTATTTTTTGTCTACTCCCACACTCCTTCTATGGAGAAAGAATAACAATTAAAAAGAAACAGAACTAATCAGTTTTAAAGAGTGTGGCCTACAAGTAAGGTATAACCTCCAATTGAATTTAAATAATGGCACCTTTCCCTGTTGCCACTTCAAAGCAATACGGCTTGCTTCAGAATTCGTCCTGAGCTGAAGAATTATTTAAGTCGCAACATTATTTTTCCTTGGACCTTCTGAAGGGAATGGATTTTTCTTCAACTGCTATTCCTTTCACGGGGGTTTCGCTACAGTAGTAAGACTATCTATCATTTGTCTGTGACCCAAACAGGAAGCATTGAAGAAAGTCTCAGAATAAATGTTCAGCAAAATAAAAAGAGAAGGAAAGGGAAAAAGGATTTAGAAGTTCAACTTTCAGATGAGTTATCACATTCTCTTTGCCAAAGTTTAAGGTATAAATAGAATGCTTAATATACTGCAGTGATATTACTAATTTGTCATCGTTAATAAATGTTCTCCGCTTTCACAACTCAGCTATTTGCCTGTCTTTTGCCCCACGTTTTGGGGGGGAGAATACATTTTCAAGTGCCACTTTTGGAAATAAATGGGACAGCTAATGGGGGGGTGTATGGGAGTAAGTGGCTCATTCTGAATTCATAACCAAGATTAGTTGTCTATAGGCACAATTCCCATTCATTGTTACATTCTCAGTTATCTTCTCTTCAGACAGCAATGCATAGAGCAAAGAACTAGACACATGTATATAATGTAACATTTAACTTTTCTACAAGATAAAGAAATACTGTTGGGTTAGATTCAAAGTTGTCTTTCATAAGGAAGAAAGCACTTCCCCTTTCTGGCCAAGATTCTTCCTTCCACTAACTTTGGTGCACCATGTCTGCCATTCCAAAGGGCTCAGCTGTTGTCAAGACCAAAATGTTAAGTAATAGAAAACTGAAATCCTAATACGGTTGGGGGGGCAAAGTCCTCAACGGGCAGCACAAAAACCACTGTATAACATAACTCTAGCTGAGACTAACGGGTAAACCATTAGGAAAGAGTTAGTGAAGATTGTTTTTGTACATGATAACTGTTGCGAGACTATTATATGCACAACAATATAAAGATTCTGCAATACACACAACAGAGGAATGGGTGGTAAAGATGAAAAAATTAACAGAGATAACAAAATTGACTTATCTGATTACAGAAAGAATAATACCCACATTTATCAGTGACTGAAAGCCCCTTCTGGACTTTTTCCTGAAAAAAACAAAAAGTGACCTTGTGGTTTATGAATGATTAGTAAGAGTAGATTATGGAAAGAAAAAAATATGTTGTAACTTTAAAGAGAAAGGGGTGGTGTGGTGGCTCAGCAGTTAAGACTGGATTTGTCAGTTGGAAAGCCAGCAGTCCAGGTTTGAGACTCAAGCAACTCAGTGCACATCAAAATAATGAACAGCAAATAAAACGTTTCCCCATTCCTGATGAAAAATATTGAATGTGCCTTGGCATTTGTTATTGTTAATTAATGGGGGGGGAAATGTCAACAATAACATATACTGAGTTTTAGTGCTGATTTTTAATTTACGTTAGATATAAAGTGTTGGAACTATCTCTTTCCTGCTGATTCTAAATCAATAGCAGCATGCTGGATAAGGGAATTCTGGGAGTTGAAGTACCTGTACAACTTAAAGTTGTTGAGATTGGGTAGCACAAATCATTATCTCTATATAAAACAGAACAGGGTCTTCTAGAAATAGTATTTCAAATCATGTCACAAACTAGGGATGATATTACTAGGCAGTGAAAATAATAGATGTTGTGAAAATAAATACTATCTCAGATTGATATATATATATTTATCTGTGTTAATTCCAGGTAAGTTAATTATTTAATTTTTATAGAATGCTTCACACCCCAAAGTCTCTCCTGTCAAAGTTATAATTTCCATATGAAAATATGGAGAGGGGAGTAATTTTCCTGATTTTCAGTTATATCACTATCACTAGAAGTTTGTTAACTTCTGTAATGAAAATGACATTTATATACATTATAACCCCAATTGGAGAGGTATTATTTTGCAGCTTTGAAATATTGGCAGCTAAATACATAGGAACTTTAATTACTAGCAGTGAAACCAATTATTTGAATGATATTAAGGGGGGGGGAATTGACCCTTATTCTCATAGGAAGTTGATCTTTTGTAGGAATCTTATTTTAATAATAATAGCTCTAGGCTCAATTTATTTTTAAAAACTGAAATGTAGCTATTTTTCTATAGATATAATTAGTATTAGTCTTAATAATTAACATATGGTATTATTCTATTTCATTTGTCTTTTTTTGGTATTTGTTGTTTCATCTATTTTCAGGTGGGTTTTTATATATATATTCTGTTTTATTGTATCGATAGCCATGTTCTTTTGGTACTTTTATTTTTATTTCCTTTGTTTTTGTAGTAAATATCCAAGCAACCCTTTCTGTGTGTTCTGAATGTTGGCTTTAACAGGAAATACACCCAGAAATGCTGCAGTGTATAAAGGTTTGATGTGGCTTTGCAGGGGAGTTGGATCACATAGCTCTTCCATCTGGCATGGAGAATTCCCCTCCGGTAAATCTATCTTGGTGATTAGTTCTGAAATACCGGCTGAGTTGCAGCATGATGAACAGTCATGGTACTCCCAGGTTGTTATCAGTGTGTTTACTCGAATAGCCACCACTTTATGCATTCAACAACTCAGACTGCTGAATAATTCATACCGTATATACAATGCAAATTTACTTGGTTTGGGTAGGGTATGCCTGCCGTTGGATAGTGGTGAGATCCAATGTGTGTGTGATAAATCTGTAGGGTTTGATAGTTATTACACATACAGAAAATTGGGAATTCCAGTAGCAAGATCAACATTGAGGTTGATAGTCTCTTTTCTGAAGTCTTTGTTATGAAGTCAAAATACTCTATGGAAAACAGTTTCTTAGAGGTGGACTCATTCATTATTTTTTTTTCTCCCCTATGTGAAAGGAAAGCCATTATTGGAGTCAAATGATCTACAAAAGAAATGTAATCTTGATTTAACCTCATGTGTAATATGCATATAGAATTTTACTCATATTCCATTATGAAATTGCATACATTATCCATGCAGCTGATAGGCTGGTTACAGCAGCTCATCTTCTGTGATCAACTTTCAGCTGAGACAATGGCAGCAATCCCCTTTGAATTTTATTTTATTGTATTTTTATTAAATTTATATGCTGCCTATCTCACTGTTGAAGCGACTGTGGGCATGTCAGAAAGGCACTGCAAAAAGGATTCCAAAAAGTGGTAGACACCCCCCCCCAAATTAGTTAAATAATAATAAATATTAATACATTAATTAGCTGTTCAATCAACATTTTGCCACATAGATACACCTGGAATGATCCTCATATCCTATTTCAGTTTATTCCCAGGTTTAAAATATGTAAGGATTAGACAAACAAAATAAACATAATATATACATTTTCCCATCCTACCCCCACCCCCACCCTCCTTTCACAAGTTTATCATCTTATGTGTGCACATATGCATATACAGTACATAGAGACTCTGGCACTAATACCCATTTCTTCACATTTCATTTATCTCCAACAACAAAAATAGCAATGATACTTACAGCAATGAACAATGGAAACATGTTATTGAAGGGGGAGGATGGATATATCCTGGCAGGCTAGACAAGCATCACTGGCCCTTAGTTATGTGCCTATGATCTAGAAATAAATGCATGTGAAAAATAATCTCAAGGGATTTCATGTTTAAAATCCCTTGTATGTACTCTATACCTGCTTTATATTCACCTATGTGATCAACAGAATCAATTATTATAGTGGACAAAATTTTGGTGCCAAATAATTTGGACTGAGAAATTCAGCCCCTTTATGTAAAAAACTTCAGGCTCTGGGGTTTTTAATATGAGAGTTTTTTTTAAAAAAACACCACACAATCAAATAAGGTATTTTCATTAAACTCAATACAGTGTTTGCAAAAGCTCATCAAATTATGCCTGCAAATATTGGCTGCACTGGGGGGGGGAGGGTATTCATTGTGTTTAAAGCTTTCTAGGAAAATCCTCTCCTGTCCTCCTTAACACAAAGGCAGACAGATTATTGGGTAATTCTTTTTGGACACCAATGGTATTAGGATATCATGATGGGCGTCTAGTCCCTGTAGGATTGTTGTAGAAGCACATGCTGTAGTGTTTCTTTGGCTCTTGTTTGAATATCATTTTGGTTGTAAGGTTCAATCTGGGAAATGCCTAGGTCCTTGATTGCACTACTTTTTATTAATGATCGGCATAGTCTTGGTTATTCATCTGTAACGTATTAGGAAGAAACATACGCAGATAGCTCAGTGGCAGAGAAGATAATTTGCATACAAATAATCTCAATTTCTAGCATCTCTAATAAGCCTTGGGAAAGCATTGGCAGCCCCAGGAGGCAATATGGAGCTAAATCAAAATTGAAAGTCAGATTCAGTAAAAGGCCACTTGGTATGCCTGTGCCTGGGAGTTAAATAAAGCATCCATTTTACTTGGCATAAGATTCTGTACAGAATTTGGCTGTGGACCTATCCACATTCCCTACAATACTTATCTTCAGAAGAAGATAAATATCTTCAAAAGAAGATATTTTCCAAGGCACTTGAAAAACAATATTTATTTGGTTATTGTTACTTTATTGCTATTTTATTATGTATTTCTTGCATTACAATTACTATCCTTGATTATTGGTTACTCCGTTCTCTGTGAAGACTTTATGTTTTTTTATTATTATCTTTGGTCACAGAGTCAGCCAGATTGGATTTGGCATTTTTGTCTGCCTATTGAGGCCTTCCCAAGGACTTGGGATAGGCAAATGTTGTTTAATAATATTAAAATTATTGTCACAAGATGTAAGCTGTTCCAAGTAAAGCTGCCTTTTGCAATTGACTGATTGTGATTTTGTCAATGGCAATGGGGTTTAAGTGGTGCTCCAGAGGTTTTGGGATTGTACCTAAGGCACCTATTACTATTGGTACTATCTTTGCTTTCTTTTGTCACAGTAGTTCTATTTCTATTTGCAAATCTTTGCATGTTATCTTCTCCAGTTCTTACACCTCTCTTCCGCTGCCTCCAGGTACCGCAACATCCATTATCCAGACTTTTTTCTTTCTTTCTGGGTGTTATGTGGCCAGTACTTGTCTCTTTGCATTCTTAAAGTCCCAGAGTACTTTTGCTTCTTCACTTCTTATTACTTTGTCTATTTTGTGGTCCCACGTTCTTGCTTGAAGGCAAATGGTATGTATTGCAGATCTTCCAATGCACTAGTGTTGCTACTTTGTCTTGCAGTTGTTTGTCTGTGTGATCTTACAACAGCTAACTAAATGGTCCACTGTTTCTTCAGCTTTTTTGCAGAGGCGAGATTTGCTGTCTTTATGATTTGTTGTGCAGTCAGAATTAGCTCCTCTCTCTCTTTTTTCAACTTTCCTGCTCTTAGCCATTGCCAGGTTTTGTTGTTATCATCTTTGCCTGTGAGTTTTTTTAATGTATTGACTATGTAATACTTTGCCTTCCTATGACAAAGTTATAACAATGGTGCATTTGAATATCTGCAAAACGTACCATTTATTAGGACTACACAAAAATGCGAAATCACAAGTGCCAGTTCCTTAGCTGGAATTGGCCTTCTTATGCAAGTTGTTCCCAAGGACCTAGATGTCACAATGTATTGGCATAGTATATATGGAGATCAAAGCAGGGAGACCTTTTGTAATTGAAAGATATGCATATTTTCTAAGAGCTGTCCAATTTTTTTTTGCAGTAACACCCAGTATGTGCCAATAACCACTGAGACCATCATAGCCAGTTTATGTCATAATCTTTCAATTTCAATTTCATTTTTCAGATCTTGATACATATACACTTTCTTCTTTTCAACCACAGTAAAATCTGGTGCGCTATGTGCCAAGACTTTATTAGTTTGTATTTAGAAATCCCATGCTCAGAGAGCACAAAGGACCCCTTATATTATTTCAATATCATTTTTTGTTTTCTATATATTCAGTAAGTTCCAATTTTTAATTTGCAACAATGCTTGTTCTTGGCTGCCTTTTGCATAATCATCCAATGCATGCTTTCTTCTTCCAGTTTTGACTGGAACCTATTTTTGTGGGGTAGGTATAATCTATCAATATCACTATGTTGATATATGCAGAGTGAGTGTAATGAAAAGTTATCACCTTTCCTTTTGTTTTTGGTCCAAACTGTCCAGTTCAGCTTATGTCCAGTTAATTTTAGCAGTATATCCTATCATGGATATGGCCCTGGTATTGAATGCTTTGATGGTTATTTTTGATGGTGACAGTGTTTAACATTGTAACCGCATGTGTGCATAGACAGCTGTACAAAACAGAAATATCAATAGCTTTTCGGAATTGTCTGAATGACTCCTTTTCAGAAACAAAGCAAAGGCATAAGAAATAACTTATAATTAATGTTAGAAAAGCAAAGTTTCTATGTTCCTTTTGGGATAAAAGAAAATCCTGCCTTTTAAAGTTTGTTGAATTAAAATTATTTTGGCATCATGTTTCACTAAACCACAAGAGTCCATATATGCATCAGTGTGCTGATAATAATATAGTTTAGAAAGCATAGTATTAGCTGACATCAAAAAGGTTGAATAATATTTATTTAGCAATGAGTTTCTCTTCTGCTTCTCATTACCAGGAATGAATCATATTGTTAAAAACTAAAGTCAAGTCAAACGAGTATGTGAGAAGAGAGTATTGTGGATTTAACTTTATCCACAGGAAAAAAAAGTTTTCTCAGTTATTAAAGCATGGGGCAAATAATTGCAAATATAATTCATTTATTTTTATTTTATTCATTATTAAACAAGTGTCATAGAGCAGGGCTTTTCAACCTGTGGTACGCGTACCACTTGTGGTACATTAACAAGTGGCAGGTGGTATGCAGCCCTGCCTAGCCAAGTGTAGTGGGGGAGGGAAAGAGCCAGCACAGGCAAGGACTTACAGTGAGAGAGTCCTCTGGAGCTGCAGAGTGGCTGGGCAAGACAAAGGGCCCAGGCTCACTTCTGGCTCACCCTCCCCCATGAGAAAGGAGGAGGAGGGGGTGGAGACCTATAAAAGGAGGCAGTTTGGGCGGGAGAGGGAGAGAGAGAAAAAAGAAGCAGCCTTGGGAGGAGGCGGAGTCAGCTCTAGCTGCACCGAAGGGGAAGAAGGAGGAGGAGGGTGGGGGGGGGAGAGGAGATCAAATCAAGCAGGCAGGCCATGAGCTGATTTGCAACTGCTGTGGCAGCCCCCTGTGCTGGCAGCAGCAAACGCAAGAAATGCAGTGGGGGAGGGGTCGCCCTCCAAGAGGAATGAAAAGCAGCAATGGCTGGAGGTGAGGCACGGAGAAGGGAGGGAGATGGAGAATGGAAGGATTCTTATGTGCTTTTGTGACTTTGAAGTTCTGGGATTTGTGCAATGTGGGCTTTGTGTTCTTAAGGAGTGTCTGGCAATTTCTATTTGGCTGATGGCTGATGTCTCGTGTTAACTTCTATTACTCTGCTATTGTTAGCTGTAAGTTTTGCTGCAAGGGAGTTTGAAGTATTTTTCTCCTGAATGGATTTTTCCTGTAGATTCCTTTACTTATGAATGGAGCCATTTGGGGAGGCTGCCTTAGCCGGCAGCCAATACTTACTACTTTTTTTTTCTTCCTTAAGTGCCGGCTGCCGGCTCCTTACTTTCCTTTCTAGCCAGTAGCTAATTCTTAAAGGGGAATGTGCCTTTTTAAGCTAGTTCACTCAGCATTTTGTCTTTTCTGTTTCTGGAGGCTTTTCCTTGTTTGATGAATATATGGAAGAGAAAAAATATGGGGGGGGTTTTTCAAATTCTTCCTTCAGAAGGAGGTGGGCATGAGAAAGAGGGAGGCAGGGAAGGAGGGAGGGAGGGAACTTAGCACTTGGCCACCAGCAGCCCTGCCATTGACTTTACTTGTCAAAAGGTTGCAAAAGGGGATCACATGACCCTGGGACACTGTGACCATCATAAATATGAATCAGTTGCCAAGCATCCAAATATAAATCACATGACCCTGGGCATGCTGCAATGGTCATCAGTGTGAAAATGGTCATAAGTCATTTCAGTGCAATTGCAACTTTGAACAGGGGTTGGGTTTTTTTGGTCATCACATTTTTGACACCTTGCTAGGTGGTACTCGAATATTGCCATATCCTAAAAGTGGTACAATCGGTGAAAAGGTTGAAAAGCCCTGTCATAGAGGACCTGTACTATACATACCACAGGGTCCGCAGTATTGTCTGGGATGCTACACATCCTCTTCACGACCTGATTTCCTTGTTACCTTCTGGGAGGAGGCTTCGTGGTATCTGAAGCAGAACATCCAGATTCAGTGAGTTTTCTTCCATATAGCAGCAATCTTGTGAACTCTCAAGCTTCCTCTTTCCACTATGTATTCAAACTGGACAGTGATATATGTGTGTGTGTGTGTGTGTGTGTAACAATAAAGGTCATTGCATCTCTTATCCTCTCCTCTTATCTTATCTTATCTTATCTTATCTTATCTTATTTTATCATCTTCTTAGAACAATTTGTACCTGATTTGCAATAAGAGTTCTTAAAGGATCAGCAAAACTTTCTATGGAAACTCTTTGCAAGTATCTCTTCATTCTCTATGTAAGTTTACCTCATTATCTGGTCTTTATATGAACTAATCATCATCAGTATTGACTGAACAATTACTCAGCCTGCTTAAATGGCCTTCTCAGATTCACATGCCTCTGACTTATTACATGTGCAAAAAAAACAAGTCAATATGCTCTGCTTTACATTTTCAAAGAATTAAGGAATACTTGTCTCTAAGAAGTTATATGAATTGCCCCCACCATTAATAATAGTCTTGAGAAGGGTTCATAAATTGAATAGACCAGTGGTTCTCAACCTGTGGTCCGCAGACCCCTGGGGGACTGATGTCATCACAGGAGGGGGTCATGAAGGCTTGAAAAAATGTTATGATTTAAATCTTAAGTCTTGGGGATCTGTGGCCATGGTCCATGGCCACAAAAAGTATTTAAAGGGGGTCCGTGGTGAAAAAAGGTTGAGAACCACTAGAACAGACCACCTTCAAGGCAATTTCCAAAAACATTTGCAGTACCTACCCAAAGGCTGCCACTTATTTTTGGTGAAACAATTGAAGGAGTTCTTCCTAACAAATATAGGAATACCATTCCATCAAAAATAGAGATATTTTATGTATGAGAGTTACATAGCACCCATTTGGTCAGAAGAAAACAAGCTGATCTAAACTACTACCAGAACAAGAGAGAGATGGAAATTAGTGCCTCATCCAAATGTGTGGGCAATCTACCCTATTCCATAGTGCAGGCAGTAGAAAAAGGGATAGAAATTGAACACTGAGCTCACTATATAAAGTCCTTAGCTTTGATATATAGCAGTTGCTGGAATTCTGTGGATAATAGCTTCCTAGCTTTTCTGCAGTGGAATTCCTTAACAGAAGTTTGAATGTTTTTAATTGGTTCCACAACATCGAAGATCAGGGCCTGATTTGACCTTTCAGGGGGGAAAAATCACTGTGGTATTTGTAGGCATACTTACTTCTACCACAGGGGTGCATATGACAGTACCAAGTTTCAAACAAATAGGTTGCAGCACTTTTGGGCAAAGTGAAATTCCCAAATTACAGATTTATTTGTGGGGATTTTATATTTGCTTAGGATATGAGGATTGGCCATATCCAATGAATATCCCTAGCGTGCTATTAATTTCTTGAAAAGAAAATGGAAACTACCAGCAGTTATGTTTAAAAGAACAAAAAAGTAACAGAATTATCCTTGTGGGAAATATCTAAAACTGGTTATACTCAAACAATATCAAAAACATTTTGGATGTGAAATAGACTGATCTAACAGATGAATTTTATTTGGTTGAAATGATTTCTTCCGTATGGTTCTTTCCTTGCTCAAGTGGAATGTCAGATACCATAGGCCACAGCTCAAAAGTTTATTCAACACACAAGGCAACAGCATTGGATGTGGCTGGGCCTGTGACCAGGGCACAACACCCTTTGTAGTTAAGTATAAACAACTATGTTGTGCATTTCTAATTCTAAACTTCTCAAGTTTAACTTTCCTAATTTGCCATAGCCCAGTTTCCCACTTTCTAATTAGACTGTCTTATTTTTTTCACCAGTGTCATCACCAGATGGATCTGTAGCTGGCTGGCAAACCGTACTCAATGAGTAGTCCTCAATGGTACAACACCACTCATGGAGAGAAGGAAGCAGTGGAGTATCACAAGGCTCCCTCTTAGGCCCAATACTCTTCAATATCTTCATTAATGACTTAGATGGGGGAATAGAAGGGGAACTCATCAAATTTGAAGATGACACTAAACTGGCAGGAATAGCCAACAGCCCAGAAGACAAGCTCAGTATCCAAAAAGATCTTGACAAACTTGAACAATGGGCCCTAACCAACAAAATGAATTTTAATGTGGAGAAAAACAAAGTGTTACATTTAGGCAGGAAAAATCAAAGATATAAGTACAGATTAGGTGAGACCTAGCTCAAAAACAGTAATTGTAAAAGGGACCTTGGAATCCTAGTGGATGATCAATTGAATATGAGCCAGCAGTGTGCAGCAGCAGTCAAAAAAACTAATACAATCCTTGGTTGTATAAACAGAGGCATAGAATCAAGATCATGCAAAGTATCAGTACTGCTTTATAAAACCCTAGTAAGACCACGCCTGGAATACTGCAAACATACTACAAAAAAGATGTTGAGACTTTGGAAAAAGTTCAGAGAAGAGCAACTAAAATGATCAAAGGCCTGGAGACTAAAACATATGAAGAACAGCTTCAGGACTTGGGTTTGGCTAGTCTAAAGAAAAGAAGAAACAGGGGTAACACAATAGCATTATTCCAGTATTTGAGGGGCTGCCACAAAGAAGAGGGGGTCAAAATTATTCTCCAAAGCACCAGAGGGCAGGCAAGAAACAATGGTTGGAAACTGATCAAAGAGAGAAACAACTTGGAATTAAGGAGAAACATCTTAACAGTGAGGACAATTAACCAGTGGAACAGCTTGCCCCCAGAAATCATGGGCGCTCCATCACTGGAGATTTTTAAGAAGAGACTAGATAGTCACTTGTCTGAAATGATATAGGTTCTCCTGCTTGAGCAAGGGGCTGGACTATAAGACCTCCAAGCTCTATTCCATTCTATTCTGTTCTGTTCTGTTCTGTTCTGTTCTGTTCCTTTCTTATCTGTTTACATGACCCTCTCATTTCTCTGCAGTGGCAAAACATGTCTTTTCTACAATGGTGTCAGCTTTCTAATAACTGCTTTCCAATGTTCCAAAACCACAATTGTCTTTATAATGTTTAAATGAATTGGATCTGAATACAGTCAGAAGTATTCTCCAAGGAACATCTATACATACAGCTTTAGAACTAGTCAGGGCTACATTTTTTGGCTGCACCACAGTGTCTCAGCGCTGCAAGAACTGAAAATGAAGTTGTTTGGTAGGCAAAGAAGACATGAGAAAAGGACCAGTATTGGTGACTTATCCTATATTAATTACAGCCCTCAGAGTTAAAGTAATATCTGAAGAAGCTTCTGATTCTTTAAAATCTCATAATAGAATTTACCCAACAGCTACCAATAAGACAAGCAGGACCAGTAAGTCTCTCTAGTTCCTAATCCACAAGGATTCCAAGCTCCATTAAATCAATCCAATTAATTAATGATCAATCAATTAGCACATCTGATTCCACATTTATGATTACATGTTTTTTTTGTTCTGTTTTTCAGTAAAGGCAGAAGTTAAATTCTTTTTTCCTATACAAGCATTCTCACAAATAAATTATTGATTTTATCCATTGTTTTCCTCTCAGACTTTCAACTACAGATTCTTCTTTCAAGGGGTAAATAATTAAAATGCAAAGACATTATAATGCTCTGATGGTCAATTTGAGAGCAATTTATTTTACTTAAAATGGAATGCTTAAAATTAGAGACACTGTCTTGGATTCTTTATTAGATTAGACTATACTTTCAATCCACTAGAAATGCCAATGAAAAGTGATGATAATTATGTAACAATGGGAATATTTATTTATTTATTTATTTATTTATCTTGTTTGGAAATATAGGAAAGAGTAAGTCATATCTCTAGTTCAGCTGAAAAATACTTATTGTGTATAATGAATACAATTAATAAAATAAAATAAAATAATAATACAATGCAATGCAATGCAATGCAATACAGTACAATACAGTGCAATACAATACAATACAATACAACACATTACAATATAATACAAAATTAATTACTTGTTCCAGGACTAAATACAATAGCAATGTTCTTAATCAAAGTACACGGAAATTGTTTTATTGTGATTAAAGTAACACAGTACATCAGTAAAAATATTATGATTTTTTCCCACATTTTTAAATAAATGACTGTATATAGGAATACAACATTAATTCTCAGAACTGATTTTGGTGGGATTTTGTAATTGTAATTCATTGTAATTTCATATCCTCAAAACATATTACTAAAACTCCTACTGCAATCATACATATTTCAGTGTCATTGAAATAAGAACTTTGAAGCTAAAATTTCAAGAACCAGGAAAATTCTTCAAACGGCCACTTTGGAAATCACTCTCCTGGACTACAATTTTGCATGTGCATCCAATAATGTTTATATCACCTACAAATTATGACTACAGTGGTTGGTTACTAGGTTAGAATCCAATGACAAAGTGAAGATGTGCATTATATACTAAAATGTACTGGGACCAGAGTATTCTGTATCTAATTTACAAGCTAGGTAAGCTTGTGAAGGTGTCACCATGCATTCTTATGAGGAATCTCAGGCAGGATTTGAAAGACAGCCCTATGAGATTGATTTTATTTCCTAGATATGTGAGTGGGGATTATTTTCAAGGCCAAAGAAAGTGTCACTCATTTCAAGAAGATTAGCTTCCATTGATCTAACTCAACTATTTAAAAAAAAACACTATAGTGAAATAATTTTCAGTATCAAGTTCACATTGTTTAGCTCTCTTCAAAGCTGCTATATTTTAGTCTAAGGACTCTGATGCAATTTTCAGAACTGAATAAAGGAACTGTTACCTATTTTCCTAGCAAAATTCAAATGCTTATTCATCTATGGTTTACGTAATGTGATGGGCATAAGTAATTCTAGAATGTGATCATAGAATAGAAACTTTGATAGTGACTTTATAGTACCTTGTAAAGTTTAAATTATTAGATAAAGATATTTCTTGTTTATATATTTTAATAAAAGAACATTTACCTTTCTTTACCTATCTGCCAACAATATGTGTGAACAAATTGTGTAAATGGTGTTTGTAAGTTAATGTGTATGTGTGGCACCAGCTCCTAATACTGTCCATAACTTGTAATAGCTACATCTTCTAACTTTTTGTTAGAATGGAAAGAAGTTTACTCCACTGAAATATCCTACTCTGTTTCTAGCTTCTTTTCCTGGAGAAATTATTTTGGTTTATCACTGTTTCATGACATGCTTAAATGCTTTGCCTATATCTTGAGAAACCCGCCAACGTCAGTACTTTTTAGGTAATTGTGAGTATATTTCAATTATATACTTCCATTTTAGCTTTTCCACACATTGTTAGGAAAAGTGTATGCCTGGAAAAGAAATTAAAGAATATTGTGTTTGCGCTAATACTGCAATCTAATTTATTTAAGGTGCTCTGGGTGACATAAACATTGAAGTCAAATACAGCTAGCAATCCAGTCAGCAGGAATGAAAAGCTTCATCTTCTTTGTATCGGGCAATAGCATGTTTTGGGTCACTGTATATATATATACTATATATATATACTGTATATATTTGGTCAGCTGAGGGTCAAGAAAGAATCCTGTCAGACAGGAAACTCACAGCTATGGCTGGCATATCATCTTGCTTAACTTTTTGCCCTCTTCTCACTAGCTGGCCCTCTCTTGCATTACTGCTTTCAGATCTACTGATTTTGCCACCATCTTCCAGCAAATCCTAATTTGGACCCAAAGAACCTCTTTGTGAAAAATTCAGTGCCAAATATATCAGCTTCCGTTGTAAGAGGTTTCTGTAGTCATTGAGGTCTGACAGGGGAAGACAAGCATGCTGGAAGATGTGTGGGAAGAGGCTTCATTTCCAATTGATGTGGGTGCATACACATTGATATGTAGAGTTGCTGGTATGGACAGTTGTATATGTGTCGTTGTGTATGCAAGCCCAAGTTTATATGCATGCATAGAAATAATATATGAAACTAGTTTAGTAGAATTTTCTGGAGAAAAGTTACTCATACACATAAATGTATACTGAGATCTATGCACACACATACACACATATCTTATGTAAATATATGCTTTTCTCAGGGACTAGGTTCACAATGACTATACATTAAATCTTCATGTTAGGGCAAAGAGACTCGTATGCAAAACTGGGAAATGCTGTTCTATTCTTTCAGATAAAAAGTGCTTGCATAATCTATTCTCAGATGTTGGAGTTAAAATTACTGTTCAAGTATGTTGGGTTGGATATTGAAAAGCCACAGTGATTTGCAAAAGAAAATTTAAAAAAATTAATCTAAAGTAATTTTAAAGGCTTTGGGTTGCAAGATTAGAAGTAAGCTCTGATATATGGGAATAAACAGAAGGATTATTTCTCAATAAAAAAATCTATCCAGGGCTAATCTTAGGGCAGCATATTTTTTTTCCTTTACTCTCTTTTTTGAACTCACCCCCACCCCTAAATACTTAACATTTCCAAATAAAAAGCCATATCTCTCCCTTTCAATATGAATTTTCAGAAAATAGCTAGGAATATTACAATAATCTTACTAAAGGCTTATGTTGTATTTTATAGAGGGTAATTCTCCTGACTGCATCCTACATTTGAAAGGTTATCCTGTCTGCATGTGGCTTAAAATGATAGAACAGTGATAAGAAGACCAGATACCTTGAAATTTCCATTCCAGCAAGTCAGCAGGCACATAAATTATCTGGTCATATTACTTCTACTTATATCATGTCTGTCTGTGGAAATACATAAACACATGCAAATTTATGCAGGCCTAAGTCCTATTTGGCCCCTGGAGATTGGGTGCTGTTCTTCTTTTTGTATAATATGTAATTGGCAGGGTAAGTAAACCCAGGAGACAGCAAAAACTACAGAGGCTGGGGAGCAAATGGAAGAATAGAGAAGCCTGTGCTATGGTTAGTAAGGATAGAAATCATGTAAAACCTGGACCCAAATCTCCTTATTTTAGATAAGGGATGTGCATTGTTGGGGGAGGGAGGGGAGAAGAATTTGGGATGAGTGGAAACAATTGACCCAGACTAAGACAAAAAATTATGTTATCAGAGAAATCACTTCTCTGTTGTGGCTAAATTCCAGCAATGATGAATATTGTTGGGTTCTTGATGCTTTATTTCATCTTGCAGAAATTACACAACATTGCTAGCTAATATCAGAGAGCACCAAGTTATTATTTAGCATATGACATATTATACATGGACTAGATATATATTAACATTTCATTTAGATTAGTAGAACACAACATATTCAAATATCAATGTCTAGAGCTCTAGGCCATCTAACCATTGAAGCACAGCATTCTTTTATATTAAAAAAAAAAAAGATACTGGACCAGTATATGCCCTCAGCTTAGATGTGATCTACCATTTGACATGCACCCACAGTCACATTGAGAGGAGGATACTATTCCCCATTTATACAGAGAATCCCGGCAGATGCTGTGCAAGGTGTAACTCCTATTCAGGATTGTCCATTGCTGACATGGTAGTTCAAAGCCTGCCCCCTTTTTTGTGGCATCATTTATATGTCTTCCTATGACTGGGCATTCAGCGATCCATTTGACTTTCCATTGGGAATTGATGTTAAAGTTGTTGGGCAGATGTTATGCAAGTGCCAATGAAGGCTTTCTGGATTTGAGTCTTCCTGCTGATAAATGAGGAAGGTCGGCATGCACTAGTAGGACTGAGCTGTTCATAATTTTTCTGTATTCTCACACTAGTGCATCTTGCCTTCGTAAATCTGGCAATGCTACATGGCTCAGAATTGGAAGCCAGCAAGTCAGAGTGATTTTAATACATCTGTTTATAATCCTCATAGTGTTGTTGAGTCTGGTGTCTAACTTGCTAGTGTGGCAGCTGTTAAGCCATACAGAGGCACAATATTCTACTGCAGAGTAGACCAACCTTAGTGCTGCTGACCTGAGGGCACCAAGAATTCAACAATTCAACCTTGAGCTGCATATTTTCTCCACTATTGCAATGGTGTATATATTCAGGATTTAATTGGCAAGTTACTTTTCTTACCCTGAAACTCCAGCTTTCAACTGAAGTAGAAATCTGTGGGTTCAGAGCTGTGGACTTACACCTGGCAACCAGATCTGACATCTATTCTTGCCTCACCAGTTTAACTTTTTGTGAGATGGGTGTTTGCAACTTTCAGACCCGCAATAGCAGGTGGTTTTTTTATTATTATTTTAAAGCCCCTTAATCTACATAATGCAGCCACTGTTCTAGCATGAACAATTCATGCTTAACTTCTCATCATGCAAAATTGCATGGCAGTGTGTAAAAATGACTCATTCTTATGGCAACTAACTCTCAGCAAATGGTGATCACTCAATGGAAACAAATGACTAGGTACAAATACCTGGATTACATTTTAAGTTTTGTAACTTAGCTGGTCAATTCTAACTTTCAGGCTCAACATTGTAAGCTTACACATTTATCAGGAGTATAAATGATACATTGCTTCATACATGAAACTGGTGAGTAGCCAGATGCCCAAAACAGCAGGCATTCCTTATGTCTCCTTGTGATCCTTGGAGTCGTTTCTGATCTTTATTGCTGAAAAGGGACAACACGTCTCTGCCATTTTAATACAGTAAATAGATGAGAACTGTACTGCAAACTTAAAAACAGGTATGCCCCTCCCCTCAACATCTTTAAATTCCTTCCCCAAAATCTCAGTGGTTGCCTAAATACCATTCTTGGAATATCATATTTGGGACTTTAGGAATACCTAGAAATGCAAGCATGTCACTCAAGGACTTTGGCTGCTTATTCAACTGGTTAGGATTCAAGATTTAAATAACTGGATCTTTGAGAAGATTCTATTTTTAGAATCTTTTTTTTTCATTTCTTTTTAAAATGGTCTGCCTATCTCATTCCAACACAAACAAAGCAATATGTGAGGCAATTGTCAACATTTGAGCAAATGCCAATTTCAGATGAATAAGTTCCTTATCACAGAGTTTTCACCATATGTTCATATTTTTTAAAAATGCTCACTAAAATCACATTAGCATTTTATTAATTATGTTTATAGTACCTAGAACTGCAGTGTCGCAGCATTAAAAACAAGGAAGACTGATGAGTGTACAGCTAAGTGTGGACATGTACCTGTGCATGTGAGAAAATGATAGAGAAACTGAACAATTTTTATTGTGGCAAGGAATTGCAGTACAGCAGAATAGGAATTATCATCATAGCAAATGATTAAGATTTAAGTCTTAATTTAAGACTTCTGATGTTAGTCATATACCCTTAACTATAACTTTTTGGAATTCCAATCGACTTGGGAAATTTGTGAATGATAATTCACTCTATCTATAAAAGAACAAATTTAGTAAATTATAATATTAGTACTATAAGAAACAAGAGGCATGTGAGTAATAATTAATTTTGAAATCAATAACCAACTTTTGTTCCAGATTTCATTTCCATGCCCATTAACTTAAAGATTGAATTCCAATGAACTATCCTACACCAATCAGCACAGCAGCCAAAATAGTAGAATCCAGCCATCAAAAGTAAGTAACTCTATTGTTATGAAATCTATATAACTGCTGCAGCATTCTATTATACAGAAAATGAATGTTATTACAGAAATAATAGAGATATTAGATGTTTCCCTGCAATGGGATTTTTCCATGAATTTTACCAGGAAATGTAGATGAGACAAACTTGAAAAGCAAGTGCCCCCCAAAGCATACCGATGCACTGCCAGTCCTTTGAAGATGTCAATTTTGCTCACTGAATTCATGAAGACCGAACCTAACCCTAAATGGATTTGTCCCCAGTGGGATTTTTCCCATATATTTACCCAAGAAACATAGATAAGGCAACCTCAAAAAGTATATCTATATGCTACAAATATGTTTGTGATATCCATTTTGCTGCACAAATTCATGAGTATCTAACCCTAACCCTAATTTGGTTTGCTGCCCAATGGGATTTTCCCATGTATACTCACAAGAACCATAGAAAAGGTAGAATTGAAAAATCACCGCCCTTCTAAGCACACCGATGCACTGTGAATCAATTGGTGATCTAAATTTTGCTCACCGAATGCCTAGAGACCTAACCTTAACCTTAAGTTGACCATGAATTCAGAAAGCAAAATCAACAGCACCAACAGTTTTGTAGCTCATCTTACAGTTTAGAAAGATAAGGATATGTTTTGTATATTCCCTTCAATGGAGTTAATTATTTAAACAATCCATCAATCATCCAAAATTATGTTTTTCCAAACTGAAAATATCTATGAAAGACAATGAGCAACAAAATCTTTTTGTCTGTTAAGCAGTACAATTAATATCTCCATGGACTGCATTCCCTTCAGGCTTCTAAGCAGAACTAGAAGCCTGCTAAAATATGGTAATACAGTATTTGCAATGAAGCATGTACAATTTGCAGAAAGACTTTGGATTCTACCCTAAAACCTCACCCACATTCCCTGCTGCTCCCCATGCCCCACAACTACCCCAATTGACTCCAACTTTTCAATGTATCATCTTCAATGACTTACTTTTTTTCATATCATGACTTATACAAATGAAATAAAACTTGTTTGCTCTCAGTTATCTGTGTATCACTTACTTAAATCTTGATTACCAAAAAGCTTGAACTGCTTTTTAAATTGTTTATATAGAATCATAGAACATTAAAGTTGAAGAAGACCTTGGAAGACCTAGAATAGTAAGAGTTGGAAGAGATATAGTCCAATCACATCCAGTGCAGGAATCCACTGTTTAAGCTACACAAAACATACTGTAGCTATTTAACCTCTTAGGTATATCCTCTAAAATAAAATCCACTCTCTTTTAAGATCATTTGTTCCATTGTGGAAAAATTCATAATGTAATAATTCCATACAATATATAAAGCTAAATCTAAAAATCTCTAAACAATAAATACTATATTTTGGGGTTCTCCACCCAAATTTAATAGTCTTGCTTGATCATATCAAAATAGAAATAAAGGGCACAGTTGTATAAACAACTGTCTCAGAATTCTTTAGGTAAGATAACATTGGATATGATACACAACATTGCCAAAATATAGTAGTCTTAAACACTTGTGCAAATAAATGATCTTTCAACAAATCCCAGAACTAATTTGGATCAAATTAGCATGGAGCACAAATGGGA
Organism: Azemiops feae; assembly: GCA_023970755.1. Taxonomy (NCBI): domain Eukaryota; kingdom Metazoa; phylum Chordata; class Lepidosauria; order Squamata; family Viperidae; genus Azemiops; species Azemiops feae. The sequence continues at coordinate 5,054,222 of JALGBA010003987.1, read as the reverse complement.
CAAAAGGGTGAGATAAAGCCATAGCTTCTCTTAGTTTTGTGGAATAACACTTCACTATAATGTGTACTTTCTTTGAAAAATCAGGAACACCGTTGGTGGGCATGGGTTATTAAATTTTCAAGATTTGCAAATTATAATAACACAGAGAAGGCCTGAAGCCATAGGACTAAACATGAATTATTAAACTGTAGGGCAATAACTGAAGCCCTAAGACAGTGGGAATAGTTCTCATTTTATATACTAGTGACTTGCCCTGTCACCATAATCTTGGAAGTTCCTTGATTAGGTTGTTGCTTACCATTAGCTTGTTTGCTTGAGTTGGTAGTTCCTTGAATGAGGTTTTGTTTACTTCTATAAGTAACTTATTATAAAGTGAGAACAATCCCCATTCCCTTCTAGCACTGATGATGTCACATAAGTACAGTCTGGAAGTTTTGTGCTTCTCTCCTTCATCCATTTTACCTTCATGAGAACTAGGGAAGGTCACATCCGAGATGCTTTCTCAAATTAATTTCTACCTTGGACTCAGATTTCATTTATCTGACTGATGTCTTGATTGCAGCTGTTCCTCCTGTTCCCTCAAGGTTATTTCTTCCTCCAATTATGATACGTAATCATTGGAAATAGGGCCTTTCTTGGACTTCCAAGCTTTGGAATTCTTGTTTCAATAAAAGTACAAATGAGTTTGTGACTTTGGGGGCATATTTATATTTGTTGACACTATTGATACCTTTATTTTTAAGTGGATTTTTGCCTGAGTAGGCTGCTGTTCTTTTGCTTTTAATTATGAAGCATGCGCATTAATTTGTAACTTAATATCTTGCTTTAAAAATATGAAAAGTGACTCTGAGCTTTTCAAATATATAAATAAAGATTGCATAATTATAAATGGGAATAAAAGGGAGAATCGGGAGAAAGAAAATTAGCTAATAAAGACAATTTGTCTAGCCTTCAAACTAATTGTTTGACAACCAACTATTTCATAAATTCTTGATGAAATCATGCATTCTCCAGCTCAGATTATGACATAGTATTGAATAAACAATTGAGGAAATGGCTGGTACAATTTCTCCTTCAAAGTTTAATTTACACGTTTTTAATATATACCTTGCCTTTAGGAAATGTCAAATGCTTTCTAAAATTTGACACAGTTATGTCAAGAGAAATTATTTCTGCTCTTGGTTGGTCAATTCATGTCAAAAACTGACTAACTTTCCATTTTTCTTGATCCCTGAGACATCATTCCTGTATCTGTCAAAATCCAGGTACAAGTTAACAGAAAATAGATTACTGAGGTGGGAGATAGCATGAAACCTATTTTTAAAGAAGGAAAAAGCTTTCCAACCCTATTTCAAAATACTTAAGTGCCTCAGATGTTCAAAGCTAAGGAGACCAGTATCAAAACATGTTCTCAGCCTGTAACTCCACCAAATGAATGGACAGGTTTGGAGTTTTTGCGACTATTGCAAACAATGTAACTTGGTTCATCTTCGTCAGGCAAAAGCAAATAGTTTTTTCTTCTAAGCTAGCTTGACTCAGTTGGATTAATGACAGCATAATGAACCTAGCTCTAGGTTTGTGATAAAGTTTTCACAAGTGATAAAGCTATTACAAGTGCATAAATGGTATGTATCAATAATCCTTCATATGGTCCCTCCAAATAGGTTGTTGGCAATGTTTGAAAGCAAAGTTCTATAAAGGCTTGCCTTGGGGACTGGAATGTAAGAGATTGCAAATAATATAATATTCCCCATCCATATTTTTTTCAAAAAAGTGTTTATATTAAGCTTACATACCTGCTCTCTATCTTGTCTAAAATCTTTTTTAAAAAAGTAGCTCCTCAGTAGTGCATGATAATTTATGTCATTCAGCAGTTTCTGATCTAGTGAGAATTGTGAGAGTGGCTTTGTGCACAAATTCATCCATTATTACTGTTAAATTGTCTTGCCAAAAAAATATTGAGTGTGAGGACTAGTCTCTTATATGATTATTGCTTTCTTTACCTTTATATGTATTGATGAAAGGCCCACTTCTAATCTCAACATTGCTGGTGTACATGGGGATAAAGGTAAGATTGGTTTTACAAATTTATTCTAAATCACTTCCAGCTTACTGCAACCCCAAATTGTGGAGCCACATTGACTACGATATTGTTTCCCCTAGAAATATCTTAAGCACTGGTCATCCTAACCATTCTCCTTTTGAGTAGAAGAAAGAGCCAATGGCTCTCATTGATCTCATGGCCTTTGTATTTGTTGATGCTATTTGTGTTTCAATAAATTGGATATATGTGATAGTGTTTCAATAAACTGGATACCCAAATACTTAAATGACCTCACTTGTTTTTATCTCCTTGCTATCTAAGTTTCATCTATGTCTTTTGGGTCTTTTAGCTAATGCTACTACATTGGTTTTGGAATACTTTATTGGTAAGTATTCTTTCCTAGAGTAAGTGCTAAATTCTGTCAGGATTGTTCTAATTCCAATTAATATTGTTGGCATGACAACTATGTTGTCTGCATATAATAATATGGGGACCTTTCTTCCAATTGCTGGGGCATAAAAAAAAAAAGCAAAAGGGGGGCAGCATACAGCCTTGGTAGACACCGTTTGAAAAAAAGCTTCTTTGGTTTATCCATATTTGCATTTAAGTGTCTTAATATAATTTATATATTATTTTGTAGCTATATAATTTTCCTCTATTATTCTATCAAAGGCAGATGGTAATAAATGCTGCATATAGACATTTTGAGGGTCCTGCTATTGATTTATGAATCAGATTTGTAAAGTCGAAGCACTGAAATAGTATTAAGGTGGGGGCTAGGAATGATGTTCCACAGGCAGGGAGCCACCATGGAGAAGGCTCTTCTTCTTGGTTCCACTAAATGGACTTCCTTAAGAGAGGGGATCCTTACCATACACTGTCCCCCGACTCTGGTGGGTCAAGTGGATATAACTGGAAAAAGACGGTCCCTCAAATAATCTAGCCCCAAGCCATGCAAGGCTTTAAAGGTGACAATCAGCACCTTGAATTGGACCTGGAAGCAAACTGGCAACCAATGCAGCTCCTGCAGGAGAGGTGACACATGTGCAAACCTAGAATTGCACAAAACCATGCAGGTCACTGCATTTTGAAGCAGTTGAAGATTCTGGATACATTTCTTTTCTTTTCTTTTCATTTTTCCAATTTACAAAACGATAAACATTTTTTTTAACAGTACTGTGTCGTGTATCTCTTACAGTTATTTACATTTATTGCTATACATTTTGTTTCTCTGTTCTAACCAATTATACCACTTATCCCACACCTCATAAAATTCTGTTTCTTCCTTGCCTTTCATTTCTAGCGTAAGCTTATACATCTCGGCACATTCTAATATCTTATGAATAATCATATCGTTAGCTGGTATATTTTCAAGTTTCCAGCATTGAGCATAGACAATACGTGCTGCTGTTACTATGTGTACAATAATATATTGGAGTTGCTTCTTTATCTTTTGATTAATTATTCCTAATAAAAATAATTCAGCTTTAAATTCAATTTGTTCTCCTATTATCTCCTGTAGCCATCTCCTTATCTGTTCCCAGTATTTCCTTGCTTTAGGGCATTGCCACCACATGTGATAAAATGTTCCATCCTTATATTTACACTTCCAACAGTCCGGTTTCATATTTGTGTACATCTTAGCCAATCTCGCCAGTGTTAGATGCCACCTATAAAGCATTTTGTACTGATTTTCTTTATATGCAGTCGATAATGTTAATTTGCAGTTTTTGTTCCATACTTTTTCCCATTCTTCTAAATTTATATTTCAGCCTACATTCTTTGCCCATGCTATCATTGAACCTTTCACTATTTCTTCTTCCATTTCTACCTCTAATAAATATTTATATGCTTTTGTTATAAATTTTTCTTCCTTGCCTATCTATCCAATTGTTGTGGTACCCCTTGAATTCCATATTCTTCCATATCTTTTCTATATCTCAACTGTGTCTGTAAATATGGCCACCAGTCTATAATTATACCCTGTTCTTTTAGTTCTTCCTTTGATTTAAGATTCCCCTGGCTATCTAATAGTTGTATCTTATCATCTTTTTTTTATCCAATGTATTCGGAGAGACAGAGAGACAGAGACCCAATTTGGTAATTTCATATAATGTTTCCTTTTGACCTTATCCCATGTGCATAGCAACACTTCTCTTATTTGATGTTGGTAAAAGTATGCATATGTCCTGTTACGTTTATCCCATAGGAAAGCATGCCAGCCAGCCTGTAGATCGTGTCCTTCAATCGTTAACACCCTTTTGTTGTCCAAGTTAATCCAGTCCCTAATCCATAATAGCCCCGCTGCTTGATAATAAAATTCCCATTTTGGAAGTCCAAAGCTTCTACTATCTTGTAGCGTTTTAATATTTATCCGTGCTTTCTTACCCAACCAGATAAATTTTTTAATTATTTTATTTAGTTCTTCAAAAAATCTCTTCTCTAATTTTATAGGGACTGTCTGAAATAAATATAATAATTTTGGCAATATGTTCATTTTAATCACTGAAATCCTTCCTAATAATGATAACTGTAATTTTCCCCAAATCTCTAAATCTTTTTTCATTTGTTGTATCAGTTTTTTATAATTATCATCTTTTATTGAGGAACACCTTACAGTAAGCCAAATTCCTAAATATTTAATCTTTTTTTCAATTTGCAATCCCAAATCTTTTTCTAATTCTTTCTTTTGTTTTTCAGTTAAATTTTTTACCAACATTTTAATCTTTTCTCTATTAATTTTCAGTCCTGCCACTGTCCCATATTTTTCTATTTCATTCATTAAGGTGTTTCCTGTCTCTAGCGGCTCTTCTATGAAGAACACTAGATCATCTGCAAATGCCTGCGTCTTGTATTCTTCTTTCTTTACCTTTAGTCCTTTTCTCTCTCCATTGTGTCTAAATCCTTACTTCCGCATCATCTGTGACTTGTCATGGCCTTGAATCTGCCATCTCACAATAGCAGACACTTTCACGCCGGGTTTAAGAGGTTTTCTTTCATTGTAGCGGGTGATCGCCTTTCACCTCGCTACCCCCAAGGCTTCCCCCTTTATCTTGTGTGGCTCTCCAGGCTCTCCGCGCCCCGAAGGGTCCCAATCGTGAAAAAATCAGAGTTAGAGGACGGAGACTGTCCTCTTTCCTCTATAACGCCTCAATGTCGCCACCGGAAGTCTAAAGATTCTGGATACATTTCAAGTGCAGCCCCATATAGAGCAACTTGCAGTAGTTAACATGTATATATATAGCTTATACTCTATGTCAGTGATGGCGAACCTTTTAGAGACCGAGTGCCCAAAACCCACCCAGCCCCCCTGCCCCCACCTCATCTTCCCCACCCCACCCTGTCCCCCACCCCCCTTACCCACCCCAGCTTCACCCCCACCCCCGCCCACCCGCAGGGCCACCCACCGCCTCCATGGCCCACTGCAGCAGATCGCCCAAGCAGCCCAGCAGCCCCATCGCAGCCATGCCCTCTGCCTGTGCCCCGCAGCATCATCTGCGTGTGACGGGGCGCGAGGGCAGAGTCTTGTCCCTGCTGCCCGGCTGCCATGTCCTTGGCTGTGCTGCTCCATGCAGGCTGCGTCCGGGGGCGACTCTCCTCCAGGGGGGCTGCTGGTGAAGAGGGGGCTGCGGGGGGAGGTTGGGCTGGAGCGACAGCGTGCGTGCCCACAGAGAGGGCTCTGAGTGAATCAGACTTATAGGACAAAAGTTTGCAGGCCTTGTGGAATCTACCTTTTTAAATATTGGGATTACTACACTATTTTTCCAACCCATAAGAATTTGCCTGGTTGCATTGATATAAGTAAACAAGGAATAGGCACCCACCAATCAGAGAATGCACTAAAAATTTCTGGCGCACTAAAAATTTCACCAGTTTTACCAGCTGTCTGTTGTGAAATGATTCCTTTAACTTCTTCAGCAGTTATTGGGTGCTATGTTAACTATTGTTTGATATTGATATTCCAAAACCCTCAAATTTATTTTTAAAATAATCTGTCAAGACTTCAGTGGAAACCTCTGCTTCTATTATCACAGTTATTTCTCTCTTGCCTTGGGAAACTATTTTCTGGAAGTTTGTATCATCATTTTGTAAATATGACAGTCTTAATTCTTGCCATTGCGTTTTTATAGTAATTTTGTTTGCTCCTCCTTATCAGTGCTTGATATTTCTACCATTTATCCCTCACTGCCTTTATCCTGTCAACTGATTTATCCTTCTTAATTTGTCTGTCTGGTCTAACCAAGCTTATTTATCAATTCATGACATTAAAAAAAATATGTCAGGAGAATGGTAAATGCAGAGAGACCAATTCCAAATAAAGGAGATAAGATTATCTGATTTAAATCCATTCCTTTGGATCAAAGATAGTCTCCTTAAAGATGTATTTACATTTGAATGTATACTTTATCATGAAAAAGAATAAGGATATCCCTGGATCTGGATCAGTGTGAATGGTCATCATCTACCATTTACTTCATTATGGTATATGGACTGAATAGCAGAGTCTAGCAATTTCTATCATTCTCAGATCAAAATTTCAGGTCAAATAAAATATATTTGGTGATACTAGCTAAAAATATTGTAAGGACATTTTGCTTAAAACTGTAATTGGTTGGCAATGGTACACTATATAGTTGTATATAATAACATATAAAAATTGTTTGCTTGATTTAACCAAATAGTTTCACAGAAAAGAATTAGTAAATTAATACTATACCAAAGGACTGGATTCAACTTGATGTGGGCAACCCTACATATCTCTGATACAATGATAGTTCAAATAGTTTGACTCTTATATGTCAAAATGTGTAGCCAAGTTGACATAGTCTAGATTTTATTTCAATTTTAATAATAGGTAAACAAAGGCCAAATAAACAAAACATATAAGAAAACCATATTATTTCTAAGTAAACATGAGTAGCTTTGAGCCATGAGAATCATGTTTGTTACATTGTAAGTAAACACATTAACACATTAACATATTGACATAGTGAAGTGTTAAAGTTTTTTAAAAAAAAAATCATACAGCCTCCTAGCATCCAGAAATCAATGTTGATCAGAGTCTAACTACCGATATGAGCACTATTTTATTCACTAAGGTTAATTTATTATTTTCTCCTAGGCTTAGCAAACTCTGAACAAACTTAATCAAAACATAAATATTTATCTATATTAGGTAAAGATATATATTCAAACAATTTTGTCAGTTATAATATATTTGTCTCGTCTTTGCACATGATTTATTCAACAAGCTTTGAATGTCACGATTTTCTCTTATATAATACAAATATAAGGCAGAACACTACTTTTCAAAAATACAAGAACTTTTCATGAATTGTTTTTATTCAATTTTGAATTAGACTATTCCATTAAGCTATTTTCTCCAACTTGGTGTTCCCTAAGGGAAATTACTAGGAAAACCTGTGCATGTGCTCAGATTGTGATAATTGCACATATTCTACTGATTTATCTTTTGGATCGTACCTTGAATGCAAAGCTAATTTTCCATTTATTGGCAGATGCTTGGATTGACTCAGAGACTGAACTTTTTTAAATTAAAAGATCAGTCTAGCAAAATTTCTGGAAAAATCATAAAACGTTACACTATTCAAATCACTTTTAGAAGTCAATGGATCTGATTCCCAGACTGAAAAGAATAGATTTTGATGTACATGCTGGCTTATGAAATCTGATTGTTTTACATGAATTTTGTTTTTTGTTAAAGTGCTGTCAAGCATCTTCTGATCTGTGTGAACTTTTAATCTATGCCCACAACAGCAAATAAAAACTATCACTGTTGTTTAGGTGAAGCATGATCTACTGTCATTTTTATCCAGGAGTACATATAAAGCAAAAGATGCATATCATATGAAGATAAGCTGGAATTAAAAAAAAAAGACTATGAATATGTGTATTCATTGTACTGTATCTATTTGAGTCATACTGTGCAATAGTTAATCATACAAAATTGAGCCAGTAGTTTAATGTTATGTAGTATTAGTTTTCTTGACTTGTTGCAGTAATGACCCCAATGTTTACTAATGTAAAATCCTATAATTAGAAGTCATAAAGGAAGATCTAAAATCCTAAACTCGTGGAGACTTTCTAAATGTAACAAAAAGATCTATGGAGAATATTGTTTCTTAAGATATTTTGAATGTAAGGAATGAAGATGGACAAAATACTCATGTCATGATATTAGTTATGAAGGGCCATTCATTTGCCAGTTGATTTTTAGATCAATCAGTCTTCAATGTGATTTCAACAATGCATTATGATATACATGTATATTATAGTTAGGCCTCTCAAGCTGACCAGAGCTGATCAAGTGGCTGGTGTGATTGTGCTTCCTTCCACAGAGGAAGTGAAAGTGGAGAGGATTAGGGGATTTTTACATTGTAGAATTTTAATGGTATATGTAAGCCACCTACCATGTGAGTTGGGGAACCATATAAATGTGTTAAATAGATAGATGTTAGATAAATGATAGAGATAGATGAATGATAGAGATGGCTGAATGGCTGGATGGAGATAGATAGATAGATAGATAGATAGATAGATAGATAGATAGATAGATAGATAGATAGATAGATAGATAGATAGATAGATAGATAGATAGATAGATAGATAGATAGATAGATAGATAGATATAAATTAGGTGATAGAGTTATAGATAGATAGATAGATCGATAGATAGATAGATAGATAGATCGATAGATAGATAGATAGATAGATATACATTAGGTGATAGATAGATAGATAGATAGATAGATAGATAGATAGATAGATAGATAGATAGATAGATAGATAGATAGATAGATAGATAGATAGATAGATATAGACAGACAGACAGACAGACAGACAGACAGACAGACAGAGAATACTTACTGGCCCTTGCTTTATACTTAATTATCACAATGCCTTCCACTAATAGGATTTTTCAGATAAAACTGAGGATGTGTTGATAATGTGTTTTTAGTAGAGGGGTATGAGTCCATTATTCTGCTTAGGCAACCATGCTTCTATTACTGTCTGGTACTGACTTTTTAAATATAAGAAGATATCTATTTCTCTCTGTTGAATTTTACTTTTACAGCCATCTTTCTAACACATTTTGTATTTTGAACATATTCCAAATATTCCTGCAGCACTACTTTCTTTTATTTCATTTATACCTTCAGTAAGGTTACTGCCAGCTGCTCCATCCAAATAATTAACCAACGGCACCAGTTCTATATCTTTCTAGTATAAAAAGCAAACTTTACATTTCTTTCCAACCTGATTTTGATTTATGTAATAACACTTGTGCTATATCCTATACTTATCTCATAGGTATCCATTTAGAGTTTATTGGAATTTATTATCATGTCAGATGTGTGTGTGTGTGTGTGTGTGTGTGTGTGTGTATGTGTGAGAGAGAGAGAGAGAGAGAGAGAGAGAGAGAGAGAGATTTTAGACAGTCAATATGGCATAGCAGTGGGAAAGTCTAGTCTTTAGGCAGGGAAGCTAGCTGAGTGATCTCAAGCAGGGCACTTTTTTCAGTTCTAATCAGGCTCTGAAACAAGCTGACTAAAAAATAAAATACTTTATTGCATCATACAGAAAAGTCCTTCCCACATAAACTCAGTGAATGCAATGCAAACCAAATGTACCAACTGGAACAAATGTGAAGAAGATGATACATAAATTATTTTAGTCCAGTGTACAAGATATCTGGAAGTCACAATTCAGCGGGATTTCTTTCTAAGTAAACATGTCCAGAATCACATTATATGTATCTATCCAAAAATAAGTCCCAATTAATTTGGTGAACTTCTCATCTAAGGTTTTTTTTTTATTTTAAAGATCTGCCACCAATCCTGGTGGGAGTAATTCTGGGATTTTCATGCCATGAAGTCACGGCAGGAATAACATTGCCTAGCTTTAGTAATTGTATTTTCTAAATAAATATATAGTCTAAAATATGTAAGGTGGTCAGAATTCTCCTCTCCTCTCTTAACACAGTGAGATTCACAGTGAAGTCATGTCAAGACCTCAAACAAACCATTGCATCCTTTCCATCATTATCATAGATCATTTCTGACTTTCTACTACATATCGCTCATCTTTATGAGCACCTGGCAAACTGAATGCCAAGTTTATTGGACATTTTCAGTGGCCTTTTGTTGTCAGTTTCCAACTATGCTGGGGAAAAAACCCCTTCCTTTCTGGTTCAATAACATCACCTTTACCTTTATGTTCTCAGCATCCCACTTTTGCTTCCTTCCTGATTAAAAGAGATTGTTTCACCAGAATGAAAGAGTGCTGAAACTCCAGGTCTCCCATGAGCTCTAGCAGAGGGGCCCTTAATGACAGAGAGCAAAGAAAGGGAAGGGAAGTACTGTCCTTTCTTGTCACTCTGAATCTGAAGGAAGAGATGCATTCTGGGATGGAGGGATGGGAAAGGGAAGAAAAGTCTTCTCTTCTTGCCACTCTGAGTACAGAAGAAAGAGGGGGCCCTTCAAGATGCATGGAGGAGGGGTGGAAGATGGAGACAAGGAGGATATATTGAATGATATAATTTTTTGGAATGGGAAAGTGGATTATGTCAACAATTAACCACCTCCTATCACCAAACCCAAGAAATGTAAAGCAATACATCCATTAAGATAGCAAGGAAAGAAGCACTAGATTTAAACTATAGTGGATATCAAAGGGGACTTAAGTCTCTTAGTGACAACAGGCAATCACCTGCTAAAAGTGCCTTCATTTTAATATGTAATAAAGATAACATGTTAATATGGCATATTAAGTGTCTGGGTAGCTTCTGTGGACTTTAAGCCAGGTGCTTAACCACATTCCTTTTTCACAAATTTAAAAATATACACATACATATTTTTATGGAAATATAGAAAATGGGTTTTATGTGTGAGATTAGCCATGATTCCACAAGCATTGATTTCTCTAGATGTAGCTCAGTTCAATATAATTTGAGTGTTCAAAGACAAAGGCCAACATAAGAGAAAGTACAGTATAATAACATTTTTAACTAAAAAAAAAGTTAAAGAATGTCTAGGGAGAAATAAATGATCTGCTTCCAGAAAAGATTTTTAGGTACCCAAAGCTGCTCTTTCAACATCATTTATTATTTTGATATCATTTTGCTTCCCTTGGCAAAATGTAAATATACTTATCTTTCTAATAGGAATTACTTAAAATAGGCTTAGAAAATGCAAAGGTACCATTGTATCCCAAAGGGACAATCAAGAAAATGATTCAGAGCACTTCCCAGTTGCTACAATTGAAAAAGATTTTTTTTTAAAATAGATAATTCATATTCTACTTTTTAATTCCTTTTCATGCATACATTTAAACTGAGAATCAATATACAGCTATCAAACAGCTGTATTCTACCATGGTCCCCAAATCTATCCTCTAATTTAAAAAAAATGTATTTTGGCTAGCTATCAAGTCTCAAGTAGACTGTAATTAATTGAGGCCACATTCATGCTGCAGCTTTGTCATGCTCCAGGGCTGGCCCTAATATACTGCTACTTCTTACCAAATTTAGAGCAGGTCTCTGTGCATTGTTTTCCATGCAGCATTAACATGCCAAATCTCTGAACCCTCTCTAAGGCTACCACCCCTCTGGAGAAGCTCATGGACTGAGCTGCTACCAGATCAAACACAATTATATAAATTCATAAAATGTAAGGCTGGGACAGGCAATCTTTTGAAATAATAGTATATTTTTGATAACAAGTCAGTGGTGTTCTCACCCAAAAAAGGTAGCCAGGTATGTGTTTACAGTGGATATGACCCATCAGAAAAGCCCCATTTACCAACCAGAAAATGGATGACATTGATTTCTGGGACCATGTCCTTCCCTTCAAGATCTTTGCTGAAAGTCCAGCAGGACCATTCTTATAAATAAAAATACTAAATAAAGATTTAATTTTAAAAATTTTAAAAAGAAAACTCAGGTGGAGCAAGGAGGTCTAGCTAGTGAAGAAAAACAAGGAAGTTATATTGCAATTTTGAGAAGTGTTATCTTGTGGCTTTATAAAATCAGCTTTTCACAATGTGAATTGTTTTGGTTCATTTATATGAGCCCTGTAGGTCTATATGTGATAGACAGATTATTCAACTAGTCCGCACTGTAGAATCCATTTCATCCTTGACAGTTGCTTACCTGAATGAATGTAATTAAAGAATGGAACAAAAGAATTGACACTTCTGAGAAACATCCTCTAACTCTAAACTAGATATTAGTGACTTTCTTCATCATGTTTCTTTCTGACAGCAGACATATTAAAATTGTGTTTCCACCTCATCAGGCTATTCATTCTCACTGTCAACAATCTATCTTGAAAACCAAAAACAGATTATACACGTAAAGTTTGTTTCTTGCATTAAGAATACAAAATGGCATTTCTAGTAATATTTATGGTTGTGATTCTATCCTATAAATAAATGCTGATTTTTTTTTGTTGTGTAAAACTTTAAATAAACACATAGGTATATGAGAAACATATATGATTTCATGTTGAGGTATTTTTGTTTATTTTATTTTTATGTTAATGAAGGTAAAAAAAGAAATAAACCATCCTTTGGGATTTTCTATATTTAAAAGTAAATTCAGAATAAGTTTGTGTATTCACTAGGGAAGTGCCAAAATATACATTTACTGAAACAAACCTATTGTTAAATAGGACCTCTTCATCAGTAAATATTCTATAGTTACTGCTTGAGAGGAGAGAATAGAAATAGAAATAATAGAAGTAGAAATAATAGAAATTACTCTTTGTACACATATGATTGTGCACCATCCGACCCGTCCACTGCGATCATCAAGTTCGCAGATGACACCACCGTGGTGGGTCTCATTACAGGTGGAGATGAGACAGCGTACAGGTGTCTCATGGTGCCTAGAGAATAACCTGCACCTGAACATCGGCAAGACGAAGGAGATGATGCTAGACTTCCGGAGGAAAAGAGAGGAACCTGCCCCACTTTACATCGGAGGGGACTGTGTGGAGAGAGTTTCCTCTTTTAAATTCCTGGGAGTCTATCTCTGTGAAGATCTTACCTGGAAAATTAATACAGCCCAGGTGGCCAGAAAGGGCCAACAGAGACTCCACTTCCTTAGGGTCTTGCGGAAGAATAGGGTAGAACGACGACTCATGACCCTCTTCTACTGGTCTACTGTCGAAAGCGTTCTCACATACTGTATTGTGGTTTGGTATGCTGGCCTGACAGCCGCGGACAGGAAGGTTCTACAGAGGGTGGTGAGCACAGCACAAAACATCGTGGGCTGTTCCCTGACACCACTGGATGACATCGCCAGGGCTCGTTGCCTTGGTAGAGTGAGGAAAATTCTCAGGGATGACTCTCACCCTGGTCGGTACCTCTTTACTCTCCTACCATCGGGTAGGAGATACAGAAACATAGCCAGCCATACCAACAGCTTTTATCCATGGGCTGTCAGGCTCTTGAATGGGACATAATAATTTTATGCATGATAGACCCGAGAGGCCGGCGTGCTGTGCAATTAACTCACAGGGTGTAATATGTTGGGGGTTTGTAGTCACTGTGAGTTGTGGGGGGGGGCACGGAGGGAGGCTCAGCCAATCTCACTGTATACATGTTATACTTTGATAATAAAGGTTCATTTCAAATAGAAATAGAAATAATAGAAATAGAGATAATAGAAATAGACAAAACTGTTTATAAGTATAATATATTTTAGTTATTCATGTACTTTTTTATTTCTGTTTCAAGTAGCCTTCAAGGATGGGCAATAATAACAAGACTAAATAGAAAACAGATATAAAAGATTGAAGAGGGGGGAAATGTTAAAATATGCCACGTAAAAAAAATAAACATTAGAGCAATGCAAAGTATTAGAGTTGTTTCACAAAGCATACAAATGGAACCCAAGGACCTTTTCAGAAAATGTTAAAGCAGATGCATGTTTTGGGAAAACCCCCACAGCTGCATCAAAACCTCTCTCTCCAGCTGTGAGCTCATGCGTGTGCTTCTGCTTGCAGTGCCAATGAAGCAAAGACACTGCATGTTTGGAAACTCAAGTACAGCCATTTCATCAAGGTCAGTTTTAAATAATTCCAGACAAAAACGGCCCACACAACATTTCTCCATCCTACACTATAGATTAATTCTTCCAGATCATACAAATACCATAGAAATATTCCTACAAACATATGGAATCGACTCTTTATACCCATGTGTTCATGAAGTACTTAAACAACAGACACAAGGCATAATAGAAGAAAAGGGAGCAGGTGTCACAATACCTAAAGCTCTCACAATACCTAAAGCTCATTTAAAGAAAAAATAAATAAAAGGTTTGAAACGACATCTGAAATATCTCTCTGAGACAACAGGAGAAATAATATCCCAAGCTCAGAGAAGCTTAATTGTTCCAACTCCTCGAGTTTTTTTCAGCTCAGAGCTTAATCAAAGATGATTAAAAAAACAACCTTCTATCCAGTCAAGCTTTTATTCACAATCTCTTTTATTCACAACCCCCCTTCCTCCCAAACCAAAGATTACTAATGATCTTCTCTCACATCTACCCCATTAACTCAGTCAATATCTTCTTCATAGCACACTGAGCAAACAGAAGCTTTGTGCCGAAGTTTTCTTCCTTTTTCCATCTGCCACATCCTGCAACCACTGACTACAAAGAAACAATCAAGGCACTATGGATTCAGACCCTTCCTGATGGTACCGTAGTACTTCTTCCCTATGGCATAGGGGCACAACTGTGGCTGTCAACCAACACTTTTGTGGGATCTAGAGCATATTTATTTGAAGAAGCTTGGTTAGAAAAACTGGGATAAAACATGAAACATAGAATCATAAGGCTGGAAGGGACCTCAGGGTTCTAGTCCAACCCCAGTGATTTATTTCTTAAATCCCATTCTCTATCATTGGGAGTACCAAGGATAAAATAATCTGAGTACCCAGGTCCTTTGCTTTTTTTACCTAGTTGTTCATAATCCTTTGATATTGATTTGAGGCTCTTGTTGTATAATTCATCCCAACGTGAAAGAGGAGTGTGCAATCCTTTGGATTTAATTACAGGAGGAACATAGAACCTCCAATGGCTCATTAAATATTTCCTGATTAGCTTTACAGTTATTATTTTTAAAGGAATAAAGTGTTTATAAATATCAATTCACATGCATCAACAACACAAGAGTTGTCTGCTTCTGATTTCAATTATTCATTCACAGACCCCACTTTGCTAGGGAAATTAGCAGTTTACTCAAGGCCAAGGAGATAACGGGAGACAAGGAATGCAAACCTTCAAGATTCTCAAAGACGTTTGTCTGAATGGTTTTGCTTTTAGCAGAACAGAATAGTCAAAATCCAGTCCAGAGTTTCAAGCTCCAAGTCAGGTGTGTCAGCCAGTCCCAAGGTCAAAGTTTTACAAGCAGAATCCACACAATCATCACACAAGAGCCAGAGATTAGGCAGTTGATTGCAACAAGGAATAATGGTCAGGGCTGCTCCTTAAATCCAGCTGTAGCCTGCTGCTTTTAATTGAGGCATTTACTCTCTTGCATAGCAAGGAGCCTCATAGAATGTCTTTTTCTTGCTTTTTGCTCTACTTGCCCAGTGCTGGGGCTGGGAGGCCTTTAATCTTCATAATCATACTTCTCCTGCTGTTCAGGTGGTACCTGTGTTTGATCAGGTGATTATTGGCTTCATGTCTTTTGAGGCTGATGTTTCACATATTCCACTGGAGAAAGTTCTTTAAATTCAGAATCAGGATCTGAGATCTGGGCCATGATGGAAATGGTTAGTTCCTATAACCAGTATGATGCATTGTTCAAGCAAACAGTGAAAATCATGGATTCAATATGACTTTATATAATGGTCTACCACAAAACAGTTATCATTGATGGCTTAAATCAGGTACAATGACTATTGCCATAACCTATGCAAACATTCTTCCTGACTGTGAGCACAATCAACCAATGGAACAGACTGTCTTCAGATGTTGTTGGTGCTTCATCACTGGAGGCTTTCAAGAAGACACTAGACTGCCACCTGTCAGAAATGGTGTAGGGACTCCTGCTTGAGCAGGAAGTTGGACTAGATGACCCACAAGGTCCCTTCCAGCTCTGTTATTCTATTCTATACTATTCTCTTATTCAATATCCTTTGGTTTGTACTTAGCAGGGCTAGGCAACATTCTAGATCTGAAGGCAAACAGATATTTCAGAGCTCATGTAGTGTAAGCATAACCTCTATATTAAAGCAACCACATTTTGTTTCCTGGATTGGAAGATTATCCTTGGTAGCTGCCATGTGATTCCAGAAAGAGAAACATTTGGTTTAAGGAGTTATAGATATTTGTATCCTTGCATGCTCCAAAGAACCTTTTTGCTACTGAACCAAAAATGCTTAACCATCTTAGACATTAATTAACCTTCCTTGGCATCAGCTTCCATCTGATGGAGGAAGACTTGTTTCAGTACACAAAGAGCTTTGTTAATAGCAAGTGATGCCATATCAGACAGAAATGTTAAAATATCCAAAATATTTTTCTCAAATATTCATCTCCAAAAATGAATGGCACAACTGAGATTCCACTCTTCTTTCCTATATAAACAACTACAGTTAACTTTCTGCATTGGCGTATAGATGGCCACATTAGAGATATATTCAGGAATAGAAAAAGTTTTAAATAGAAAAATATCAGAGTGTTTTTGTACAGAAGAAGAAGAAAAGAAGAAGAAAAACCTGGCGTAACAGCCTGAATAACAAACAGTTATGGATTCATAAGTTGGAAGGGAACATCCAGAAGAAATCCTCAATGCTCATCTGCAGATTAGTACTTCAGCAGCTGTGCGAGGCTATGCTCCAATAGGTGCTATGAAAAAGACAATTAAACCAGTCCTCAGTGACTTTGTTTCTTTTAGTTAAATCTGGCTTAATTTAAAACTTTGCTAATTGAAGTTGTTAAATAAATGAATTTTGTGATTTACACAAATTGAAACACTTTATCCCCTCTTACAAAGTAATTAACTTTCAGATTGACAGCTGGAAACTCGTTGAATATTTTTCTCTGCATGTATATTTATAGACAACTGACAAAATAAACGTACTTGCACACCCATTGAGAGATGAACGCAAACACCAAACAAAAAGCTTTATTCAAGTATTAGACATCTAAATAAACTGCTCTGTCTTGAGATTTGCTATAAATTATCTTCCATTTTTATTGCTGATCTGCTTCATTCTGAGACTGCTATAGAGCTTATTTGAAATGTGCTTTTACTGTATGGTATTTTGGATCTTGTGGCAACATTTTGCTAGAAAGTGTCGTTATATTATTTTTGGTTACCCATGTTAGCTTCCTTACATCTACTCCTCATCGTCAACTCCCATTCAACATTCCAACAGAATTGAAAGTTTTCTTTGGCATATATGGATTTTGAAAATGTTTGTCCTGGTTGATGGTACCAGAAAGCCACCAAATGGTTAAAAACTAGAGTGTTGACAAAACTGGTCCCAAATATACAGCAGTATTCATGCAGCCTGAGGAAAAAAACAACTCTCTACCAAGCAATGTGACCATTCACCCTGGAATTAATTGTCTGTGTACAAAGTGCCTTACTAGCTTGATGAGGCATTGCATGCCTTTAGCCATTACAGTGCCTACTATAAACAGTCTTTAAAGAGATTTTCATGTGAAGATATCACTCAACAAATGTCTTCATCAGATTAGGAAAAATGCCAAGTTATTGAGTTGCACTTGTTTTACCCATGCTTAAAGCATACCCAGCTGATCTCAGTTGTTGGTCATAAATAACTCAGAGTTGTCACATTGATTCTAATGAAGCTATTTGAATCATGACTAAGACTGGATCCTGATCCACTATATGGTGTTCCTAGCATTTTATGTATATGTATGTATGTGTGTATATATATGTGTGTGTACATGCATGTGTATGTACATATGTATGTACAGTATGCAGCATATTTCTATATTTATGTGTGGGTGAGAGAGAGAGACAGAGACAGAGACAGAGAATTTAGTGAAATCTAGTTCTTTTAAATAGTAATGGCAGAACTGAGCTATTAGAGAATAAACTGAACTGACCAACTTCCTAGTGAGATAATAAATAAACTGCATTTTTAGATCCCAAATCTCACTTCATTGGTTACGATCACCAAACTGAATGAGTCTATAAATCTGAGGCACAAACAATAACCGTAAATCAAACATCTCTATTGTCTAGTGAAAACTTCATAGCTTTTTTTTTTTAAAAAAACCCTTATATTACCCAAATGACATAAAACAGAAATAGCTTGTATTTCTCAAAAAGACAGAAAGAGGCCACCATTCTGCCCTGCCCCTCTCACAGAAATAGGATCAAAGGGCATCATTATTGGGGATGGATATGAATTTGTTAATTAGAACAGCTGAGATATGCACAACAATGTTTTGTTGATGTGGGAAAGGCATAAAGTGTGCATCCATAGGGTGTGCAACTTTGGTTCCTCTGAAAGAAGTAACAAACATGATTTTTTTTTCTGGGTAAAACATAAAAGTAAACTCTATTACACAGATTCTTAGACAACAATGAATAAAAGATTATAATAGCTTCATTTGCTTCAGTACAAATAAACTGATGAGAATTATCCTCGTGTAAGGGACTGTCAGAATACTCCTTAAAATCTTTGTTTATTTTAATCCCCATGAAATTAATGAGTCCTACAGTAGCTGAATGCTCTGAGGATCAGGATCTCACTGGCATATTCCTGCAGTAGTTATGAAACATTTAATTTTAAGCTTTCCCCCTTCACTGGAGCAGAAAATTAAAAAATTAGAAGAATTAAGATCAGACAGAGCATTAGTAAGCTACCTCCCTTGTATCATGAATTAGGTCTGTAAAAATAACAACAACAATAAATACTGTGAAAGCCTATAGCTCAAATAATGGAAGACCAAGCTAAAATGAAACAATAGGTTGTTTGGGAAAATAACACTAAAGACCTGGAAACCTGGTTTTGGCTATTTCATGTACGCTTGTAAATTTGATTAGAAAATTGCTTCTCAGAACCTTTGCAGTAGCATAGATTATACCGAGGGTGTGGAGAGGAGCACAAAGGATTGGATCTGTTTCATCTCTCAGCAGAGTTGATTAGTGTTATTACAAAAACTGGCACCTGAATCAAGTTTTTCTATTTGGATAAATCAAAATATAGCCTTTGTGCAAATTTCTTCCTCTTGGATGAGCAGTGATGTGTAGTCAACCTGCCCACTCTCTGGAAACAAGATGTTAAGAGATACAGTTTGTCATATCAGTTTGAACTTGGTCTTCTTTTAAATAATTTCTCCTAGATCATTTGTTCCTCAACTACCTTCCATCTTTATTGGTTCTTTCTATACCCACGTTTTTTTTAATGGCCAAAACAAAAACAAAAAAACACACATAATTGATATCTCAACACTGGAAACCTTTCAAATGTGTAAACTATCAAGTGGCTTATGACATTTTAAGAACAAAACAATTTCATCTTTTGAATATGATTTTTCTTCATTAAAAGCATCTTACAAAGCAGGATTCAGTTCCCAAAACTGTATTCTGAGTTATATTCTATTATTTTGTAGTCAATCTTGCATAGGATAAAGGCAGTGTTAGAATTCAAATATCTGAACAACCGGTTCTCTTATTTGATGCTGGCCTGGGCCTCCAAGGCCTAGAACAGACTTCCGGAAGTGGCATCCATGCACTTCTGGCAGGCCGTTCTAGGCCTGGGAGGCCTCCTCCGGGCCTTCCAGGCCTAGACTGGACTTCTGGAAGCCAGTTGGTTCTCCGAATGCAGCAAAATTTAGCTACCGGTTCTACCAAACCGGTGCAAACCAGCTGAATCCCACCACTGGATAGAAGGATATTTGGAATCCCATTTGCATGGGAAAATCTGTTATAGTAGGAGAAATAACAAAAAATGTGATGGCATGTAAATAATTAATGAGTTTGGTGGCACATGAATCAAACAAATCAGCCATCAATGGACGTATAGAAATAAATCCCATTTACATCCCATTTAAAAGATATATTCAAAGCCTAGGAAAGAAACAGATGTCCTAGAACAGTGTTTCTGAACCTTAGCAACTATAGGACATGTGACTATGCTGGCTGGGGAATTCTGGGAGTTGAAGTCCACATGTCTTAAAGTTGCCAAGGTTGAGAAACACTGGCCTAGAACACTCCAATAGCCAACACTCAGATAAGCAGGAAACTGCATCAGATAAACAGTCAGTAGGAACCAATATGCCAATCAAGGAATTATCAAGGAAGAAGCTATAATCTCTCCAAAATCACCAGGGCAAGCTAAACAGCTAATGAACTGCACTGTCAGCCTCTCAAGTCGACCAGAGCAGGAAACATGACCAGATAAACTAATTCTTCTTTATTGTAAGACTATATCAACAGAATCTTGCAAGTCTGAAAGTACTAAATCCCCCACCATCTCTTTATACCACATAATAACTTAAGTCAGATCCTTTTTAAGTTTCTTTCTCTTCCTGTTACTCAATTGTAGGCTCTTCCCCCTTTTATCTAATTGCTCCCTAAGCAGCATCTCTCCCCACTCTCCCACCCAGCTCCACCTTCCAAGATCATTCTCATATTCTATTACATCCACTGCCCTTCACACTCATGATGTTGTGTTGAGGAAATCTAAAAACAGAGGTTAATGTGAGGTTCATATGAATGCAAAAGGCCACTGGATTTGCTTGTCTCAAGTCATTTAGGATCCAAAGATTAACATCAATACTTTACATTCAACTAAGAAAAGAAATATTACATACATGATACAAAACAGGAGTATTGTGATCCTACAAGTATTCTGCTTTGCTATATTGTGCACCACATCTTCTATGATATTTGGGGGCAAAGGGCAAAGACGGTTTAAGATAAATTTCAGTAATGAAGTTTAGGCATTTTCAGAGCATGTGTTACTGAGGGAGAGTAGATTTTCACCCTGCTGATATTTTAATTGACCTTGAAAACCTGGCTCTTCTCCCAGGCCTTTGGTGAGTAAGTCTCCTGTTGACTTTGTTTGTTTCATTCCTGTCTGCCTTTTTTTTTTTTTTTTGTCACCCATTCTCATCTTCATTTTGGTTAATGACTGTACTTTTTCGCTTATTTTTCATGTGTTTATTTGTAACCTCCCAGAGTCAGGCAGCATGTAAATTTTAATAATAACTTGGGGAAAAACTTGAGGTGTATAAAAGTCAACATCAGCTAAAGAACTGGCAGCTGCGACTTCACATTGTGTGAACAGATAATGGGTGCAATTCCAAACCATCTGGAGTACCACGTGAACACCATCAGCAAAATCACCTTCCGTCAATTGCAAAAGGCAGGGTTATTTGGAATAGCTTGCATCCCACAATAATACTTTTAGCACCATCAAACTAAGTCTATCTATCCCAGGGCTCAATAGATGGACAAAAATGCCAAATCCAGTCTAAATATCTGACTGTGACCAACCGTAATAATAAATAATACTCATACAAGTATTTGCAGATATTATCTGTACTGAACCCAGAAGCAACCTTTTTGTGATCAGGAATCCTTTATAAAGCAAAACTCTCCAAATGCACAGGGAGTAGCGACATGACAATCTTACCCAGGGTTGGGAGAAGTGATTTTTTTTTTTAAATCTAATATTGGGGTCTGAAGGATTTTAAAAGCCAAAGTAGGCGTTCTAAATTCAGCAAAGATTTAGCACAATTATTGTTATTGTTATTTGAAGGAGAGGGGAGTGGAAAAGTTTTTCTGCCAACATTAGCTATTTTTCTGTGAGACTTGGCAAATTTCTGCCAAACAATATTATTGTGGGGATTTCCAGGGCCAGAGAAATGGGCCTAAGACAGTCTCTGCAGTTTATGGGCCATGAAGGTAAAAGTAAAGGTTTCCCCTCTCCAGTTGTATCTGACTCTAAGGGACAGTGCTCATCCCCATTTCCTAGCTGAGGGAGCCAGCATTGTCCAAAGACATTTCCATGGTCATGTGGCCAGCATTACTCTATGTTAAGGTGCACAGAATGTTGTTACCTTCCCACTGAAGGAGTATCTACGAAGAATCAGTTGTGCATCAGTTCTGTCATTCAGATTAGCAATTTTCCCTATTTCATTATTTGAAGCTATTTTACAAGATTTGGGAGGGGGGGGTGTTTAAGCAACTGACTAACATGGCTTCCACCTCTAGAAAACACAATGAGACCAACTTTGGAACCAAAGATACTCCCTGCCTCCATCCCCACCATCATCTCTTTGGCCAAGGTATATTGATTTATTTTGAAATTGAACATCTTCTACGTCCATTAGATCTGGATAGATTTGAGCTCTTACTATTTGCAGATCCTTCTCTCTTTCTCATCAGCTTTTCTGATCTGCTTTTTTTCCCCATTCTTTTTTTCCCTAAAAGCTGTTGTGATAAGCATTTTGAAAAGATTAGAGTTGTAAAATAAGATGTGTTGGGGGTAAGGTGGCTCAGGTTTATATTGTTGCAAAAAAAAAAAACCAACCTAAAAGCTTGGAAAATGTATTGATGAAACAACAACAAAAAAGAACAAAGCAGTGATAGCAATTAGTCCATAATAATGACTCCTTTTATCTAAAAGCAGCTGCAACTTTCTGAAGGCAACTTCAAACCAGATGGATGAAAGGCAGAATAATTCCCATAGTTTGGAGAAAATTGAAATTGCACATATTCATAAAATAATTGATCAGGAACATAGAACCTAAATACACAGAGGACATCTTACACCATATCACAAAAAAGATGTTGAGATTCTGGAAAAAATTCAGAGAAGAGCAACTAAGATGATCAAAGGCCTGGAGACTAAAACGTACAAAGAACAGCTGCGGGACTTGGGTTTGGCCAGTCTAAAGAAAAGAATAAATAGGGGACACATGATAGCAGTATTCCAGTATCTGAGGGGCTGTCACAAAGAAGAGGGGGTCAGGTTGTTCACCGGAGCACCAGAGAGAAGGATGAGAAACAATGGTTGGAAGCTGATCAAAAAAAGATGCAACCTGGAATTAAAGAGAAACTTCCTGACAGTGAGGACAATCAACCAGTGGAGCAGCTTACCCCCAGAAATTGTGGGTGCTCCATTACTGGAAGTTTTTAAAAAGAGACTGGACAATCACCTGTCTGAGTTGGTATAAGTCCTCCTGCTTGAGCAGCGGGTTGGACTAGAAGACCCCCAAGGTCCCTTCCAGCTCTATTCTATTCTATTCTATTCTATTCTATTCTATTCTATTCTATTCTATTCTATTCTATTCTATTCTATAGACCCCATAAAATTTGGACAAAGCTTATAGATCTTCCAAAAGCTGTTAGTATTTTAGTATACCCAAAGGAGAATATTATAAAAAGCAAGGGGAGAGGGTTAAATAGAACCAAGATCAGGTTTTGCCCAATGGTTATGCCCATTTTTATGGTCCTGGAGTCACCTACTTTTCAAACGTGTCCTCAAAGGGCTATTTATAGATTAAGAGTAGCTCTCTTTTTTGTCTACCGCAATGCCTGTGCATCTTTGTGATGGACATAAAGCTTAGATAATATGACACAGAAACTTAATTAGGTTAATGCCCTAATTTTTATGGTAATTTACCAGTATCAGCAGTTAAGGATGATGCAATAAATCCATATTAGTTTAAGATATTAACATAATCTTGATTTCTTGGCAGAGACAAGTGTAGGTGGTAAATTTCCAATTGTTAAGCTAATTTGGCAGATGATGCTGGCAACAGAGCTTGGCCACTTTTAACAGCCAAATGCCATGATGTTTTGTTTTTCAATACAATAGGCAATTTCAAAAGCCACCAACAGAAATAAGCCCAGATTAAATAACTGGCTCAGAATTTCAATGAATAAAACACAAGTCTTTACAATTCTTTTCTAACTTTAGAGAATGTTTCTTGATCACAGTAGTATATGGTTTGTCATAGGAAGGATAGGTAGCATCCTTCAGGATTCCACAAGTTCTTGGCAGCAGATGTATATGTTGCCAGTGGGAAGGCAGTCAACCATCCTCTCTTAACCTAGTTAATTAAATTAGCTAGAAAAAAGATCTGACCTCCAAGTTTGTCATGGCACAGGTCCATCTTGTGAAGGAGCTAAGGGAAAGATTCCATCAGGTTGAACTTGACTTCCAGGGACTAGACCTTCCTTTTTAAAAAAAACATTATATGGCCACTGTTTTCTTTCACAACCTTTTTTTTTTTTTTTTTTTACTTTGCAGCTCAGTTTATAGTCTGGGTTTTCTTGATAGTTTTGACTCTACCAAATCCAATCCTGCTAACTTTTTTTCAAATCAGTTGATGCGGCAATTGAAAAATTCCTAATCAACAACCAAAAACCTTTGATGAGTGAGCTAAGAATGTATGTATACAGTTGTGTTTAGATATATCATAGACACACAAGTGATAAAAGATTTTGGAGGTATGCACAGTGTACTGCCTACATTTACAGGAACGATTTGACCTTGCAAATATTATCCAAGCAATCCCATGGATATAAATCATGGATTACCCAATTTTATGTGCCAAACATATATAATTCTCTGGCAAAGAAGAATGGGCCATATATTATAAGAGAAGACAACATTTCTCACAAGTTAGAATCTAATATTTCAAGGGGAAAATGTCATTCAAATGTCCTATTCAATGATACAACATGACATTAATAATCTACCTAGAATCATGAAGTCCACAACTTCAAAAAAAATTTTTTGATGGATCTCTAGTCTTTTACTAGTAATATATCCCCCCCACCACCACCAAAGCTTAGCAAAATAATTCTGAATAAGAAAAGTATGAATCACCACAAATTGCTGTGTGTCTAAGAGATTTTCAGGCTTCTACCTGAAAAGGGAGAAAGAATACCACTATAAGTAGCAATATTTATTTTAATTCAGTGAGAACCTCTGCATCCAGCCTATGGTGGAGAGAATTAATTGGAATTCATATTTCAAATTAAACTAGATTTGGAAAAGTTTCACTAAAAAAATTAACAAATAAGTAGCACTTATTGCTTATGTTTCATTACTCAACTGAAGCAGCACTTTTCCACTGATGTTCTTCCATATCACAAAATCTGTTGCTTTTGTCATTGCTTTGACTTTCTCTGCTTATAT
Source organism: Azemiops feae (assembly GCA_023970755.1). Classification (NCBI taxonomy): domain Eukaryota; kingdom Metazoa; phylum Chordata; class Lepidosauria; order Squamata; family Viperidae; genus Azemiops; species Azemiops feae. The sequence goes on along the minus strand of JALGBA010003987.1, from coordinate 5,029,000 downwards.
TATCTGCAGTTCCTTCAAAGGCAATACTCACTCTCAGAAACTCTGTTGGCAATCAGAAGTATCGATAAAGGGCTTCCGGTTCCGGATTGCGACACGCGCAGTCGCACGGAGAGAGCCGTCTCTCCCACCGGCTGCTTTCCCTTCGCCGGTAGACCCTTAACCGGGTCAAAAGTCGCCCCGTAGAGGCGACCACCGCTTGAGGAGGCTCCTGCTTGACTGGGGAAGAGCAGCAGCTCTCCCTAGTTCGAGCTATCTCCTTAGGGCCGTCGGAGGAAAAGATCGGCCAGCAAAATGGACGATCACTTCGTCGCACCAGCTGAAAGCCAGAAGAACAACTAAGCGTAAAGAACCCCCGTGGAGAATCTGGGTGAGACCTTTCCTACCCCTTTTTTCCCTAATTACTCTCCTGTCAAAAGCTTTTGTGTTTGAATTACTTCCCTGCTGTGAGGGAGCAGCGTTTGGGCATTCGGGAAAAACAGCTTTTGAAAAAAAAAAAAAAAACCAGTTAATTTTTTATGGACTATTTAAATTTTGGAATACTGAGGGGACCTGAAAACATTTTATTCTTGATTGTTATTGTTATAACTACGCATCTATTACTTTGGAGAGACCTTTCTTCATCTTTTTCAACACGAAAAATAAAAAATCTATTAATTTGGAAAGAAAAAAAAAAGATTTTATGATCTGCTGAGGACATCTTGTGTCGAAAAGTGGTACTGCAATTGTATATTTTTTTATGGCTGGGAATGGCTATGACCTTCAAAAGAGGATAAGCATAAGATAACCGAAACAGCTGGTCTATTGAAAATTGGAGGTGAACATTTGTTTGATTTCTACGAAATAGAGCCTTCTCTAAAAGATTAAAAAATCTTTCTACTACTGATATGGAACCTAACACACAGCTGGACTATGAGCTCATATTGGAAACAATTTTGGAAGCCACAGAGGATATGAACTCTTACTTTCAAACTTTGACAGATCAAATCATAGACCGAAAGACAGCGCAGAAGAAGCAGATTGGCGCCAAAGAGATTAGTGAACAATATGTACAATCTAAAGAGGAACCACGTCAACAACTCAACTATGAAACTACACTGAGAGAAACTGTGGAAACCCAAGAACAAATTAACTTTATACAACTCCAAACGCAATCTATGGAGAAGCCTGATGATCAAAGAATAACTTTAACGGAGATGTCTGAAGCATTAACATCAACAGAGACTGACACTCAGATACAAGTTATTGAAAATTGTGAAAAGGTGGATAAACAACTGGCAAATATAACATGGAATAAAAAGGCTTTTACCATCCAAAGGCTACTAGAAGAAAGGAAAGAGAACTTTGACCAATCTGAAGCATTAAAGAATATGGACCTTTTAATATTGTGGTTTGATGATGCAGGAGTTTTATTATGGAAACCGTTATGGCACAGAAAGAAACCTAGAGTTAGATTTAAAAATGTATTTTAAAGTTTTATTTAATGGGTTTAAAAAGGCTTTGATTTTTTGACTGAGTTAATATCTAATGGAGCACGTGAAATTTCTAAGAGGATACCCTTTGTAACAATACTTTGTTTTAAACATGATAATTACTGGAGAGGTAAATTTTATTTACTGGTTTAAAAAGATTTTCATAGAAATAGATGAATTGATAGAATATATACTTAAATTAGATAGAAATCTATTTGTTGGTTTGATATTTTTACTTTAAGATAATTATTTTGAAATAGAAGGAGAACAAGAGGGATGGGTGACAAGAGAAGAAATGGTATTAATGAAGAAAATATAAGAATATTATTGCGGGAATAATATACCAGATATAATTACTATGTAAAAAAAAAAAGGACACCCGAAGTGTTAATAATATGTCTATCTAAGGCCAATTGGAATATGGTAATTGTAAGTTAGTAAAGCTTAAAAACAGGACCTGGATCTTTAGAATTGAAATGTGAGTGATATTTGATAGGATTGTTTGAAGCTTATACAGAAATGTATTAATCTGAATGTGCAAGACTAAATGAGGGAATTAGAGAGGGAATTTTAAATGAATTGATTTGGGCTATATATTTGTGATTGTTTTTCTTTTTTTTTTGGATGTTCAATATACCCACCTCCACGGTGGTTCCTAAGCACTCTGATGTAACCCTTTTACCCCTATAAAAATCTAATAAAATATATTTAGAAGAAAAAAAAAGAAGTATCGATAAAGGTAGCAACAAAAACAACATAGAGATCACATGGATAATTTGGTTGTATTAAGACCATAGGGAGTTGAAATGTCTGTTGGGTTGTAATTCGTAGCCTATGATACTAAGCAAGAACAAGTTAAATTCTTAATTGACAAAGACCTTGATAACTACCAAAATTAAAGGAATGATTCTTTTATTCTGCCTTCTTTACTTTTCATTTTTGAAAAAGAAAAAAAATGTTTATAGCTATCCCTTTTTCTTTTCTTTTTTTTTTGTTTTGGCAGAAGCTGTTATTATGGCAAGAAATTCTTAAACACACATTAAATCTAGAGAATGATTAAGCTGCTTTGAGTACATTATCATCCTTTTGGCTCACATTTTATTCAAACTAGAAAAGATTTAGAGGTATTACTGCCTGTCTATCCTTTCACTTGACGCCTAAATCCATTTCCAGAGTCCTGAAGTAAATTCTACAAACGTCTTTACTAATAAATGTGTGCATATTCAGATTAAAGATTTCAAATCTAATGATGGATCCAGTGTAAATTATCTAGTCATGGAAGATGTGAAAGAACAGCTTCTAAGATCTTGGAAAACAATTTCTAAAACATTTTGCACTGGGCTAGATGGACAAGCTAGCCAAGAATATGAGATTCCGGCACATTTTCCACCAAGCTCTATGAGTACTAACATGGGATAGGCAGTCTGATAAGAATTGTTGGTATGATTTATATATTATATAAAGCAGCTTATAGCAGATGACTCACACAACATACTAAATCGTAATATGATATATTTGAGTTTTTAGCAATGTGTGAACCAGACTACTTTTCAAGAAAAGATGGCTTAGCCTGTTTTAAAATACGGCTCTTCTTTAGAAGTTTGAATCAAGCATATTTTCTGAACACAATTATTTTTCTCAAATCTTGGGGTGTTCAGACTTCAATGTTCCAAATTATGGATAGATCTAGTCATCTTACATTTTTTCCACATTGATTTTGATGACATTTTGAAAATGATGACAAATTGATGTTCTCGGTTTCAAAAAGCATAAATGTAGCTTCTAAGGCTTATTTGTTCATATTGATCAGTATCATTTTTTGTTAAAAGAAGTAATAATGGTTACTATGGTGCAGCTATCAGAATTTGCTATAAATATTCTTTCTTTTAGAAACTTGTCATTCATTACAAACTTAAGGCAAAATTCTAGCTCTAGTGAGCCATGGCATTACTGAGTAAACAGGATAAACTTACAAGCAAAGTTTTAAAATTCTAATCAACTTTTAACTGAGGCATTATCCCATTGACTTCCTAGATTCAATTGAAAGTCTTTGCAGTGTGATGTAAATTCAAATTTATTTTTAGTATTCATAATGATGAATATGGAAAGTTGAGAAGCAAATGAAAATAAATGCAATTGTAAGAAGGTTCTCAAATGAAAAATCAGTAAGTGGCAGTGGAAGGGTTTTGGTTATGCTGGAGTGTTTTGTTTTATTTTTTGAGCTTTTAAAGGCATTAATTCAGACCCTGGTAGCTCTCACCTTCAGTAAGTTGATATGAACTCATGAAGAGAGAGAGAGATGCATTATAAACATACATTACAATAATGCAAGAATCTTGGAGTCCAAGTGGACAATCACTTAAATATGAGTCAGCAGTGTGCTGCAGCTGCCATAAAAGACAATTACTAAAACATTATAAAGTGGTATTAATACTTCACATGATCTTCCTTTAATGTAGCCTAGGACTGCCTTAATAGAAGATCATATGAAGTATTAATACTACTTTATAATGCTTTGGTAAGATCACACTTGGAATATTGCATCCAGTTTTGGTCACCATTATACAAAAAAGATGTTGAGACTCTAGAAAAAGTGCAGAGAGGAGCAACAAAGACAATTAGGGGACTGGATGCTAAAACATATGAAGAACAGTTGCAGTAATTACAGTGGAACAGCTTACCCCCAGAAATCGTGGGCACTCTATCACTGGAGATTTTTAAGAAGAGACTAGACATTCATCTGTCTGAGATGGTATAGGTTCTCCTGCTTGAGCAGGGGGCTGGACTAGGAGACCTCCAAGGTCCCTTCCAGCTCCTATTCTATTCTATTCTATTCTATTCTATTCTATTCTATTCTATTCTATTCTATTCTATTCTATTCTATTCTATTCACTGAGTATATCTAGTTTAATGAAAAGAAGAACTATGGGTGACATGATAGCAGTATTCCAATATCTAAGAGGCTGTCACAAAGAAGAGGGTGTCAACCTATTCTCCAAAGTACCTGAAGGCAGGGCAAGAAACAATGGAATGCAACTAATCAAGGAGAGAACCAGTCTAGAACTAAAGAGAAATTTCCTGACAGTAGAACTATTAATCACTGGAACAACTTGCCTCCAAAAGTTGTGGGTGCTCCAACACTGGAGGTTTTTAAGAAGAGATTGGACAACTATTTTTCTGAATGGTACGGGATTTGGCAGGCATTTAGACTAAAAGACTTCCAGACTTCCAACTCTGTTATTCTGTTATACTGCCAAATGTGGCCTCTTCATTGATTCTAATTGTTGCTATAATTCAGTTCATTATTACATGTCTCTAAAATTCCTCCTCATTGATTCAGATATACTTTTGGACAGGAGCAGTGAAATAGATAGGTAGTAGAGAACATGCTTTGAGCATAAGAATGACCCGGTATTCTTATGCAATAGCACTGCTTGTAATTATTCTATCATTCTATCATATATTTATCATTACAGAGATATATTATATCCCTATAATATTGTCAAGCTATATATTTGGAACTTATTTAAATACACAGTGCTATTTCTCCTCTCCTTCTATTGCTTCTGTTGTTTTGAACAAGTTATGTTTTTCAAACACTTTATTCCATTCATGAGAATAATCATACTCAATTATATCTATTAAAATATATTTACCTCCCACTACTAGAAATTTAAGCTTATTTTGTTTATTTAACATACTCTGAACATTAGTTCTTAACAATGGCGCACAGAAGAAAAGGACAGCTGCTATTATATGCTTAATTTATTATGATGTACAGCCATAGAGTGAACATAGAACAACTTAGCTGTCCTTGACTTTACAGAAACATCAGTAATTTTTTAAAAAGAAGTTAGTGGTGAAGCTATTCACATTCATAAAAAGCAAAGTCAAACTGAGAGACATTCTCCTAGAGATCGCATTTGGCATATAGAACTCCAAATCCTGTTCCTGTATCTAGTTGTAAAATCAGATTAAAGAAATCCATTATTCACTGGATAAAATGATCATGATTATTTTTTGTAGTTAATCCAATGCAACTTAGATTAAAGTCTTAATCCTGTATATGCTTAAATTCCTGTGGAAAGATTTTGGACACACACTTTACCCACCATCTGCTTAAGTGGATGATATAAGGTCACCTACAAAGATGTTCTTTAGTGGACTTCCACACCAGCCAAAAAATAATAATCCATTTTGATGGAATTCAGAAGCTGTGAATCCTTTTGAGTCATTGTTCCAGTGGAAAACAAAAATAAAAATGACTTAATTTGTGGCTCTCATGCCTGACAATTACCCCATGAAATAAATGTCATAATTTATATTCTTACAACAAAGCTTAAGGTAGCTCTGTTGTCATATTACAAGAGAAAAATATCCTGATACATAGTGTGCAGTAGGTCACTAAGGTGTCATTATCCATCAAGATGTCACAGTGAATCAAGCCAAAATAACTAGCAAGTTAGCAAAAAAAAAAAATAACACTGCAATATTGGCTCTTCTATGGGGAGCATATCAAGAGATTTTTGACAAGCTACAAAAAAAAGGACTATTGTGGGATCATAGGTCTGGTTCTATTACAAACAAGCTTAGCTACAAATAAGGTTATTTATCGCCTGGAATTTAAGATCTCCAGTCAATACAATAGCACGTCTTAATCAAAATTTAGGTAATATTGTGAAAATAGCGAAAACATATTGGTAGCAAACCATATTGCCACAATTCTCTTTAATGAAGAAAGGATTGTGGTGGCTACCTGAAAACCTTAGGGCTTGCCAAGACATGTCAAGGTGCTGGTCATTATCTACAAAGCCCTTCAATGGCAGAAGAAGATTTCATGTTACATTTCTCCCATTGGACAAACATTTTGCATTTGAAAGAAAAGAGATTGGGGAAAAGTTACCAATCACTTTTAGATTATACTGACATGTATTGGTTTTCTCACACACACACACACACACACACACACACACACACACACACACGCTATTCCAAAAATGGAGATTCAATTTCCTTCACAGTGAGGACCAGTTGTTTCTATCTGTCCCATTAGATCCCACACACTGTGGGTCTCGTCAACCAAAGAATGTCATCTTGCAGGATCCACAGGAAGGCTGGCTTTGGAGAAGGCTCTTAGGACATGGGTGTGCTCCCAGGCATGGGATCTGAAGTATTAGTCAGAGTTATCTAAATTGGTTTGGCTCTTTAGTTGTTGTTATTTAAAAAAACATCGTAAACTACAAGTTACAACTGTAAGATAGGCAACTGAATAAATCAAATCAAATCAATCTATTGTAATGTTTTCAGGACAGTCTAAAAGCTATAAGTTTTTTATATATATATTGGGCAGTTAGCTACAGAGGTTTTCCAGCATTAGCCTTCAGTTCACTTAGTCTTCATTCACGCTGAGGAAGTGAACACACTACACTTTCTTGAGCTCTTGTCCATGAATTGTCTTTCTTTACTAATCATTCAACCGTCAGTCCCTGAATATTGACCTTATATAAACCATAGCAGCCAAAGAGAATGTGAAATAATTCCCATTCATCCCCTACTGCTCTATCCAGTTAGAAAACAAAATGTAAATGCCAATATGAACATTTTGAGCTAGTTATCTATGTAATCATATTTGGGACCAAAGTGGTAAGTTCAATATCAACCTTATGTACCAGATAAGGAAAGCACAAAATGTAATGCTTGCACAGAATCAAGGTCAAATTTCAGCAGCAGCATGTAGTACAGGCAGATTTATTCCTAATACCTCATATGTAAGGCATAAGTGAATTCAGAAAGGGAGCAAAAGAACCATGAGTCCCTTGTGTGGCCTTGCATTGACCTGACAGTCATATTTTTAAAAAATATATTATGAGACATATCACGGCAATTGCATGGGAATTGTGATGTGTGTTGTTCTTTTGTCTTAGTTTAAAGAATAACTTTGCCTTTCATTAGTTGCATATGAGTGCATCACAATGTTTATCACATTCAGATACTGGCTTCTTACTTTGAATGAAAGCAACATGTATCCCTATAGACCAGAAACAGAACAGAACTAGTCCTCCTCCTCCTCCTCCTCCTCCTCCTTCTTTTTTTTTTGCTAGAATTTTGCTCATCCTTACATAAGATTGTAACTTCTGTGAACAGTTGGTTTAGAGCAAGAGTTAAGATTTTCAAAACAAATCAACTGCTCAATTCCTATTCCATATTTTTCTTTCATTTTCATCCATTCATCTTCCTTCCAGTTTGAGCTACTTGCTCTTCACTTTTTTCTTCATTTTGCTTCTGTTCCTACCTCTGTTTGTTTTTTTTTAATCTCTTTATTTCCCTATAAATGCTTGCGTTGATTTTTCTTCCTGGTTATGCCTTCTTCCACTCACTTCCTCCTGCCTTCCATTTATATTCAATGATGTGTTTGCTTACACTGAGCTAGATATATCTCAATATTCTTAGATCATCGGCTGTTCTTAGATCTTCCTCCTTAGTTAATTATTCAATGGGTACTGCTATTCTTCTTAAATCCCCTGGGCATAGTGTAGTAGGTTCAGGGGGGGAAATGCTACATTTTGTTTCCTACAGTCCATTGAGAAAAGATTGTTTTTATACCCAGGAATGAAAACTCTCATTCATCATTTCTCATTAGGTTATCAGCAGTGCTAAGTAATATAGCCAAAATGTTAGTGATCATTGTCATCATCATCATCAACTCATATCTGTGGGTTTGTGAACCAGAGTGGTGGGAAGTATAATCATCATTATCAGCAGCAGCAGCAGCAGCCACATTATGGAATACTTTGCCCTTTGACATAAGGGGTCTTTCTACCTTGCTTTCATTTCATTAAGTTTCTTCTGTTCCAACAAGCTTTTGGGGCAGTTGGTGGACCTGGGTTTGTAATTGCTGCCTTATAATTTTAAAATGTTGAAATAAATAAAACTGTCATTACATTTATCTCTTATCTTCTCTCTGGAAGCTCAAAGAAATATTTTTTTCCTGCACAAGAGCAAGAGAGAGTAATTGAGTGAGGACTTAAATATAGGTCTCCTGAGCCCATGTCTCTTTTCAGTATTTTACTATACTAGCATACTGTATACAAAGATAGAGAAATAACTATATATGCTTTATTTTTGAGACAAGATTAAGTGATGGCTGTTTTCTTCATCAAAATCTGTGCAATAGAAAAGAAGTCATTCTTATTAAAGTCCCCTCCCCCTCTCTCTTTTCTCTTGTTACAACAATTTCTAAAGTATCTTGCTAGGTCATTTTTTGATAATCTGTTTTGATGTTTTCTCCTTTTTCTGGGGAACTAGCTAAAACTGATGTGACAACTGAATTCACAGTATGATCCAGGTCAGGATAATCCACTGTCCCAAAATCTGCCATCTCATAAATTCACTTCCAACCCAATCGATATAATTTAATGGCATGATTTCCACCTGTTTCAAGGTAAGACATTCACAAAAGCTTTAAGTTAAAGTCTAAAATAAGCTGAGCTTCACTCCAAGTGAGAAGGGTAATGGAATTCCCATCATAACCTTCATTTTCTCATATTGGTATAGCCTCTAACCCCAAAACGTTTGCTCATTTTTCTATATAGCATTTGGCTCCTGTCCTGGAATTGCAAGTCAGAGTGCACAGTGGTTATAAAGAATAAAATGTTGAAGATAGCCTGAAATTGTCTTCAGACCTTTACAAAATTCTCATTCTCATGCCTGATCTGTACACAGTCCTTGACTTACAACCAGTTGCTTAGCAATTGTTCAAAGTTACAACAGGGACATGTTGTAAACACCTCCCTCCCCAGTCATTAAGTTATAATGTCTGCATAACCCCCCCCAGTCATGTGACTGCATTTTACTGGTTCATCTTTACTGCCAGCAGTCAAGTGACTGCTTGGCAACTGGCTCACCTTTACATCCTTTTGTGGCATCCCACATGACCACAATTATTGACAATTTTGCTGGTTTCCAGCATTTATTTCTGGTTTCCAGCAAAAAATGCCATTGGATAAAACAGATTTTCTTAATGAGCATATTGTTCACTTAACAACCACTGCAAAAAAAAGTTGTAGAATTGGGCATGCTCACATGGTGACCTGCTTAATGACTGCAATATCTTAAGACCATAATTGGGGGCTCAGTGATGGTTGTTAAGTTGAGGACTACCTGGATGTAAAATGTAAAAATAAAATAAAAAAAAAAGTACCTCAGATGGGTTAACCTCAAACTTCTGGAAATCATTGCTCCTGTGGAGATTAAATCTGGGAAACTAGTGGCAGCTTCAGCACTGCCACGTTACTACAGCTTCAATGATGCTGCTTGTCTGCCATGGTCACATGATCCTCATTTTCAACATTCCCTGATAGTTTCCCAGCCACATGTGCAATCCTTCACTCCCTGTCCCACTCAAAACAAACCAGTTATCCTCTGGCAGTGCAGGACAGTGCAGGGAAGGGACAATGGAACAGGGAGGGAGGGAAAGAAGCAGGGAAGGAAGGAAGGAAGGAAGGAAGGAAGGAAGGAAGGAAGGAAGGAAGGAAGGAAGGAAGGAAGGAAGGAAGGTTTTCTGACACTCATCACTAGCTTCCTACAAAGAAGCAGCAGGAAGTTGGAAGTTGACCCCACTCCCATTGACTTTTTTAATCATCTGTGCTCTTTCAGTTTCTTTGGCTAGATAATAAAGTACTTCTGAAACAATGACCAAAAGGGTTAGAGATTTGTCTAGTTACAAATAAATTGTTAACCAGAGTGGAAGAATATTTATTCACTCTTGCATCTGTCCAATTACTAATCAAACTGTTATTGCCACCAGAAGCTACAGAACTTCATAAACAAGATTTTATTGTCTTCATTTAATGTAACAATATGAGGAGGGCCTGATTTCTCCTTTTTATCACATTATTTACATAATATGTCTCTCAGAATGTGCCTCCTGTGCGACATTGTTGATACCATATTGGTACATCTCCAAACATCTCAAGGATTTTATTCATGATTCATATGCTATTGAGAAATAATGGGAGGCCTACTTATTACATTCCTCTAAATTTACATATATTACATTCAGTTATTCCACTAACTGAATAAATGAATTTGACATTCATATTCTACACATTTTCTTTTGCAAGAGGAAAAAAAATGAGTCTTGATCTGAGTTCAAGAATCTGACAGATAGTCACACTTTACTGCTTCTGCTATAAAGTCTAATAGATCTGAATTTGGATAGATAGTAGTGGAAGCAGCGAAATGCATGAAACATTTCTTTACTACATTGGATGAATCTGGCAGGATAAGAAGAAAAATATCACTTCACACTGGGAAAAATGGACAGTAAAAATGAAAACAGAAGAAACATCCATGGTATAATAATAGACTATTCAATATACAGATGATCAGCAATGCTTAATAAACTAGCACATTTATGAGCTTCTGTTTTATGCTAATTTTTCTATAAATTCCATGGAATGATACCTTATGATACCATGTACTATTTGCATCCTATTACTATAAGCCATGCTATGACATCCAAAGTATTGTTGGGATTGTCCAGTTTTTATCATTAGAATCCACATTACAGATTGGGTGTGAAGCCAAATTGAGTGAATGTCAACTGCCACATTATTGGTTGCTTTCAGTGCCTGTTTCCAAAGTGTCCTTGAAGTTTAAAAAGAGCTATTCAGCTTCCCTGGTTGATAAAAAAAAATGACAATGCTATCAAGAATCTATCACATATCACACTTGAACACAGAAAGCACAAGATGTGGCCATTCAAAAGGTGATTTTCTTGCCTCTAACAACAAGAATGAAGTCTTCAGGCCCATGTGAATTGTGGTAATTAAATTGTCAACCAAGCTCCTGGAAAAAAAATGAAAATATGAGCCAAGAGTAAGAAATGCTAAAATAAATAGATAAAAAATAGAAAGAAGTAGAGATAAACTAGATTGGACTATAGTATGGATTTTGCTCTGGAGAAGTCCATCTAATATGCTACTGTCGTTGCACTAAAATAAGAACTGAATAGAAGGAATGAGAACTATATTATATGGGCTGGGATGAACAGAACCTGTTGTTCAAAATTGATTAAGCCTCAGAACATTCCAAACTGGAAGCTTATTGGAGCTTGTTTTTTAAATTAAATGGATGGGAGGGGCTAAACATTGCATTAATCTCTAGATGTTTCCTAATACTTTTTTCCAAATGCTTGATTTTTTTAGTTCCAATAATCCTTGATCCAAAACTGGTTACAGGAAGTAATAAGCTAAAGTTCTATTTCATATTGTAACCTAAGTTCACAAGTAAGCAGTTTTAGGAACATTTATCCTGTTATTGCTTATTGAAAATGCCTTTCACACCCAAACATCGAGTGAGGAAAAATTCCTTTTTATTATTCCCTTATTTCCACTATAGTTAACTTAGTCGTGGTATAAATTTTTCACTAGCACATGACTAAATAATGAATATCTGATAGTGTTCTGTGGACTTCATAAGACAGTTTTTGCCATTCTTATTTAAAAACTCCTCAGCAGGCATAACTATCCTGAAAACAATGTCAATAAAATTGTATTTCTGATCTAGGAAAATAATGTAATACCTGCAGAGAAATTACTTGCAGCTAGTACAAAAAGCACAGAAGATGAGCAGTATATTCAATTATACACAAAAACATCAGTACAAAACAAGGGTTGAAGGGACTTTGATCACTAATAGTTCCAATATTCAAAACATTTTTGAAAACTATTACATTAGTAGAAATTCAAACCTAGGGATAAAGCAGTAAGGATACGTTGCATGCAATCCCGTCCCCCTTATTTATATCCAGAACCCTCAATATATGCCACTAAAAGCTGGGGGCAAGTAACATGATTGTCTGCTCTTTTCACAAATCAGCAGCAGCAGCTGATAATGATGATGATGATGATGATGATGATGATGATGATGATGATGATGATGATGATGATGATGATGATGATGATGATGATGATGTTTTCCATTCAGTCGTATCCGACTCTTGGCAAGTCTATGGGCCAGGTTTCTCCACATCTTCTGATTTTGCACTGTTTCTTTGAGTTTTTCTATGCTCTGGCTGGTGTCAGCTTTGATGGTGTGCCATCGTGTTCTTTGGCCGCCTGGTTCCCTTTTACTGCTTACTCTTCCAAACATGATTGCTTTCTCCAGTGAATTCCCTACATGACATAGCCAAAATAAGTGAGACAGATAGAAAAGAAGCAAACTCCAAGTCCTGACACACACACACACACACACACACACACACACACAAATACAGGGCTGACCAATTTCCTCTCCTTTCTATCTGGTGACATCATGCCTGCATTGCCAGGTAGCTCCTCTCTGGTTCTTGAAAGCCAAAAGAAAAAAGAAAAAGATGAAAACGGTAGTACAGGTAGTCCTCAGCTTATGACCACAACTGAGCCCAGAATTACATGCTTTAAGGTGTTGCTGTCATTAAGCAAGGCACCTATGTAATTACGAATGGTCGTACTACTATTGAGGACTACTATATTCCACCTACAAAAATACTGGTCACCTCTGGGGTATGTACTTCCCTGGCAGCAAGCTGAGCCCAAACCCAAGGTTTTTGCATAGCACTGAACTGCAATTCTCATTTCATGGCAGAAGAAATGTTTCCAGTCCAGTGGCATGATTTGGTATCAATCAAATTAAATTGTATAACAGATAAATTGAAGAAAAGGCTTAAAGAGAAGTCTGCTAGTGAGATAGCAAAAAGCTGGCGGGTTTTTCCCCCCACAGATTTGTGATGAGTTCAGCAATGTACTTGCAAACTAATCATTAGGTAAACCGTTTGCATGTAGAAAGGGCAAGTCTTGCCAAGAAACATCAGAGAGATACTTTTTCCCAAGCTATCTACCAAGTGAGACCTATTGCTGACTCAAGAATTTATTGAATGTGATGTTAATGTGTCCATATCACACAAAGCCAGTCCAGCAGCACATTAAGTTAGGTAATATGGAGCGGAAAAACAATTTGCTATAACAAGATGCAGACAGAAGAAAGAAATAAAAAAATATATCAGCTGAAGGCTTGCAAGTGAAGAATCAAAGAATATTTGCAAACGATTTCCCTCCTCCTCTCCCTTCTCAATATCCCATTGTCCTTTGAGGCAATACTTGAGTTGGAATTGTATTTACAAATGGGCATAGTAAATTTGTACTGAACTTTTCTTTCAGGTAGAATATGAGCTGATTTCTGTATGCTTTTCAAGTACATTATGCTGAGTTGATGCCTTTCATGTTATTCTTTTAGTACAAGGATTACTGTTCTGGACCAACCAGTAGCTAAGAACTGTATGTTAGGATGTTTAGCATTTATAGGGTTAACGCTGTATAGAGGCCAAATGAAAGGCTGCCCAAGATGAGCTTGAGCTTATGGAGAAACAACAAGAGGTGGAACATAAAGCGGCAACAGCGAAAGCCCTTCAGGAAACATGCCAACGCGTCGCCTTTTCGCGTAATTCTGACCAACTAGAGATTGAAAGCCAACATAGCCATGTACAGGCCCACGTGGATGACCAGAACATGCCACGGCGTGAGCAGGCAGGAGCGCCGCAGTTATCCACAAGCCCCCCAAGACCAAGTAGACTGGAAGTTACCCCCAACAAGAAGTTTTCTGGAGAAAAATGCCAGCTGTCTGTGCCACGTTTCCCTGCCAAGGAGCCCCAGCACGGCTCCAAAGTGCACCCAGAGGCGCCCACCAAGGTCAACTGCACATTAGTGTGTAGCGACCCACCATTCCCCAGTGAACTCCCAAGCAGAGAAACGTCTTTCACAACATACTCTGTATCACAGAGCATGGCGGGGAGGAAAGTCACTGGACTCCGCATCCAGCCGGTAAATGGGAGTTCATGGTCCCTAAATCCTGGTTTGGTCATCCCAGGAACATTCTTTGTCGACCAGCTCCCCCCAATTGCCTTACAGTTCCTAAATCCTGAAGCCGAACTCTTGGCTCCGTTGAGAGTAGACGCCCCTGTCACCTTTGCCTACCACGGCATGGTCAGAGGCCCAACAAGTCCCTCAACTACCTTTAAGATGGAACCTGAATGGGTCATCCCAGGAACGGTCTGTATTGACCAACTGCAAACTCCAACCCAGGAGAATAACTCAACAACCTCCATTCCTAGTAATGGAAGAGCACCTCACTTAAAACCATGCCAAGAACACTTCACATTTGTGACAACCAAACCCATTTTGGAAGCAACAGTGTTCCAGACTAGTAAAAGTCACAATGACTTAGCCTTGTACATAGAGGACAAAAACTTTCTGCAGCTACGCGTGTTCTCCCAGAGCACCACACATTGGGACGGACCACATCTGCCAGAACAGAAACAAGACTGGGAGTCATTGAATACACTCCTAAATTATCTCCAAAGCATACACATGCAACGTATGTATATCTCCAGCTCACCCGCCACCATACAAAAGAAAGAAATGTACGCTCTCTCAGATGTGTCAACAAAGGTGATTGCAACCATAGGATACATCACAGTCTACAGCGGGGAGAGCTTCATTCATGTCGTTTTCATCATTGGAAAGGTGAAAATAACAACGCAACAAGGCCACAACGTACCAAAGGTAGAACTCTGTGGCACCATATTAGCAGTAAAATTCACCATCCTGACAACACAAACGATAGGTCTTGAGCTACAAACCACCATCTTCTACACAAACAGCAAGGTGATGTCAAGCTACATCTGCTACCAAAGCAGACACTTCTACGTCTACGCAGGCAATAGAGTAGAAAAGATTGAAACATCTTCAAGTCCTGAGCAATGGCAACATATGCCAACAGAACAGAACCTTGTGGACCAAGTCAAATGATTCACCTTTGCAGCACAGTTGACAAAATTGATCTGGCTTAAAGGTCCTGAGTTCCAGACCATCTGCTTGTCCTCAATGGACAAAGAGACAGGGAAACCGCCTTCTAAATGTTTCCTACCACCAGCCCACTTTGAACGCCCCTCCAAACGAAGACCCATCAGATTGGGCATAGTATTGATCGTCCTGATCACTTGTCTTAGCATCCAAGGAACTAACTTTGTAGGAGCTTGCAAGGACTTACAGACTATTGAAGGTATTTGTCATGGCCCAGAGATTGACAAGTACCTGAAGGCCAAAAATTATCTTCCCCATGCATCCCACATGGGAGAAGCATGGGAGCACATGATTGGCATACCCCGCACAATCATAGACTCTATGGTGACAAAAACACCCACGCTGGCACATGAGGTTCTCACTACCTGCATGGCAGAAGAAGCAGCCATCATCAGCGCTGATCTAGTGGTTCCAGTCTCTTCTGTTCCCGAGAATCCTGTGATCTCAGCTTCCTTTGTTCCAGAGTATCTTCTGGATCCTGATTCTTCTGTTCCTGAGAATCCTGTGGTTTCAGCTTCTTCGGTTCCTGAGTATCCAGTGGATCCAGCTCCTTCAGTCCCTGAGTATCCTGTGGTCTCAGTTTCTTTTTACAGAGATTCCTGTGGTTCCAGATTTTTTTGTTCCAGATTCGTCTGTTCCTGAGGTTCCTGTGGATCCAGCTTCTGCTGTTCCTGAGTTCCTTGTGGTCCCAGCTTCCTTCGTTCCTGTGAATCCTGTGGATCCAGGTGCTTTTGTTCCTAAGAATTTTTGGGTTTCAGTTTTCCTGACCCAGAAATCCCTTTGGTTCCAGTTTCTCCTACAGACAGGAGACCTTGTCTTGCTGAAAGACAAGGACGTGTACCAGAACTATTGGCCCATGGGACTTGTGCATCGGGCCCTACCCAGTTTGCTGGACTAGTTCGCCAAGCTGAGGTCCAGATCGTGAAGCCACGTGAGTCAGATCATGACTCAAAGACTCTCGTGAAAAGGCTTTACACCACGCCAATCACCGACCTGGTCCTGCTGCAAAAGAAGACCGAACTGGAAGATCAAGCCTCAAGCCATGTATATTGTGTTTACCTCATGATTGCATTGTTTGATGTAACACCTTGTTTATCTTTGTTTTAGTTGTGCATGTTTGTATTTACCTTACATTTATGCATGTTTACATGTCTTGATACCATGTTTTACCTATTTTAGTTAAATAGTCAGTTAGTAATGAAAATTGCATGCCTTAATGTTATTTTGCTTATTCTAGTCAGCTAACAGTGAAATTGCATGTTTGATGCTACATTTTTGCTTATTTTAGTTAGTTAGTAGTGGAAATTTATATTTCCAAGCGGGGAGTGTTCTGGACCAACCAGTAGCTAAGAACTGTATGTTAGGATGTTTAGCATTTATAGGGTTAACGCTGTCTCCTTAAGAGATGGCCTATGGGTAATGTAGTTTCAGCAATCAGTTTATCTAGTCAGTGGGAGGAGTTCAAAGGTTTATGACTGTACTTCCTGGCTCTGTGCCATTGTTTGATTCTCTTCACATTGGGATCCAGCCTCATGGCTCGGACACAGCAACTATTCAACATGTGATTTATATACAGGACAGGAGGACATCAATGTCTTTTAACCTAATGATATGGATCCAGATTAATATTGCATTCCAGACATATTTCATCTTAATCATGAGTTGTTGAATATCTCTGTTAATAGAGTATTCTTCTTTGATCTGTTCATTCGAGTATACAGCTACCTGTCTACATGGAAGTAGGTTGCACACAGCCGTGGAAACAGGATAATTACAGATTCAATTATACGTATGAATATTCTGATGAACATAATGCACTATTTTTCTGTGTCTCAGAAAATATTCTTCATTGTAAAACAGACTGTATCTCCACAACAATAGCAATTGACTGCATGCAGCTTTGAATCTGAATTTATTCCTTGGGCTATAGGTTAATATAAAGTAAACAGTTTCAATTTTGCACATTTTGGAAGCTAATCTTAGTCATTGTCTTGGTGGCACAGTGATTAGAATACAGTATTGCAGGGCTAACTCTGCCCACAGTCTGGAGTTCAATCCTGACAGCTCAGAGTTGACTCAGCTTTCCATCCTTCCGAGGTCAATAAAATGAGGACCCAGACTGTTGGGAACAATATGCTGACATTGTAAATAACCCATAGAGTACCTTAAAGCACTATGGGTCAGTATATAAGTCTAAGTGCTATTGTTAGAGGAAAATTAGTCACAAATTAATTATTTTATTTTTTCTCTGATGTTTCTTTTCCAGGTGAAATCCATCATTCTCTTTGAGTTCAGGTGATAATATTTGCTGAAAGAGCCATAGCCATCTGAATTTCATCATTTACCTTACTAAGCAATCTTTAAACTTCATACTAATAGATTAAATTCTTGTATTTTGCAGGAAAACCTCTCTTCAGTATAAAATCTCCTATAGAACCTGAGTAAAAATACTGTGGATGCTCTATGGCAATGGATTAGGCCTTCACCTATTGAATTTCTGTCTTAGGTAGGTAATTTCCTGATCCATAAAATAACATAGGGTGTCTGTACATAAGTCAAAGTAATAGTTCTCTAGAATGTCACAGCATATTTTTCAAGCTCACAAACTACAATTCAACTAAAATATGCTCTTCTGGTATATTTGGACAGTAGATGAAAGTCAGCAGATACAAGTGACAAATTTCCTGTAGCTTCCTGCTTGTCCATTGTCTCTTTTATCCTACTTCTATGCTATCAACACAGACCTGTCTAATAGTAGTGATACAAGTTTTATGAAAAGACTAATTCAAAATTCTCTGAATCCCTTTCCATCAGTTTTATACTATGCAATGGATCTAGAAATTGCTTCCTCACTCTGATTATCTGAGACATAAAAATTATAGAAGTAAATCCAACTACTTCTTCTATAATTGTCAATAGTTTCCAAGACACATCAGCCATATTATGGAAATACTGTAGATGAGAATAGATGGTACCAATTCCAGAAGATGACACCCAAGGATTTAAATCACAATGCGTATATTATTGTTGTCCACAAAACCTATTGCCCATATTCTTAAGCAATGTCATAAAATAGTTAAATTCCAAAGTCTGAAAATGTGATTTATTTATAAATCATAGTGGATTTAAGACAGAAAACAGCTGAATCGCTTTGCGATCAATTAGAAATGATATGGTAGAGATCAAAATTCAATCTCATTTTGAATATTATGATAATTAATTAAGGTTGTCATTCTTTTACCTCCTTGATCAGCCATCTTGTACAGGCAAATTATTTTAGCTGGATTATAGATGCAGATGCAGAGCAGAAGAAGTGAAATTGATTTTATTTCATTTTTTTTGACAGTGTATAGGAGGCCCACTGTCATCAGCTACAAAAAAAAATGTTCTTTTATGGCAATAGGACAATCCCAGGGCAAGACTTCATTGCACAACTATTTCAAGAGAGTGATATCACAGAGAGGTACCAAGTTAGCAGACCCATTATGTACAAAAAATACTTTGTTCTGTTCTTCTTTAAGAAAGAATAATAATCATATTATATAAGGACACTAAATATTGTATTTTATCGTGTGAAGATTTTGTCAATCACTCGTAGATTGATGCATAAACATTTTCATTGTTCTATATTCTCTGAAGAAAAATGTTTTTAACAATCCAGAATCCCTTCCTCTTTTTATACTTATTTTTTTGATAGTTTATTTTATAAAAATTATAACAGAAATCACTATTTTAGTTTTAGGTATCTGGAACCTTTGAGAAAGATAAATTCATGCAGCCCTGTGAAGAAAAGCATCACAAAAGATCTAAATCTAGAATGTGCACAAAAGAAAGAATAAGTTTGGTTTTAAAAAATACAAGAACCTGCAATGATTGTTGTTTTTTTAGATTTCTTTTGGAGTTTCTTTCAATGGGTGTTTTCTTTCAATGGATATTTTTAACTGGGATGTTACTGTCCTTTCTGGAATTAGCTGTGACATCTGAGACATCATGTCATGTTTCTTATCAGGGCCACTGGATGTTTGTTGTTCTCCCTGAGATCACTTTTCACTCCCCCTCTGCAAGAGCTCACAATATGATTGATGAGTTGGCATGAATAATCAAGTGGTCACATTTTTTAAGCTCTGCAAGAAAACAGTAATTCTTTCAAGTCACACTGTGCAGAGAAAATAATTCCTTATTCATCTACTGTTTCCTTTTTGCTAGGAAGAAAAGAAAAGAAAAAAGAAATTAAATATTACCTTAATTGAACGACAACATGATTCTGGCACTGAGCCATAATAAAGCTTTAACAGGTCATCTGGGGAAAGAAATGGAAAGAGCAGCAGGTGTTCTTAAAAAATAAATATATTGTTCATCACAATCACTGTTGCCTTTTCACCTGGAAATGAGATATGCAACATAGCATGTTAACAAACTTGACAAAACCTGAGATACAAACAAGAGATACAGACATAGGAAATAAGTCTTAGACTTTGGATCCAGTGATTACAAGATAATCTCCAATTTCTCACCCAAAATGCTCATTGAATCTACTATTGGTTAAGTTACCCTCATAGGGTTTTCTACAGTCACTCCAAAACCACCAAAAATTCTTCCCCTGCTGGCAAAGAGCCCTTCTTTCCCTTCAGCCAAAGAATCCATTCACTGGAATTTTTCTTAGTTCTTAGAAAACAACAGACAAAAATATCAGTTCTGCAAATAAAAAGAAAATGTGACAGAAAAAGAAATATTAGATAAAGAAGACACAGAGATGTATCGTTCCTTGCCAAACTAATTTTATATATACAAGAATATTCTTGTCCATGGATAAGTTCCATCATTAGAGCTTACAGTCCGAATAGGGACAAGCTCTTTAGGATTTCTGTCTGTCTGTCTGTCTGTCTGTCTGTTCATCCATCCATCCATCCACCCTCGTCTCCTCTCCTCTCCTCTCCTCTCCTCTCCTCTCCTCTCCTCTCCTCTCCTCTACTCTACTCTACTCTACTCTACTATACTATACTATACTATACTATACTATACTATACTATACTATACTATACTATACTATACTATACTATACTATACTATACTATACTATACTATACTATACTATACTATACTATACTATCCATCTATTCATTTGTTTAAAGTGAGATTGAGTCAGTGCTGATTCTTGGCAACTGCCTAGACAATTCCAATTGCACCTGTATATATGTGTCTACGTATTTAGCAATAGCACTTAGCAATAACACTTAGACTTATACACTGCTTCAAGGTGCTTTATAACCCTCTCTAAGCAGTTTACAGAGTCAGCACCTTGCCCCCAACAATCTGAGTCCTCATTTTATTGACCTCAGAAGGACGGAAGGCTGAGTCAACCTTGAGCTGGTTAGAATCAAACTCCTGGCAGTAAACAGTAAGTTAGTCTGAAATACTGCATTCCAATCACTGCACCACCATACAGACATAAATCCAGTAACATGTTAATATAGATACTAATTGCTATAAAAATTGTCCTAACCTGTTACCTGGAAGAGAAATCCAAATCTCCAAAGGAGAACTAAATTGCTTGCAAGTATAACATATTAGTCTGGCCTTGTAACCTCAAAGGGAATTCATTATTTTAGGCAGTTATCACTCATCTACTTAATCTTTTTTTTTTCTTACCCTGTACTAAAATTATTTCCAGAAAAGCCAGGATCTTGAATCAGAACTCACTGCCTAAGTTATTTCACAATACTGTACTGAATTCAAGCAAGCAAGAAAGAGTGAGATCAGAAGCACTAATACAACAAGGTAGCCAAATCAGTCAAACAATGAGGTCACAACTATTTGACAAATAATCTGTAACAGCAGTTATATTTAGATGTTAAGCAACATCTTAAGTTATTTCCAGAGCCCCATCCTTAGTGAAATATTATTTTAGTTCTTTCTTATCTGTGTTATTTTCAAGTTTAGGCCTATGCCTGTTATTAGATCTTCAGTAATTATGTCACATAGTTCCCATCACAGGTAGAAAAGTGATGTGACAAACCCATGTAACCCTGAATCATTTACAAAAACTTTAAACTTTAAAAGGGAGAAAAAATGACATTGCCATAGGTGTATACCCAACCAAACAGAGGAAATAGACGAACTTTTTGCTAGTCAGCTAACTAAGGTATGTAGGAAGCACATTACAATAGTAATGGGGGACTTTAACTACCCTGACATCAACTGGGAGACAAACTCTGCACCAAGTGGAAGATCAAACAGATTCCTGACAAACCTAGCAGACAACTTTGTCTCCCAAAAAGTAGAGAAGGGAACTAGGGGTTAGCCATTCTGGATCTAATTCTCACTAACAGAGATGAAATGATAGAAGGTGTTGAAGCCACAGGAACCTTGGGAGGTAGTGATCATGTAATATTGGAATTCAACATTATGGAAGCACAAGCAATAGAACAGTCAAACTAGAGTCTTGGACTTCAAGAGAGCTAATTTCAATGAACTTAGAGAGGGCTTGGGAAGGATTCCATGGATGAGAATCCTCAAGGGGAAAACAACTCAAGAAGCTTGGGAAATTTTGAAAAGCGAGATAATAAAAGCCCAGTCTAGCACAATACCAACAAAGAGGAAAAATAACAGCTCTCAAAAGAGACCAGCATGGCTGCATAAAGAACTCTCTGATAAATTGAAAGATTAAGGACAAGTTAGAGTGGACGAGGGCACATACCAAAGTCGCAGAATATCAGCAAATAGCCCGAGCCTGCAAGATGAAGTGAGGAAAGCTAAGGCTCAAAATGAACTAAGGCTTGCGACAAAAGTCAAAAATAACAAAAAAAAGCTTCTTTCAACATGTAAAAAACAAGAAAAAAGTGAAGGAAATGATTGGTCCATTAGTGGGTGAAAGTGGCAAGAATGTGACAAGCAACAGGGAGAAAGCAGAACTATTTAACTCGTTTTTTGCATCTGTCTTTACACAAAGGGAAAAAACAGACCAACCTATCAAAAATAGTGCCATAAAAACAGAATAGAAACACAAGTTAAGATAGGCAAGAAAAAAGTGAGCACTGTCCAGCCTAGACGAGTTCAAATCACCAGGACCAGATGGATTACACCCCAAGGTTCTCAAGGAACTGGCAGATGTGATCTCAGAACCACTGAACTATATTTTTCAAAGATCCTGGAGCACTGGGGAACTACCAGAGGACTGGAAAAGAGCTGATGTAGTTCCCATCTTCAAAAAAGGAAAAAATGGATCCAGGAAATTACAGACCTATCAGCCTGACCTCAATACCTGGGAAGATTCTGGAAAAGATAATCAAACAACGAATCAGCGAACACCTAGAGGCAAACAAAATCACTACTAAAAGCCAACATGGGTTTTGTCAAAAACAGATCATGCCAGACAAACCTTATTGCATTCTTTGACCAAGTGACAAAATTAGTGGATCAGAGGAATGCTGTGGATATAATTTACTTGGACTTCAGTAAGGCATTTGATAAAGTAGATCACAACCTACTACTTGATAAGATAGAAAAATGTGGGTTAGACAGCATCACCACCAGATGGATTCGTAGCTGGCTGACCGGCCGTACTCAGCGTGTGGTCCTCAATGGAACCGCATCTACATGGAGGGAAGTGTGCAGTGGGGTGCCCAGGGCTCTGTTCTGGGCCAGTGCTCTTCAACATCTTCATCAACGATTTGGACGAGGGGATAGATGGGGAACTCATCAAATTTGCGGATGACACCAAGCTGGCAGGAATAGCCAACACTCCAGAAGACAGGCTTAAGATACAGGAGGACCTGGACAGACTTGAACACTGGGCGCTATCTAACAAAATGAAATTCAATGGTGAAAAAAAGGTTCTACATTTAGGCAAGAAAAACCAAATGTACAGGTATAGTATAGGGGTACCTTGCTCAATAGTAGTAACTGTGAGAGGGATCGGAGTCCTAGTGGACAATCACTTAAATATGAGCCAGCAGTGTGCTGCAGCTGCCAAAAAGCCAACACAGTGCTGGGCTGCATTAACAGAGGGATAGAATCAAGA
Organism: Azemiops feae; assembly: GCA_023970755.1. Taxonomy (NCBI): domain Eukaryota; kingdom Metazoa; phylum Chordata; class Lepidosauria; order Squamata; family Viperidae; genus Azemiops; species Azemiops feae. Next base: position 5,005,610 of record JALGBA010003987.1, on the reverse strand, counting down.
TCACGTGAAGTATTAATACCACTTTACAATGCCTTGGTAAGGCCACACTTGGAATACTGCATCCAGTTTTGGTCACCACGATGTAAAAAGATGTTGAGACTCTAGAAAGAGTGCAGAGAGGGCAACAAAGATGATTAGGGACTGGAGGCTAAAGCATATCAGGAACGTTTGCTGGAATTGGGTATGTCTAGTTTAATGAAAAGAAGGACTAGGGTGACATGATAGCAGTATTCCAATATCTCAGGGTTGCACAAAGAAGAGGGAGTCAAGCTATTCTCCAAGGCGCCTGAGGGCAGGACAAGAAGTAATGGATGGAAACTAGTCAAGGAGAGAAGCAACCTGGAACTGAGGAGAAACTTCCTGACAGTTAGAACAATTAACCAGTGGAACAACCTGCCTCCAGAAGCGGTGAATGCTCCAACACTGGAAGTTTTTAAGAAGAGACTGGACAGCCATTTGTCCAAAATGGTATAGGGTTTCCTGCCTGAGCAGGGGGTTGGACTAGATGACCTCCAAGGTCCCTTCCAACTTTAGTATTATTATTATTATTATTATTATTATTATTATTATTATTATTATTATTATTATTATTATTATTATTATTATTATTATTATTATTATTATTATTATTATTATTATTATTATTATTTCTTTTATTCATTAAACATGAACCTCAGTCAACTGAACATTCAAATTGGCTGGTGCTGATGGTTGACACGGGTTGCTACCAGCATCCTAGGTGTCAACCAGGTACCTTCTTAAAATATAAGATGTTCCGAGTAGCGCAGTTTTTTGTAACATTGCTGGAATTATTGCAGGAAGCTGCAGTTTCTTGATGTGTTTTGCGAAGTTTTTGGACATAGTTGCCAGTGCCCCGATGACAATGGGTACCACGTTTCATCCATAATCACGCAGTTTCAATGGCCAGGTCGCCTATTATTATTATTATTATTATTATTATTATTATTATTATTATTATTATTATTATTATTATTATTATTATTATTATTATTATTATTATTATTATTATTATTATTATTATTATTATTGTTATTATTATTATTGTTGTTGTTGTTGTTGTTGTTGTTGTTGTTGTTGTTATTAATGATACTGCAGAAACACCTGTTTAACATACTGTTGAAACACAGCCTTGTCAGTTAGATACCCTATCAAGTCCTTGCTTTATTTGATAAAACCTACATAGACCTACTTAGATCCAATAACATAAAAATTTGCAATTTCATAAAATATCTCTCATATCATTTTACCCAATAGAATCTATTTGATTGATGTGAGAGGACATGATATATAATCCCAAGTGGTCAAGCATGAAATTAAAATTAAAATAGCAATTTTAGATGTACCAGATTAGCCTGTTTTTAATATTGCACATTCCTTTTCTCCTAGCTCAATAATATTAATCCTTATGTGTATCATATATATATCAAGTACATCTGATTCTGTTTCCCTCCACCATAAATACATGAAGTCTACAAAACCCATGAGAGTACTTTATGGCAAAGTAATAAATTGGCCGGGATTTATTCTCTTGAAAGAAATCAGCAAGGTGTAAATGAAAAATAGACTTTTAGATTGTTGTTATAATGGAGGAGGAGGAGGAGGAGGAGGAGGAGGAGGAGAGGAGGAGGGATTAGGGGGAGGAGGAGAGGAGGAGGGAGGAGAGGATGAAGGAGGAGAATAGGAGGAGGAGGAGGAGGAGGAGGAGATAAGACATTGTTAATATTTCTGTCTGTCTCAGGAAAGGGAGAACTATCAGTCCTTACTACATGAGCTTATATGAGCTTTTGATACTGAGCAAGTACAGGGAAAAGATCACAATTTAGTATATAAATTGTAACTCTTATGTAAATATAATCACTATTGGTTTTTATTTACATTGTATTTTCAAAAGTAGGGAATGTGACTTTAGTGACAGCTTCAAAGCTATATTGTACTGAACTAATGTGATGCTGTTTTAGAGCTGACCTGAGCAAATGCAACTCCAGAAGAACTAAAGATTCAGAGATCAGCTTATTACTGAATGGAATTTTACTGCCAGCATTGATTTAGCATTCTTAAATTTGTAGTCAGACCAACAAGAATAGTAATTGTATTGGACATCCAACCTCATCATTTGTCCCACTAGATAGATAGATAGATAGATAGATAGATAGATAGATAGATAGATAGATAGATAGATAGATAGATAGATAGATAGATAGATAGATAGATAGATAGATAGATAGATAGATAGATAGATAGATAGATAGATAGATAGATAGATAGATAGATAGATAGATAGATAGATAGATAGATAGATAGATAGATAGATAGATAGATAGATAGATAGATAGATAGATAGATAGATAGATAGATCACGATAATAACTGCATTAGAACCCTATGCAGCCTGTGTAAGAAACAGCTAATTTGGAAATGTTAAAAAAGAAAAGAGGGGAAAATATGGATTTTGTACATTTGATAGTTTAAATAAGCAGAACAGATGTTTCCTAAAGTTTAGTCTGTAGGGAGGGAATAGGAGATAGAGCCACCACATAGGAAAATGTAAATTTCTCTTTGTTTATCTAAAAGCAGCTGAAATTAACAATGCACAACTGTAAAAACTGATTAGAAAATCTATCCATTTAGAAAAATTAGAAAGGGAATCCTTCTGGCTATCTTTTTTTAATTAAAAGGTATGAAAGGAAATGTTCCATTCCAAATCAATGATAATTTCATCAGAGTAATATTTCCACAAAACTACGCAACCTTAATTGCTTATAGATTTCACATGCTGGTCTATTGTAGCACAGAAAAGTCAGAAGTGTTTTTAAAAAAAACTTTGACCCAAAAATCAACTAAGAAGACTATGGAAAAAAATACATAATAGATGATAAAACTCCAAACATTTAAACAGCAAGAAATATACATTTTCTGACCAAATAGGTAAAACAACATAGTCAAGCTTTTTTATTATTTGCTCATGTAAATGATCTGGCATCTTCCTTTTCATGTCAAAGTGTAATTTGTGTTGGATGATCCGAAGCAATAATTTGGTACCTTTATTATTGAATGATATTGTGCAATTGTTTGCGTAATTGGTTAAATCTCCTTTCTTTGCTATTGGTACGCAATCTGACTTTTTCCAAACTGTCAAACTCTATGACATTCTCCTAGATTTGCTGGTGTATTTTGGTTAGAACTGCATCCTCTTCTGTTGCTTGCTATATTTCTTTACATATTCAATCAATTCCTGGAATCTTCTGATTTGGGAATAACCAAAATGCTGAAAAAACATAATTTTATAGAGTGGAGTGGAGTGGAGTGGAGCAGAATGGAACGGAACGGAACGGAACGGAACGGAACGGAACGGAATAGAATAGAATAGAATAGAATAGAATAGAATAGAATAGAATAGAATAGAATAGAATAGAATAGAATAGAATAGAATAGAATAGAATAGAATAGAATAGAATAGAATAGAATAGAATAGAATAGAATAGAATAGAATAGAATAGAATTCATTACTGGCCAAGTGTGATCAGACATACAAGAAATTTATCTCCGGTACATAAGCTCTCAGTGTACATATAAACAGCAAGTAATAAATCATAAATCATAGTTACAATATTTAATCATAAGTCATAAAGAACAATTGATAAATCATATGAAACCAATAGGAGAAGATAGTAGGAAAGATGAGAAGTTAAGAAAAGATGAGAAATAATAGCTTAGTATAAAATAGATATGTAGAAAATATCTTCTAAAGCACCTTGCATGTTGATATCTCTACTGAACAGAGTTTGAATAAATGCCTTTCATTTTTGTTTGTTCTTCTTTGAATCAGTTACTATCTGTTCAATCATATTTATCAGCATACCAGTATGAAGCTGGAACCCCTTCTTCAGTTTGGAGATCCTTGCTTTTCTTATCTGTTTCCATCTTTGATGTTTTTACAGAATGGAGATGCTGTTGATGATTGCTTTTTATCTCTTCCAGCAGATTCTGAAATATATTGATAAATTCCTTCCTAAGATCTTTGGCTTAAGCTTTTCTTTTCTTTTGGCAATTTCTGCTCTGTGTTCTGACAACCCAGTTTGCTTTCTTCTGTTTCTTGATCTCTAGCAGTCTCTTTTCACATTCATCCTTAACAATTTCCCTATCAATCACGTTCAGGACTTCAAGTGATTGTTGGTGTTCTCCTTGTAAATTGTAGATAAGTATGAAAATGGGAGATTCCCTATCATAAGAACTAGTTGGCTTTGTTCTTCTCCTTTGCTTGAATTGTTACTTGCAGATGAGTAGTTTGTGGTCTGTTCCACAATCAGCCCGTCTTTGTTGTCGTAACTGAGCTCTTTCATCCCCTTCTACTAATAATATAGTCAGTCTGATTTCTCTGAACTCCAGCTGGGTGATGTCTATGAATATAGGCATCATTTTGTTAGTCTGAAGACTATGTTGGCAATGAAGAAATAATTGGGTTGACAGAAAATTATAAGTTGTTCTTCTGCTTCATTTCTGTTTCCTAGGCTACACAATCCAGCTACATTTTCATACTTAATATTTCCGGCTTTGGTGTTCCAGTCTCCAACCACAAGCAGCAAATCTTGCTTATATGTTCTTTTGGTTTCAGTTTGAACTTGACCATAAAACTTATAAACTTCTTCTTCCTCTTTATCAGTGGTTGAGCATTAATTTCATAATGAATCAAGTGACCTATAAGGTTGTTTGTGGAGTCTGAGTAATATTATTTCATTACTGACCACATTATTCTCAAGTACCATTTTGGTACATCTTTCCTGACTAAGAAAGGAATGTTTCCTTTCTTTGTTTTTTATGTCTTGAATAGAAAACAGCATGATATTTAACTGGAAGTGTCCAATTGCAGTCCATTTGAATTCATTGATGCCTTATTTATTTATCTGTATCCCATCTTTATTATCTTTACCAATAACTCAAGGCAGAAAATATATCCAACACAACTTCCTCTTCCTATTTTCTCCACAACAACCCTGTCAGGTGAGTTGGGCCAAAAGAGAACGACTGTCCCAAGGTCACCCAGCTTATTATTGTTATTATTATTATGGTCCATCGCACAGTCAATCAGTCAGATGTTCAGACTGGATTTGGCATTTTTATCCACCTATCTAGTTCTTCCCAAGGACCTGGGATAGGGAGATGTTGATGTTTTATAATGTTCAAGTAATTGTCACAGGATGGAAGCTGTTCCAAGCAAAGCTGCCTTTTGTAATTGATTGATGGTGAATTTGTCAAGCCGATAGTGTTCAAGTGATGCTCCACTTGTTTTGGGATTGTACCCAAGGCTCCTATTACTATTGGTACTACCTTTGCTTTCTTTTGCCACAGCCATTTTATTTCTATTTGCAGGTCTTTGTATTTTGTTAGCTTCTCCAGTTCCTTCTCTTCCATTCTGCTGTCTCCAGGTATTGCCATATCCACTAGCCAGACTTTTTTTGTCTTTCTTATCAACAATTGTTAAATCTGGTGCCTGTCTGTTTGAATTCTAAAGTCCCAGAGAATTTTAGCTTCTTCATTTTCTATTACTTTCTCTACTTTATGGTCCCAACAGTTCTTAGTTGCAGGCAAATGGTATTTCTTGCAATATTCCAATGCACCGTTGTTGTTACTTTGTCATGATGTTGTTTGTAGCCAGTCTGGGCAATCTTCTTGCAGCAGCTAACCAGGTAGTCCATTGTTTCTTCAGCTTCTTTGCAGAGGTGACACTTTCTATCTATTGCTGACTTCTCAATTCTGGCTTTGTATTTATCCTTAAGGCTTGGTCTTGTACAGCCAGGATGAGCCCCTGTTTCTTTCTTCAACTTTCCTACTTGTTCCATGTTACCTTTTAATACTCTATGTGAAAGTTCAGATTTTGTTTTCCTGTATGGAAAAATCAGCACCCAAAGGCTTTAATCTAATGGCTTCATAAACTCCATTCATATTCTGAAATATCCCCAAGTTTTCCTCAGTATTATATTGAGTATTGTCCAACTTAAGGAGCCTATCATCTGGCACGTATAATCAATCACTTTATATTGTTATACGGGAATGGTTTACCATTGCATTCCCCCAGATTGTAGGAATGATGCCACTGCCATTTTTAGTAAAGTGAACCTCAACCATCAACATATTCCTGTATCATTATTACCCAACATAAGTTCCTAAATGTTTTAGCCAGATGAAATGGCCATTGAACCTGCTGAGAGTATATATTCTTAGCATAATTCTAAACATTCTTGTCTTGTATCTCCCAGGAGCGCACACACACACATCTGTCTTGATGAGGCAGAATATCAGGACTTGAGGGGTATTTTATAAGATACCCCATTGAAATTAACTAGCCCAAGCACAGCTAACAAGTCTGCAAAAGGTGGGGAAGATGAAATGTTTAGTTTTCAGTGTTGGGATGGGTCCTGCTTAATATGTTCTTAAATGTTGTAAAAGAATGCCGGTGTAGGCATAAACATATTTTTTTTTTTTGCTTTTCTTCAAGTGTATATTGGATAAAAATAAGGAAGTTATAAGGGTGGACTCAGGTTTTATTATTCTAGGAACAACTGTCAATTCATGAGTCTTATCTAAGCATGAATTTAAAAAAAAATGAGAACTCTGTAAGTGCATGTTTGTTAGTTTGCAGGTGTAGAGAGGTTAAGTAACTTGTTCAAGGGCATTAACGGAGCTTTAAATCATTTTGGCTAAGCCTAACTGAACATATTTAGGTCTTTCCCCTCTTGTCGAAGAGATTAATCTTTGCTGCTTTTACACAGCCCAAGGTCAGGACAAAACATTTTCAGAGACTTATTTAATGAATTGCAAATTGGGAACAATGCTGTGTATTCTCTTGCTCATTTATACCTGAAAGCACCAATAAGAAATTCATAAAAAAAAAAAAAGACCTAATCAGGTTTATTTTTTGACACTATTATATGTAAATTAATCTCAGTAGGGAAAAGTCTTTGCAGCAATTCCTGTATAAAAGAAATAAAGAAACAACAATTGAAAATAAACATGGCATTTGCTATGGTATGTGTGGTTAAGCAATGCGGGAAAGATTAAACTAGAATTTTTTAAACCATTCTCCTCACAGTTTAACATGAAAGGAATTATTTTCAAAACAACTTTCAGAGGAAACAATGGTAACATTTTTATGGTTATATCCAGGGCTTTTTTTGTCATAGAATGCCCAGAACGGAGTTCCGGCACCTTTTTTGGATGGAACCTTGTAAGGTAGGCAAGGCGGGTTGTATGACGTGTGTGAGTTCCGGCACCTTTTTTTTTTTTTTTTACAAAAAAAGCACTGGTTATATCACTAAGTTCCTGATTTAATTCTGAGATAAGAATGTTATAGGATGTTTGCAATCTAGTTTCTATAACCTGGTCTTCAGTGGTTTGCAGCCTCTCTGGCATCTTTCACTTTAATTACATCCCATGTAATGGAAGATGAAAATATTAAGGCATTTATCCTTGATTTTTGTACAGGTCAAGAAGCCTAGGCATGCAGGATTACAGATGGATAATGTTATATGTAATAAGAAATACCAGTATTAACATTTTCTCCCCCTGCCCCCCCCCCCCAGTCCCTATCAATTTCAAAAAGAATGTTGAAAACTCCCTGACGATATGGAGCCAAAAACCAAAACTCTTCTTCACAGGAGAAAACCTGCAGAAAATTGGAACATAGATTATCAGCCTAACATCAATATGTGGGAAGATAGTGGAAAAAATAATTAAAAAAAACAGATCTGTGAACATCTAGAAACAAACAAAGTTATAACTGGTAGCCAGCACAGGTTTGTTAAAAACAGATCATGCCAAACCAATCTTATTTCACTCTTTGACAAAGTGACTAAATTAGTAGACTAGCAAAATGCTGTGGACATAGTATACGTAGACTTCAGCAAGGCATTCGACAAAGTAGACCACAAGCTACTTCTTGGTAAATCAAATTTGCAAATAATACTAAGCTAGCAAGCTCAGGATCCCAAAAGATCTTGACAGACTTGAACAATGGGCACTATCCAACAAAATGAAATTTAATGTGAAGAAAAGCAAGGTTTTACACCTGAGCAGGAAAAACCAAAGTATAGATTAGGCAAAACCTGGCTCAAAAACAGTAACTGTGAGAGGCACTTGGAGTCCTAGTGGACGATCATTTAAACATGAGCCAGTAGTGTGCGGCAGCAGCCAAAAAAGCTAATACAATCCTTGATTGTATAAACAGAGGCACAAAGTCAAAATGTGAACTATTAGTACCACTTTATAAAGCCTTAGTAAGGCCACACTTGGTCACCACATTACAAAAAAGGATGTTGAGACTTTGGAAAAAGTGCAAAGACGAGCAACTAAGATGATTAAAGGCCCAGAAACAAAAACATATGAAGAATGGTTGCATGAATTGGGTATGGCCAGTCTAAAGAAAAGAAGAACTAGGGGAGACATAATAGCAGTATTCCAGTATTTGAGGGGCTTCCACAAAGAAGAGAGAGTCAATTTATTTTCCAAAGGACCAGAAGGTAAGACAAGAAACAATGGATGGAAACTAATCAAGGAGAGAAGCAACCTGGAATTAAGGAAAAACTTCCTAGCAGTGAGGACAATTAGTCAGTGAAACAGCTTGTCCTCAGAAGTTGTAGGTGCTTCATCTGGAGGTTTTAAAGAAAAGACTGGACAGCCACCTATCTGAAATGGTATAGGGTCTCCTGCTTGAACAGGGGGTTGGACTAGAAGACCTCCAAGGTCCCTTCCAGCTCTATTCTGATTGATATTGATTGATTATCCAGAAATATAGTAAACAAGAAACATAGAAGCAAGGTAAGGGGGGAAAGTGGCTTAACCTGTAAAATGGTAAAGAAGAATGAAACAGGAAAGCTGCTTACTAAATGTTCTCTTTTTATTTTCTCTTTCTTGTATTAGTTTCTGGCTTGACTGTCTTCTTTTTTTCCCTACTTTCCTATAGCACATAGAGTGGCAGGGTTTTAAGCAAAAAGACAAGGGATCAACTCTAAAGGATGTTTTAATAGCGAATCTATTGGAGTTTTAATCCATTTTTCAGCATAATCTATAACTTTATGCCAAATAAGTTTAATAAAATGGGTTTTACTAGGAGTAAATGCAAATGGCATTAGAGGATTATAGATCTACTGACACATACATATATAGAAAGATTTATACACCATACACATTCCAAGGACTTGGCTGAGTTTGTATTACAGAAATCATGTAAAACAAACAATAAATAATAGATCAATTTTCAAAAAAATGTTACAACCACAGCCCAGCTCCAACTAAATTCTTCTAATGATCTTTTAAAAGGTAAATGAGGTGTGGGGTCCCAGGACCTCAGGTAGAAGTTGTTCCATATTTTGGACACTATGGCCAAACTGGGACACCTCCCAGCATTAAACCTTCTATCTCATGAAAAATACAAAGCCTCAGTGTCTTCTTCTCAGGGTAAATGAACATTATGAGCTTAAACTTGGTGGAGAAACAGTCTAGTAAGTGAGATAAAAACCATTCTTGAATTGGACCCAGAAGCCTATCAGCAGCCAATGCAATGTCCAAAGTGCTAGTGTAATGCTACAAAACTCACTTGTCCCTCTAACCAGTCTCATTATTGTACCATCTTGCGCCAACTGCATCATTTAAATAATTTCCAAGGTCAGTCCACCTAAAGGATGTTCTTCAATGTGCCTCTGGAGCACTATCATGTTTTTATTGATATGGTAGTTTTTAATTGGGGCCGCAATGTCTTGTTTCATGTGGGTTTTTTTAAAACTGATCTTAATTATATATTCAGATATTGGAAACTTCTAAAGTGTGTGTAGGGGGGGGTCATAAGAAATTTAAATAAATAAGTAATCTAATTGTGACATAGTGAATGCATGAGTCACTTTTGTAAAGGTTTTCTGGACCGAGTAGGATTGCAATTGGCAGGCCAGCCAAAGCAAGGTTTAAAAAGTTCACTTGTCCCTCTAAGCAGTAGGGACAAGTAAAAAGCCTAGGCTCCATCTGCTGCAATTTAGGAGAACCTCAAGTCATAGGCATGCCCTTTCTAGAATCAGCTTCAGAACTGGGATGAAGCCAGAGCTAACAGGAGCAACAAATGTAATATCATGTCCAATTTTCAATGTTATGTTTAAAAGAGATTTCAGCCTTTTGAAATTTCAGCAATATTGACTATTTTTCTAACAGATTGACAAAAAAAGAAGAACCTTAGTTCAGAAACCTCATTCATGATTTTCTGATCGTTAGTTAGATGTAGATGATAGAGATAGAGATAGAGGTAGAGGTAGAGGTAGAGGTAGAGGTAGAGGTAGAGGTAGAGGTAGAGGTAGAGGTAGAGGTAGAGGTAGAGGTAGAGGTAGATAGAGGTAGATAGAGGTAGAGGTAGAGATAGTTTAGATAACGATATAGATATAGATATAGATACAGATGTTGTAGATGATATAGATGTAGCTATGTTATCTGCTTTTAAAGAGAGAGAGAGAAGTCTCTTCTCAAATGAACATAAACAAATATAATATTCCTTTGAATGTCTTTGCCATCCTTAAAGTCATTCTTGTGGAGACTTCACATACCCTGTGCCATTTCAATACATACATTCATAAATGTATGGATGCTATATCCCTGGAACCCCAAAACTTACTCTTTTTGAAGTATCAGAAGGATGCTACCCTTACACATTTCGTAAAACAGTTGCTTCAGTCTCTTCTACACAGTACCTTTCAGGGAAGACAAATGGAAGATCAGTACCATGGACAGCTCACAATGATGTTGGCAAAGTTATCCCAAGTGGCAGATTTCACAGATCGGCTTGAGAACTTGAAGATTTTCACAGCAAGTGATAGTCCTGTTTTCAGGCCAATTTGATCCCAAATTGCTATCAACTATCCTTTGTAATAGCAAGTTTAACCCTTCCCAACTATAGTTTTTTATGAAAATCATAAAAATGCTTTCTATTTTTTTCTAGTTCCAACTTCTAAAACAATATATTCTCATGACATATAAATGGGCTTTTAAAAATTATTTACAGGCCTTTTAGAAGGCAAAGGTAGGCAGATACAGGTTCCACAGAACCTTGGACAAAAAGAGATAATTTATAGGAAGCTTATTACTGTCTGAACTCTATAAATTCATTCATCATTCTGTCTGAGCATTCCTCCAAGAACTTGCAACAGAATTAAGGATTTTCAAGCAGCAGGCTTGAATCTGCCTAGGAGCCTAATACTCATTATTTTTCCATAGCTTTTTGCCAGGCACATTGGCATTTTAGATTTTTGAAGTCAGGGATGCTGATTTTGTGATAAGAGCTGCAGTTCCTGTGGAATTTGGTTTAGAATTTTAGGTCTGGAAATCTCAGTTTCTAATTGTTCCTAGATGCTGACTGGACAGATTTGTTACTTTTCTGAACAGAACATTGACATTTTCTCCTTCTAAGGAAATGTCATATCAATCTTTTTTAAGTATTTATTGTTTTATCATAGAGAATAAAATACAAAACAATAAAACAAACAAACAAAATGAAACAAAACAAAACATACATTCAACCCTAACAAGAACAAGAAAGAAAAGAATAGTGTACAAAAAAGAAGAAAATGTGATGAATTAAATTCAACATTTAACATTTAACAAAAAAAAAGCAATAAATTCTCCTACACACAGACACACACACACACACACATGCCAACGGCAGCAGTGCCAGGAAGGAGGGGATTGACAAGGATGGGAGGGAGGAAGGTTGGAGAACTGGAGTGCAAAAAAGAGGAGGTGGGACAATTAAGGCAATTACGGTCAGCCAGGACGGATGGCCCTATCACACGGTCGATGAGTAAGCAATTAGGCTAGCAAGGTTTATAAAAATAATCTCCACCCCAAAACTTCACTCTGAGGACGCTGGCAGGGGACCAGCGAAAGCTAAGTTGTTTTAATATTGTAAATAGTTGTTTTTATTGTTTTAAACTTTTTAACAATAAACAGCTGGTTTATATTTCTCCCGGAGATCGAGGACTGTGTCATTGAACACACACACACACACACATATATATATATAGTCAACAGGTTGAGCTAAATATTGCACTAATCTTCAAATACCTCTGTTAACCATCTGTTATTATATTTAGCATTTATATATTTAGTATATAAGTCTACAGACGGTTTCCAGTCTCTCATAAAGCAGTCTAGTCCATTATCTCTAATCAAAGCAGTTAATTTCGCCATCTCTGTTAATTCAGTCAATTTGAAAATCCATTTTTCAACAGTTGGCATCTCTTTTTCTTTCCAGTGTTTGGCAATCCTTGCAGCCGTCACCATGTGAAAGAATAGCACCCCAAATTGTTTTTCAATTGGCTCATCCATCATACCTAAAAAGAAAAGCTTCAGGTTTCATTAATATTTATATCTTAAATTTTTGTATTGTCATTGTTATGTTTATGCAGTGTGTTTTCACATTTCACATTTGCCAGATCAACCACATATGATAAAATGAACCTGGATTTTGACTACATTTCCAGCACTTATTAGAAATCCCTTTATACATTTTTGCTTGTCTATCTGGGGTCAAGTAGTTTGAAGACACAAATTTGTTACTTTTCTGAACAGAGTATTGACATTTTCTTTCTCCTTCTAAGGGAATGTCATATCAATCTTAATGTGAATTCTACCATGCCATTTTCTCTATAAAAGCTGTATGTATTGATCAGTAATCATAGCAAATTTGAAATAAAAGGTTAAGCCATATAAAAATATATAGATCTTTGATATTTGGTATCTTTCAGTAGCAATATTATTTGCCATACTTCATTCTTGATTGGAAGGAAGGGGAAGCATTGGTTTCAAATATATGTTATATTGCTATAAATGCATAAAATAAATTGAAACATTTATCTTTCTATGGAATTGTGTCATGTTAACGGGCATAATTATAATAGTACATTACCAAAATAATAATATCACTTCTGGAAATGAATCATTCTGTTCTTTTATTGTTGATCCTGAAAGTGACTTCCTTAAAAGTTTGGTTATTTCTTATCTTATTAATACATAGCTATATTCTACCCTTAAGGCTTAAGATCAATCATGAATATGCTGGGTGTTACAGTTAATAATAAAATGTCAGATATCACATTTTTTCCAGATGAATTTCTATAATCATCATAGTCTTAAATTTAATAAATAAACCTTCTTTTCTGTAATAGAGACATTTCTGTTTTGCTTTAAAAATTTGGATATAAATTATTCCAGATTAGAAAATGTTGGTGTAAATAAAGTATTGTTTTATAATTGCAACAATATGATTTGCAGATGCAGAAATTAATTTTATCAATATGTATTTATCATTTACTACATACCACTGATCTTGAGAAGATCTAAGATATCCTCAGGGGACTAATATATGCTCTGAGTATATAATATATAATATTATTATAAAATAGGCAATAATTAAGTTTTTTAGAAAAATAACATGTACAGTAAAATATTCTTACCACTTTTAAATATAGATGATCTTTCAGCTGGGGCATGTGGAATTGCTAGTCAACCAGGCTAAATGTTAGATTGTTAAATTGGGTAGAATTTAACAATAACAATTTGTGTAATGATAATCCAGGCCAGTGAGATTTAGGTGCCTGATATTCCTCTATATTTCAAATGTTTCAACATTTATCCATCAGTTATGTAGGCAATATACAAAACAGGCACTGTCATAGCCAGAGGCTATATTAGGGACTGAATGACTGAAAAATATTCTGCCACATTCTCACCAATCATACCAGAAGTAATTGTGACTGTGGACATCACATGTCAAAAGTCATGTCCTCCTTGCTTATTTTTTCTACAGGAATACTTCACATGGATTAAATCATTTAGACCAACTCTTACCTATTATGCTGTGACCACTTTTCACTGTAATTATGAGTTGAGTCTTTAGCAGACTCTGCAAGCCATGCCAAAGTCTACAATATTGTATTTTCCTATAATGAAACAAAATACATTTCAAATTATAAATCCATAGTCTAATTTTTGAATGTGAGTTTGGGCCTGGGTGTGTTGTTAAAAAGAGGCAAAATCGAGCCACATCTATGCCAATGGCCGTAGGTATACTCCTTCACAACACTGAGATAATATTCATCCAAAGAAGGAAAAACATTTTTTTTCTTGTTTCATCAAAAATAGAGCAAAACAGAAAGCCTTCTCAAAGAAAAAAACAGGGTAGGGTGGACCTAAAGAAATTTTCCTTCCTCCATTCCACACTCAACACAAATTTTTCCTTGAAAAGTTTTCAGTTTTGGTCCAAGGACTTTCATTTTTTATAAAGAATATTTCCTGTATGTCCTGTTATGGATGGGAGTTAAATCAAAACAGATCCAAATTTTATCTACCATGAAAACGTAGCTACCAAAATACTGAACCCACTGTTTGACCTGCAGTATTAAGTTAAAGTAAAATTAAATTAATAGTAAAATTGCTACTTTCCTACATCCCATACTATCAGCTTAAAATATATATTGGCAATTAGATGGAAAACATCTGTTTATGTAGTTGCTAAGAGTTGACAACAATTTGATGACAATTTAAAAAAATACTTCTATTATACTTTTATTTCTCACGAAAGTAGATACACCTTTACATGTTTTATGTAAAAATATGCTAGTCAAACACAAGAAACTGGTAACCTCATCATCAATCCAATTCTTAATCAAGCAAAACTGCATTAAATAATGCATCACAGAATATAACCTGCCGGCTGTTGTGCCAGTGGAATGAAGGAATTAACTGAATGATAAGATTCTTTTCTGGATCTTTTCTGTTACCAATAATTTTTGTACCTGCAGCATAAGTGGAAATATTCTGAAAATTTTCTTTGTTTAAAAGCTATAAAGCAACAACCTAATCACCCTGAAAGGTTTAGAACAAAGGATTTTGCACTTTTTAATCAATAATATTACAAAACCTTTAGTTATCAATCCATTTTATTCAGCAAAAAATGATGAAGAACTATGATGAAAATACAATTTCTTTCATCTGAAATATTTTAGCTCATATACATATATTGTGTGTGCAGATGATAGATAGAAGAGAGAAAGAAAAAAAAAACCAGTACTAACAATAATGCAACTAATAACAATTAAGATCTACGTTGATATATTATTTCAATTTAAACTATTATTGAAGGAAATATATACTTAGAAAACTAAACTACATAATACAAATAAGAACCCGAATGGGACAATGAAAAAAAATAGAACAGCAAAGAAAAAACTACAGAAGATACTGGGGGGGCGGGGAGAAAAAAATAACAGTACATTGGTACAATTCAATTCAAATGCTGAAAGTTTTAAAATAATTCTGCTACTTTTCTAAAATATCTGAAAAATAGTATATTCTATTTACTATATTTACATACATTATTCCAATACATTATTTTTAAACAATGAATTCAATCTAGATCCAATATCACCATATTTCTGACCTTTCCTCTTTGTTGATGTAAGACTAATTTAAAGGCTCAGAGCTATCAAGTCTCTAGAACTTGTTACACATATTTGTCCAAAAAAACCCTCCTTTTCTGTAATAGGGTAGGCTCAATAAATCCGTTGTTGTTGTTGTTGTTTGTAGCAATAGAATGTTGGTTTGCTATTGCCTTCTCTCAATATATTTGTTTTCAGCTTTCATTCTAGACAATAGCCCAGGAATCTTTGGCCTGGTTTCTGAGATCAGTCAAAGCCTTCTCAGAGGTGCCATCTTACTGAACGGAAAAGATGCCCAGTTATAAATCCTCCATAGAAAGATATAAATTATTTCTAAAAATACATTGCATATCTTTCTTTTTGTCTTGAAAATTAAAGATTTACTTGCTCTATTCAAGCCTAATTGTTTCTGTCAGATTACTGTAATAGGTTCTTGTCTCAAAAATTATTTATTTTCCCCAGGGCACAATGTTATTAAACGTGAGGTTTTATTCTGTTTTAAATCAGATTTAAAGAGCTATTAAGGCTTATCACAATATAATTTATAAGCATTCATGCCAAAGGTTTCACATGGCAAATGAAGCAGACATGACTGAATTGGGGAAACAAATCCAACATTTTTTTTTCTCCCTTTAGAAAAGCCTAGGGCAAGAGCACAGATTACAACTAACCTATGGAGACCACTCAGAAATTTTATTATGGGTTTCACCATTGAGAAACATTATTCATGTGCAGATCCCAAACTTATTATAATGCTACACACTGTTCAAAAAAAAATTAAATATGTGGTTGTGTAGAAAATATCTCAGTAATAACCCATCTATATAAATGGCACCCCATAAAGAATCAATTCTACGTGGATAACCTGATACTATCCGTCTGTGCCATTGAACACACAAATGCTGGCCTATTGGTCTAAATTAAACATCTTGCATAAGATTTCCCCAGTCCATGTATCCTCCAGCTATCTAGATATGAGTTCTCCAAAATGTTCAGCGATGGCTATATTAGCTGATAAAGTCTGCATGTTGAAATTCACACAGTTAGAGAGCATCCATTCTTATATGGCATATCTAAAATCCTCCATGGTGGTTCCTTCTTTAACTTGCTAGCCTTTACTTTGCACTCTGAGTTAATGGCTGCATTTCTCCATTGGTCCTGCCTACACAACTGGAAATTCAGTTCAGCCCCTAACATTTGGAGAATGCATTCAAGGTTGAGCAACTGATGTGCAAGTTAATGTGTGCCAAACTGATGGGCATGACATAAATTTTCATAGTTTTAAAGTATGGAGTGGTGGTAGCAAGGCTAAAACAATGCCCACCTGCATCCTGTCTATCTCTGTCAAACTGTATTTAATTACATCATCCAGGTTTTGCTCCTTCTGCTAATTAGCTAACTAATATAAAGTATTGATAGTATTACTTGCAAGCAACTCAGTCACTTCTAGCCTTATCCAGAAGGCAATCTTTGTCAATATGTTCTGCCCAGCCAGGCACTCACCAAAATCAGAGATGAGGGGGATCTTCCTAGGAAAGAAGTTTGCCAATCAGAGGCAGAAAAGCCAAATTTTCCACAAAAGCAATTCAATGGACATTCTTGATACACCAGAAAAATAAGTGTGGAATTTCATTTTTAAAATGCTTAAATGTCTCGAGTCACAGTAAGGCCTTTTGTTCCTTGATTCGATGCCATATTTTTGTCATCCCTATTTCTGCTTTAGAAGAGGTATAGGCAGAATACTTCAAAATTATACTGTGATGAAACCATTGACAGCAACTTACTGAAGTCTGGGAGCAATACTCTTTTCATCTCATTCTGCTTATACGTGAAGTGGCTGCAGGCATTTGGGTACTTCCATATTCCTGCTTATGGATGATTATTTTTGTCCTGATCAAATTTCAAACCTTGAAGAAGGTTAAATTGAATCATTTTGTCCTTGGTTCTTGACTCACAAGCTTGAATTGAATTATATTTTCTTTGATTCTCTGCTTTGAATTGAATAAGGGCTGATTTGTACAGGTCATCCTCAACTTACAAAAGTTCACTTAATGACCATTTGAAGTTACAACTGCACTGAAATGATCATACTGATGACCATTGTGGCATCTCCATGGTCATGTGATCACAATTCAGATACTTGGCAATTGACTCATATTGACTCATATTTATGATGATTGCAGTGTCCTGGGGTCCTGCGACCTCCTGACAAGCAAAGTCAATGGGGAAGCCAGATTCACTTAACAACCATGTAAATAACTTAACAACTGCAGTAATTCACTCAACAACTATGGCAAAAAAGGTCATTGTCATAAAATGGGACAAATTTCACTTAATAAACATCTCACAGCAACAGAAAGTTTGGGCTCTGTTGTGGTTGTAAATTGAGGACTATCTGGTACAACCTACAAAATAACTTTTTTCCCAGTTCTGTATGTCCATTCACCCCTTTCTGTTTGCATATTAAACTATTGCCTTAACATTTTGCTTCCTGTTTTTCCTTTAGGAATGATATCCATACTGACTGATGTGATTAAAAGCCTCTTGTAGAAGGATAATCCTGGATTAAATTATATCAGACTTCCTCATGCCCCATCAATGGGGATTTTACCAATTACTACTCAATGTAGCCAAGCATTTTAAAGTTTCTAAAAGAGAAATGTTCTCGCTCAACATTGCTGATACAGATGTAAAACCTTTTTTTGGAATAACTAAGCTCCCAGGCAATCAGATGAATTTGATAAATAGATAAAGAAAGGACACTGGATGGCAGTTTTCCCTTCTGAATCTGATCAATGCAATCTGAGTATATATGAAAGCTCTCCACATGCTTAACTCTGGTGGGAAGACTGTACAGAAGCCCGCTTCCATGTCTAGTTGGACTGGGAAATCGCATTCTTTGCAATTTACATTTTGCGGAATAGCATTAAGTGTTTTGTGCATATACGGTTTGTAACAATCAATATTTGAAATGCTTGATTATTCACATATTTAATAGCAAATATTGAGTTTGTGGTGCACCCACTGCAACTAAATTTAATAAGACATTTAAGCTTTTACTTATCACAGTACTATCATTAGTAGTAGTAGCGTATGGCATTGTTACAGTAGCCAGGAGACCACAATGCTATTGCAGAGTAGTAGTCTGGCTGCCAATTTCCAGCTCTTGCACACTTCCCAAGGTGCGCCACAGGAGGGCGAGCTGGCTTTGCACCGGAAAGAAAGACAAGTGGCTCTTCCTGCAGTGTCACCCAAGGCCCCCTTCCTTACCCTGAACCATCTTGCAAACGGACACCCAACCAAGAAGGTTTAGAGCCAGCAGGAATCTGCCTGTACAGAGCACCAACTCATTTCCCCACTGAAGTGGTACCTATTTATCTATTCTCATAGAACATGCTTTCAAACTATTAGAAGCTGAGGTGAGTGACATGAGCTCAGCCCGCCACACAGTGCTAGGACTCGACCCACTGGAGCAAAGACCTTCTCCAGCATCATTAAGCCACTGAGCCACCATGCCTCTATCAAAGTACTAATGTGCCCATATTATAAAACACAAGGACATCAGTATTTAATTATATTAATGTCACTCATTCAGGAAAAGCAAATATGGATACTTACCAGTTATCGACATTTAGCCCCATAATTCAAATAATAAAAATGGAATCAACCCAAATGTTGGATTTTGACATTCTCTGAATTTGAATGTGTGCAAACCAAGCCCATCTAAACTTCAATTGTTTTATTCTTGTTCTTTTCTAAAAGGATATCAGGTAAGATTTTTCAGCCAGTGCATTGGAATTTGGAGAACTACGTTGCAAAATTTGGATTCAATCCAATATAGTCAGTTTGACATAATGTAACAGTATTTCGGTTACCAATTAAGGGAATATGGAAGAATATTAAGATCAGAATATTAATAATATTCTAATAATTAGTAAGTACAGAAGGGCAGAATTAAAATATGTTCACTGCAAAGTATTTTCATATGAATAGATTTTCTTCCAAAATTGCAAGACATGAAGAGACATGCAATTTTAATATTTAATTAGCAAGTAAATTGGTCATAGTTACTGTTACAAAATAAGCTAAAGACATTAAAATGTTATCCTACCATTTATTGTACAGTAAGGGCAATAGAGTACAATATGCTTAATCTTTTTAGGAAAAGAGGAAGGTATGTACTTATTTATGCTCATTTAATTTCATGCTTTTGAACATAAAATTGCACATAATTACAATATGTATCCTGATTAAGAATTCATTAAATATTTGCAACAATAAGAAGGGGAAAAGAATGCAGTAGATGGAATATAATCTGGCACAAATTGATATTCACCAGCTGTAACCCCATAAAAACTATTGAACTAAATTATATTGACACAGTAAGTATCAACAATCTATTATTCTGAGTGTAGGTGTCTCTTCAAGTGCCTTCGATTTAGAAAATATTGTATAAACATGGAAACAAAATGAGTTTAAAAAGATTTGTTTAATAGGTCAGACATATCCCTGCATTAGAATTCAACAACTATAAATCATCCCCAACTCTAATTTTGCACAGAATTGAGGCCTATTAGTATTTATATGTTCAAGAATTAGGCAATAATCATAACAAATCCTATTCTTTTTTTTCTTTTGTCCTTTATTTGTAAAGAATAATTAACAATTCAGTTCAGAAATATCATCTTTTCTTTTGATGTATGATTAATAAAATATATATTTTAGCATTTAGTTGTTTTTTTAGTCTAGTTCAACCAGGAATTTTAAAATACGCAGTACTTTAAAATATTAAAAACTAGGAGAGACTAAGGTCACACTCATTTATAGATTTATAGATTTCTATAAATGAGATCATAAAGGAATATATTAGCCTTTGATCTGTAAAATCCATGGCTTTATTATTATTATTTTTATTCATCAATTTTTGTGGTAATTTTTTTCTTTGACTAAAGTCTTTTATATTTAAGCAATCATTAATGCTAATTTCCTTTTCTTAATTAAATAGGTATTAAACATTTTATAAAATATTTAATTAATTATTTATATAATGCAAGTTAAAAAGTTTAAAACGCTACGCGCCATATTAATATTGACTTGTATACAAATAAAAATTACTGGGAGGCTGACAATTTGCAAAGTGAAATATCTGTCTTTGGCACTATTTTCAGTTCCAAAAATGCTTCTGGAAGGACTATTGTATTTGGCCTGAATAAATCTGAATGACCCCTAGACGACAGCAAAAGATAATGAACCCTTTTAATTCTTTCCTCCACTGAGTAGTTATCAGGATTTTTGCAGCCCAGATATGGTCGCCCTAGTGATTGGAAGGCTCATGGGAAAAAAGGTGATTATCTGCAGAACAGCACTTCATTTTTAAGAACAGCCCTAAAAATAAAACATATGAGCTGAATCTGATAGGAAACATTTTGAAATGTCCTGGGGAAGTTGAAGGGAATAACGGAAAAGTCAAAAGGTTTGTATTTGGAGGGAGTCGGTGGGGTTGTCCTTTTTGTTGTGGGATGCTTTTTGTCTGAAATTTGTGTATTTGATGCCCTTTTTTGTTGTTCAAAATACATTTTTTATGATCACAACTAGAAAATAAAGGAATGCAGTATGTCACATGGAAACATCTGGAATCAGATATCAGCAGTAACATAGTTATACAAGGCTATCTTTAATATCTCCTGCCCACTAGCAATTCGAAAGCATGTAAATGCAAGTAGATAAATAGGTACCACTCTGGTCGGAAGGAAACAGTGTTCCATGCACCTTGGTGTATAGTCATATAGTCATGGACAACGGACAACGCTGGCTCCTAAGGCTAGGAAACAGAGATAAGCACCACCCCCTAGAGTCAGACATGACTGGACAGGGGAAACCTTACCTTTATGTTTAATATGGAAACCTGCTAAGAACCTTGTTAGAAGCTACTTCTTCCTCATTT
Organism: Azemiops feae; assembly: GCA_023970755.1. Lineage (NCBI taxonomy): Eukaryota > Metazoa > Chordata > Lepidosauria > Squamata > Viperidae > Azemiops > Azemiops feae. The sequence goes on along the minus strand of JALGBA010003987.1, from coordinate 4,984,182 downwards.
TTTGGAATTAAGGAAAGTTTTCTTCAATTGTTATTACTGTATATTATTATTTTCTTAAATGTTTATACGCCCTGACCCCCAGAAAATTGTTCCTTTCTAGATTCTCTTAAAATTCCCCAAAGAGGCAAAAGAGCTTTATATCTCCATGTCCATAGCTTGAATCCTGTTTGGAAAAAACTTGGAGATACCAAGTTACCCCAAACTTGTCAGGAGTTTACCCATCCCCTTGCTGCAGTGTTACTTCTTCTCCATAGGCTGCCACTATAACTATCCCATATTTGTCATTACCCCCAGAATTGTGCATCTTACCCTAGATGGATCAAGTTGGTTAAGATACTCAAACACATTTGCTTCCCTGATCCAAAGGTCACAAAGAGTCCTTAAACTTTAAAGCGAAGGTGAGAGGGAAGACACTGGAGAAGAAATAAAAATAGATATTGGCAGGGATAGAAGCAAATTTATACAACCCCATCAATGTCATCCTTGGTCAATGCTGATATAGTATTATCCATGGACTGGCCATATGTTTACCCTTACTGCAAATCCCAGCTGACTGAGCAGTGGAACATCTTATTAGCAATATTTTGTTTTCACACAATATTGCCATTAGTTTCAGGCAAAATGAAAGGTGGTCTTTCCCACTTTCCTTCAAAGAAAGGCCAACACTGATAATATTAAAATAGGCATAAAGATGGGGGGGGGATCAAACTAAAGGAGATGTCTCTAGGAAAGTTGCTCAGATTGAATGCTTATTTTGCTGTCTCTGCCCAATACATATGTTTATTTTAAACCCTTTTGCTGTGATTTTCCTACAGAAAAGCTTCCAGTTTTTTGTAAAAGCCTTTTCTCTCAGGCTTGTAGAGAAAATAAATTACATAAATTATATATAATGGAAAAGAAGAAAAAGAAAGCTTAGGTGCCAAGTTTTGTAAAACAAAACAAATAAGTAACTGATAAGGAATAGCTGCTGCTACCTCAGGGAGAAAATATCTGAATATAAACTTTACAAGGAATGAGTGGAAATGGTTCATTTTTGGATTGGGTTGCATTTCTTTGCAGTTTTAACATAAACCATACCAAAGCATGTGGTGATAGACTGAAGGAAAAGTGAAATATGGAATAGCCCAGAGGTAATTTACTAATATATTCCATGACATAAAATGAACAAGGTCTAAAAAGATGAAAGGACAGAAGATCAGAAACCCATTCAATTTTGAGAAGAGCAGAAGGAAAATTTAGACATTACATATAAAGGTACATGAAATACTATGAAAGCAAATCCTTAATATATTTTGGATCAAGAATGAAGTACCTAAATCTATACTTTTCTAACACATTGGGAAGATGTTGTTTTAAATAAGTCTAAATTATTTATTCTCTATGTTAAAACTACACATTTTGTCATATGTTGTGGGCTAAGGATAATCAGACTGGAGTTCAGGGACTAAGCTAAAAACAACAACAACTAGGTATTTTAATAATCTCCCTGCAGAGAGTTTAACTTCCAGACTATTTGTTTTATATAAAGGAGCTTCAAAATTTTCTTTCTTGCATAAGTAAGTGTGTTCCAAATTAGATTTAGCAGAAATATAACAATAAGGTGAATAATTTGTTTAAATCTGCATACTCTCCTATTTCCAATCAACTTGCTAAAAGCTATGATTAAAACAAAGCAATATTTTAAAGAAAACAAATTTATGTTCTCAAGTAAAATATTGACATATTTTTAAACTCCAGCATGTAGAGTCAGTGTTTTCAATGCCTTGTTCACAAAAAGTCTTTTGTAAATTTACTTGTCAACAGCCCCTCTTTGAGGGAGATGAGTGGTTTAGAAATATGAAATATAAATAATATAATATAATATAATATAATATAATATAATATAATATAATATAATATAATATAATATAATATAATATAATATAATATAATATAATATAATATAATATAATATAATATAATATAATATAATATAATATAATATAATATAATATAATATAATATAATATAATATAATATAATTAATAATATAATATAATATAATATAATATAATATAATATAATATTATAATATAATATAATATAATATAATATAATATAATATAATATAATATAATATAATATAATATAATATAATATAATATAATATAATATAATATAATAATATAATAATATAATATAATAATATATAATGTAATGTAATGTAATGTAATGTAATGTAATATAATATAATATAATATAATATAATATAATATAATATAATATAATATAATATAATATAATATAATATAATATAATATAATATAATATAATAATATAGTGGGCAGTTAATATGAAACACAATACTTGCACATTTCTATAGCCCCATAGCCATGCTAGCAAAAATACCAAAGAGTCTTGTGGAATCTTCTTTTCATGATGAGTTAATATTTCATGTTTCAACTGTAGCCCTATCATAAATTTGGAAAAAGACTTATTAGCATTGATTTTCATGTTCTTCTGGAGCCTTCTTCATTTATGATAACTGAAGAAACATTTTTCAAGTTTTATAGCATCTGTTTTAACTATTTAGACTAATAAAATACATACACAAATGTTGGCTGAAATTAATCATCTGATTACACCTCTACAAATATTTTTATTCACTTGCTTCTAATTTGAACTCTGGTATCCTGAAATACTTATGGAAAAAAATATAATGAGCAGTAATGAAACTGACGAAGTCTGAAAAAGCTTCAGGATTCGTTGTACTGAAATTAGATTCTCTCTTTTAATTTCCCATTTCTTAAATTGGGAAATATTCAATTTACTTAGAGTAAAATTGTATTTCTTAATTCAAAATTATTTTTCTTTCCAATGTACATTGCAAAATTTATTTGCAATATAATGAATGAAGATGAAGGCATTAGAATTGTGAGTCATATTTTCAAATATAAATCATTAAATCTCTAGAAGACAAGTAACCTTAAGAAGCCAGTAAAATAAACTGAACTTAAATAATAGCCTGAAGTAACAAAGAGGCAGTGAGTGAAAGATGATCATGTTCATATCAAATGTGAGTTGTTTCTCACATAGAGATGCAAGAAAGTGTTATGTAAACAACCAACTATAAACTCCCTGTTACCAGTAAAAACGCCCATTTTCTCACTACTTCACTGGAGTGTTCTTAGAAAAAGTGTCAGAAAATCTCTACCCTGAAGTGCATATGGATATATTGCTTCTAGATTGAAAATAGTATAATTGCTAGAATTCTTCTAACCCCATCATCCACCTCAATAAATCTTGCTAAAGAGAACTCTGAGAATTATGCTTTGGGGAAAATGAAATCACTTTCAGTTTAAACATCTATCAAAAAGCCTGATGCTAGAGGGCAGTTTTAGTGGCCTGATTCAGTCATAACATCTGTTCTTAACCACAATGATGTAAGAACACATCTAGTGCATGCCATATTGATGAAACCTGCATTAAAGCAACAATAAACTTACTTAACCATATGCAAGTGTTACAAGGATCTATATTCAAAAGTTAAAATATCTGCTTCTCCAATTCATTTGGAAAATGAAATATGATAGCCCTTCCCAGGTAGGTACAGAAACAGTAAAAATCATTGATTGAATGGAATTACTCTGGCAATATTTGGGACACTGCAAGTAATCTTCAAAATAAATCATTATAACATATATACTGTTATCCTGTATGAGAGGTACATTGAGGTCTTTATTAGGCCTATGCCAATCTTCTTGGAGATAGTGTACCATTTTATAATATTCATTCACCATGATTACATTTTTATTGTATTCTTTTACTGAAATATGTATGACATCAACATTTACAAAATCCATATTGTTCACTCAGGCAAAATTACAATGATTGGACTTCAGTATTGTGTTAAGCTGGGAATTTTCAATTTGCTGATGGGCTCATCATAAAATGATCCTCTATATTAAATGGAGAATTTGCGAAGATGGAATTGGAAAGGAATCATTAGACCTTCGCAAAGCCTAAGGCAGAGGTTGCTCTTGTCATCTGTCATTCTTGGGAAAAATACTACCAGGAACATTTGGCTACTATACATTGTTAATATGTCAAGGAGAAATAAGAGGTGAAAATAGACACGTTTTCACTGAATCAGTGTTGGTTGCCGTAAATTGAATATAAGAGGCTGAAAAGAAAAATAAAAGTCATAAAAAATCTATTAAGACACATAGGGTTGATTCCTTTAACCTCTCAAACATCCCAAAAAATGTTCAATCCCGTAAACTGCATTCTCCAATAAGCCTAAGAAAATATAGGTTAGAATCTGGCACAGCAAGTGACGCAGCTGTAAGCATATATATTTTTTCTTGAAAAAGAAAGACTGAATCTGGAAGAACAGTCAGGAAGCACCACCTACACTGGCAGAAGCAGAAAAAGTTTGTCTTTTAGGAGACTGTTATATAGCTGTACCATTACAATTAGGATAGAATATAGAGTAACTTGGTGGTTAAAAATTGAGAAAGGAATGGACCAAAGCTGCATATTATCCCTTTATTTATTTCACGGAATGCAGAATGTATCATAATTTGTACTCAGTATGATATAATGAGAAATGCTGGATTAAAAGGAATATAACCATGAATTTAAATCATGAGACGATACACCATAACTTCAGATATGCTGACGATGTTGATGGGCTTACAAGCTACACTGCAATAGGATTGCTTCCATTGTCCCATTTCCTCACTGATTAAGCAGATCCTGCCTGTTTAATGAAATCTATTGTATTGACTATATGCCTTCAAACACAAAGAAAGTATGACTCATTCCCTTGTTGTCAACCATCAAACATAACAGAAATCAGAAGAATACAACAGGAAGCCTTTCCATGTAATAAAAATGCAGGGCTAAATGAATGGGTCTGAGTGAGCCTGAAACATTATTAGGAAAGCATGTTTCAGACATTGTACAGGCACAAGACCAGCACTTCTCTGCTGTTTACTAAAATGGTCCCTCTTTTAGGATATGTTGCCAAGTATTTCATTTTCATTAGAATGACAAAGTCTAGTATGAACAGAACAGAACAGAACAGAACAAAACAGAATGACAGAGTTGGAAGGGACCTTGGAGGTCTTCTAGTGACTGTCCAACCCCCCAGACAAGTGGCTGCCCAGTCTCTTCTTAAAAGCCTCCAGTGATGGAGCACCCAGAACTTGTGGAGGAAAATTGTTCCACGAATTAATTGTTCTTGCTGTTAGGAAATTTCTCCTTAATTCTAGGTTGCTTGTCTCCTTGATTAATTTCCATCCATTGTTTCTTTTCTTGTCTTCTGGTGCTTTGGAAAATAAGTTGACCCCTTCTTCTTTGTGGCAGTGCCTCAAATATTGGAAGCCTGCTATCATATCACCCCTATATGAAATGCCATCTGCTCATTATAAATAGAAAATAAAGAAATTGCCAGAACAAATTTGCCATACCATTTAAGATACAAACCAATGAACAAAACCAATTAGAGTCCATCATTTTTGAAACAAAATATTAAAGGTATTTATAGTTGTGATTGTTTTAAAAAATCAAATATAAATAAAGTTCCACACAGGTTTCTGTACCGTAGTAAATCTGTGAAGGACAATAGGTGTATAATTTTCAATGGTTTTAAACAATTTCCATGATGGTATCACAGACATAGCTCTGTCCAGCATAGTACTAATTACAGTATATGCCTGATTTAGTTCGCTTCTCCAATGTTATGGAAAGTTATAAACATATCCTAAGACATAGGCCTGCACGTATTATTTCTTTAAATACAATTTACAAGCAATTTCCCTTAATGTAATGCCCCAATTTCCAAAGTATATCCTCTTTCATCTGTCTTTTTAATAATTGCAAACTTAAACATAAAATTCAGAAAAGGAACAGATGTGTTTATTAGTTTGTCCATGAGTTCCAGCGGTATAAATGCCATAAAGTTATTTAAAATTGTGAATAAGCTACATTTTTCCATTCCTAGGAAGCAAAAGAAAAAGGTATAGATCAGGGGTGGGGAACCTTGGCTCTTTTATGACTTGTGGACTTCAATTCCCAGAATTCCTGAGCCAGCATGGCTGGCTCAGGAATTCTGGGAGTTGAAGTCCACAAGTCATAAAAGAGCCAAGGTTCCCCCCCCCCGTATAGATCCTGACTTTTTGTTATGCAGATTTCAAAGATTCATGGGACCTGAAAGAAAACTAGGGTAACTAAGCTTCAAAGCTCACGGATGCTGTCCAATAAAAACCGTGGCTGAATCATTTGTATTTCTGTTCCAAACTGCAGGTGGATATCTCACTCTCCTTTCCAATTACTATATGCTACTGATATTTTCATTACTGAATATATTCACTGAATATGAAGCAAAGAGTTCCCTTACGTCTAAGTCTATGTCCTATTCAGTTTAGTATCAGTCTATTCCAATTACTGCTGATGCACTGATATCCACATTTTGCCTATAAAATTTTAGAGGGGAAAAAAAACATAAGGTCTCTCGAGACAATTATCAGAGGACATTCCTGGAAATAGGAAGGATCTGGAGGAAATGAACTGTGAGCAGCATCGGAGGCACCCTGGACTATAAATTTCTCCATTCTCAGACAGTGACTGTTAGGTTATTGGTACATATATAATAGTTATCCAAAAGGAAGGTGATCCTTAATTTAAAGTGATCTTGCCTGCCAAATGCAGAACTGGTTAAAAAAAAAATAAGAAGAATCCTGCAATGTTCAGTTTCCCATTCCCTTGTCAACGTAAGTTTGGCAACTTCAGATGAGACCATTCTAAAAAAATTCCTCCATCCTCATAAACCTGTGTCAGTATGTGCTGTTGGATACAATTGCGCATATATGCATGTGCAGAGAAGTATGGAGATAACCTTGAAGAAAGTAATGCAAGAGTGGTTAGAGAAACATCAGCTTAGCCTCAAAACAGAGCAGGAGGTGAGAAAGAAATTCAAAAGTATTCTGCCTTGATTATCTTGCTATCAGAAGCATGACAGAGAATCTCTGTTGGGCTTTTTAAAAATCTGACAAAGGGGTATATATAGATAGACGACAACTTAATTTGATAAAACTTTGTGTCAGTTTTTAGAAAATTAATTTTAATCAACATTTATTCCATGAATATCTTGTTTTTGTTTCCAAGCTTGCTCTTTTTTAGAGTGTAAATGCTGGCCAGTGTGTAGAAATATGCCCTCTGGCAGACTCCACATATTCTCAGGCCTTCAAGATAGCCATTGTGATCTGGCCCACCTCGAAGTGCTGAAGGTGTACCCCCCACAAACCATTTTCTCTCATAGGCACATTTTTCTCACTTTTCTCTACACATTATATCCTCTGCTTTCTTTCCAGGAAAAAGAGGAAAGGAGGAAGAGGAAAAAATTAAGGTGACGAGAAGAGTTAACTAAGCAAAGAGGGAAAGAAAACATAAAAGCTGTGCAAATGCACTGCAAGAGAAAAGGAGAGAGATAATAATATGGACCACCTAGGAACAAGGATAGCTTAAAGTTATCCATGCTTTCAGCAACAATGTCTGTAACACTAAGATGGGTTATTTTCCAACTGACATGGTCTAGACTGAATACAGTTAGACTGTTTTCCCTCCATCTGAAAAAGATCAGTGTCATGCAGGGAGGCTATTGCTTCTGCCATCCCATACATGAACTGCAGACCCATCTTCTGCAATATTCATTTACAGTAAGCTGGAAGCAACTTTTCCTATTCTATAGCATCTGTCTCTAGTCTGTGAATATAAGGTTTTCCACTACATAAAGTTTTCCCACTGGCATAGTGTATCTGAAATGTACTATTGAGGAAAATCCTTTAGAATAAATATAGCAATTGGAGAAACTAATTCTGGACTTCTAGAGAGTTGGATCATGGGTTGGAGACAGTAACAGAATAACTGACATTGGAGGTCATCTAGTACAACCTCCTGCTCAACCATTTCAGACAAATGGTTGTCCAATCTCTTCTTAAAAACCTCCAGTGTTGGAACATTGACAACTTCTGGAGGCAAGTCTTTCCAGTGAGTTATTGTTCTAGCTGTCAGGAAATTTCTCCTTAGTTCTAGGTTGGTTCTCTCCTTGATTAGTTTCGATCCATTGCTTCTGGTGCTGGCTTCAGGTGCTTTGGAGAATAGGTTGACACCCCCCCACACACCTTTTTTGTGGCAAGCCCTGAGATATTGGAACAGTGCTATCATGGCACTCCTAGTCCTTCTTTTCATTAAACTTGACACACCCAATTCCTGCAACCATTCTTCATATGTTTTAGCCTCCAGTTCCCTAATCATCTTTCTTGCTCTTCTCTGCACTCTTTCTAGAGAATTAACATCTTTTTAATATCGTGGCGACCAAAACTGATGCAATATTCCAAGTGTGGTCTTACCAAGCCGTTATAAAGTGGTATTAACACTTCACGTCATCTTGATTGTATTCCTCTGTTAATACAGCCTAGAATTGTGTTAGAGGTTTGTTTACAATGGTTTGGTAGCACTTATTTCTGTGTTCTCCTCAGACTTGCCTGTTATTGCCATTTGATAGAGATAGGCAAGCTGGTATGTATGTGAAACCTCCCCGATGAACAACTGCATAGGATCCATGTTAAGTGCATCTTCAGTGATATTGCCAGAGTGGCTTGGAGAGGGGAAAACCTGTTCACCAGTTGTGCAGGGAAATGTACCACCCAAAAAGATCAAGATAGGCTATCAATGAATTCTTCTCAGGATGGAGAATTAGGAAATCATATTGTTATTTCTTCTTGACATGAAATATATTGTCCGAAAGAATTCTGTTGCCATGGAATAAACCAATCATACATTCTGCTGCATTCTGCTAAGGAAAGGAGGGAAAGAGAAAATATCTTTTGATTTGTAATATGTGTTCCAGCAAGACTAAAATTTCAGTTTTAAAAAGTGACTGGACATCCTTTTGACAATTGGGTACTCAAGGAGTAAATATAATTATGAAATGTAAGCAAATAGCTCAACATAGCTATAAAGATTTCCAATGTACTTTTTTTTTCATCTTAATGATTCTTATTTTCATAAAGCTGCAGGTCAAGTGTCCTCATTAAAACACATAGAGAGAAAGAAACACAGATGCATTCACATAGCTCAAACACAGCATATGCACCTTTAAATACTTTATATATTTTAAATCATTTTAAGACAAGCTGGGCTAAACTATTCACAGTTTTCCAGCTTGCAGACTGCACATTCAGAGGCATAAGCTTTTCATCAAATGTTCAATATCCAAATCTCCCCCACCAAATTTATTTGACTTAGATTATTACTGAGATCAGTTGATCCACAAAGGGATACTTATCTGGCAAAGCTTAAGCCTCTGTGGGGCTTTGATCCAAAACTTCAGAGCTGCCAATAATATTGCTTTAGGCAGAATAAGGAACCAGATGTGGTTTAACTATAGGATCAGCGGCCCTGCTGAGTTGCTGGTACTTGAAATCCGGTAACATCTGGAGGGCTATAGGTTCCTTGCCCCTGCTGAAGGGCTTGCTGAGAAATTGATGAATCCAAAGCTGTTCCTTACAAATGATTTTCAAGAGTTTTCACACATTTTTTCACAGATTGATGCAAATCTTTCTCACAAGGGAGAATTAAATCAACAGGATCAATAGGAGCTACAAATAGAAGCTCATCTATAAACTCAATATGGAAGTTGCTCTTAGATTTCTTATATGGGAGTGCCATATTTCCAAAGAAAAGGAGAAGAGATGAGAAACAGATGTAAAAATAGCCTATGAGGATGAATAACTATAGTTTGCAAAAGCCAAAAATGAATGGAAATAGTTTTATTATGGAATCAATCATCCCCCTCCCAAAAAATAAAATAAAACAAATAATCTCTCCTCAGATAACAGATTTAAATCTTCAAATTGTTCAATTATGCCAGTTAAACATGACTTTAAAAATTGTGGGTATGGAAGGCTAAACAGTACCACAGCTATAAGTATGCTGATCTTTTTTTCATTTAAATATGCTTTTTTTAAGGACAAATAGCCTCAAAATTTGTCAGTAGACCATATTATGTGTACTTGTAGAAAATCTGTAATTTAGTGATCCTAGCTTATTTAGAATAGTGATCAAATGCTTTGAATCAAACTGAGTTTAGTCTTATTTGTGACATATTGGCCAAAATTTGTCAAAACTAATTACTGCAGTATAATGTTATCACTGTTAGCAAAGAATGCTGATTTTGAGAGAGTGAGAATCATTTTGCAAAATAAATATATGAAGAAGGAATAAATGGATTGAAGAGAAAGGGAAGTCTAAGAAAGTTAAGATTCAATGAGATCATCATAACAAAAAAATGTGAGAAGTCTGAAGAATAAAAGGCAATGTGTAAGCCAGTGTATGGTCTGGACTCTGGAAAAAGACGAAGAGATAACTTAACGAGTAGTGTAAAACAAATGTAGTTACATTTTCTTTTCTTTCTCTTATCTCTTGCTTTCAATTTCCTTGGCTTACTGTTTCTTACTACTTGTAATCCCCCCCTAATTGGGGTGGTGGTGATGGAATATGTATGGATGTATTTTAGACAAGAAGACACACAAAAATATTTAAAATGAATAGTTTGCAGGGAGAGTAAAACATGTCGCATTAAGCTTTTCTTATTGTAGTTTTAAAAGCAACTGCAAGCACAGTAAAATAAACAAAAGCAGGATTTAGGAAATTTTAGTTTTTGTAATGAAAATAGAATATATTGGACCTGTGTGCTTTTAAATCTCTTTGGGGTTGTTCTTTAAGAGAATTGTGCTTGGAGAACTCTTTGTATCTGACAATCAGCCACCGAAAGGAAAAACACAGTAAAAAAAAAAAAGGCTTAGCTTCAGAAATCTGCAACAACTGGGTATAAGTGAAAAAAACAATCATAGCATATTCGTATTACATTTCACATCCGAACGTGATGCAAAGAGATGGTTAAAGCTATCATTGTAAGTTATATTTTATTTTGCCTTGCTTCTAACAAAAATGCTACAAAACCGACCCAGAAAATTCCTGCCTTGATTATATAACATTTTAATACAGCATGTGTCTTTTTTTATAGGCTCCTGGGAGATAAGAAATTTGCTTATCCATTTGCATGGAGAAAGAAATAAGTATAACTTATCAAAATCTAGGAAATCCAATTTTTAAATGAAAAAGTAGTACGCATTTCCTAAAAAAATATCTTCATAATAATGCCACAAAGGTGGCACAAAGCCATGAACTGACTTAGAATGGTGTTGTCACCGTGTGCTCTGTAACTTCAACCACTGTACTTTTTAAAGCACACTTGCATATAAGCCCAGGCAATTATAGTTTGTTCAACAAAACTGAGTTAAATGAACATGGCCAACCAGAGAAAGTGATCTCTGATAATGGCCCTCAGTTTAAGGAATTTGCCACTGAGTGGGAGTTTGACTTCCTCACCACAACATCCACAAGCTAATGGCAAAGCTGAATCAGCTGTGAAGGTTGTTAAGAATTTATGCAAGAAAGCACAAAGTGATGGTAAAAACCCCTGGAAGGCCATTCTACATGGAGAAATACTCCAACTAAGGTCATGGATAGTAGTCCAGCACAGAGACTGATGTCAAGGAGACTAAAGACCTCCTTACCAGTGGCAAATAAGTTGCTTGAGCCCTCTGTGATACAAGGTGTCCCAAAAATGTTACAGCTTAAGAGACAAGCATTCCAGGCAAGATATGACAAATCAGCCAGAGACTTGCCAGAATTGAATATTGGAGAAAGAATCCATATGAAACCGCTGCCTGGAGATCAAACAGGTCACTGGAAAATGGGTATCTGTTTACAACAGGTGGCACCACGCTCCTATCTAGTGGACATTGATGGGGCTCTCTATCATCACAATCATGTAGATCTGCTGTGGCTGAGCAGCCTGACTCTCCATATCCAGTGGACAGGCCAGACTCACCTGATATTACCAGGCCACATTTATCCACTGACAATGAGGAATGCACAGTGTTGATGCCGCAGACCAATGTTAATGACAGTCCTCAGCGAGCCTGTATATCTGACAGCAGTCAAACTCAGAATGTCCCAGTAAGTGCTGAGAAGAGCCTAGTAACCTCAATGAGAATGGAGAAACTCTTAGTACATAGAGGGCCAGTCTTTAAATGAATCTTAAGGAATGTGTGAACCCATTCAATATATAGCAATAGCACTTAGACTTATATACCGCTTCATAGTGCTTTACAGCCCTCTCTAAGCAGTTTACAGAGTCAGCATATTGCCCCCAACAATTTGGGTCCTCATTTTACCAACCTCAGAAGGATTGATGGCTGGCAGCCGGCAGCCAACAGAAGTACCCTGCAGTACCGCATTCTAACCACTGCACCACCACGGCTCATATATATTTTAATTCTTTTTCAATGTCTGATGCATGAGAGTTCAAATACTAAGACAAAATAGACTTTGCTATTCTCATCTGAACCATTTGTTGGGAAGGGAAGGGAAGGGAAGGGAAGGGAAGGGAAGGGAAGGGAAGGGAAGGGAAGGGAAGGGAAAGGAATGGAAGCGAAGCGAAGCGAAGCGAAGCGAAGCCATTTTGAAGATTCAAGAAAGTTTGGGTTGAAAAAAGTAGTTGTGAATTGAAGCTGGAAAACATAGGATGGGGGGAGGATATTTGCAATGCTCTGGAATGGGACAATTCCATCGCTGAAGAAGTGGTAAGAAGCCTATATACCAATGGGCCATGCAGAAAGTGTGGACCTGTCTTAAAATTGTTGCTGAATTTGATGTAGATTAAGCTTTAGATTTACCTAGAAGCTTTTATAGACATTTCAATGTAAGGGGTGATGGCTTTCCTTATTCCAATCAGATTTTCTAAAATGGGTTTTGATGTTCTCAAAACATACTGGATCAATAACAAGAACATTTAGAAGGCTTTGGCTGTCAGTGCTTGGCTTGCTCTTGTTGTTAATGTTTCTTTTCTGCCACAAATGGCAATTGCTGCCTTTATGTCCAGTGTTTAGGCAAAAGCCCTGGGACTTACAGTAAGTAGTGAAAGGAGTATCATCTAGACAGGTTGAAAGGCTTCAGAAATATTGACAAATCTTTAGGGGGAAAATGTCCCTCCCCAAAAAAATGTCAATGAGGTCTTAGTGCATCAGGGCCAAAGCATGCCAAGTTATTTATTTATTTGTTTATAAAACTTATAAGCCACCCATCTTTCCTCAAGGTGATCATGGCTGATGGAATGGATTGGACAACAGTCTATGCTGCGATAATTTGTTTTATCCCCATTCTATTACTATTACTGTTCAATTAAACAGTACATTTAGAACTTTATGTGTATATTCCACAATAATTCTCGTTCATTTCAGCTAATAATTTACCCCTGGTAAGGACATTTGCAAAAGCAGCCTTTATGTTCAAAGTGCTTTCAACCTTTGTTTACTTGTTTGTGTTGATGGATTATTTAGGAGGGAGAACATTCCCTCTGGCTTTTCCTCCACGTACTAATTTCAAAAGCAGAACTATTGCGTTTGTTGAAGTTTACTAAAACAGCACTGTTCTTTCTCCATTTCAGATAAATATACCTGGATTAGAAAAACAAGATCTCGCTACCAAGAAAAGCCAAATGCAATTATAAAAGGAATTCTTTCACAACTTGCCATCCCTTCCCTGCCCCCACCTCTGAAGACATTATCCTTGTATTTGCTAATTTTTCTCCTCACTTGGGCCCTCCTATTTAATGACTAGAATGATTAAAATAAAGTCAATTCTGTTAAAATTGGCTTTATTTTAATTGTCTCTATTTTAACAGGGATGTGAAAAATCTTACAATATGTTCTATGTTACATTTTGTGAGGCAGGATTTTGGTTTGGTTCTTTTATATATTGCTTGGTTGATTGATTGATTGATGTAATCATTATAACACTGGAATGGAATGGAAATAGAATAGAATAGAATAGAATAGAATAGAATAGAATAGAATAGAATAGAATAGAATAGAATAGAATAGAATAGAATAGAATAGAATAGAATAGAATAAAGTTTTGTGTTTAGAGTGACACACTTATGACATTTATGAGATAGTGTGTTACAATGCCTCAAACAGCGAACATGATCTACATCAGGTTACCTACAAAACAGCTGTGACAAATAAGTGTATTCAATTCCAGTGGAATACAATGACTAGTAAAGAGAAGGGAGCAGTGTTGTTCTTTTGGTTGCTGAGAACCTCATCTCATATTAGTTTGTGTAGGTTTCATACTGATGGGTCAAAGCCAAAACAAATGGAGTTGCTTTCTTCTTCCCTCCACTAGATGGTCAGGACAAATCATAAAAGGATATCAAGATTCACTTCTATTCAAGAAAACTGAGCTTCCTGATAAAAGTTGTGAATTTTTACCATATAACCACACATGCAGCTACCCCTGTATTCCCCATTTCTTAATTTTGCTCTTGTCCACAAGTGCCTGTAGAAATTCCTAGCACCATGATGACAGAAGCTCAAAGGTGACCGAACCAATTGTATTTGTTTCAGTTTGGAAGAGATCCAATCTCCTACACATGGCTCCATTATATTAAACATTAAGGACTCAGACTCAGAATACATACGCCATATGGATCAAGCTCAAGTTGGCACCACTCCAAACTTCAAACTTTAATAAAGTGGGCATTATGCAAGATAAACTATATTAAAATATCTCCAAAGAATTTAAAGACTTTATGAAAATTTTAAAGCCACGGGATCTCTGGCCACATTTCAGCACCTTCCTTCTGTTCTTGGCACCATCTGTGACTTTCAGCTAGGGAAAGGTCAACGTTAATTGTAACTTGAGGAAACTTTACTCTGTAATTGCATTACTTAGCATCTCACTTCCCAGTACTGAGATGCAGCAAAAGTTCTGCATGAGCTAAAATCAATAGAAATTTAAGTAAACCTTAGTGCTTAGTTATTTATATTTAAATGTATCTTTCAATACAAGCAGGAGTTACCTCCCAGCATTCCTATCAAGATTTATTACTGCTTCAAGCATATGAAACTTCTTGCACATTAAATGTATATAGTCACTCCTTAAATTTAAATTGGTATTTACACATGAAGCATATTCCTATCAACAGAGTGGATCAGAAGGCCAATAGTCTATTTGTTTTAGTCAGGCTTACAGCATGACGAAGTTGCATTTTTGTGTGATCTAAAATATGATAAAATAATGGCCAATGCACTTTTGAGGTCTTCTTTTAAAATTTTGGAACACATTCAAGAGTTTGAACATCTTTTATCTATGTATGATTATATAAAATATAATTTTGCTGGAATTTTGCAAAGCAAGGACAAGGCTACATTGTGAAGGCAAAGGTTAACATTCATACTCCTTGAACCCACATTAATTGTCACAGCTGTCACAGAATGATATTTCTTTTAAATCAGCATTTTTCAAATTTAGCAACTATATGATGTGTGGACTTCAACTCACAGAATTCCCCAGCTAGCATGCTGGCTGGGGAATCCTGGGAATTTAAGTCTACACATTTTAATGTTGTCAACATTGAAAAACACTATTCTGAATTCATTGTAATAACTCATTAAAGATTTTCTGATGGCATAATGAAGACTGATTAATTTATGGAGCGATAGGACAATTTTGGAAAATGTAAATGAGAGGCTTGGTGTTAGGGTTAATCAAGATGTTCATTAAACTCAGTATTTCTAGAAATATATACAAAAAAGTAAGGTGAAGTCAAAATAGATTTAACTCCTGATGATTTCATAAACATGGCCATGGCATTTTATTGGGGGGGGGGAATGGAAGTGGTTCACCCTTATCACCTTCTTCCATTTTCTTTAAATTTCCAGTATTCAAGTCTATAGCCTGACATTCCTTGGTAGAATCCTATCCAAGGAGTAACAAGATCTAATCTTGCTTAGCTTCCAAGCTCACAGAAATTCAGCCACCTATTGCCATCTGCTGATCTTATTTGTATATACTTTGATACCATTCCAACCATGGGAAATTGTCATTATTTCTAGTTTCTCCTGCAGTAAGAACACAAGGAGGGGGTTTTCTTTAAGCATCTTTACTAATTCTTGCAATGACCTTTAGATTCATTCTGTTATTAGGAATAAAATCCTTGGCAGAACTTCATTTTGAAACATCTTTTTTTTAAAAAATGCACCAACCTTTTTTTGTTATTAATACTAATAAAGGACAGATTTCTACAATACCTCATATTTTGATGTAATTAAAACTATTTAATACCAATTGTGATGTTGTGTTTGTGTCTGCTGAAGCAAAGGAAAGGATGCAGAGTTGAATATTCTAATAGGAGCAGAGGTCTGATTAAATTCTATGTTTGTGTCACTTGTGACCTCTAAATTAAAAGGTTAACCATCATGCACAGCCTAGTCATACTTCACTAAGCCCATGTGCTATTGAAATTCAGGCTAAAAGAAATGATCCAGGGTTTCTGTCCAATCACACTTTCTTCTTCCTAAAAAACAGATAATTATGCACAAACTCTCAATACATAATTTCTAAAATGCTACATAAACAAAGTCATGCAGCATAATTATTAAAATACTGTATATGTAAACTTTCCATCCTTCCAACTGGGAGTTGTTAGTCTTTAACAGTCTGCTTGCCCTAAATGTGTTTCTATATTGTTACATCCTAGATCCTCCTCTGAAAATTACCTGTACATACTTAATGAAATTTCTTTTAAAAAAAATCCAATAGGGAAATTTCCAGATGGATTGCACTATCTTCTCCTCCCGTTTCAAAGTCAAATAACTGGATACCCTTTTGCATTATTCTGATAGATGTTGACTTGTTATTTGATCAAGCAGTTGTGTGCAGATACAAGAGGTTGGTGCATCTTAATTGTTATTTCATGACCAAATCTTTCCTTTTCTTTGTTATTTAATATCAAGCTATTGTTGTCCAAGTAATTGAATGAATAAAAACTACCTATTATTTACCAAGCAACAGTTTTATATTGCCATGACACATTTTTTTAACATAATCTTCTCCCCCACTGACAGCTTCATAGTTTTATTTGATTTGAGAATAACAGCACTGCTCTTACATTGTGATCTTCAGATGATTTGCTATAAAGTTGGATAACTCCATACTGTGATACAGCAAAAGTCAGGGCTAATTTCCTATTACATGAGGTGCAAGATTAGTGGAGTTATAGGAGGATGTTTCTCAGTTGAGACCTCCACCCTATCTAAGAAGTTATCCCAAAGTTTAGATCAGTAACAACTTTGGCATCATTTCAAATGGGTGTCAAGTTTCAGTTATAGCACAAAGCTTTTGAAGATTGCAGTTGCTTTGAATTGGTAGCTGAAATGATCTTAGTACTCTTTTATGTTTTTATGCTTGTAAACCTCTGGAAGTTTATTTCAATAAACTTAGAGAGGGTTTGGGAAGGATTCCATGGATTCCATGGATGAGAATCCTCAAGGGGAAAACAACTCAAGAAGCTTGGGAAACTTTGAAAAGTGAGATAATAAAAGCCCAGTCTAGCACAATACCAACAAAGAGGAAAAATTACAGCTCTCAAAAGAAACCAGCATGGCTGCATAAAGAACTCTCTGATAAATTGAAAGATAAAAGGGACAAGTATAGAAAGTGGAAAGAGGGGCACATAACTAAGACAGAATATCAGCAAATAGCCCGAGCCTGCAAAGATGAAGTGAGGAAAGCTAAGGCTCATAATGAACTAAGGCTTGCGACCAAAGTCAAAAATAACAAAAAAAGCTTCTTTCAACATGTAAAAAACAAGAAAAAAGTGAAGGAAATGATTGGTCCACTAGTGGGTGAAAGTGGCAAAAAGGTGACAAGCAACAGGGAGAAAGCAGAACTATTTAACTCATTTTTTGCATCTGTCTTTACACAAAGGGAAAAAACAGACCAACCTACCAAAAATAGTGCCATAAAAAACAGAATAGAAACAAAGTTAAGATAGGCAAGAAAAGTGAGCACCTGTCCAGCCTAGACGAGTTCAAATCACCAGGACCAGATGGATTACACCCCAGGTTCTCAAGGAACTGGCAGATGTGATCTCAGAACCATTGAACTATATTTTTCAAAGATCCTGGAGCACTGGGGAACTACCAGAGGACTGGAAAAGAGCTGATGTAGTTCCCATCTTCAAAAAAGGGAAAAAAATGGATCCAGGAAATTACAGACCTATCAGCCTGACCTCAATACCTGGGAAGATTCTGGAAAAGATAATCAAACAACGAATCAGCGAACACCTAGAGGCAAACAAAATCACTACTAAAAGCCAACATGGGTTTGTCAAAAACAGATCATGCCAGACAAACCTTATTGCATTCTTTGACCAAGTGACAAAATTAGTGGATCAGAGGAATGCTGTGGATATAATTTACTTGGACTTCAGTAAGGCATTTGATAAAGTAGATCACAACCTACTACTTGATAAGATAGAAAAATGTGGGTTAGACAGCATCACCACCAGATGGATTCGTAGCTGGCTGACCGGCCGTACTCAGCGTGTGGTCCTCAATGGAACCGCATCTACATGGAGGGAAGTGTGCAGTGGGGTGCCCCAGGGCTCTGTTCTGGGGCCAGTGCTCTTCAACATCTTCATCAACGATTTGGACGAGGGGATAGATGGGGAACTCATCAAATTTGCGGATGACACCAAGCTGGCAGGAATAGCCAACACTCCAGAAGACAGGCTTAAGATACAGGAGGACCTGGACAGACTTGAACATTGGGCGCTATCTAACAAAATGAAATTCAATGGTGAAAAAAGTAAGGTTCTACATTTAGGCAAGAAAAACCAAATGTACAGGTATAGTATAGGGGGTACCTTGCTCAATAGTAGTAACTGTGAGAGGGATCTCGGAGTCCTAGTGGACAATCACTTAAATATGAGCCAGCAGTGTGCTGCAGCTGCCAAAAAAGCCAACACAGTGCTGGGCTGCATTAACAGAGGGATAGAATCAAGATCACGTGAAGTATTAATACCACTTTACAATGCCTTGGTAAGGCCACACTTGGAATACTGCATCCAGTTTTGGTCACCACGATGTAAAAAAGATGTTGAGACTCTAGAAAGAGTGCAGAGAAGGGCAACAAAGATGATTAGGGGACTGGAGGCTAAAGCATATCAAGAACGTTTGCTGGAATTGGGTATGTCTAGTTTAATGAAAAGAAGGACTAGGGGTGACATGATAGCAGTATTCCAATATCTCAGGGGTTGCCACAAAGAAGAGGGAGTCAAGCTATTCTCCAAGGCGCCTGAGGGCAGGACAAGAAGTAATGGATGGAAACTAGTCAAGGAAAGAAGCAACCTGGAACTGAGGAGAAACTTCCTGACAGTTAGAACAATTAACCAGTGGAACAACCTGCCTCCAGAAGCGGTGAATGCTCCAACACTGGAAGTTTTTAAGAAGAGACTGGACAGCCATTTGTCTGAAATGGTATAGGGTTTCCTGCCTGAGCAGGGGGTTGGACTCGATGACCTCCAAGGTCCCTTCCAACTTTATTATTATTATTATTATTATTATAAGTCTTTGAGATCTGGTAGTACATAAAGAAAATAAATAATCAGAAGACTCTAGGTTAATTTTAAGCTTTCGTTACTGTACAAAACAGGAAAATAATCATGCAAGTCAACTCTGAACTTGGGATTTCTAGTTTGGCATAACTTTCTCATGAATACACAAAGCACATTTTTTTTTAAAAAAAATTGCTGATGTTTAAAGAACACATTGCACTCAGCAATGAACTGCAAGAATGAAATGTAAAGCTCAAGCAACATATACCAAGCACTGGTGATTTCTATCCCTGAAGGATCTTGGAATATATGCATGAAAGGTAGATTTGATGTGATGAAAAGAGAAGAGGAAGAAGGGAGATACACAGTCCAAAGTACCCAAAGAGCTATATAATTTAATAGGAATTTAGACCCAGGTCTTTTGATCTAATTTATCACAATGTTTCATTGTCCTCTTAAAAATGAGTTACATCACTTATTTGAGGACAGCTCCTCTAATTATACAATCAGGTAGATATTGCTTACCAAGATAATGCTTAGCTTACACATCCTCAAACTTTAATCACATATATTAAGAAATTGAAATTAATGAGGTGATAATACCTCTGTTCTAAGTACTTAGAAAGTTAGATTCAGCTCATCATTCCCACAAAATAAAACCGAATGGAGAATGTTGTAGAAAGTCATCAGTATCATTATCTATTTCACAGATAACTTGTTTAGACGCTATTAGAAACAGAACAGTGGGCCAGATGAATTATTTATGAATAATTCATTAAAAAAGATTCTTTAAGGTGACCTTGGGCAACATATCTTCACTGGACTTCCATTCTCAGTATGAAATAGTCAATATGAAATAGCAATTGTACCCTTCATCACATTGTCTTTGTTTGTTGCTTCTCTTCCTTTTCCATGGTATTGCTATACTCAAACAATAACAACTCAAAAACAGGTGGTTGTTACTACAGCTTTAATCTCCGGACTGTCACTCGTTCATCCATTCAGTGCAGAGAGCAATGAAAACTGAGCTAGAAAATAACATTGGTGAGGAGTATTTTGAAAATGCACATCAAACCCAGAAAATATGGAGACTTCAAGTGCTGCTGCTGCTGCTTTTCCTGAACAGTACAACAGAATATCCAAGGAAATACTAGTAAACAACTATCAAAGAGTGTGACTAAACAATATAAAACAACATTGCTCAGACTGGATTGTGTGGCTGGAGATCAGTTGATAGAAAAAGGAAGCTAGTCCATGCATTTTTAAGAAATCATCTCTCTTCTATATTCAGCAGCTGCTTCGCATAAAATAAATAAGCTGAGCACTTGGAACAAGATCAAGATTCAGAAGGAATATTTTCCCAAGTCTTGGTAACATTGGCAATCTTTAAATTTTGTAGTATAAATATTGCTAAATTCCTGCCACCACTCTTCAAATACATTTTTTAAAATGTATTTTGGAGGCTAAAAACAAAAACCACTTGCTATTATTATGATGCTATGAAAAAGGGCAATTGCCAAGATTAAAAAAAATAGTGCTTAGTTACTTTGAAAAACCTTTACAGGGTGGGTTTTGCAATTGTGAAAGCTCTGGTATTTATATCTTGCCTTTTTTCCAAAATTGCTTAAGCAAGGCATATATTCTTTCCCTCGCTTGCTTTATTTATAGCAAACTTATGAAAGTGATCAAGCTAATCACTGACCCTCAGAATCCAGTTTGGATGTATAACTGTTGCAGAAAGCATAAGAAGAAGAGGAAAGAAGTTTCTGTAGGAAAGTTCAGCTTTTTTATAAGAGCGCTGGGGTTTTTAAGTCAAAAAAGCTGGAAGATGTTTCTCTCTCAGGCCTTCTGAATTAAGAGAAGAAAAAGCATCACCACTATCAGCAGCAAACTCTCTACAGTTCTTTTTGAGGTAGGCACAGTAACTTGGGGGGGGGGTGTTTTTTGGGGGGGGGATAACATTCATTCTCCCACATTATTCTCTGTGGACAAAAAAATATCAGTCTTAAAGAAAATCTTAGACTTCTTTTATGTCCCTGCTATATTTTAGCTAGGACAATAGTTTTATGCATTTCTCACCATTGGCCATAATGTCCTGAAGAGTCGTCAGCATTGCTGTAGGGCAGGGGTGTCAAACTCGCAACGTCACATAATGTGTCACGACGTATCATGACTTTTTTGCCATTGCCGAAAATAGGGTGGGCGCGGTTTCGCTATGATGCATCCAGCCTGCAGGCCGGCAGTTTGACACTCCTGCTGTAGGGTTTTTTGAAAAAGAAAGAAACATATATACGTAGTTACATTCAGGATTAACACTATCGTAGTCATCAGCATGGCTCTTCCCTCCCTAATTTTACATCCAGCAAATGGAAGAAAGTTGCATTTTGTCTTATACAGATGGGATCGTTCTGTTAAGGCAAAGAAACCCAAAACAGCATTTTCTCAAAACCTGCAAAATTAGATCTTGAAGTATTGTTCCCGTTATAGAATTAAAAGGAACGCTTTATTTGGCCTTAGCCATGAGACATCTTGAAATAATTTGATTTGAATGTAAGAGAAGGATCTTATATAATTCAATCACAATGTTTTTGCATACACACACACACATACATACACATACAGCACGTCAATAATCTACAGCTTCTATTTAATCAGTGTCAGACAAAACTGTTTAATTTAACACCATCAGATTCTTGAGAAGATGGGTCACATTTAAGCCTTTTCATGAGATGTGTAAGGAGCTGGTGTTAATGAGAATGAACAGGGCACAAAAAAAAGAAAATCTGTGGAAATCTGTTCAGGTTGAATGTCAAAACATTTAGCCCAAGTCATCTGGAAGTTGTTTCATTTCATACATAATTCCCTTTCATCCTACTGTGTTGGATAGTTTCTATAGACGCATCAGCCTTTTTTCTACTTGAGCATATAAAACATGCAGCACCTGAATTGTAGGACTCAAATCTTCTTCCTCGGCATATTTTGGGATATCCAGGGAGGTATCAAAAACATTAAGATGGCAGCTATGACTACACAATCAAATCCCACCCACTTTTTATTTATCAAATTTCTATACTGCCCATCATACTTGCATGATTCTGGGCAATTTACAAATAAAACAATAAATTATATAAAACTTATAGTTAAAAGCAAAATTAAAAATCAGATTAAAACAAAGTTAAAAAGAACAATTGCAAAGTTAAAAGACAGACGAAGCACCTTCAGCCCACCAAACACCTCCAGGATTGCATGGCACTCTTAAGAGCCAGGTCTTAACCCTCCCTCAGAAGGCCAGGAGAGAGGAAGTCTGTCTCATCATCAGGGACAAGCTGTTCCATAGGGTTGGGGCAACAGCAGAGAAAACTCTCTTCCTAGACACTACCAGTTAAAATTCTTTAACTTTATGGGGTCCATAGCATGCCTTCCCTGCCTCCCTGGTGGTGACAGGTTGATGAAACTGAGATGAGATGGTTCCTCAGATAACCTTATCACATGCCATATTATCACATACATCTAAAAAGTGGTGGAATTTAGATTACTTAGTCATGACCTTCATCTCACTTTTTTGTTTTATACCTCCAGCAGACATCATTGCTGGGAGATTATTTTTCTCTTCTCTGAACTACTGATTCCTATGCCCCACAACAGACACACAGCCAAAGCATCACTCCCAGTTCACTCTTGCAGTCTGTTCTGCTGGGCTAGGTTGTTTTTTCCTACATGCTTTTACTTTCAAGTTGGTTTTCTCTGAATAAGAAAGACTATATTGTTCTAATGTTAGTATCACTCCTATGTAAATTTACTTCTAGCAACCACAAAGTGTAGGTAAAGTCTTAAGGATTTAGGCCTAAATCATTTTATTATAATAATAATAAAGTCAGAAGGTACCTTGGAGGTCATCTAGTCCAACCCCCTGCTCAGGCAGGAAACCCTATACAATTTCAGACAAATGGTTGTCCAGTCTCTTCTTAAAAACTTCCAGTGTTGGAGCCTTCACAACTTCTGGAGGCAGGTTGTTTCATTGATTAATTGTTCTAACTGTCAGGAAATTTCTCCTTAGTTCTAGGTTGCTTCTCTCCTTGGTTAGTTTCCATCCGTTGCTTCTTGTCCTGCCTTCAGGTGCTTTGGAAAATAGCTTGACTCCTTCTTCTTTGTGGCAACCCTTGAGATATTGGAATACTGCTATCATGTCATCCCTAGTCATTCTCTTCATTTTCTTTTGAATGAGCCTCATTGCACATGAAGATCACCTGAAGGACTCCACCTCCAGTGGCCACTGCTTCACCTGGTGTCGACTCATATTATTCTCTTCTGTATGAATTTTGGAATGTATTTCCTCCTGAGAAAAGTCGATCTTGGCAGCCTTTCAGAGGGCCTTGGCATCACATTTCAATAGCTAAATTCTTGCCATTCACTCAGAAGGTTTTAGTTCTTTGATATTTTGAACTGATTTATATGCTTTCAAATTTTGCTTGTAAACAGAATAGAAAGACAAGTGATGGTGGCATAGAAACATAACAAGAGGAGAAAATGAGGCACGCTATTAACATGTGTTTCGTGTTTACAAAATGCATGGAGCACCCCAACACTACTGTTGGTCAAATTCAGATAGTAAGATCAAAGTTATTGCAATGTACAATCACATATTTAATTTCATGTCCCCCCCCAAAAAAGACCCAACTCAATGACCGGCCATTGGCTATTAAATGGAACTGAAAAGACCTCCATCATTTTGAAATGATGGAGAGAATTGTCTTCTTATCGTTCTTGAAAGTCCTACCAGGTTCACTTAAGTTCTAGAAAATTTAACTGAAGAAAGCAGATACACAGCAGCAAGAAACTTAAAAGCACTTTTGAAGAGTCCCAACCATAGAAATATCTTAAATTCACTTAACAATTTACATTAATCACCAACTTCCCAACCTAATTAGGATTATTACAAATGTAAAAAAAAATGAAATTGAACAATTTAACATAGAAGTGTTTGAAAAACTCCTCAAGGTATCTATTTTGGGAGTTGGTATATATGGTTCATTGCCTATGCCTATCTTTTCATCAGTACAGAGACATGAATTTTCTTTTTCTGAATAGTAAAATATATTCTTCTGTTATTTTGCAAGCAAATAAATAAGTCCTCATAAAATATATTCACCCTATTTTCCAATCTAGAGAGATTTGCTCTAATTAATACAGTGATGATCCATCCTGCCCTCAGGCTATATTATTTTCACAATTATATAACATCTTTTACGTAATGGGGACATAGCCATTTTTAATTTTTCATTCAGGATCTTAGTAATCTCTGATCAGTTTTGTGCAACATTATATCTTAAAGAAGATTTTAATCAGGAAGTTTTACTACCATTAACCATAAAAAGAATCAGCAATCCTACATTACAACTAGAATAATTACAAAAGCATAACCCCTCAGTGGCCTTTAGCTTTGTTGACAGTGTGGCTACATCTGAAGGCCATCCGTTTGTGAACAGTGAGCTTCCTTGTGCAATTGGTTGGGAATAGGATGCTGGAATAGATTGGCCAGGGTTCTGATCTGGCAGGGCACTGCTTACATTTTTATCCATGATGCACCCTTAAGTTTCTCCTGCCCTGTCTTATTTTGAGTATAAGTTAGTTTAAGAAAGCTTTATCAGAACTGAGATATTTTGGTGACATTTGCCTATCATTTACTTCCCCATGGGCAGATTTCCTGGACAAATTCTTGTTTCTCTCTCTCTCTCTCTCTCTCTCTCTCTCTCTCTCTCAGTCTCTCTCTCTCTCTCAGTCTCTCTCTCTCTCTCAGTCTCTCTCTCTCTCTCTCTCTCTCTCCCTCCCTCCCTCCCTCCCTCCCTCTCTGTCTCTCCAAAAATGATGGAATAGTGCAAAAGTGGATTGTTAACAAGGCAAATATTTTAATCACTAGGTTAGTGTAGCAATACTAGTAACGATAGCTGTAGATGTTAGAGGTCATGGTAACTACTGAAAATAATTTAAGAGATATTCATACCTTTGTGAAGTAACCACTGAATTAATGGCAGTAACCAGTTATGAAATATAGTACACCAAACAAAACAGCTAAGAGTATTTGAGGTGACATAAAGAGGAGAGGAATATTTCAAGACCACAATGGGAAAATATACCCAGTGATTGCATATGCAATGGGAGGAAGCTAAATATAGAAACACCTCATCTGTTCATCCCAAGAGTGCTTTTTTTCCCCAAAAGGCAACTGGACATTCTTGGGTTTTTTTTCTTTGAAATCATTTTGCTTCTCATCCAAGTTTCTTCAGTTCTGACTGACTGATGGGTCACCAGTCCCCACTAGTCAGTTGAAACTGAAGAAGCTTCTTGGATAAAAAGCAAAATGTTTTCAAAGGAAAAAACCAAGAAAGTCCAGTTGCCTTTTAGAAAAAGCACCTTTAGGACAACCATGACCTGGATGATTGACAATCTCCATAAACACCTCATCTGTTTCCATCCTCCAAAACAGGTTTCTGGCCCATTCTGGTGACAGGGCAACTGAGCAGTGCAGATAAATCATCAGTCCAAATGAATAAGAAATGGATTCACCTATAAGTAAACATGCATAGAATTATTCTTGACTCTTTAAAATTAGCGAGCATCATCATAATTTAAAATATGACCCTTTCATCTTTGTCACCTTTTATCTCTGATAAAAATGATCATAAATGGGAGGATAAACAAATGCTGCTTGCAAAAAAACAATCCAGTCAACACTAGTGAGCAATAAAGATTTTCATAGCCCAAATATGGTACCCTTAATACATTTTATTTTCAGTCTTAGAATTATTTTGGGTATCTCCCTGTCCAACTGGTTGTTGTTTTTTCTAAACTGAAGCAGCTGTTTGAATATATTCCATGGCAGAGTCACTGTAAGCCTCTCGAAGCAAAGATGGTGTGCTCCTGGCTTTGCTATGCTGCTGAGGTAATGGCGTAGACACATGTCAAAATAACTTTTGGTTCATTTACTATGATTGTAGCTTTGAGTTGGCACTAGGGAGCAATACTTCCAACTCTTCTTACCACTCCAGAGCGAAGCCGAAGTACATATTGATTATTTGTTTTGTTATCATTTGTTTTGCCTAGGGAATTATGTTATGTCACAAAGAATATAAAAAGGGGAGATTACAACTATTCCAGGCAACACATTGTGATGTGATTGCTATTAGGAGTCAGTTAAGAGACAGCAGGTTGTGAATGAGGCAATTTGAGTGCTCTTCAGCAGGACTGGGCAATTTTCCAGTAGTCTGGACCACTGTTTCCCAATCTCAGCTACTTTAAGCTGTGTGGACAACAACTCCCAGAATTCCTCAGCCAGCATACTGGCTGAGGAATTCTGGGAGTTGAGGTCCACACAGCTTAAAGTTGCTGAGACTGGGAAATGCTGTTCTAGAGTGTTCCTTCAGAGCCAATGTTCATATTATTTGGTGTCATCTGGGCATCCTCCAGATAGAGAATTTAGAAAATTTTAACTTTAGATTATGAAATGGTCTGTCTGGAAATTGTATAAACTAATTTGGTTGCATTCCTGTTTTTACTTTTGTATTTATATTGCTATTAATAATGCACTCTTCCTGAGGACTCCATATATCATTAGATCAATCTGAGTTACAACTGGCATGTTGGCAATAATGACATAACTGAGGATTATGATTATTGCTATATAAAAATATATTTACCAGTATTATAAAACAATCAGCCCTTAGAAACTAAGTGCTTTTTTAATGTAAAACATATTCAGATAATAGCTTTCTAGATATAAAATAAAATATAAACTTTTATTTGCACAAGCTGCATTGTTGACTTCTAAGCAGAACCTGTTCTGTTCATGCTATCTGGGGAATTCTGGGAGTTGAAGTCCACACATCTCAAAGCAGCTGAGGTTGGGAATCACTGGACTAGGGCAGTATTTAACAGGGAAGTCAGAATGAATGAAACAATGATATAAAGTTGGCAGGGCTGGATCACACATGTCAGTGTCTGCTCCTCATCCTGAGTTAAAAAAAAAAACTTTTTGAAAATTCTTCGTCTTTAAAGGATGTTAAAGGTCACACTTTGCATTTCCCATCATCCCCACTTCAACATAGAACATAAGTGTTGCACAAATGTATGGCGATGGTGGTTGGAAGGACTTCTGGCAGGTTTAAAAATCATTTGGAAGCCGCACATAACCCTGCAGCTTTCAGGCAGGACTATTAATCCAAAGTCCCCCACTCAGAAGGAAAAGTGGACTAAGCTTTTCTCTTTCTCTTGATTTCTAGATGAAGCCTGCAGCTGATGGTAGGCAATGCAAATCCAGCTCTTTTTTTTTTAAAGTATTTGGTCCTTCTTGTCATACTCATTCCTCTTTTTGTAAAAGCTGAGCAATTCTCTTGATGTGCCTTAATTTCTCTGGCAAAGGCTTGGCATTAGCATGTGTGGCAGGCAGCTTTCCATTATTTTCCCCAAAGCTAGTTGTGCACCGAACTCTCCCGATATGCCTCTGATTGTCCAGAAGCTTTTACAAGCCTCATTACCCAGGGCTCCTTTAAAACTGTCTAACACAAGGTTAAATTTCAGTCTCACTGCTGCAGTCATTCTCATTTAAGCAGCCTTAGTGTTATTACATTTGTCTTGCTATGGCCTCATTTGCCCCCTTAAAATTAAACCTGAAGCTGTGGTTTTCCTTAGTGGATCCTACGGTGACTACATCGACATTGGCTCAGAAGTCAGCTTTGTAATTCTTAGCTGAAGAATCATGCCTGCTTTCATTAGCAAGGCAAAGCAGGGGGGGAAAACAGCATAGTAAGAGATGATATGCCACAAACACAATGTTTTGCCTTCTCTTTACACTCGTCCTCCCTGCCATGAGTGCATCTCATCCATATCCCACAACCATCAACTGCAAATAACTTAGAGTGGAAATAAGAATAAATCCTGAATAATAAGGGAAAATGAAAACATATTTTTGTGCTAGACAGTATGGGTATGTAATTTCCTCCTGCTTACTGTTTATATTAGAGTATGAAATGTTTTTTTAGAACATCTCCTATATGCAAGCGCACTCACTAAATCACAATTTACACATACAGAAATGGATTCAGCAACGAACATATTTTTGCCAGGAGAGTGGCAGATTTATGCAGGGTCCTTCAGCAAAGAAGGGGATGACATGTAAACTTGAAAATATTGCTCATACAAACATTTAGATCCAAACTTACAATTTTTATGTTTCACATACGCACACACAAGTACAAATGTTTTAAATGAGAAATCTTATATTTGTAGTTATAAATGCAGATATATTTTTACTATTCTTTCTAAAGTTACTTCATATTACTAATTTGGTAGTTGTCTTTTAGGTTAAAAACCAATAATGGAGAATATTTGAAGCTCAGGATTGAAATGGGGTCCTTGGTGCTCTCTGAGCTTGGTTGTTTTCTTGCAGACATTTCATTACCCAAACTAGATAACATCATGTAGGTTAAAAACCCACATTGATCCTCATGAATAAAATTCTGTAAAATTATTTTCAATATTCCATTCAACATCATGGTAAGCAATCTGTAATCATTATTTAATAAGGATATTGGTTGATAGTTTTTTTGTGAAAGTCAAATCTTATCCTGTTCTAGGTATTAATGTTATATTATCCTCTTTCCAACTATTAGGAATCTCTATATTTTTCAAAAGAATAATCATCATGGTGATGTTTGGTGGTGCAGTGGTTAGAATGCAGTACTGCAGGCTAACTCACTGCTCACTCCAGGAGTTCGATTGTCACCGGCTCAGGGTTGACTCAGCCTTCCATCCTTCCGAGGTCGGTAAAATGAAAACCCAGATTGTTGGGGGCAATAGGCCGATTCTGTAAACTGCTTAGAGAAGACTGTAAAGCTCTATGAAGTGGTAATTAAGTCTAAGTGCTATTGCTATCATCATTTGTTGTAAAAGCTGTAACAACTCACCTTCAAGACATTTGTAGTAACTGGGTGGCAATCCATCTGGACCAAGTACCTTTCCTGTTTTACTCTTTTCGATAGCTTCACACAATTCTCTTATTTTTATGGGTTCATTCAAAATTTGCCTCCGATTGTCAGTAAGCTTCAATTAGTAACGCCAACCCTTTAAATATAAAGTGTTCCAGACCAATCACTCTGTATTTGGCCGACCTATTTCCTAAGGTAATAATGAAGATAAAAGGATGAGAAAGAACATATTTGCTGGCTTTACTTGAAAGAAAGGTGAGGTATAGCTGTAATAAATAAAGATATAGCTGTAAACTAATAAAGCAATAATTAAGATTTAGAAAGACTGCCTGTGTAGTGGTCTGAAATGATCTTTTGACAATGTAAGTCCTAT
Organism: Azemiops feae; assembly: GCA_023970755.1. Lineage (NCBI taxonomy): Eukaryota > Metazoa > Chordata > Lepidosauria > Squamata > Viperidae > Azemiops > Azemiops feae. The sequence goes on along the minus strand of JALGBA010003987.1, from coordinate 4,954,316 downwards.
TCACTTAATTACCTGATGGGGAAAGTACAGTCTAAATGTGCTGATCACACATGGCACTGGACCATGTCCATGACCTAAAGCAGACATTTCTGTTGTAAAAGAGTGATGATAAAATACTGCATACAATGATAGGAGGGAGGTCCCCACTCCAATCTAAATATCCTTTTTTCTACGCTTTATGCAAAGAGAACAACAGTGAGCCTGTGTCCTCTGGAATTGTGGTAGGCAAAAGAAAGGACAATTCAATTTTATCAGTTTAGACCAGAGATGGGGAACGATGGCCCCTTTATGACTTGTGGACTTCAGCTCCCAGAATTCAACTCCCAGAATCCCATAAAGGAAGCATCGTTCCCCACCCTGGTCTAAACAAATTTTCTAATTTCTAACATCAGTAATACCATGAAAATATTCCCCAAAATATTTCTTTCTCTGGATTCTTCCCACAATAGAAAAAAATAATTATGATTTTTTTAAAAAATGGAAAAACTTTTTTAAAAATTATAAAGTCTAAAAGAGGGACCTCCAGAAAATCAACAGGGATAGAACCAGCTTCTCTTTGGGAGAAGAATATTCCATAAGGCATGGAAGGCAAGGATATTCCTTGACACAAAAGGCCCACTGTTTGGGACCCTGGTAAATGTAGCTTTTATGACAGATCTCATGGGACAGGCAAATATAATCAAGTAGTCCCTCAAATATTCCAGCCCCATTCCATGCAGAACTTTAGAGATGAAAACTGGCATCTTGAATTGGACCTGAAAGCAGACTGGCATGCAGTGCAACTCATCGAGCAGAGGTATAACATGTGTTGTTCTAGACCTAGAGGCACACATAAGGACTTGCACCACTGCATTTTGCACAAGCTTCACGAGTGATTGTAAGCAGAGCCATTGGATCTAGGAACTAGGATCTAGCAACTGGCACATATGGAACCCTGTTTAAGCTGTTTAAGCAAAAGTTATGAGTCCAGGAGGACCAAATTGCTGTGCACCCCACCTGGCACCAAAGATGGCATAATTCTAGTTCCAGCAGCCCCAAATTTAAAGTCACTCAGTCTTGCCAAGGTTTAGATGAAGCATATTGTTCCCAATCCTAATCCTCATAGTCTTTGGGCATTAGGATAAGACATCCATGGCATTGTTTGCCAAGGACAGAGGTTAATTAGGTACCCACAAATACCCACACAATAGCAGACAAGGGCAGGACCTCTCAATCCTGCCCTCACTAGAGGTTATCCAAAAACGTGATCAATGTCATTTCTCTCCCATACCTGGTTCTGAATCCTGACTGAAGGAGATTCCACAAGCCTATTTTCCACTTTAAAAGAAAGCACTCACAAAAGCAGAGGGGACACATGTTTATATACTTTTAATAGTGGTTTCATTCTTTTCTTATGACCTTTGAAGTACAAAAAAAGTATAAAAACAAATCCAACTCTTGGCTGAAAAAGAATAATAAAAGAAATAGACTAGTGGCTTTAAGGAGAGATATATTCTTTGTGTCCACAGACCAAGAGAATTATGAAATGACAGAATGACAGGTGCAAGTTGTATTAACCACAGAGTTGTGAAGTGCTTTAAGAAACCTTGATCAGACATCCTTTGAAACTACTTTGTGAAACTATGAGACAACCCCACCTCACTTGCTTTTAAAAATAAATTAGATATGTCTTACGATCTTTCTTTGTTCACTTATTAAATGTATATGGTTATCCACTCAACATACAACTCTTGATGACCAACTTAAAAAACAATAATAAGAGAACAATTTAAAAACAACCCAACACAGTCAGAGCAATTTAACCAACATCATCTGGATCCTGGGCTAGCAGCAGGAGGAAGAAGACAACAAAGGTCAGCTATGGATAGCAGTGAGCAGTAGCAAAGAGTGACAGCAGAGGTATGTGGAGGAGGGCACACACACACCCAAAATAGGGCAGATGGGGGGAGTTGAAGTACCCCTATTATCATAGGTGTATTTGGGCCTGGATTTTTATCACATAACAGTGGGGGAACTGCAATGGCCATATTTTTGGAGACTCGTCTTAAGTCCATTTTTTCCTAAACTTCAAGCGGTTGCTCAATGAAAGGTTATAAGTCAAGGACTACTTATATAATCAAAACAGTATGGTGGGCTCCCCCCAAAACATGGCGAGAGAATGGGAGAATTCAGGACCTGATGAAAGGCCAGCCAAAACTGATAAAAAAATATACAAATGTAATAAATAAATGTTGCAAAATTACAGCTGCGCTTTCTGGCACTTGAGATAGCTGGAAGACATTTCTATGCATGCAGAGAACCTCTTCCAGCACTGGATAAAGCTTCAAGAAGCTGCAAAGGATCCTGGAAGAAAAAGACTTCACTTTCAACTCCCCACCCAATATTAGCTTACTGGGGATAATTAATCTCTGTTAACTAACTACATAGGACTGTTGTGGAAATAAAGTGAGGCAAGTCCTTTCTGTTGCCTCATTCTGTTTAGTATGCTAGTAAACTGTTACAAGAAAATTCACAATCTAAAGGAAATAAGTAAGAAATAGCATTGGTGCGTTTGAACAATAGTAATCAGAGGGAATTGAGAGATACATCCCAAAGGTTGCATATAATCATGGACCTATGGTAGGTTGTGCATTCTAGAGCAACAGCAAAAATCATATCCCTCCCTCATCTGTGTGATAGTCATTCATCTAGATACAGTAGATATGTAGTTTTTTTAATAAATAAATAATAAAGTAAATAAATTAACTTTATGAGTTAGACATTATTCTTACATTTTCTCTCTCCCAGTATTTTTAAGCATGTCATTCTCCCATTAGTTCCCAAGATTATATTATGCAAATTAGGCTCATTCATTGCGTGTATGTTCTTTTGAGATACAATTTTTTGCTAAGTGTTTAATGTTTATTAAATTGTCACATTATGTCTTAATGTGCAGTAGCCAAAATATATGGCATAACGCTGGTTTTCCATATTGGTTGTATTTTACAAAACTGAGCATGAAATGTTGGAACAGAATAACGTTTTTCAGTTAACAATGCTCAACAAATAGTCTACATCAGACATGTCAAACTCAAGGCCCGCAGGCGGAATCAGGCCCGCGATGGGTCCAGATATGGTCCGTGGGGCTGCCCTGGAGATGGTGATGGACTGGCCCTTGCTGCCCCAGCCCTGGCCCACCCCAGCCTGGCCAGGCACACCCCCAGGCATGCACACAAGAGGTGGTGAGTGCGTGGGGGCAGCAGAATCTCCCCATAGCCCCATCTAGCCCCCACAGGTGCCCCCCAATGTGAGCTGGCCATGCCAACCGTGCCCACCCAGCCCCCCAAGGGCAACCACAATGCTGATGCAATCCTCAATGAAATCAAATTCGACACCTCTGGTCTATATTGTTGTTGCTCACATTTTGAAAATAATTCAGGAAAATTGGTTCAGATCTTATGTGAGGACACAACTTCTCATTATGAATTAAAGCAACCTGTATATTTTCAGGTTTCCACATCAGTCTTAACTTTAATGCACAAACCTAATATTCATCACACGGGTGGAACTCAGATACTTCTAAGAGAGACACAAGGTAGGTCTTTGAAACATTATGTCTTTAAAATTGTTGATCTTTCAAGGTTGCCTAGACAAGAAACACAAGCAGGAGCATCAGCACAACCTTTATTGTAAGATTACATTAAAAAGAATCTTGCATAACTGAAAGTATTTCTCTCCGCATCTCTGGAAAGCTAGGGAGGATCTCTTCTGAAATCCTTCCCAAGCTTTTCCCCTACCTACAGAATACCTATGGAATGAGCAGTATTCCAGTATTTGAGGGGCTGCCACAAAGAAGGGGGGTCAGCTTATTTTCCAAAGCACCAAAAGGCAAGACAAGAAACAATGGATGGAAACTAATCAAGGAGAGAAGCAACCTGGAATTAGGGAGAAACTTCCTAACAGTGAGGATAATTAACCAGTGGAACAGCTTGCCATCAGAAGCTGTGGGTGCTCCATTACTGGAGGTTTTTAAGAAAAGACTGGACAACCACCTATCTGAAATGGTGTAGGGTCTCCTGCTTGAGCAGGGGGTTGGACTAGAAGGCCTCCAAGGTCCCTTCCAGTTCTATTCTGATTGATTGATTGATCTTCCTTTTATCAGACTGATGCCTACCTGCAAATGTCCTTCTGTCTTCCAAGGTCATTCCCACATATCATTATAAAAATTATCTGTGAAATGATACATATCTGTAAACATAAATCTCCTTCTTGAGGAAATCAAATAGACTTTTGATTTCTATCATAGCAGGCCCCAGTTCTTTGATATGGCAATTGGTGGGACAAAATATAGGACAGATTGAGAAGAATTGTTCTGCTTTAAGTAACAAAAAGTAAATCAGACCCTAACATTTCTGGCAGGGATGTCCAATATCTAAACCTGCAAAAAGAATAAATCACACTCAGTCATCAGAACAAATAGGCACGTCAAGGAAAAGACTTTGGTTAAGGACAAAGAGAATTCAAGAACACGTACATTCTTTTATGTCTGTAAGAAAAGGACTGAGGACTTCACATTGGTAAATTTCTTCAATTTGATCACATTAGGAGTTGCATAAGGATGACTGCCTAAATCAGAACCAGAGAGTCTATTAAACTGTTATATAAGGTTGTGTAAAATGCCAACGTGGCAGATCAATATTTGATTTTGTAAAACATAAGCATAATCCCTGTGATTTGAAGAGACATTAACAATTACAGCAATAAGAAAAGGCCTGTGGCCTTCCAGGTGTTGTTGGATTTCTACTGAGCTATGCTTACAACTTTCCATGTTAGCCACAAATAGTTGGAGCTGTACTTAAGCAATGTGTGGGGACTCCCCATTTCCGACTTCGAATTACATAAATAGCTTCTTGTGCTACAATCTATGCTAACCACTTTAGGGACTGGCCAAAGCATATGATTAGTCTGAAGACACTTGGTTCAAGTCACTTGGAACATCAACTTAAGAAATCTCTATAGCGACTTCCGGATCCGGTGGCAGCGCCCGCGGACGTGCAAAGAACTCGCTCTCTTTGCCGTCCGGTTTCCCCCCGCCGGTAGACCCTGGACAGGGTCGAAAGTCGCCCTGTAGGGGCGACCACCATAGAGGAGGGCACTCGTCGATCGCGGAGGGAGCGGCGGCTCCCTCTGCGGTCCGAGAAAATCACCTTTGGCCCGATGGGGAAAAGATCGGCCAGTAACGTGGCCGATCACTCAGCTGCTCCAGCCGAAAGTCACAGCAACATCTAAGCAAAAAGAACCACCGTGGAAGATCCGGGTGAGACCTTTCCTTCCCTCTTGTTACTTTACCTATTTCCCTGCTAACAGCTTTAAGAACTATTTCTCTACTTTGAGAAAGCAGCGTTTGATCACTGGGGAAAACGGGCTTTGGAAAAATAATTATTGTTTTTTATTATTTTACTTTGTTTATATAAGCAGTTGGAATTCGGGCATTCTGGGGAAAAAAGAAAAAAAAAACCCTTACTGTGACTCTCTCTTTTGGCTTGTTTATTTCCAGTTTAGGTGAAAATCCTAAGGGAGGGGGTGGAAGGCTTTTTTTCCTCCCCCCCTCCTGAATAGTATTGCCTAAAAAACTTTCTGCTCTCTGGGCGGACTTATGTAGATTGTTTTGGACACAATGCAACCTGGGACTTGGCATGAAGCCCAGAAACTATGATTGATACAATGTAACTTTCTCCAGTTGAACTCCCACTTCCTGATTCTGGCGTGATGCCCAGACTGGATTACAACATAACAACTGACTGCTACTTAGGACTCTTGCTGTTTTCTTTATTTCTGTGCTGGACTTGACTATTGGCTTTTTGCTATCTTTGATTGGAAATATATCTCTGTTTGGACTCTATATTTTATAACGCTGCAATCTATTCTTTAAGCTGAACTTCTAAAAAAAAAAGAGAATGGAATCCTACTCACAGATTAATTATGGACTTATATTAGAAAAAAAATTGGAAATGAGAATGGAATATAAAGAACATATCAGAATGCTTAGCAAAAAGGAGGACTTAGAATTAAAAATTGAAGCTCAACTTTTGATTGACTATGATACACAATCAGATTTACAACTTAATGAGATGGATGAAATACATTTACAATCTATTGAATCTATTGAAGAGGAAGAGGACACATCCCACATGATGGACATCTTTGATGATCAAAGGCAGAACTCAACTAAAACATTTACAACTTTAAAAGCAACAGGATTGGACTTCCAAATATGAGGCACCAAAAATGTTGACAACATGACAGTACAGACAACACTGGATAAAAGAGAAAAAGAATATGATTGGACTCAATGGTGGGAAAAGGCCTTTAGCCAGTCACTAAGATGGGAGGATTTAGAGGCCCTGCTGTGGAAACCTACTTGGCACAAAAAGAAAGCTAGAATTAGATTTAAAAATGAGAGTTAAAATTTTATCTGATGGGTAAAAAGGGCTTTTGGACGTTGAATGAGCTAATATTTTTGAGATTTTTAAGGTTATTCTGGTTTGAGTCAACATTAGATCTAAATTATGGATTTGATTATGGTTTGGAATGACAATAGGAAAAATTGGAAAACTTAAAATTAAAGGAGTTAGATTGAGATTGAGACTGGTGAAGTATTATTGATATTTTTACTTACAAGAATTGAATGGTAATTAGTGATGTATTAAGTGGACTAAATTGAAACAATTGAGGAATTTTTAAGGACTTGGACTGATTTATAAAAATATTGGATAGAGTATATGAAATAGAATATAGTTGAGAAATATTAAGATATAATAGTTATATTATTAGTTTATGATAGAAATAATTATTGTCCTATTATTATTATTATTATAACATTATTATATTATTTTGTTTTATGTAAATGTTTTAAAATATATAAATTTATGTTTATTTACAAAATATGTATGTGAAATAAGAAACAATTTATATTTTAGGAATGCTCGAATTGTATACTATATGTTTATGCAAGACTAAATTGAAATAGATTAATTGAAAGTTGGTTAAGCCTGAAAACGGGTGAAAATATCTTTGATAACTTTTGTTTTTTGTTTTTGCGTGTTTTTTTTCTTTTTTCTTTTCTTTTTTTTCTCTCTTCTTTTTTTATTGATAAAATAGAGGGGGAACCTTTAAAGAAGCAGTTTAAATTGTATATGTATGACTGTATTTTTTGTGGTGTTCTATGGAGTGCCCTATCTCCACGATGTGTTATAAGCACTTGGCTGTAAAACAAACAAAAAAAACTAATAAAACGTGTTATGGGGAAGAAAAAAAAAGAAAGCTCTATAGCCAAATCTTATTCAATTGTCAATGTAAGACTAGACTCTTCCTGTAATCCCTATGCCATTTACAGATAGTTCTTGTTTTATCTCAAAGCCAAATTCACTTAACAACCGTGTTGCAAATTTAACAACTGCAGTGATTCACCTAACAAAGGTGGGAAGAAAGGTTGTAAAATGGCATAACATTCATTTAACAATTGTCTTGCTTAGCAACAGAAAGTTTGGGCTCAATTGGGGTTGTAAATCAAGGACTGCCTGTACTCCAACTATAGTCTAAGAAACTAAAGGCAGTAAGTGGAAACTTCAAATTAATAGATGTTCACCACTTAGGACAGGCCACAGTCATGACTGAGATATTTGAACTGATAAACTACACCAAGTTTAACTTAAGGTTAAGAGTGAGCTTTGTTGGTGATTTGCCCAATGTCTGACTGAGATCCCTGCTGCCATTAAGATGTCCTGGTTGTGAGACTCTGCAAAGAAAAGACATCCAACTCTCTCATTCTTTTTAGAGATACAAAATATTAAAGACTCTAAAACAGGGGTGTCAAACTCGCAACGTCACGTGACGTGTCGCAACGTATCGTGACTTTTTTTCCATTGCCAGCAATGAGGTGGGCGTGGTTTCGGCATGACGCATCCGGCCCGCGGGCTGGCAGTTTGACACCCCTGCTCTAAAAGGAAGGAAGAAGGTAATGGTGAAATCCAGTGTTTGAATCCTCCTCTTTCATCTTCTCACATCTCTACAAACCTGAGTAAAGAGCTGAATATTTTCTCATGCTGACTTTTTCTTAACAATATGATACTCTAAAAGAAATACCATGACTGTGAATTTCTCTCTAGGTGTGTGTGTGTGTGTGTATCTGTGTGTCTGTGTATCTGTGTGTCTGACCAGGTCTGGGTCTGTGCATTTATCAGCATATTCAAATGCTGCATTCCTATACTTGGGACCTATCTACAAAATAGCAAGCATTGTGTCATTATTTAACCAGAGTATTAGAAGCTGGATTCACCCATCTTGCTAAGGTAAAATGGACTTTATTCATTTATTCAGAGTACAGATTAACCACCTGCAGTCCAAAGGACACTGGAGAAACAGGTTCTGCTTAGAAGTCAACAATGCAGCTTGTGCACATAAAAGTTTATATTTTATTTTATACTTGGAAAGCTATTATCTGAATGTGTTTTACATTTAAAAAAATACTTAGCTCCTCAGGCCTGGTTGTTTTATAATACAGGTAAATATATTTTCATATAGCAATAACCATAATCCTCAGTTGTATCATTACTGCTAACATGTTGTAACTCATTACGGTTGGATCGGATCATTCTAATGATGCTATGTGGATGCTCAGGAAGCAATGCACCATTGATAGCAATATAAATATGAAAGTAAAAACAAGAATGCAGCCAAATTAGTTCATACAATTTCTAGATAGACTATTGCATAGTCTAAAGTCACATTTTCTAAATTCTCTATCTGGAGGACACCTGGATGACACCAAATAATCTGAACATTGGCTCTGAAGGGACACTCTAGAACATTGTTTCCCAATCTCAGCAACTTTAAGCTCTGTGGACCTCAACTCCCAGAAATCCCTAGCCATCCATGAAGCAGCAGGCATGTTGGGCACATTTTCAAATTATGGGGCAACATTCTAAGGCCCATAAGGAATTAGTCTCAGAATATTAAAAACAGACTTTCAGCATGACTGACAATCAACTGTTGTATATTTATTTATTTAGCCTATGGCAAACTGCTATACACTGCTGACAAAATACCAGGGTAAAAAGAAGTACATTTTAGCTACATTTTTCCTTAGAAAAAAGCTATTGGATAAGTTTGTTTACCATAAGCAAAATGAAACTCTGATAAATAGGATATACTGTAAAGTAGGCCTTGGTCTTCAAAATTGAGAACATTAAGTAACCCTGACAGCTCAGCTTTCAATAATAATTTTAGGGGCAAAGTGGGGTTGGGCCAGGGAACAAAAGTCTCCTTCCTGCCACTTTCAAAATTGCAGGTATCGAAGTTTTAACCTCCATTATAGGACAGCTTACCATTTCCCTACTGATTTAGTGAGCAAAATCATTAATATATTTTTGAACAGGGCAAATTCAGCAGAAAGTAGATTACGTGACAGTAGCTCATTTCTAATATTCAAGGACATTTTCTAACCATGCATCTACTTGCACTCTTTAGTCAATAATGATCCAAAGTAGACAAGACATTTTTTCATCATTCTGGAGCATCACTTTAGCTTAGTTATTTGTTCATTCATTCAACTTATATGGGTGCCCCCTTTATGAGCCCTAACACTGAGCAACTCACAGCGATATGATTAAAAAAACCAATGAAAATAAAAAATGAATGATCGAAACTCCAGTTTAGATTGTGCAGTATAGGACTGATCTAGGATTTCTAGTAATCTCTTTTGTTTTTCTTTTTTTAAAAATCCTATATTTTGTCCATAATATGATTAGAACTATCTTAGAATGAGCTCATCTGTTATAGGTATACAGAATATGTATGCACACCCTCATCTCCACATATTTACCAGCTGCCACATATTGGTTTTAATTATTTTCTATTAGGAAGCTCAGTAAAAACCCAAGCAAAGAGGGAAAAGAAGAATTCAAGAGCTTTCTATGTGCATAAAAACTGAGGACTGAATTTCCAGATGCAGACAGTGAGTGTGCAGCCAACGGACAGCCAACAGACAGCCAACGGACAGCAACACCAGGAAGAAAGCGTATAAGAAGCTGGAGAAGTAGCAGGGCCTGGAAGAGGAACTAGAGACAATGTGAAAAGTAAAGGCCAAAGTGGTCCCAGTGGTGGATTCATGGCTGTGACTCCTAAGCTGAGAAAATGGCTCCAACAGATCCCAGGAATTACATCAGAGCTCTCTGTTCCCCTGTTAGGAACAGCTAAGATACTGTACACAACCCTCAAACTCCAAGGCCTCTGATAGAAAATTCAAGACTGAGAAAGGCACACAACACCTCTAGGAGAGAGAAGGAATTTAAAAAAAAAAAAGTATTGAAGACTTTAATTACAATAATAAATCTAGTACAAACTAAAGTGAGAGGAAGAAAGTAAAGTAAAGAGACCATAAAAAGTGCAAAGAAAGAAGAAGGGGGGAAAAGGAAAAGTGAAATAAAGGAAGATAAAAGAAATATAGAATGAAGTGACTTTCAATCTTCATCACAAGTTTGGTAGCTTTTCAGCATCCATAAGGTTAGAAACAAATATCTTTTTCCAGAATCCATCCTTTATCTATAAGCAAATTCATAAGATATCAACTTTTCAATCCTGGTATTTATAAAAAAAATCTGAAAACAACTTCCAGAATTTCATAAAATATGATTTATTTAAACCAACTTTATATTTCTTCCTTTTATTTCTGAAAATTTTAATCTTGAATTCATTCAAATATTGTCATAGAGTTTGATTTCTCTTCAATATGTCCATGTCCCATTGCATAAGCTTCTTTGAGTCTTTAACAAGCTTCATATTTTGTAAATCCAATAAAAAGATATTCTCAATGTCATTCTTTTGGCTTATCATTTGTATTTCCCCTTTAATTTTTAAAACTTCAGCTACCTTATTAAAAATTCTTTAAATTGTTAAATTAATAGTTAATTTTTCTTTTGTTCAGAAATGAAGATAGACTCACAGGTGGCTTTTCATATGTGTTGTTATGAAGATCTCTAATAATTTTAAGACGGTTAGATAAGAAATTATCAAAAATGATCAGAAGTGATATGGATGTGTATTTGATGATTGGTCCCTTCATCCCTGGCAATCAAATCCATGGGAGACTGCTACTCTACAGTCTCTTCACAAATAGCACCCACCCAGAGCACATGTGGATAATCTCCCATCCTCTCCTTGTCCAGAGAGGTTCTTGTCTAGTCAACTCACTAGTCCTTTGATCCCTGCTGCTGCTGTCATTGTCTCCATTTTCCAGGTCTCCACCAGAAGTCTCCTTTTTTATATCGTTTCTATTGGCACCTCTCTGGTTACAGTAGAAACAACATGGTTGACTAGATGGATTTTTTTGTCTGATCTTGCAGGTTTTCCTATATTCTCCAGTAACTATATTCCAGCTTGGTATATTCTGATAATTTTTAAATCATCCTACAGATAAGCAACCTGACATGCTCACAAAATCTGTCCAAAACATTAAAGCAACATTCAGTAGTTGTCCTAAAGCTAATTATCCTAGTTTAAGTCTTCAGATACTAACTACAACTCCATAGAATCAGTATTCTTTTGCTGGAATGATTAACTAGTTCTTGCCAAATCTCATACAACTGCATAGCTTGCAAGTTATAGTGATCATTCATAGTGGCTCCTGAATGCTTATCCTCGTGCATAATTTCATGAAGACGCTAATCCTTTTGAATGTTAAACAGGATATTTAAGAAAAAAGTGAAGTGGCATTTATATGTGGGAAAACTCACCTATTCATATAGTTTCTTTAATTTAAAAAAACAAGAGAGCAAAATCAGAACAGACACTAAATGATCAAGCATATAAACAGAGCATTCTCTTTTACTCTCACTTGACCACAACTAATTTTCTATTTCATTTGAAATCTTTCATTATTTTCAAGTACATAATACCAATTATTTCCGGGCCAATTGCCTACACTTTTGTGATTGCATTTCCTATGGTAGGAATATATTATAGAGCTGTAAAAGAGAAGAAAATCAGATAGTTTCTGTTTTGGTGAGGCAAGATTCTGATTATAAACATCAAATACTGTACACAGCACTGCTGAAAAGTCTAGCTGGTATGAAAATGATCACATGAAGGAAGATTTTACATGCAGAAAGTCCCTAAGGGGACTTATTATTTCTGTATAACATTTTTACCCTGCTCCTCAGCTGCCAATGTTCTCAAAATAGCTAACATAAAATCAATAAAGGCAAGTTGTTACAGTCTATAAAACATAGCACAAAATGAAAAAGAAATGCAGAGAGTGGGAAGGGAGGGAGCAAGTGCTATTTAATTATACAACAATTTTGTACAAGGAGTAAAGATGAATGAATGGGTTTATTTGATTAGATCAGACTTGTAAGTTGCTATATACTCAGTGATTGACTTCATACACCACATGCAGCAGGTCATATAAAAGTATATCATCATATCTTCAAATGGCCATTAAGCAATCAGTCGTAAGTCACGGACAACCTGTAATCTTCCTAACTCTCCATATCAGGTTAACACAATGATGGAGTATATGCATGCGTGTGTATGTTTATTAAATTGTGAAGCTTGGATGCCATCCAACATGATCCTGTCAATATAGTAGGAAAGCCATTCATTTCCTGTATTGTCTGTTGCCAAGTCAACAGTTAGGTAATGACAAAGACAGCAGTGCCTTCTGGATATGTATACATAATAAATTGTGTATATCTATTTATAAGAGTTTGAAGTTAAAAAGACATTTGATTGGAAAAACAAAGAGTATAATTTTAAAATGTACTGGATTTTTTAAAGCCTTTATATAGTAGTTAACTATATCATATGCTACTCAATTATTTTCTATTGTGTTAAAATGGCTTGCATGAGCAAAATATTTAAATGACATCCAACAGTATTCTTGATTTTAAGATTGATGCATTTAACTTAACTGCTTTACTTCTTTGCTTTGCTTTTGTTTTATTTTTTTTCTTACCCAATCGAATGCCATAAGGTAATTGCATAAAGAAGATGGAAGCACACTTTCTACTAGCTGGATAATTCCCTGAAATCTCAACAGAAGAGGCCCACAATTTATCTAAGGTAGCAGGACAACCTTGCCAAAGAAAGATCAAGGTCAGAACTGGGCCAGATCAGTTCAAGGATTTTGAAGAAAAACATTCAGAAAAGTATTTCCCCATTCATTCCTGTGAAGGAGGCAATTGGACAAGGGCTCAAAAAGCTGTGAATTCTCTGTTCTAAATTCTCGTCACTTCTGATCACATGAGCCAGACCAGAGCACATGCACTCTCATGTGTTTCTTAGGGCACACATACACAAATATGGAAACACAATAGAAGCACAAAGACCTACTAATGCAAGTAAAACACATAAGCTCCCACCTTCAAATAAATATGCACACATACACAGAGGCAATAGGTGCACATCATTTTGATTAGAAATTATTTATACACACAAAGAAAGATTGCAACATGTTATTTCATTTCACAGAAGAAAATAGAAATTCTTCTAAAGGCCACTGCTGATAAAGCGGTTGGAAATTGGAAAGAATTCCAAAAGCCACGCCCTGCAGAGAGAGAGAGAAAGAGAGAGAGAGAGAGAATGAATTATCAGATTGACTCAAATGTGGGAATAGCAGGTTATTACTTTTCCTGGAAAAGTGTGCCATGAACACAGCCATGAAGTGGCTCTATTTCCTTTTGCTCAGAGCATCATGTAATATTCTCAATAAAAATGTAAATGGACAATCGCAATAAAGGCAAACATTTGGGCAACAGATGGAGAAAGATTGGCCATCTTGTAATACCGAAACAAAAATGGGGATAATCAAAGCTTATCCATAGCAGAAAAAAACATATCCACTTCTGAAGGAAATATGCCTATTTGAGGCATTTTGACTTACTTGACACCAAAATTTCATTGTTCAAGCACACTAAGTTGTTTTTTGAGGGCTTGGACTAGCATTATATATAAACCAAACCACTCTAATTTCTTTAATAATCCATAGTTTACAAAATCGAAGCTTGGGTCAAATAGTTGAGGAAGGAAATGGCAATATATTTTCCATTTGTTTGGTACCCTATAATTATTACACAGTTGAGTTCAATTGCAATAACTATTCAGACCTACCCATGTAAATAATCATCATGTAGATCAGAAGGAATAGAACATGATGCCTTAATCAATAGATCAAACAGTCAATCTCTCTCTCTCTCTCTCTCTCTCTCTCTCTCTCAGTACAAATTGCCTACTATTTCATAACATCTTAAACTGTGTCCTAATTAATATATAAAATTGCTTCATCCAATAAATAGGATGGAGGTCATTACATAACTTCATCCAATAAATGAGATGGAGGTCATTACATAACCATTCAAGTTACAGTCATCTATATACAGCTGTGTTTACTTAACCTTTAACAATTCAGCAGTTACCAGATATACTGGATGTTAACTTTCATACTTGCTTATGAAATCTTCCTCCTTTAGGTTTAACCTTGGCTAGTCACTTATTTTTAAGCAAACAAAATGACTGGTATCTTAATCAGGTTTATAAATAGTTTTGGCCTATATCCTTATAATAAATATAAATATTTCATATCAATATTGTTGATATTTAATATTAATTTGATGTTATAATTAATATTAATACAATTAATGTTAGTTAATATAATATTAACATAATCTCAAAGCGGATAAATAAATTCTAGGCCTCCCAGAATTCTGTAATCTATTGAGAAATGTGAAGATTTTAAAACTACTCTTTTAAAAACAGTGTTATTTGTGGGAAACATTGTCTTCAAACAAGATCATCAGAAAGATATACCATGACACTATTTTACATATAGTTTTTTTAAAAATATATATTCTGTGTAATCCTGAGAGGCACATTTTTTTAAATTTTATTTCATACCTATTCTCCATAATGAAATCATTTTTATCAAATTTCAGAGCTATTTTTAGATCTCACATAGATAGCAGTTTACTTAAAGCAAATATTAAAGCAAAGGTTTGCTATTTTAAATAAATGATAGTAGAAATTTTTATGGTTAGGGGCTATGCTGTCATTCCCCTCTCTTCCAGTTTCTGAGGCTCATATTGTAATCTGGTGGTATAACACATGTCACTTTAGTGGGATCAGACTGAAATGCTTTTTGTTATAGTTTTAGAGGACAAGGGTGGTTTAAAATGAAAAAAAATGGTATGTTAAGATTAATTGAAGCTTTGTTGATCTTGTGAAGATTGAAAACAAACAAGAGCTAAACAAAGAAGTTCAACGGCAAGAAGAAATAAGGAAGCAAGAATGTTCAAAGATGTGTGGTCTCAAGCATTGTGTGCTGAATTGTGAGGGGTGAAAAGATTGTCTCCTGAATAGCCGCTGATTACAAGGATATGTTCTAAGAGGGCTGCTAATTGCTTGTTGTGGAAGATAGAATGTTTTGTGCTCAGTAAGCAGAGACTAACTATATGAAAAGAATATAAGTCAGCCAGCTTTCAAGGCTACAGCTTACTGAGCAAGTGAACAGACAGAAGAAATAAAATGTCTGTCATGGGAGTTTTGCGGGAGAATTCAAGAGGGATCCATAACATGTTTCCCACTTAAATAGACAATGTAGACTTGAGCAACTTATACTAGGAGCCTGAGAAGGGCATATAAAGAAATAAGAATTTTCCCCTGGTTGAAGTTTAAAGAAAAAGGAAGATGAACAGACAGCAGTCTGCAGACATGACTTGAAATGTTTGAGGTATGCTTCTGTTTCTGTCTCAAAATTACCTTGCATACCTTATTTAACTTTTAATGGTGCAAAGTAATTGCCTTGGGGGGGGGACACCAAAATAATGCTACAAATTTGATATTCATAATAATCTCCACTTGCATTTTCAGTAGTTCCTAAAGAAAAAAAAATCATCTTAATTGAACTAAAATATCATTCCTTCCAAGTCAGTCAACAAAAGGACTGTTTTGTTCTTTTCAAATTTGAGTTGACCCATAATGTTAATTTGCCATAAGGATTAAATAAGAATTGGCATATTATTGAATCCCATGCCTCCCTAATGTGATAGAGAATTTCATCATTTCAAGTGAAGTGGAATGAACCCTAACACCTTCCAACTTCAAATATGCCAATTAAAAGATCTCCTGTATAGACAAGTTTAGAGGAGAAAAGCGCAGAAGGGATAATCTAGGCAGAGGGTCCTAGTGTTACCTTTCATCTTTTTTTCTCCTACTCCAATGGATTTTCAGTAGGGAAGACAGAAAGCATGGTGAGAAAACAGAGGACAATGATAAGCTGGGATATTAACAAGTGCTTTCCTGAAATTCTGTGGTTACACAAGGTACTTGTCATCTAGAAAGACCTTGTGGCAAATAAAATGAAAGAAGTATAATACAGGGAAGATCTATTTACACATCTCATGTGCTGCAAATTCTCCATTCTATAATGGTATCAGAAGTTTGAAGCAAAGCAAATCATTTTCCATGTTGAACTTCCTATCTCAGGTTCCAAATTAAGCATACCAAAGACATTGTACTCCTATTCACCTACCAATACCAGTGGCTTTTTTATTGTTGTTATCATGATTTTGTTAAGAAAATGTATACAAAAATAGTGAAACAAAGGACTATTGATAGAATAAAACTAAGTCTGGACCTATTGTGCAAATTTGTTAGGGGTAAGATTGTTGTACATTATCCTCTTGGCCTGGAAGCACTATAGATATTTGATATTATAAAGCAAATGCAAAACACACACATACACACACACTGAATACATCCAGTTACTTGTGCTCAAGCTCCACCTTGTGGTGCCGGACTGGTTCTTAGCTCCTGCTGTTCAGAGGCCTTTTTAAGAGGACCAGCTTCCCTAACCTAACTGAATGGCTACAATGCTATAGAAATATATAACCAACTAAATTCATCTTAGCCTATATACCAATTTTGGACTTGTGAACAAGATGAATATTCACACATCATCAGATTAAGGTTGGTTTCCTGAAGAACCTGTTTTTCTATCTAAAGCAGGCGTCCCCAAACTTTATGGCTTGGCGGCCCGGCAGTGGGGAACTGGCCCGTACAAGCGGTGGGCTGGTATGTGTGTGAGTGCGTGTGCTGGCTCACCACTTGCATGAGTCGAGATATGCCCGCCCACGCCAGCCTGCCACTCGTGCAAGTAGAGCTTTGTGCATGCGCTCCAGCCCACCGCTCACACAGGCCAATTCCGAACCGGCTATAGCCTGGGGGTTGGGGACCCCTGATCTAAATGATGGATGAAATGCTCCTGAAATTAACTGATTGAATCAATTCATCATTAACTGATAATCAATTTCATACATTTTAACCCATAGTTAATAATATATTTATTTCTACAAAAATAATATCTCTCACCATAATATTTTCTTGATTGGGTGCTTCTAAAGCAATCATTGGCTTTCTGATATTACTCCTCTCTTTATTCTTCTTCTAAAGAAATATTGCAGTTCTTTCAACCTACTGTATAGGAATTTAATGTAAAGAGGGATAATTAAGCAAAAATAAACAATTCCTATGAAACTCTCATGGACCCACCACCAGATGCGCCTCACTCAGTTTAAACCATTGAGTTCAATATAGCAATGATTTTTTACCCCACTAGTATTACTCCCAACCGTCTTTTCCTTCTTCCTTCAGGATTATTAGAACAAGGCTAAAAGAAAGAAAAGACATTTTCCTTCCTCTTAAATGAAGGAAACACAAAGACAATTTAAGTACAGCAGTGATATTTTGTAGAGGCCTCAATCATCCAAGATTACAACACTGGCACCAAAATGTTGCTTTAAAGTAGCATTTACTTGATTAGAAAACACAACAGTGCAGATGAGTGTAGGCTTACAGAAAAACTATAGGATTCAAAGAATAACTCAAAACAAAATAAGTAATCCAAAATGGATCTTAAGCCTCAGGGGAAAGCATTGCCAAAGTGAATTGGGCAAGCCCTTTTTAAGCATCTCCAAAATAAAAAATAAAAATGGACTAAAACACTCTATTTACTGCTCTTGGAAGATTTTATGAGATTGATTTTTGTTGTCCCAAGTCCTGAAAAATTTTCACTTTGCAATCCAGAGAAAGCATTGTCTTCCTTCCCACCAGTCAGTCCTGCTTCTGGGAAGAATTGAAGACCAAAAGCTTCTAGGACCAAAAGTTTCTTGTGGTAGTGGAGATCGAAAGGGAAAAATTATCAAACTTGCATCACAATTTTGTGACACAAACCACCTGACTTAAGTACTTGGGGCAGATGTCAGGTTGAGATTTGTATTGTGACATTGCAACTGCATTTCCACTGCAGTTGTATCAGATCCCAATGGCTAGCAAGTTCTTTCCTGGTAGTTAACCTCTTAAGTGACATGCATTTCTAGAGGAACAGAGACTTATTCTACAACAGACTTCCACATTTGGTGGACTTGTAAAAAAGCTAAAAAGTTCTGAACTCAAATAAACATATTAACTCAGAAAAGTTTGTAAGTCAATGTACAATTAAAACCAGAGACATTTCTGCTAGGGCTGATGGATAAAAATTTGGAAAAATCGCATGACATTTTGTTCCTATACTTGATAATGGCAGCCAGACTTTTATATTCCCAACGGTAGAAAGGCTCAACAATACTTACAATGGAAAAATAGTTGGTAACGCTGATGGAGTTGCCTGAGATGGTGAAACTGATGGATTTGATTAGAGAAAAGACATTGATTAATGCTAATTGGAAATCTCTTCTGGATCTTTTGTGCAAAACAGGAAAAAATGAAATTATGATATATGGGTTTAGGGACTAATAATATTCATAGATTATAAAAGAAATGGATATTAAATTATAATCACAGAGCAGGAACTGAATGTAAGTTTTATTTATATCTGCTATAAGACAAGTCGGAAGGCATTGTTGTATTTTTGTTTCTTTCTATATTTTTTATTTTGTTGCCCTTCTGTGTGTTATTTCTTTCTTCATTCTTCCTCCTTATTATTTTCTTTCTTGATTAGTTATCTTGTTAGTTTTTATCTTACCATTTTAAAATTATTATTAAAAAATATGTCAGGACAAAAATCCCAGAAGGAAATTGAGAGTTACGTTTCTATACTGCCAATGGATTATCCATGAAATCATCTGCAGTCAGGCCTGCTCAAAGGAACCTTCACTGTATTATGCATTTTCAAAGAAAATTAAATAGTTCTATTTATTGCTGTGTTTATTCCTTTGATCACTGAAAATTCATCTCTGTGAAATCAATTCCAGTCTTTTAATAATACATGAAAAAAACCTTACTTTTCATTTTCACATAACAAATCAAACAAGCCCAATATGTATAATTATTATTAAAGTCTGCTTTAGCATAAGTATCAAAATTGTACAGCATTTAAATGCTCTGAATCAGCTTGCTCATATTAGCTTGCTTTTCCCATGGGAAGTTTTTTGTTTGTTTTTTACAAACTATTTTTTTATAAAAAATTTATTAATTTTTAAGAATTACAGTCTTTAGTGCTTAGTAAACAACATGTTATCTGGGTTCAAATATTTAACATTAACTTCTTCAATATAAATCTTTTCAATACTACACAATCCAGTAATTTTTCCCTGATCCTCCTTTCTTCTCTATATTTTTTCTATTTTTCCCTCATTACACCGTTACAATTTAGGTAGGTATTTTTTTGGGGGGGGGGGGGGGGGGATTCCGTCCATTTATATTCCTTAAACAACTCCCAGTTCCTTTCTCCCTCCATTTCTCTTTTCATTCCTGTCTCCCAAATTGTGACATTTCCCCTAACAGCTCTATATTCCATTTTTAAAAATCTTCTTCCTTGCCACCAGATATATTTTGCAGACCTAAGGAGTAAAAGGTCTTTTGCATTTTTATTGTTATAGCTAAGTCTTGCAGTATTTTGTTTGTATATAGTCATTTATATTTCCCTTTTTTTATCTCTTCCATCTCTAAATCCATTTCCTCTGCTTTGTCTTCTGATTTCTGGATTATTTGTTCATATTTTATGGTCGTTATCTGGGAACTTTCTAGTTGTAGATTTAATTTGGAGAATTGCTCATTTATATTGTCTAAATTATTTTTAGTCTCATTATGATTTCTTTTTATGTCCTCTTTGCATTTAACAATTGTTTAGTGAATTAGTTGTAGCATAGAATATATTTCTTTCTGAAAGGTGTTTGTTTTTTCTTGAGGCATCATTCCTTGAGGCATCACCAGTCTCAGTAAACGTAGATCAAAGTTTCCTCTAGTTTTCTGGTCTTTATATGTATCCTTTATAATCCAATAGATTCCAAAGTATAGGTTCAGTCCTGAAAGCAATATTTTACAATAATCCTTTGTCTCAAGTATCCAAGAATTGTCAGTCAGGCAAGGTTGTAATCCACAATGTTTGTAGTGTTCAAAATGTTCAACCTCTCTGAAAACAGATCAAAAGTCTCTCTCAGCCAGTCATAGTCCAAGGTCAAATTTTTCTTTCTCTCCCACTAGCTCTTGAAATTAAAAGTCCATGCTCAGTAGGTATTTATAATCCAAGAAGGTCAGGGTGATAAGTATGCCAAAATATTTTCCTTTGTGGCCAGCTGTTCTCCCAAGCCAGGAATCACCAAGCAGCCAGGAAGCAAATTATAGTGCTATACACAAATCCACCACTAGATGTCATTCAAAGTCCAGTTTCCACTCTTAAAATAAAGGATTGATTTCTTATATTTCACCTCAATGTTTTTTTTTCCAAAGAGAAAATCTTAACAATTATCTCAGTTCTCAAATTTATCAAAACTGTAGCTTTATGTTACTTCCACTTCAGTACTGTATGTTTCTGTCCCCCATAAAACTAAAATGCCATTTCCATTTACATTCAGAGGTTTAGCTTCTTGGGAGCCTTTCCCAGGAAATTCAGTTGTAAAATAGTATCAATATTCTCTCCCAGTTCCAAACATACTGTTTACAATGTATTAATTGGTGTTTTTTTCTTCGGTTGTCAGCAACTAATGGCCGGCCACAGGCCGATATTTCTCCTGCCGGTTTGGAGGCTTTCCTTGGATAGAACAGAAATACCACCATCTCTCCATGATCAACAAGGCACCTCTCCTCTTCATCACCTTTTCAAGGCGATTTTAGGCTCTTTTTAGGGCTCTCAGCAGAGCCCTGCCTTCCTGCGTCCTGTTCCTCCGCGACGCAAACAGGAAATCTGTTTTTTTACAAACTATTATACCTCACAACTCTCTTGGTTTAAAATTGTGACTTTCCTTCTACTGTAGACTCATTGTCTAAGATTAAGAGTACACATAAGAAATGCTATGAGAAGTAGTCTATCTTCAAAAACACAACCTCAGGCAATAGAAGTGTGGGAGTCAAATCTAGAGAAGGGAGACTTAATATCAGTGTTCAAGGCTGCAATTCTATGCAAATTAATTTGAACTTCAGCAAAAATGAATATACTGGGCAGGGGAAGGGGAAGAAAGTGTTTAGAATTGCATTCCATGTCATAAGTGCCTTCTGTCCTACCACTCAGTCAGCTGGCCTAGACATGTTAGACTAAAAGAGAAAGAGAAAATATTCTGTTCATTAAAAAAATCCCGCAGATAAAATCTCTATCCTCCAGCCCTTTTCACTCATTGTGATATAGAAACTTGCATTTCTTCCATCATCTATTCCCATTTGGATAAAAGAGGCAAGAAATATGACTGGAAAGGGAGAGCTAGAGTGGTCCTTCTATTCCTATGTGCATGCTCAAGATCAGAGTCTAAACTAAAATGAAAGAATGGTGGTAGGAAAATCCTTCAAGTGATTGCACTCTAAGGCTTTGTCTTCTTGATCAGGAGCTCCAGGAAGTGACCCTGGATGGCTCACCAGTTAGATAACAATCCAATAAAACCAGTTAAAATTAATATAAAAACATAAGCTTGAATAACAAAATGGTTAATAGATCTCCCAAGCTAAGAAGGAACTTTTCAAAGTGGTTCAATCCATACACATATCTTAGACTAAGAAATATATCTATTATCTAATGAAATTGGAAATCTCAATAGTTCATCAGCCAGCTTGTTGAAAAATGCAACTTGTTTAATAATAATTCAAGCATGGATCTCTGATTAGTAGAATCTAAAGTGTATTGTAGTATGATCCTTTGAAGAACATTCTTCAGAGGAAAAAATACTACTCAGCCTATATTAAGAGCATCACTAGCAGCTTAAAAATCAGAAAACAGAGTGATGCTGAAATGATTGCAAGGTAGAGATCTTGGGCATGACAGTCCTTAATCAAAAGTAACCCAGCATGCCTGGATCACTTTACATCCCGGTCAAGTTTGACAAGCACCAGTTAAGTTTGGTTTGTTACACTTTGCAAAGAACTCTAGCTAGCCTAATGAGCACCAGCTAAGAATGGTGGAAGTTACAGCCTCTAAACTACTGTTCTCTGTGATTAATTTAGGACTAGGATTACTTATGTAACTGGTTATCATTCTGCTTTGAATCAGAAAGACCTCCCTTAGGGTATTCTGGTATACAGCTACATTTTTATTGTTTCCAAGCCCTAACCCTACGACAGAAATAAATATATATATACACTGGAAATTGACAAATCATTATCAATTGGTTTTTAATATTTTGAGTTAAGTTATATGTCTCTCCATTGTATTAGATATGCTGTGCATTTTAGGCTATGTTTATATTTATAGACCTATCATTAATTTTTATTACCCAATCCTTCTCTGGGTTAGGCACCACACTCAGAGTGTTTAGAGAGAAATGATGCAATATATTTTTCCCATTCCTCCTGCCTTCTAATGTAAACTTTCTTTCTGCAATATAAATTGTACATAGGAATATATCTTTTAAAAACAAAATAAAAGTCTTGTTTTACATGTATTTTACAAAAAATAATATTAAAATTTAGCTTTATTGTAATCTTTATTCAACACATTTATGCTAGTCAGATATATACAGTACTATACAGATGAGGAATAAATTCACCTGCTTTCTTTCAGCTGCAAAATAGCAGGACACTCTTCTCACTTTTGATCTTGGTGGACACTCTGTTCAGAAGTGATAGCCCTCCAATCTTGGAGTCCAGGCAAATGTCTGACTTACCTAGCTTTTGATCCTGATGATAGGAGAGCCAAGTTCACCCCATGAATATATTAAAACTCTAGGCCCCCAATTTGTTAAACAGATGCACAAGCCAACCATGTGTTCAGAACAACTTAGAACTTTGTGCATACAAAAACTATTGAAGCACATCCAATTTTAAACTCGCCACCTCCAGTTTGATCACTGTGCACCTACCCAAGTCATGGCTTACTCATTGTTATGCTCATAGTTATACTCATAGTTCTTTAAAATCTAGACATTACAAGGAACCATTCTTGAGTTTTAATGTTAACAGATGGTAAACAATTTGTGGGGGGGAAAGAACAGTTATATTAGGATTATTGCTTCTCTACTTCTGCACTAGCAACCTTTGAAAAATAAATCCCTGAAATTAAAAATAAAATTGTGTCAGTTAAGAGTCAGATGTCTAAGCATTAGATTTTAGTATATAATGTTCATAATTTATGTTCAGCAGCGAAAGTAACATATTTTTCAAGTAGCTGTGTTCTTATTTTTTCACTGTAGATTGATAATACCTGTCATACTGCCGTATTTTGGAGAGATACTTTTAGAAGGCCTGTTGTATTGCTCTGGTATTTTGTAATTATCGGAGTGAAAGATATTAATAGTATATAGCCTTTACAGTATATATGATAATGATGATCCATTTCTTTATTTCAAGGACATTCAGCCAAGGATATGGCAGCCATAAAATGGGAAGAAGTCCTTGAAGGTAGCTCTGAAAGACTCTATTATAATCCTATTTTCTCAAGTAGGAATCAGAAGATATCAACTTTCAAAATGAATAATTTCCCTTACAAGAGGGAAGCTGGTGTGATCTGAAATATAACCAAAGTCATCTGAGTTAAAATGTTCACTCAGCTTTTTTATGATGGAGGCATTTGATAGCATAGTACCAATACCAAGCTAGAAATGAGGAAACTGTAAGTTCTAGTCCTGTCTTAGCCATGAAGGTCAGCTGGTTGACTTTGGGCCAGTCACTTTCTATCAGTCCTATCAACTCACCTTACAGGGTTGTTGTTGTGGGCAAAATAGGAGGAGAAAGGAGTATTAGGTATGTTCACCACTTTGAGTTATTCTTAAAAATAATAAAGGCGACAGAAAAAGAAATCTAAAAAATAATAATATGGCCATATGTTATAGAATTTATAATGTTATAAATAGAATAACTAAATGAGTAGCATAAGAAAATGGTTGAGGTCTCCTCCCCATAGAATCTGAGAATGTTAAACATCAACTATGCTACCAAAATATAAATCTCACTACTGTCAATCTATGATATAGACAAAATTATCTTGTTACAATGTGATTGTGATTAGCTATTTAAATCATTGCGGATGAATTGTGATTAGCTATTTAAATCATTGCGGATGAATTACTGTTAGTCTCAGAATTTTCATATATGTTTTTGACATGGAAGATTTTTATTAGGATATTCTATTTATTTTCTTTTTTTTTTATTTTACACTTAAAAAAATAGCAACTCTTGAAATGAAGCTGCTACAAATTACTACAATCAGAGCTGGGCCAACATCTCTTGTCACCTATTTTATTGATAGACCATAGAAGAAAGTTTTCTTGGATATTATATTAATGTTAGCACCAGATGCTTCCATTTGTCCTAATAAATATATATAGGACTATTGATTGTGCCATCCATGTGCTGGAATGAAAATTGATGTAAAATAAAGACGGCTGCTATAGGCATAATTGATAAAAGACAAATGTACCCTTTTAACTACTAGAGAAAAAATATCATTAATCTCTTCAACAGCTCTCCCTTATTGGCTGTTAGAAAATGGAATAAGGGCAATATCTGCCAAGAAACATGCAGTTCATAAAGCGCTCCCCATCCACAGCAGTGGAGAGAAAACTTTAGGCTTCTGTAGCACAGACAATGATCATGATCATATTTGTGATGTTTACAATTTACAGTCCCTGATGTCCCAGTCACCTCCAGATCGGACTAAAGCAATGCACTCTACATGAGGCTGCTCTTGTTCCTGGAAGCTTCAACCAGTGCAGGATGGTGTAGGTACAATAAGCAGACCTATTTTTAGATCTAGACCAGTTGTGTCCAATCTCATCAACTTTAACTTTGTGGACTTCAACTCCCAAGTTCCCCAACAGCCATGGAAGCTGAAGTCCACAACTCTTAAAGTTGCCAAGGTTGGACACCCCTAATCTAAATTGTTCTGCAAACCCATTGTTGATTAATGTATAGTTTGATGTCTTGTGCAAAATCAAAAAATTGGATTGAGTAAATTGTGGTTTAATTAATCATGATTTGTGAACTCACCTTGCTGCTCCTTGCCTCAAAAATCCAATGACTTGTAATTTGAGGCTTCTCTAGAAGTACTTTGAGCAATAAGAAATATATTACACAATATGTGTTTTATGTCATTATAATATGGTTTATATTTAGGAATTTCAGAAATTCTCGTAATACATTTAGAAAACCCAGTCATAGCAATCCTTGGCATCTGAAGCATATGACTTTTAAAAAGATTTACTTGGTCTCTTTGGCTAGGAATGCATCCAGGGTAATTGCTGTACAAATCATGTAATAAATGTGGACACTAATCTGAATTGGTTGCATGAGCTTTTATTTGTTTCTTTATTTACACATATTTTCAAAGACTGTTTTCTGTTTAATGAGCACTTATAGTGATATTCAAAATCCTGCAGCACTTTGTCATATGAATCAAAGATAAGTCAATTAAATGAAAGGTATATAAAAAAGAAAGAAAGAAAAAATATTTTCCTTTTTCTTCTGAAAAATCACCTTCTCTATTTTTTTTTTGTTGTTGTTAGCTTTGGGAGTTTGAAATAGCAGAATCATCTCGGTAGGATAGAATGTATATGTCTTAGGACAACTGGATCACTGATCCTACTGAATCTAGTTGATGAATCAATTGTAACAATCAATCGGTCTTGTTTTCATATCTTCTACCCTGCATTGGTGTCAGCCTACAAAGTAGACAAGACAAAGAACACAATCAGATGAGTTAATTCTAGCTAATGTAAAGCTACATTAGCAGAAACTTGCAAGTCTCCAAGTATATCACTCCCCCGGTCTTCTTTATAACCCAAAAAACTAGAAAGGGTCTCTTCTGAGTCTCTTGCCCTGCTGCATTCCTACTGTGGGCAGAAGTACCTTTTATCTGACCATTCCCTCAGTTGCACTTGCTTTGTTTTCCAAGGTCATTCCCATATGCCAGTACAAATTGGTCCATGCCTTATCACAAAAAATGCCAATCTATTTTACTTTCATAAGACAAAAATTCCTTCATTTGTGTGTGTGTGTGTGTGTGTGTGTGTGTGTGAGTGAGAGTGAGAGAGAGAGAGAGAGAGAGAGAGAGATCATGGTGTTTTCCCTTAAAATAGGTAGTTGGGATTAGTTATTCAACAATGATGTCTCCAGTGGTGAAAACTTGTATCTAAACTATTCCATTGTCTAACACAAAATAGCAAAATTGAGTTGACTGTCTTGCTGGCAAATAGAGTGAATAAAGGGGGGGGGGAGTGATTGAAGCCTCGTGTTGCTTGGAATTGCTTTGTGTCCTGCTAAGACAAAAAATTCAGCTAACTGTTTTATGGGTCTAAATTTCATGCTGTTCCTGGAGATTCACTGCCCCAAATGTACTACAGATCCTTGATAATTGCTTTTGTTTTTCTATAATATTTTCTGTATTATATACTTTGAATTCCAAAGTTATTACACATCCTAGATGAGAAATCATCTACAATTTTTTTTTCCTTCCTAAATGGTGATTAGTGAAAGCCGGAAAGAAGAAACAACTTCAGTCAATCTCCAGAGGAGATTGATTTCACAGAAAGACTCTAAGCAATTAAAGATAGAGGACTTTGTAGCAGAAAATTTTATAAATAGACATATTTATTTATATGTTGTAATAGAAAGATAAAAAAAACTGGTCACAAGTCTCTTTTTTCAGTGCTGTTGTAACTCTGAACGGTCACTAAACGAACTGTCATAACTCAAAGACAACCTGTATAGGCAGTTAAGATGGCAAACTCTTGTTTATTTTCTCCTTTTCATGAAAGTGACCAAATAGGCCTCTCTTTTGTAAAGTAGGGGCAGTTGTCCACAGTTCATTGTTTTTCTAACTACTCGTCCTTTTATTAATGAAAATTAATTCTCACAGATCCATGCCTCCTTGAAATGCCACATAAGAATGCTGATGGGGACAGTCGCTCCTCTTAAACATTACTTGTTGTCCCCTAGTAATCAGACACTAATTCTGTGGGCCTCCAGGAAGATGCCTCTGTCAGATTTCTGTTCACTGTCAAAAGGGATGAGTTCTGTCATCAGCACAAATAATGCTGTATGTAAACATAACAGCATAAAGACAGATGGCTTCAAAACGTGAAACAATGTACTCCTTAAAGCCAACTGTTCCATCATCACCTGCCCCAAGTTGATCTTGACAGAATAGAATGGATTCCACAGAGACAGCTGTGGAATGTTGTTAAAGTTTAATCATGCAAATGCCTTTTAAAATGAGAACTCAGGGGAAGATTACCTTTACCCAGGCTATCTTTAATGATATTGACATTAAGCTGCTTTAAGCCCGGTGCCAACCCTTGCCCCATAATAAGATAGCCCAATTCTGCTATCAACACGGCATCTGATGAAATCACTTGAAGAACAGAAGCAAAGAGTGTACTTAGGAGCCCTTAGTAGAATCTCTGATTAACATTTCATAAGAAGAAGACTAATTAAAGGATTCATCTAAACTCTTGCCAAATTAAGAGCAAATTGAAATTCTGAGAACATTGGAAGAGCTAAAACAATCTCTGTCATCTGTTCATTTAAACATAGTCTCCTTAAAATCTATTCATTCCAGGTCTCTAGCTATGGAAGTAGAGCCACAGAGACAAGAGACAAGTGATGTGGCCCTTATCTATAAGTGCTCATATGCCTTTTCCTAGTGCCTTTTCCATGTGACCCTGGACAGTTAGTAATGTGGTTCCACAAGGTCTTTTTAAAAATAAAGAGAAGTTTGTTATTTATATACAATAACTATATTATACATTTTATATGGAGCCCAAGACAATTTCTCTTCACTCAACATGGCCCAGGCAAACCAAAAGATTGGACACCCATGTTCTAATGATTTGATCGAGATAAAATAGGATGTTGTAAGTAACATCTAGCCTCAATTTCACCTTTCTTTACTTAGCTCAGTAGAAGAACTGTGTGTATGGACAGACAACATTTACCAAAGTCACTCATTTATAAAGCTGAAGCAGACATGAATTCCCATTTGCAGCTGAACCCCACATCTGAAGTAGCACCGGAAAACCTACACCCTTGTAGTTTTACTTATGATAATACCTGGACCCTGTCTGAAGAGAGTGCTCCAAATCCTTGGGAAGGCCACACAGTTTCACCCGTCCCAAAGAAGAGTTTTTACTCTAATTCATTATAATATTTTGCCATCTTCATGTTTAGAAGAAAGGTTCAACAACATCACAAAACTGCCCTGCTCAATGAAAATCTCACATGTGTTCATGAGATTATTTCTGCTTTTAAAAAGAAATTGACAACCTCTTCTATTCAGCTATTGTAGCTCTGTCTTTGTTGTAGTGGTTTCTAATTCTTTGTCATCTGATGGATATCATTTGGCCTGAATTGGCTGTCAATAACTGTTTCTTTGAGTTTTACACCCTCAACCTCATGTCATCAATGATAGTATTTAGCCATTTCAGCTTCTGTTGGCCTCGCTTTCAATTGACTTTGATTTTTCTAAGCACTTTGATTCTCTAGTGCCTTGTGCCTTTGTCTTAACATGTCAAAAATATTTAAGCTTTAGCTTCATTATTAGTGCTTCCAGTGAACAAGCTAGTCTTTTTCATCTAATATTGAATTATTTGTTCTTGCAGTTCATGGTATTCTCAACAATCTTCCCAGGACTACCGTTCAAACTCTCATTAAAATTTCTTTATTTGGTCTTTCTGATGATCCAGCTTTTATAGCCTATGTTAAAACTAAGAAAGCCATTGCTTTAATAATCTATATATTTGCATCAATGCAATGTATTAGGATTTTATTATGTATATATCTGTTACAAATTTTCTTGTCAGTAGCAAACATCCCTTAATTCTTTGGATGCAGCCAGCTGTGGATTTTTGAGCAAAGAAAAATAAAGTACTGTATGTTACTACTCTAATTTCTTCTCTACCTATTTATGTTAGAGAGCTGGGACTTTTTTGTTTTTGTTTTTATTGAGCAGCAGATCATCTTTTGTATTATTTTTTATCCTTAGCAAGAGATTCCTGAAGTCTTCCTCACCTCCAGACATTAAAGTAGATCAACATAGCTGAGGTTACCACTGTTTGTCTCAGCAATTTTAATTCTAATTTTTCCAAAATACTAAATCCTTAAACTTGTATTGAAAAATTCTTTTGCTAAGGATTGAAGGAAACTCACCCAGTGCTGTAAAACATATCAACCCAAAGGTTCCTAATAGTTGAAAGGCAATTGACAAGTAATTGTCAAAAGTAACTAGGAAAGGACGTATGCTAACCGAGTGCCCTTTTGAAGGCACCAACCACCATTTGAGAAAGATTGCTATTTCATCTAAATCTGCCAGAGACTGCTGTCTTGCAGTATATTATAGGGGACAAGTGTCTGGAGCACTTGTGAGCTATCTCAGGTTATCTCCTTGTCCAGTGAGAAATTATAAAGATCTGGTCTATTCACTGGCTCTTTATTATGCTTTCAGTCATCTTCAGTTCACCATTTCTTCCCCTGAAGTTCCAAACACTTTAATGTATCAAATCTAATGCATTAAATATATGATTTACCCTCATTGCATAATCATATGCAGTATTGAAATTATATCTTGTTAGTCTGAAGATTTGCTTCTTTTTTATTTGAAATACTATAGAGACAGTTCATTATCGGAGCCACAGTAAACATCAGGTCTTGCTTTTGCTGACTGAATTGAATTTTTCCACCTTTGCTTACAATATATATAATCAATTTTATTTCAATATGATTCATCCAGAGACATACATATATATAGTTGTCATTTAGGTTGTTGGAAGAAGGCATTTGCTTCAATTTTAAGGGCTAAGGACAAGCATGTGTATGATTAATTGGTTAGAATAATTATGGAAGGCCAACCTTGAACCCCACAAACTGAAATAATCACAAACCAGATTATCCTCTATTGATAGTTCGGTGTTGTGTTTCAAATCTAGGCAAAATAAAGACAAAGAAAAGTTTATATTTGTATTGGTATTGGCTATACATTTTGATAAGCTAAATCATAAATATAACCAACTAGAACTATGAGATCTACCACAATCAGTAGCATCAATTTTGCAACCTAAGGAACTGCCCGTGCTTTCAACTTCAATAGCTGCATACATGAAGATCAAACATGAAGATACCAAGAACATGTGAAATATACAGGCTGAAATTTTCCCCAGCTTGTGGCAAGTTGCAGGAGTTATGAAAAGCATTTAGTCTCATCTCTACTTATTCAGCTACAATGGAGAAAGCCAGCTGAGCTCCTTAATATTTTATTCATTTCAACTGGAAACGTATGCCACCTTTTCACAATTCAAAGTAAATAACATATTGGATGGCCTGTATCAGAATCAGCTTCAATATTAGATAAGAAATAAGATAAGATAACCTTTATTATCATTTTTACTATGGGCATACTGGAACACATTAAAAATGAAATTCTGTTGCCTGCTCTCAGAAGGGTACATATACATAGCACACATATAAACATGCTATATACAACATATGCATATACCTA
Source organism: Azemiops feae (assembly GCA_023970755.1). Lineage (NCBI taxonomy): Eukaryota > Metazoa > Chordata > Lepidosauria > Squamata > Viperidae > Azemiops > Azemiops feae. The sequence continues at coordinate 4,923,382 of JALGBA010003987.1, read as the reverse complement.
TACCCTTACATGTAAATATATATAACTAGATATAAATATTAATCACAATGCTTAGAAATATTAATCAGTAGACCCATCTGCTTCATCAGATGCTAACAAGCAGAGTGGGCAATATATTTTTCTCTTTTATTTCTTCTTATTTCCTGTTTCCCCTCTGGAAAAGCAATTGATAAACATTTGGCTAAATTAATTTGCTTTATCAAATTATTTATCTAGAAGTCTAAGCTAGGCTGGAAAACAACCAAGGTAATTAAGAAAAGATGTATTTCTTTTAGCAAGTGTTTATAGCACCATGTTGTCAAATTATGCCTGACATTTCACCTATCATCCTGAGAATTTTTGTCTTTAGAGGAGAAAGAAACAGCCCATACCAGTAATACAATAAAAATGGAAAACAGAAACAATAAATTAGTGGTGGACAAATTCTAAGCAACTCCTCTAGGAAGTAATTACCATTCTTATGTTATTTATCAGCTTCTTTTCAGGCATATTTTATTTAGTTCTTTTTGCTATCTCTTCCAACAGTGTAGAACAGTGGTGGGGTTGGATAATTGTGTGAGACCTATTTCACTGAAATATAGAGTAGATTTTTTTAAAAAAAAAAAGAATTGTATTAATTCCATAATTGGGCTCTTTGGGTATTAGTTTTTCAATCCAATCTAGTAAGTGAATGAGGCCCTGATACTTTCATTAAAATCATCAGAAACAATCAATTAATTCAGTGTTTTTGCAAAAATCCTAACTAGATTAGCTCATTAGATTTGCAAGGATATCTATATACATCGTTCATTTAGTTACCTTTTTTCCTCTGGCTTCTTGTTTTAGCTTCAGGGATGTTTTACCCGTGTTTATTGCCTGAAAAATCCTGGAATGTTCTGCTCAGTAAGGAAAGCAAGTTTTGACATGGCTACATAGTCAGATTTTTCTCATCCATGGGGGGTAAATGAAGGGGGAACATGGAACATGGTTGCTCCATTATTTCTATCATAGAGGCTTATCTATGGTGGTATCTGCTAGACTGAACTGGCAAGGGAATGAGACAATAGGTCTCTTGAGTTTTATTGATATTTGTGACATAGAGAATGTTAGGTACAGTCTGTTTAACAGCAAACTGATATAAACAGGCTGCTTGAATCAGTGGAAAGAAACAGCCTTCCAGTCTTATCTCCTCTGAAGTGAAAACAGTCCTAGCCTTAGATCTTGAATATGGTACCTGGACACTCCATTTATTGCTGTACTATAACTCCCCACAAACCTAGCCAACCTGAATAGTCAGTAGTAAGAGAAACTGGGAACTGTAGTTCTGCAGTGCTTGGAGACCTCACATATTCAAGATATGTCCACACAATACCTGACTTTTTGCTTGAATAGTGTAAATATTCCATCACACTGGCTCTTAATGTTAGTGAGTATAATTAAGAGTTACAGGTACTGGTATAATGTTTTTTTAATGTATTGTATAATTCCTATGAAGTAGTTGACCTATTTTCTGTTACCTAACATGTATCACTAAAATATGACTTAAATGTAATTACAATACTTCCCAGGGATTATTGACTATGGTACAGAGCACTCTGGGGCCCTTTCGTTTCATTGGGATTGCAATCTGCTCCCAGAGTTATGATAAAAACAAATCCAGAGATCAATTATCATTGCAGATGAATCCTCACTGATTTTCAAGAGCCAGCAGCAGAAAACCCTACTGCTTTGTCATGCTTTGCACGACATTTTAAAATAGCAATTCTCATAAAAGCTTTCTCTTAAGAATTCTTGTGGCTCTGAGCCTTTGCAAACTAAAATAAAGTCAGATTTAAATCCTAGAATCACTATAGCTTGGATGGAACTTCCCAACAGGATTACAGATTCGGCATATGCCTCTTCTGTGAGTTCACAAATGGGCACGTTTATCCCAAGAATATGGGCCGTAAGAAATGAAATATCATTTATTATCTCATCTGTCTATATGCAACTTCCACAAAATGGCAGCCATGATGTCTTTCGCCAGTCCCAAAATATCAAGCAGAAGAAAAGATAGAGAATTCCATGATTCTCATTCATATCTTTTCTTAGCAATTGTTTTTGCCTTCTGGAATATATATATATATTAGCTACTCAACCCAATCTACAGCCTTGGATGTCCCAAAGGTGCTCTTTCAAGAGGCAACTGGACTTTCTTGTTTTTCTTTGAAGACAGTTCGCTTCTCATCCAAGAAGCTTCTTCAGCTCAGAGCTGAAGAATGAGAAGTGAAATGTCTTCAAAGAAAAACAAGAAAGTCCAGTTGCCTCTTGAAAAAGCACCTTTGAGACCTATATGACTAAGAATCTCCATAGACACTACAACCCTGGAGTTTCCTGATAGTGTCCCACTAACCAGATGCGATCCTGATTGACTTTATTTGGACCAAACAAAATCAGTAAGTACAGGTAGTCTTCAACCTATGGCCACAATTTATGTTGCTATGTGAGAAATTTGTTAAGTAACTTTTGCCCCATTTTATGACTTTTCTGCCACATTTGTTAAGTGAATCACCACAGTTGTAAAGTTAATAACATGGTTGTTAAGTGAATCTGGCTTCCCCATTGACTTTGCTTGTCAAAAGGTTGCAAAAGGTGATCACATGACCACGGGACACTGCAGCCATCATAAATGTGAGTCAGTTGTCAAGCTTCCAAATATAAATCACATGACCGTGGGGATGCTGCAACAGTCATAAGTGTGAAAAATGGTCATAAGTCACTTTTTTCAGTGCCGTTGTCACTTCAAATAGTCACTAAATGAACTGTTGTAAATTGAGGACTACCTGTGCAGGAGCCCATCTGCCTGGCAGCAAAAATGGTTTAGGTGTTCAAGGCTATCAAGTCATGATGCTGTGTACTATCCTAACTTAACTTTGTCCTTTTATCTGGGCTGGACACATTTCAAAATAAACAGTGGTCTGCAGTCACTATTTTTTACAGTGGCCATGGCACATGTAGGATGCCCAGAAACAAACGTTTTATACAATGATGCATGAAGTTAATGCTTTCAGGTTTCTCTTTCATTAAAAAGAAACTTTTTTAAAAAATAAATTCAGGTAGGCAACTGATAGGTAGCAAACAAAATATCCGCAGGCACACCGGTATCTACAAGCAGCACTCCACCTATTCTGATTTACTCTGTTCTTTGATGTACAAGTTGTTTACACAGATAAAACACTTTTTTCAGCTTTAGAAATACGTGGTTGCAGTCTAAAGGGTAATTGCCCAGATTTATCCCCTAGACCTAGAGTTCAGATTCAAAGATTTTCTGAGGCACCTGAGGCAGCGGTGAAGAATCTTTCTTTTCTGAAAAAATAAAATAAACTTCCCCATTTTCACTCCCTCCGAGAACCATAACAATAAC